>CM053769.1:43735234-43757766 GCA_028658325.1 Potorous gilbertii | reverse complement strand
ACCAAGGGAATTCTGACCCTTTACATCAAGAGTAGGTCCACATACATTTGACTTTAGTTCAGGTTTAACTTGGTGATTTTCTGGTGCCTGAAGAATTGATAGAGAAGGATGAAGCTCACTGTGAGTACTGGTGTGTCCTTATTGAATGAGTGGGATGTGAGGCGTGCCCATGCAGTATGGCATGGAATCTGTCTCAATGCTTCTCTTCTTTTTGGAGAAAAATCTTGGAAGATGCTTCCCTCAGAGACGGAAGACCTCAGAAACCAATGAAGAGATCTCTTAGACAATGTTATCATCACGGAGTCCTACAGTCCTTATATACTAATGGTAGCATGTAATAAGAT
Source organism: Potorous gilbertii (assembly GCA_028658325.1). Lineage (NCBI taxonomy): Eukaryota > Metazoa > Chordata > Mammalia > Diprotodontia > Potoroidae > Potorous > Potorous gilbertii. The sequence continues at coordinate 43,757,422 of CM053769.1, read as the reverse complement.
TGAGAAAATTGCGACATGTAGACTATCAGGTGCTGATTAAAAAATTAAGTAGCTCATTATATGCCAGGCACTGTGCTAAGCTCTGGAGATTACGAATACAAGCAGGCAAGATAGAACGTCCTTACCCTCAAAAAACTTACATTCTAATGAGGGAGGACAACACATAAAAGGATGCTGGCAAAGTATGTGGTATGGTAGGGGGAGAAAGGGACGAGCACTTATGTAGGGACAAAGAAGTTGTCAAAAGGGTTTGCAAAATGAGTGAAGTAGTGAGTGACATAAGCATGGCTGACAGCCCTCTCCAAGGAGTGGTCGGGGAGAAGTCACTACCAAACTGGAGAGTGGGGTCTCAGAGAGGAGATTTCCCCAGGGTGGAAAGCACATAATGAGGAGGAGTTTCATAATTCTTAACGGCTTCTTGTCTTCCTCCACCAAGGAAAACTGACAATATCCACTTATACAAGTCTGACAAGGCATTGAGAGAATCTTAATTTTGACTCATTTTGCTAGGTATTGCATTCCCACCCTTGTGAAAGCTCCTCCCCAGGGTCCCACTCTCCTGTTTGCTGGGTCCCTCATTCCTTTCCTTCCCTTTCTGACATAAATACCTAGAAGCAATGAAGCAAGAGATAAACAATGAAATAAAAACTCTAGAGAAATGAATTAGGAGAATACATAGCTTAGAAAAGAAAGTGGCAAATTTTATCCAAGAAATGGATTTCCTGAAAACTAGAATATAACAAAAATGGAAATCAAGATGGCAAGAAAGAGTAGGACAAAATTAAAAAATTAAAAAGGGAAGATTATGTTAGGGATCTGATACTTTAAGAAGTGTTTAGGAAAACAGGTCAAAGAGAGATAATTTAAGAATCATTTGACTATCTCAAAACCATAATTTAAAAAATACCATACATAATATTGCAGGAAAACATAAATGAAGACTGCCCAGGTATATTAGAATCAAAAGACAAAGTCATGATAGAAAGAATGTAATGTTTACCTCCTAAAATGAACCTTACAAGATAAAGTTTTTAAAAATAATAGCCAAAATCCAGAGCTTCCACACCAAATAAAAATCCTGGTAAGTACCCAGAAAGAAGTTCAAGCACTAGGGAACTACAGTCAGGATCACACGAAGACCAGGAGTCCTCTAGTATAAGTGAGAGGATGTCTTGAAATACAATATTCCAAAAGGCAAATATATATAGGTTTATACTTAAGAATAAGTTACTCAGCAAAACTGAGTACAATTCTACTTGGGAAGAATGGATTTTTAATGGAACAGAATGGGCTTTTAAGCATTTCATGTGGAAAGACCAGAGCAGAAAGTATGAAAGACAGAGTGCAGTGGGGTGAGGAACCTACAACCTTCAGGCCACATGTGACCTTCTATGTCCTTAAGTGCTACCTGTTGACTGAATCCAAATTTTACAGAACAAATCTGGAAATGATTTTTCAGATTCAGTCAAAAGGCCACACTTAAGAACCTAGAAGGCCACATGTGGCCAGAAGACCAAGGGTAACCCACCCTTCATCCTGAGGAAGCCAAAAAAGGTGGTTGAGTTGAACAATTGGAAGTATAATGGTATAGTACCACCATTATAAATGAGAAGTAGAAACAAGTTGTCCCTTCAGGACCTTAACATCTTCAGAGGGAATTGAGGCAGTTAAATAAGAAAAGCTGAGTGCCAGAAGGGTACATTGGTTCTGTTATATGGTTTTAAAAAGGGAAAGAGAAGAGAGTAAAGGGAATACACTAGAATAAAAAGGAAGAAGGTGTGGAATTGACTATTTCCCTTAATTGGAATGTTTGAGAAGCAAATTACACAAACATGGAGGAAGGACTAGGGGAGTGGCAATCAGATGAATTTAACAGTCATTTAAAGTGGACAAAGCAGAGTTGAACATACACATAAACAAGCATGAGATAGATAGAAATATATCAACAGAGAAAGAAGTGGGGGTAAGGTGGAGGATTACATAAGAGAGAATATCATACCAGGGAGAAAATAGTTCATAATCCTCATGATCTTGAAGGAGAGCTTAAAAGAGGGAATAAAAAAGCAGAAATTTATACTCTAAGGGCGTGCCTTAATTTGCCTCCTAGATGACTGGGGAATGGCTGAACAAACTGTGGTATGTGAATGTAATGTAATATTATTGTTTGTAAGAAATGATGAAAGAGATCATTTCCAAGAAATTCAGTTGTATGAACTGATGCAGCATGCATTAAACAGAATGAAAGGGGAGTGATCTTTGCAAGGATAGCAACACTAGAGAAAAGCAACCTTCTAAGACTTAAGAACTTTGATCAGCCTTGTCTCCAGAGGATCTGTAATAAAGCAGGCTACCCACCTTCAGACAGGGAGGGATGGACTGAAGGTGAAGAAAGGGATGTACATTTTTGGATGTGGTCATTGTGTGGGTGTTTTAACCATTCTCATTTATTATAAGGTTGTTATAAATTGTCAAATATATTGTCATATTGTCATATATAAATATATTGTCATATGCTTTGGTTATAAGGTTATAAGTTATAAATAACGAAGTTCATTTATTATAACTAAACTCATTTGCTATATTCTCTCTGTTTTTAATTGGGAGGAATTAGGGAGTTAGCAATAACAATGGAAAAAAGAATACAGACTTTGTAAGATTTAAAGTGCACAGAAGAGAACAGAGAAAGTTCAGAAAGAAGCACAAACAGAACAGTTTTGAAAGTCACGTGTAGAATTTAATATATACTTTCAAATAAGCAATTTTAAATACACTGTTTTTATTCTTTTAAAAAAATAATTTATTTAGCCTTTTTTGCACTTGCATGTAAAAAACAATTTTAACATTCATTTTTAGAACTTTGAGTTCCAAATTCTCTCCCTCCCTCCCCAGTCACCCTCATTAGGAAGGCAAGCAATTTGATATAGGTTATACATGTGTAGTCATGTAAAACACTTCCATAATAACCATGTTGTGAAAGAATAATTATATTTCCCTTCATCCTATCATGTCCCACTATTTATTCTATTCTCTCTTTCAGCCTGTCCTTCCTCAAAAGTGTTTTGCCTTTGACTACTCTGTCCCCCAATCTGCCCTCCTGTCTATCACCCCACTACCCCTTTTTCCCTTTCATCCTACTTTTTCTGTAGGTTAAGATAGATTTCTATACCTATTTGAGTGCGTATGTTATTTCATCTTTGAGTCATTTTTGATGAGAGTAAGGTTCACTCACTCCCTCTTGCCTCCTCTCCTCTCCCCCTCCACTGTAAAAGCTTTCTCTTGTTTCTTTTATGTGGGATAATTTACTGCCTCCTACCTTTCCATTTATTTTTCCCAGTACATTCCTCTCTCACCTCTTTATTTTAAGTTTTAGATATCATCCCTTCATATTTAACTCACACCTGTGCCTTTCTTCTATATATACTGCCCTAACACTTTAACTACCCTAATAATGAGAGAGTTCTTATGAGTTACAAATATCATCTTTCTATGTAGGAATCTAAACAGTTTAACTTTAATAAGTCTCTTATGATTTCTGTTCCATGTTTACCTTTTTATGCTTCTCTTGAGTCTTGTATTTGAAAGTCAAAATTTCTATTTAGCTCTGATCTTTTCTCAAGAATGCATGAAATTCCTCTATCTCATTGAATGTTCATGTTTTCCCTCATGGATTATACTCAGTGTTTCTGCGTAGGTGATTCTTTGTTGTAATCCTACCTCCTTTGCCCTCAGGAATACCATATTCCAAGCTTTCTGATCCTATATGTAGAAGCTGCTAAATCTTGTGTTTTCCTGATTGTGTATCTTTGACACTTGAATTATTTCTTTCTTGCTACTTGCAATATTTTCTTCTTGACCTGGAAACTCTGGAATTTGGCTCTAATATTCCTGGGAGTTGTCATTTTTGGATCTCTTTCAGGACATGATCAGTGGATTCTTTTAATTTTCTAGTTTCAGAATATCATGACAGTTTTCCTTGATGATTTCTTGAAATATGATGTTTAGGCTCTTTTTTTGATCATGGATTTCAGGTAGTCTGACAATTTTTAAATTATCCCTCCTGAATCCATTTTCTAGGTCAGTTATTTTTCTGTTATTTATATTGAAAAGATGGGGGCTTTTTACTGTTACGAGAAAAACTTAAGTAAGCACAAGTGCTTTAGATTTTTATGAAAACAATCCAGTCCACTCTTGTTTTCCTTTTTGACCCTGGGGCTAGAATTGTCCATTTGCATTTTCTGTCTCAGATATCTATATTTATACCTCCATTGATATATCTATATCTATCGTGTTTTTTCAATTTTTCATGTGTGTTATAGATTCTTTCGGTAGTATGGTGAAGCCTATGGATCCCTTTTCAGAATCAATGTTTTTAAATGCACAAAATAAAATAAATATGACTATCAAGAAAACAAATTTATTGAAGTACAATCATCAAAATAGTAAGAACTAAACAAGCTTCTAGACCCCTGGTTTAAAACTCCTGCTCTCCAGCAAGTCCATTTAGATGCATGTTGATATTGGGGCAATAGATATTCCTTGGAATGATTTCAGATTTCTTGTTGGAGCCTCTGCTGTGTTTTGGAGCTTGATGCAATTGATACAATACTGTCTACAAACAGGAGCACCTAGCTATCCCCAAAGAAGCCTTCTTTGACCTAGACTTTCTGCTGGATCTGCTCTATACAGTAGGAAATCCTTTTTAGTAAGTATAGATTCCCTGTTTTGTACATTACCTGATGTTTATTATCAGTGGGTCATATTATTTCTGTTGTTTTATCTTCCAAGAACTTTTGAATAATTTTGGTTTATTGGTGGGGAACACTTTGTTATAAAGGAGCCTAAGGGCAGCATTTTGTTCTACTGATTCAAAAGCTTTTTATAATTAAAAAATTGTAAGTGCAATGGTATTGTACATTCTCTGCTCCTTTAGGTAATTGCAAAATGGTAAAGATGTAGTGCATTTTTGAATATTACCTGAGAAAGCTGGCTTATTTTGTATTAATACAAATCAAGGATGCTCTCAACATGTTTCAGGATTGTTCTAGACGATTTTATAGAGATGGGAGAGCAAGCAGGCAAGTTGGAAGTTGGTGATGTTTCACTGATCATCGAATTTTGGAATTGATATAATCCAAGATTTTTTCCTGTACCTTTGGTATGTTCCCCTCCTTTAGATACTTTGCAAATAAGTTTCTCAATGTGCTTACAGTTTTATCACCTCTAGCGGAGATCTGCTGTACATATACTTAATTTAATTTGGCCACTTTCCCCATTTTTGGTACTTTTTCTACTTATGTAAGCCCTCTGGGATTGTGATGTTAGGATCAAAGTATGGTAGTTTCCCTATCCCTGATGGAGAAAACAATTGGTTTTTATATACAGTCACAGGCACATACAGATACATAGAAATACATATATATTTGTGGCATTTTTCTTCTGTCTGTAGTCCTCTGTTTTCATCCTTGATTGTCCTGGAAATGAATTTGTTTCCTTAGTTACCTAGAAAAACTTTGTTTACATTAGTTTTGTCCTCCACTGCTTTTCTTTACTGCATGAGAACATACTAATCATAATCATCTATCAACTATCTTCATCACATTTTACAAATAATTTATCCTAACAGACTAAAATATACATTTTTATGGCAACCATCTCTGTTTGAAAAATAAGTCAAATCTATGCTGACATTTTGAAGCTATTTCAGTTTTCTTGTTGCAGCAATTAATTTACTTTGGTTTAACTTTTGGACAAAATTATTATAGTTGGTTTTGATGTTATTTTTATAGTCCATTTCCCAAGTTTGATTTTTGAATAGCTTATTTAAATCATTTGGAACAAATAGTTATATGCCATAATATTTTTTCTCATTGCTATTCTTTCTTCTTCTTTATTATACATTTTGATATTAACTTTGGTTTGACTGTGTATAGACAGCTAACTCAGAAATCACCTCTGTGTCCATAATAAATGTTTTCCTATGTGTGAACATGTAGTGAATTTCATTCTTCATGATATTATTGTTGTTTGCTATGTACAGAGCATAATAATAATAAAAAATAAAATTTTTAAATTTATTTTTAGTTTTCAACATTAATTTTCATAAGATTTTGAGCTCAAAATTTTCTCCCAATCTCTCCCTTTCCTCAATCCCAAGACCCCATGCATTCTGATTACCCCTTCCACCAATCTGTCCTCTCTTCTATTCCACCCCTCCCTTCCCTTATCCTCATCTTCCATCTTTTCTTGTAGAGCAAGATAGATTTCTGTACTCCATTACCTGTATTACTTATTTCCCAGTTGCATGTAAAAATAATTCTCAACATTTGTTCCTCAATCTTTGAGTTCCAGCTTCTCTCCCTTCCTTCCTCCTCAGGCATCCCCACTATGAAGGCAAGCAATTCAATATAGGCTATACATGTGTAGTTATGCAAAAGACTTCCATAATAGTCATGTTGTGAAAGACTAACTATATTTCCCTCCATCCTATCCCCCATTTCTTCTATTCCCTCTTTTGACCTTGTCCCTCCCCAAAAATGTTTACTTTTAATTACTCCCTCCTCCTCTTTTCCCTTCCTTGTATCATCCTCCCACAGCCCACTTATCCCCCCTCTCTCCTACTTTCCTGTGGTGTAAGAAGGATTTCATACCAAATTGAATGTGCATTATTCCCTCCTGAAGCCAAATGTGATGAGAGTAAGCTTCACTTTTCCCATCACCTCCCTTCTTTCCCCCTCCATTGAAAAGCTTTTTCTTGACTCTTTTATGAGAGATAGTTTGCCCCATTCCATTTCTCCCTTTTCCTCCCAATATATTCCTCTCTCACCCCTTAATTTTATTTTTTTTAGATATCATCCATTCCTATTCACTTACCCTATGTTTTCTGTCTATATGTATATAATTCCTTCAACTATCCAAATATTGAGAAAAGTTTCAAGAGTTACAAATATTATCTTTCCATGTAGGAATGTAAACAGTTCAGCTTTAGGAAGTCTTTTATGATTTCTCTTTCCTGTTTACTTTTTCATGCTTCTCTTGATGCTTGTGTTTGAAAGTATTAAAATACAAGCTATTCAGCTCTGGTCTTTTCACCAAGAATGTTTGAAAGTCCTATATTTCATTTAATGACCATTTTCCCCCTGAAGTATTATATTAAGTTTTGCTGGGTAGATGATTCTTGGTTTTAATCCTAGTTCCTTTGATTTCTGGAATATACTATTCCATGCCCTTCAATCCCTTAATGTAGAAGCTGCTAGAGCTTGTGTTATTCTGGTTATATTTCCACAATATTTGAATTGTTTCTTTCTAGCTGCTTGCAATATTTTTTCCTTGACCTGGGAACTCTAGAATCTGACTACAATATTCCTATGAATTTTTCTTTTCAGATCTCTTTAAGGAGGTGATTGGAAGAGTCTTTCAATATTTATTTTACCTTCTGGTTCTAGAATATCAGGGTTCCTTGATAATTTCATGAAAGATGATGTCTAGGACCATTTTTTTGTCATGGCTTTCAGGTAGTTCTATAATTTTAAAATTATCTCTCCTGGATCTACTTTCCAGGTCTGTTGTTTTTCCAGTGAGATATTTTACATTGTCTTCATTTTTTTCATTCTTTTGATTTTGTTTTGTAATTTCTTGGTTTCTTATGAAACCATTAGCTTCCATCTGCTCCATTCTAATTTTTAAAGAGCTCTTCTCTTCAGTGAGCTTTTGAACCTCCTTTTCCATTTGACTATTCTGCTTTTTAAAGCAATTTTCTCCTCATTGGCTTTTTGGACCTCTTTTGCCATTTGGATTAGTCTATTTTTAAAGGTGTTATTTTCTTCAGCATTTTTTGGGGTCTCCTTTAGGAAGCTGTTGACTTCCTTTTCATGATTTTCTAGCAATGCTCTCATTTCTCTTCTCAATTTTTCCTCCACCTCTCTTACTTTATTTTTAAAATCTCTTTTGAGCTCTTCTATGACCTGAGATCCTTGCATATTTATTTTAGAGGTTTTGGAAACAGAAACCTTGACTTTTATACCTTCCTCTAATAGTATGCTTTGTTCTACCTCATCTGAAAGGATAGAGGAAAATACCTGATCACCAAGAAAGTAACCTTCTGTAGTCTTATCTCTCCCCCCCACCACCTTTTGGACATTTTTCCCAGCCAGTTACTTAACTTTTGAGACCTTTTTCAGTTGGAGGATATACTCTAGGGACCTGTAAGTTCTCAGTTCCTCCAATGTGGCACAATCAAGGGAAAGGAGTTTACTTCTCTCCTGGCCTACACTGTGATCTGGGAGCGACCATAAGCTTTTCTGCCCAGGATCTACAAGAACAGTTCCCTTTCCACAACCACCTGCAGTTCCACTACCCAGCACTCCTCCTCACCCCAGGGCCACCACCCAGGGCTGAAATTCAGACCAGGGTCTTTAGACTGAGGGCTCCAAAAATGGATGCTGCATCTGCCAGGGGCTGGGTCTAGGCAGGACTCTGCTCCCTTCTCACCCAGGTGAAAGAGCTTTCTCACTGACCTTTGAAGCTCTCTCTGGTGTTTTGGGGTTGAGGAATCTGGGAACTGTAGCTGCTACTCAGGATTTTGCACCCTGAAACTTGCTCCAGTCCTGCCCCTGCCTCTCCATGGCTGGGCTCCCCTCCAAGGGATGTGCTCTGTTCTGAACCCAGTGTCATAGACCTTTCCTGTCAGCCTTTCAGGCTGCCTTGGGCTGGAAATCTCTTTCACTCTGTCATTTTGTGGCTTCTGCTGCTCTAGAATTTGTTTAGAGTCATTTTTACAAGTATTTTATGTGCTTTTGGGGGAAAGTTATCACAGGTCCATCCTTCTCCTCTCCCATCTTGACTCTGCCCCGCTACCATTTTCTTTTAAGAGAAAGTATTAATGAAATAGAGGTGAGAGGCTTCTCTGTAACCCAAAAGTTTTGGGCTCTCTCATTTCTTTCTCTTGAACCGTGTATTTCTCCCTATCTTCATCTTTCTCATATTTTCACTGAAGTCACCAAATATCACAGCATATGTTGCATGGATTTGGGGGGTCCTAGAAAAATTCAGCATAGAATTTCTCTGCTACTTTGACTGATGTTCATTTGGAAGCTATAATAATTTTTATACTTTTCTTTTTGCAAATGACTTTATCATCAGTATTGAAGTATGTGATGACCCAGTAGCCCACAAAATAATATTTTTCCATAGTTTTTGAATGTATAATAAAATTGGCTCCATCAACCCCTTTCTTTAACTCTCCAGGGGGTACCTGTAAGCTTTCTTTTCATTAAATTGCAACTTCCTCTTTCTTCTGCTTTTGTTTATAGGAAGAAAGTCAAGGTTAATATGATTGGACTCCTTCAGGAATATTAATCACTAGTTAATATTAATCACTCACATTTAGAGTATCAATGGTCAAGTAAAAGTTTACTAATGGTCTAAATACCATTTGATCCATATCTCCCTCTGTCCCCTTTTATGTCCTTCTGTCACAGTCAATGTAAGAAGTTGGAGGGCATCCAAAGAGAACCCAGGGCCATGTTTAATTTTTCCCTGTTTCATGGGTTGTCATGATCAGAAAAGTTTTATCACCAGGTAACCAGCCCAATTGTGGTGAACCTTTCAGTGACAACCAAGGCTGGTCCTCAGAAAACAGACCTGGTTATTTTCTTCAGGCAATGCTCAAGATAGCCTTTTCCATCTGTGATTACCTTCCTCCTATTTGCATTATGCTGGTATAGCCACTGAGAGCTCAGAGTGACTTCCATGCCACAATGAGGCATCTGAGTAGGACTTTTGTGGAGATCCTTTCAGCAAACACTTACTAAATTCAACTAGATTGGTAGAGAATTTATTAAATGCTTTTTGCAGGGGATACAAATAAAAGCAAGTCATTTCCACATTTTCACATTATCCATGTTCTAAAAAGTAAGAGGAAAGAAAGAGAAAAAAATACGCTTCAATCTGTACTCTGAGTTAGTTCATCAATTCTCTATATGAAGGTAGGAAATGTAGTGGTTCAATGTATTGATAGAATTACTAAGTCATTCACATTTAATATTGTTACATTATTACTATTCTCTTGATTCTGCTCACTTCACATTGCATCAGTTCATACAAGTCTTCCCCGGTTTTTCTGAACCATTCTCCTTAATAATTTCTTACAGCACAATAGTATTCCATCACAGTCATATACCATAGCATTTAACCATTCCCTAATTGATGGACATCCCTTCAGTTTCTGATTGAGACCCCAAAAAGAGCTTCTATGAATATTTTTTTACATATGGGTTCTTTCCCTCTGTCTTTCATTTCTTTGGAGTATAGACTTAGTAGTAGTATTACTGGGTCAAAGGATATACACAATTTTATAGCTTCTTGGGCATAGTTCCAAACTGTTTTCCAAATGGTTCAACTGGTTCATAGGGGCTTAAATTTTAAAGGAGGAAGACGCCAAACAAATCGGGCTAGGGCAGTGGGAAAAGAGGAAGTTCAATAGAGATCTAGAACCAAGCAAGGTAAGCCCAGAGCTAGTCTGTCAAAACTCAGAGTGAGTGTAGAGGCACCATTCTGTTTTTATGGTGATAGAAAGTTAATCACAGATGGAATGTCTGCAGACATTTGCAATGCTTTTTGGCTCTACTATGGACAGAACACAGTGTAATACCTAGGATACACGCTTAGTCCAGTAGGTCAAGCAATATGCTTTATGGAAGCTGCCAGAGTGGGACAGGTCATTACTTATGGAGGGGATTCTAAGGACAGCAGTTGGAGAGGCTCCAAATCCTGAACTGATGCTACCTCCTAACTGGTAGAGGCATTTAATGTGTGACTCAATATTTGCTTTGCATTTACTGTTTATGGGTATGGAAGAAATGACCTTTACTCTGGAATTTACTTTTGATTCTATGAGACACATATTTTTATTGTTATTATAAATCATGATAGGGAGAATTGCAGGTTGACCCATAGAATTACCTTTGTCAGGAAAGTGGGCTTTGATTACAAGCAATTTCCTGTTGGTAGTGAAATTAAAAAGTTATTATGCAGAGCACTGATGCTGGATCAGATGCTATTACGGAGTACAAGAAAAAACATTTCATCCAAAGAGAAATAGGGACAGAGTATGCAGTTTTCAGATAGAGATTTGAAACATCTTATGATATTGCTTTCCACAGTGATATGTGAGGATTTTCAAAATTGTCCAATCTGCAAGAGAAATCACTGAGGCTGTTCTGAGCCAATGGCACTTTATTAAAGGGTCCCTTGCCCCCTCTAACAGAGTAGACCTCAGATCTTCATCATGATCTGAGATGTCCCCTTCCTTCAGGGCTTTGGTTTTAGTGCTTGATACTTGGACAATACAAGAGGAACAGGTCAAAGATACAGTCTAATTGGTGGATAGACCTTGCTCTTGTCGCATGATTCCCTGGAAGCTTTTTATGCATCACAAGTACTCAGTGCTGATGGAGCCTTATTTATTGGTGATAAGGACATGATCCTGGAGAATGGGCTGGACACTTCCATAATGTTCTCAACAGACCATCATCAGTCAATGCTGAGGCCATTGATTGTTTACCTCAGGTTGAAATCAATCTCTCCTTAGCGGAATTTCAAACTGAAGAAGAGGTTTTGAGAGCCATTAGGCTCCTCTCATGCAGCAAAGCACTTGGTGCTGATTCTATTCCACTAGAGGGACCATTACTAATACAAAAACTGACCGAAATTTTTTAGGTTATGGCAAGAGGAGGTTATCCCCTAGGAGTTCAAGGATGCCTCCATTGTCTCTCTCCATAAAAGTAAATTGAATAGATTGTCCTGTGACAATCACAGGGGGATCTCTCTCTTAGTCATCACTGGCAAGATTCTTGCTAGAGTTCTCCTTACTAGGCTCCTTACTTGGAAGATGGGCATATACCTGAGAGCCAGTGTGGCTTCAGAAAGGGCCAAGGAACAGTTGATGTGGTGTCTGCTGCCTGATAATTCCAGGAGAAATGCCAGGAGCAGAACAAAGGTCTGTACACAATGTTTGTAGATCTGACAAAGGCCTTTGACACTGCTAGTTTTGAGCGCTTGTGGAAACTTATGTCAAAATTTCTTTGCCCAGAGAAGTTCATCAGCCTTGTAAGTCAATTTCATGATGACATGTTTGCCCAGGTTCTGGATAATGGACAAGGCTCTCGTGCCTTCCTAGTCACCAATGGAGTGAAAGAGGGCTGTGTGCTTACTCCCATGCTTTTTTAGCATGATGTTTTCAGTGATGTTGTCAAATGCTTTTAATAAGGATGAACATGGCATCAAGGTCAACTACTGTACTGATGGTAAGTTCTTCAATTTGAAAAGGCTACAAGCCAAGACCAAAGTGGAGGCACTGTTGGTGCATGATTTTTCTGTTTGCAGATGATTGTGCGCTCAGTGCAGTATGGATCAATTCTCTGCTGCCTGTGCTAATTTTGGCCTAATAATTAACACCAGAAAAAACACAGGTGCTCCATCAGCCACCACCACACCATCCATACATGGAACCATTCATTACAACAAATGGAGTTTTAAATGCTGTGGATAAGTTCACTTACTTTGGTAGTGTACTTTCCAGGGATATACACATTGACAATGAGATTGACACACACATTGCCAGAGCTAGCTCAGTGTTTGGAAGACTCTGAAGAAAATGTTTGGGAGAGAAGAGTTATTAGACTGACTACCAAACTGAAGGTTTACAGAGTCGTTGTGCTGACCTCATTGTTGTATGCCTGTGAAACACGGACATTCTCCCAGCGCCATGCCAGGAAACTGAATTGCTTCCACTTGAACTGTCTTAGGAAGATTCTGAAGATCACTGGGCAGCTTAAGGTACCAGACTCGAACTAAACTGCCAAGCATTCAAACTATGTTTCACAGAGCACTACTCTGATAGGTTTGCTATGTTGTTTGAATGCAAAATATATGCTTGCCAAGAAGACTACACATGGGGTAGGCTACATGGTGGCCGGAAGAAGTGATACAAGGACACTCTCAAGTTCTCTCTCAAGAACTTTGGATTTGATTGTGTGACATGGGAGACACTGATACAGGACCACTCAACATGGTGTGCCCACATCAGCAGAATTCAGATAGTACAAAGAAAATGTAGGATGAGTAAATTTGGAGCAACTATCCCAAATGTTCACATGGACTACCTGTGCTTTATTTGTGTTAGAGCACTCTGAGTTCATATTGGTCCGATCAGTCACAGTTGTACACATTGAAACTTCACTTTATCATGTTGATGTCATTTTGGTCCTCTTCGAGACTGAAGGACAGCAACCATCAACACAAAATGTCCCTTTGGTTGGCATATGGGCTATTGAGCAGACCTTAACAGACCTATCTTTACCTTTTAAAAGGTCTTACCAAAACTGATGAGCAGGCTTATGGGGTTGGGCTGATGAATGGATATCAAAACATCCATGTGAGCTGATGGGCCAGTAGAAGGGCAGGCTGCAGTGTGGCAACCAGGGTCACTCATTGGCTGTGTGCACATGGTCATCTTCCCATGTTGGGCAATAGAGGGATGACAAGAGACAGAGGGCCAATGAAGAGAGGGTATCTTGAATCTTTAGGTTCCTCTATAAGGCTGCTGGTTGACCCTTGTTCCCATATATGCCTGTAAGATACCTCGCTTTGCCCTGTAACTGTACACCTCATCTATGTATGAATTTACCTCCACCACCCTGGATTTGGTTATCAAAACAAGAAAAAATAAGGGTGGTGGTACTCTAGTTAGCTTTCTATGATTAAACAAGTGAACCTACCATCTGCAGTTCACAGCACTGAGGCCTACTATTGGAACTTACATTCACTACACCTTTGTAATCCCATCTAACTAATTAATATTGATTGGAATAAAATAGGGGTCCAATAAATCATCTATCACAGATAAGAGGATAAAAATGTACCATAAATGGCTTGGTCAGCAGTTTAGCCTTACAGGAAACCCAGTATGTACTTCTTCAAATTATTTCCTGCTTAGACTGGTGGTCCATGCCTTAATCTTTGTACTGAGACTGCTTGCATCTATTTGAGCTCTGTCTGGATTTCTGAACTGCAATGGATAAAGTCAATAGTCTGTCTGCACTAAGTTTGGCATTAATATGGTGAGTTCCCTGCAGCAGGGGGCTACAAAGTTGTCTAACAGAGCAGGTCAAAGCTCTCCTGCAGATCACGTTAGGACTGGACTGTGAGTATCCCTTGCAACTCTAGTCTGCATGAGATAAGAAGATGCAGTTTTAAACTCAGTGGGCAGCTTGGTGGAGTAATGGATAGAGTGCTGGGCCTGGCATCAGGATGAGTCTTCTTCCTGAGTCCAAATCCAGCCTCAAATACTTGGTAGCTGTGTGACCCTGGGCAAGTCACTGAACCCTGTTTATCTCAGTTTCCTCATTTGTCAAGTGAATTGGAGAAGGAGATGTCAAACCACTCAGTGTCTTTGCCAAAAAACCCTAAAAGAGGCCATGAAGAGTTGAACACAACTGAACAAAAAGTTTTATGATCTCTCTGTCTCTCTTTTCCCCCACATACAAATATGTGTATATATAATTTTTATATGACATACAATTAATTAATTATATACACATACTTTATATATATAATCCACAATTTCTATCCACACATATCGCCTTATAATAGTAAATTTTACTCTTAATTTTAGACACTAATTTACATTGTATATCTAGTTTGCATGCTGTTCCTTCCTCCAATATCAGAATGTTAGATCACTGAGGGTTAGAACTTGTTTTTTCTTTCTTTGTAAATCTGGCAATTAGCACAATGCTTACCATATAGTAAGGGAGGACAATAACACTACTACATTTACTGCTACTACTACTACTGCTACTACTGCTACTACTACTGCTACTGCTACTACTGCTGCTGCTACTGCTGCTACTGCTGCTACTGCTGCTACTGCTACTACTGCTACTGCTACTACTACTGCTACTGCTACTACTACTACACACTGCTACTACTGCTACTACTGCTACTACTATTACTGCTACTACTACTGCTGCTACTGCTACTACTACTACTGCTACTACTAGTACTGCTACCGCTACTACTGCTACTGCTACTACTACTACACTACTGCTACTGCTACTGCTACTACTACTACACTGCTACTACTACTACTGCTGCTACTGCTACTACTACTACTGCTACTACTAGTACTGCTACTGCTACTGCTACTACTGCTACTGCTACTACTACTACACTGCTACTACTGCTACTGCTACTACTACTACACTGCTACTACTACTACTACTACTACTACTGCTACTGCTACTACTACTGCTTCTGCTACTACTACTGCTACTACTGCTACTACTACTGCTACTACTGCTACTACTACTACTACTACACTGCTACTACTACTACCATCTCACCTGATTTGACCTTGACAATAATCCTGCACAGTAGGTGCAGTGATTATCCCCATCTTATATATGATGAAACTGAGGCTGAAAGAAGTGAAGTGACTTGGCCAGGGTGATACAGCTGGTAAGCGTCTGAGGCAGGATTTAAATTGAGCTTTTTTTCAGCAGTCTACCCACTGGACCAGCAAGCTGACTTGATTAGAATTGATTTAATTATTTAATGAGGGGCTATCCTGAATCTTTAGGTTTCTCCATGAGGCTGCTGGCTGACTCTTGTTCCCATTTATGTCTGTAGGATTCCCTGATTTGCCTGTAACTGCACACCTCCCCTATTGACACTATCTGCACAGCTTAATCGAAACCTAAGTACCATTTTCTCTCTATTAGGCTAACACAGAAGAGGAGGGAATGCTTCCTGGAGGAAGTGCCATTTTAATTCAACATTAAAGAATGGGTAGAATTTCATCAGGTGGAAAAAGGGTGATGGAGGACGAGAGTGGGAGAGGTTAAGAGTGAATATGGTTGGTGGCACAGGGGATAGAATGGTGGACCTGGAGTTGGGAAGACTCCAACCTCAGATCCCTCCACCTGGGTGATCTGGGCAAGATCTTAACTTAACTTACTTCTTAACTACTTCTGCTTCTGTTTCCTTAACTATAAAATGGGGAATAATAGTTGTATCTATCTCCCAGGGTTGTTGTGAGGATCCAATGAAATATTTGTAAAGTTCTTGGTGTAGTACCTGGCATATAGTAGGTGCTTAATAAATGCTTATTCCTTTCTATCAAATTTCAGTTTGGTTATGAATTCTTGTCCTTTGTCTGAGGCTCAGCCTAACTAGGTTTGGAGAAGGTCATCTGTACATTGGCTTTGAGGTGATGAATTTTTGGACCTGCCAAAGACTTGTGACAGGTAGTGTTTGTGTGGGAGGTGGTAGGTGCGTATGTGTAGGCAGTGCTGTTTCCTGAGCTATATTCACCCATATCTGGCTCCTTGCTCTGCTTTTTGTAAGCTACCACAGGCAGCAAATTGTCAATTGATTAACTGATTGGGTATGTGTCTGTGGACCTATAATGAGCACTATTCCAAGGTCCTATCACATGTAGGCAAGGCTGGTTTTTTCTTTCAGGGTCTTGAAATAGTTCTTAATTCCCTCAGGACACTTGTAGCTGGTGTACTGATAGTGTTCCCTGGCAGTGTAAGTATAAAATATCAGGGTATGAGGAATGTACATTTGTCTCAGATATTTGACCATCATGACAGCTTGATGGTACAATGGATAGAGTTTTGTATCAGAAATACCTGAGTTCAAACCTGGTCTCAAATTTAGTTAGTCTGATCCTCAGATAAGAGACAGAATCCATCATCACACCCAAATTTAATAGGAAGGAAGGACAGAATTAGCAGACCCTCATTAACTGTTTGACCTTCGATAAGTCACTTGGCCTCAGCCTCCAGGTTTATTGTGAGTTAAGTGCCTAAGCAATATTTATATAGCATTCTCTCTCTCTCTCTCTCTCTCTCTCTCTATATATATATATACATATATATATATACACATATATGTATATATACATATATGTATATATGTACACATATATATGTATATGTACATATATATATATATATATATATCAGGCACTCTTATCATCATTATTACGCTCATACCACAGGTAACATAGAAATAAGAAGGTTGCATCTATGTCAATCAATACTAGACTTGTCTGAATATCCTTTCCCTGCTCTAAATATTCTCCCTCCCTTTTCCTTCAGTGTTCTATGAGTATCTCCATAGTATTTCATTCTATTCTCAAAGCTAAGCTAATACAACGGTCCAGATTGGATGATTATAGTACGCACTAAGTGGCACCACTTTCTCACCATTTCAGATGATAGATAGCAAGTGCATTGGATGGAAACTTTCTCCATCAGCTGCAGTGTCCCGCACTGTTCACCAGATGGTGCTCCAACCTCACAGGAATCATCCATTTTCCTCCCATTGTCCTCTTCATCCAAGTGAGTGGTTGTAGAGTCACCATTTTTAAAGGTATAAATACGAAGTTAATATACTAAAAAATGACCACAACAGGAACCCCCCCTTGCATCTACTTCCATGCCCCATTTCCCATTCATATGTTTGATAATTTACTTTTTAAAAATTAATCTTATTTTTGAAATAAGAAATAACAAAATTGTAAAGAATTTTCAATTAAAAAGTTTTGGGGTAGTTACAGTAGGGTCACCTCCCCTAACCACTCTGCCCCTCTAAATGTCTCCTTTGAAGTAGTTTAAGGAAGGACTACTAGTGTGGAAAGGATTTAACAAGTTTTCTTCAAATACTCTGAGGTAATAAGAGGTAAGAAGTGCTGGAGTTGGTACCAAGTGATATCACTGTAGTCATGTTTTGTGCTACTCTAATCTTGCCCATCTTGAGTTCTCCACAGTTGGTTTCACTTCCCATTCCTGTCTTCTTTAGGTCTGCAGGTTGTAGGGGTGTGTATGTGTGTGGTTTGTAGGGTGCTACTCTGCTCTAGCCACTTGGAAAGAAACCCCTAAGTGGAATGTGATGGATAGCTCTCCCCTCCTCCCTTCCCTATCACAAGATTACACAACTTGAGGATGGAAGGATAGAAGAACGAGAAACCTGATCTCTCTGGTGCATGTATTCTGCACACAATTTCTATGCTTGTATATATTTCCTACCTTCCCCATATCTTCATTAATCCATTAGCCCCAATCACTTCTGGAGGCATTAAAAAAGCCTGTTATAGGTCACCTACTCAGTTTTAGTGAGTTGTGATCTTTACAAGTGGAAGGAGTGCTCTGTGAAAATCAGACATTTAAAAAAATAGTAGGATTAAAGTAAATTACTTTAAGTTTTACTATTGTTAACACAGATACCTTTGAGTTGGAGCAGCTAGGTGGTGCAGTGATAGAGCACCACTGCAGGAATCAGGAGGACCTGAGTTCAAATCTCACCTCAGATACTTAACACTCACTAGTTGTGTGACCTTGGGCAAGTCACTTAACCCCAACTGCCTCATCCTGGGCCATCTCCAGTCATCCTGAAGAATATCAGTCACTGGATTCAGATGGCTCTGGAGGAGAAGTGAGGCTGGTGACCTGCACAGCCCTCCCTCACTCAAAACAAAGTCAAGTGCAAGTCATGTCATAATTTCTCTGATGGCACGGTCTTCTTCAGCAATGAAGGATGAACACACACCTTTGAATTAATGAATTTAATTAATTGAACTTCCCAAATTTCTCAGAATCCATCCCTTCTGTCATTTCTTTTACAGTAATGTTACCTGACATCCCTATACCAGAATATGTTCAATCATTCTCCAAATCATTTTCATTAAGAACTCTTTGAGTCTGACTTCTGCTTCCTTTGAACTGACTTTTAAAGGGACATGTCCAATTTCATCCACTCTACTCTTTTCTAATTCAAGGGACTCATTTGTGTGCCTCATACAGGAATCACTTAGAATGACAATTTTCTTTTTTTAGCAGTTAAACCCCTCATTATGGACCCTTTGTTGTGATTAGGTCCTTGGCTTTGAAAGACCATGTGCTTAACTCTGTTAAGCAGATGAAGGATATCATGATTATTTTTAAAATATTTTATTTTTCTCCAATTACATATAAAAACAATTTTTAACATTTATTTTTAAAAATTTTGAGTTCCAAATTCTCTCCCTCCCTACCACTTCTTCTCCCTTCCTACTTTTCCCCCTTTCCTGAGATGGAAGTCTATCTTATATAGGTTATACATGTGCATTATGTAAAAGATATTTCTGTATTAGTCATTTTGTGGAAGAAACCCCCCAAACACCAAGTGAAACATAGTATGCTTCAGTCTGTATTCAGCCTCCATCTGCTCTTTTTCTGGGAGGAGACAGTATTTTTCATTATGAGTCTTTTGGGATTGTCTTGGATCATTGTATTGGTGAGAATAGCCAAGTCATTCACAGTTTTTCATTGCGACTCCTGTGTAGGATGATTCTCCTCACTTCACTCTGCATCAGTTCATGGAAGTCCATGCTTTTCTGAAATTAGTTTGCTCATTTCTTATATTATTATATGTATTATATTATTATGCAATATATTATATTATTATATTACATTATAGCATAATAATATTCCATGATATTCTTACAGCATAAGCCCTTGTAGTACATGTTCAGTCACTCTGCAACCGATGGGTATCCCCTCAGTTTGTAATTTGTTGCTACCACAAAAAGCATTGCTATCAATATTTTTGCACAAAAGGGTCCTTTTCCAATTTTTTTGGATCTCTTTGGAATACAGACCTGGTAGATCATAGGGTATGCAATGTTTTATAGCCTTTTGAACACAGTTCCAAATTACTCTTGAGAATGTCTGGATCAAGTCACAAATCTACCAACAGTTCCTTAATGTCCCATTTTCCCCTCATTCCCTGCAACACTTACAATATTCCTTTTCTGTCATGTTTTCCAACGTGATAGGTATGTGATCCTATCTCAGAGTTGTTTTCATTTGCATTTCTAATCCATAGTGATTTAGAGTATTTTTTCCTACACCTATGGACAACTTTGATTGTTTCATCGGAAAGCTGCCTGTTCATATTCTTTGACCTTAAATCAATAGAAGAATGACTTGCATTCTTATAAATTTGACTCAGTTCTTTATATCTTTGAGAAATGAAGTCTTTACCAGAGATCCTTGTAAAATTCCCCCTCCCCAGTTTTCTGCAATCCTTCTATTTTTGCTTGTATTGATTTTGTTCATGCAATCTACCTTTGATTTAATGTAATCAAAATTATCCATTTTAGGTTTTGTAATGCTCTTTATTTCTTGTTTGGTCCCAATTTTTTTATACTTTTAAAATCATTGGCCAGTTTTTCTTCTATTTCCTTCTTCAGCTGTTCCAGGAGAACTGTTTGTGCTTGTGAGCAGTTCACAGTCCCTTCTGAAGTTTCAGATGAAAGTATAGTCTCACCACTCACCTCTTTGGTATTTGTGTTTTGGTCTTTGTCCCCATAGAAAGATTCTCTGTTTTTTTTGCCCTTCTTTTGCTTTTTCTTGTTCATGATGGTGATTGTGTGTGACTTCTGGTTCTTTCAGTTAGAAGCTGCAGAACTTGGTGTTGAGTTGACTTGTGTGAAAAAGCTAAGAGCAGGTTTTTGTTTTGTGTTTCCCCAATCAGCCCTGGGGTTAGCTTGTTAAGTGTGGGGGAGGGGTGGTCTGGTCATGGGAGATCTCCTCAGCTGAACTGAGGCAAAGGCAAGCTCTGGGGATGGTGATCACAGCTGCCCTATTGTCTTTTCATTTCCCCTGGAGTGGTGAGGCACACCTAGATCCTAGTGAATTTCCACCCCTCCTGGGGTTCCTCTCCTGGCCCTGAGGCTTGCCTGTGTCCTAGTGCGAGTTTTCTCCACCCTGGGTCCCCTTTATTTCCAGTTTGCCTCTGCCACAGTGGGAGGAATCCCCCTTGGCTATTTTTCTAGCCTCAGGTGTTATGAGACTATTTTCCCTGTCCGCTGTTCTTGCTGATCCAGGATTTTTCTGGGGAAATATGGTTCTTTCAAGGTCATCAAGGGGGAGAAGAGAGAGCATTCGCTGATCGATCCCAGAAGTTCAACAGAAGATCAAGTAGGTGGCTTACAGACATTTAATCCTTGGACTGAAAGTCTCAGGAGCTGCTGCGCTGATATTTGGTGCTCAGCAGTTGTCACTCTCTCTGTTGGTCTCTCACCCTGGGCTGCCGCTCGCTGGTTCTGCCTACTGCTGTCTCAGGGTTTCCCGGGTCCTTCCTGCTCCACTGCGCTGGACGTGCTGTGCTGTGTGCTGTGGGTTCATCCCTGCCAAACAGATCCTTCCTGGGGACCTTCTGGTCTGTCCTGGGTTTTGAATCTGCCACAGTCTGTCTCCTATTGGATTATGCACCTCCAAAATTTGGTCAAATTCTCTTTTTAGAGGTATCTGAAGGAGTTTGTCTAAGAGCTTAGGTGAGTCCTTGCTCTTCCTCTGCCATCTTGGTTCTGCCCCCCTCCCCCATTTTTTTATCCATAGATCTGACAGGTCAAGTACCTGGGGCCAGCTCAGGCTGGGGTAGATGCTAGCCAGAGAGTGCTAAAAGTGGGGAGGGGAACAGGTTTTTCATGCATTTTCAGAATAACATGGGATGATCAAATTTTTTCACCCCCAGAACAGGTTAATTATTTAATCATATGACAGGCTGATGCCCATTTTAAATAGAAGAAAACAGGAAAATGAGGCAGGCATGGGCACACAGAGCTCTCAGAACACTA
Source organism: Potorous gilbertii (assembly GCA_028658325.1). Classification (NCBI taxonomy): domain Eukaryota; kingdom Metazoa; phylum Chordata; class Mammalia; order Diprotodontia; family Potoroidae; genus Potorous; species Potorous gilbertii. The sequence goes on along the minus strand of CM053769.1, from coordinate 43,735,734 downwards.
CAGCAAGCATCTCCACACACCCTCTACCCACACCAGCTCTCACAGAATCTTGCCCATAGCAGGAGACAGCTGGTGGCACAGTGGATACAGTGCTGGTGTTGGAGATGGGAATATGTAAGTTCAAATTGAACCCCAGACATGGAGTAGTGGTGTGACCTTGGGCAAGTCATTTAACTTCTGTTTGATGATACCAATAGCTCCTATTTTCCAGGCTTGTTGTGAAGAGCAAATGAGATAATGTTTGTGAAGTGCTTGGCCACAGTGGCTTGCCCATAGAAGGGGGCTCATAATGTATTTAAAAGAAAAAGTCACAAATTGCCATTACTGCTCCCATTTGCTTTGAATTTCACAGTTTACACAGAATTCTGCTTTCTACCCTCTGAGGTAGCTCAGTGCCAAATTATTGCCCCCATTTAACAGATGAGGAAACTGAGTGAGGGGTGGGGTAGGGTGGTTAGAGGCAGTCCACCATGGCCCCATAGCTCTAGTAAATGTCAGAA
>CM053769.1:43717360-43734734 GCA_028658325.1 Potorous gilbertii | reverse complement strand
GACTCAGTGATTTCAAAGCTCCTGTCAGTGATGACATTTTTTGATCATTCATTCTTTCATTCCCTCATGGCTTGGGACTAAAGTGGGCAGGAAATGGAAAAACAGGGAAACTGAGACTCATCTTTACAAAAAGGGTAAAGAATAGTGGTTATCTTTGTATGAGTGGTGAGTCTGCCTAACTACCTGGCCAAAGTCAGTTAAAGGAGCTCTGGTTTCAGACACTAAGTTGAGTTTCTCTAAAGTTGGGGTTACTGTAGGTCCTGGGATAGCAGCAGACAACTTGGAAAATGAAGAGGGTGATGGGCCTTCAATTCTGTCCTTCCCCATGCATGTGCTGTCCTACCCAGGCAACCCCAATGTTAAAAACTCTCTCATATGTTGCCTATGTATGACCTCTAGTTTAGTTCTGCAGTTTATGTCCTATGTAAGTAGATACATGTTGATTATAAGTCCTCAGACAACAGAGATTTGTCTATATGTAAAAATCAGTGTACAATCTTGTGCAAGTAGTAACTTGGAAGCATAGAATCTCACATCCAGAAAAGACTTTAGAACTTAGAATAGTGGAGCTGACAGGGACCTTAGAACATCAAGTATTGGACTAGTCTCCTATGATATCAGTTTTAGAAGGAATCTTCGAAATCATCTAATGTAATCCCATCATTAGAAAGATGAGGAAACCAAAGCTTAGAGAGATCTTGACTTCTCCAAGGTTACACAAGAAATGAATGGGACTTTTGGAACTCTTGGGCCAGAGCTCTGGTCTCCTGACTGTCTGTCCAGTGCTCATTGCCCTTACAAATTCTGTTTACAGAGATCATTGTTGTTGTGGGAAGGCTGAGGTGGATGATAGAGGAGTGGAGGCTGGAGCAGAGGGACTTTGCAGTGAAAAACCGGACTCAATGTCTCAGGGCAAGCTGGATCAGGTGGAAGAGGTCTGATGATTCCACTGGTTCCACTTACCCTTTTAAGTAGCCCTGTGATCCAAAGAAAAATTTTATGGCCCGCACAATGCCTCCATGTTTCTGCTCACTAGTGGAGAAAAAGGTACCAGTGTCAGAGAGTACACCTAGATGGGGCAGAAAGAGAAATATTGCTATGAGGTGTGACATGTGGAGGAGGATTAGGAGTTTGGAGATCTAGGAGATCTTCAAATGGTTACTGTTATAACTCATTGGAGTGGGCCTGGGGTGAGTCCCTAAGCTTCTCTGACAGTCATTTTCCCAACTTGAAAAACAGGGCTAACATTTTAGGCTTACTGTGAGGATTAAATCCATTTCAGTTCAATTTTTGAAGTACCTACTATATGCAGGACACTGTTCTAGATACTGAGGATGTAGGCAAGAAAACAGTCCCTGTCCTCAAGGAACTTAAATTGTACTGGATGTGGGAGTGAGGCCAGGACAATAGAATGTATAGCATGTCCACCAAGAAGTCAATAGGAGGTAACTTAAAGTGAAGGAGAGCCCTAACAATTGGAGGAATCAAAGGAAACGTCCTGAAGGCAGTGTCACTGAATAGATTCTCAAAGAAGATAAAGAATCTGAGGGGCAGTGATGAGGAAGGACTACATTCCAGGCATGAGGAATGACTTGTATGGAATGCACCAAGATAATGAAGTAATAGAGAGGTTGCATCCTCTGCGGGCTTTCTCCTAAAGACTCAGACTCTAAAGTCTCAGTACTTTGGCAAAGGTTTAAAGACATAGTAGGGATGGTGGCACCAAGGTATTTCCTCTCCATGAGGATGGTCTGAGGGGTCTCTATAGGGAATGCAAGTGGCTCAGACATCTCACAGCTCTGGAACTGCACCTCTGAAGTCAATTAAACTCCGAAGGAGTCAAGGTGTTCATATTCCCCATCTATACTATCACAGGATCTTTGACTTAGAGCTAGAAGGGATTCTAGATAATAATGATGGTAAAAACCACAATAATATTAATAGTTGGGGTCACACAAGCAACAGGATAGAGGACTAGACATTTTTGGTTCACTCTGGGAACTCTCGAATCTCTCCAAAAGCAGAAGTCATGGAAATGAACATAAAGCACCTTCAGTTTTCTCCCTGGTCTAAGACACCCAGAACTGAAAAGATGGTAAGCCCTCTCCCCACACCTGTGAATTGATGCTTACTAAGCCTGAGCTCACTCAATATGTCTTTCCTCATCCCCCATGCTACCAGTAATGAGACTGCACCAGTTGGCGCAAGGAGGATGTTTCAATAAAACCCAGTTCCACACTCCATATCCCCTCCCTCTTCCTGGTACTGGGGAGATCCCACCTACAGGATGGAGTTCTCTTGGGCTGCAATGGGTAGCCAGTGTAGTGGCATCTCCCAGGAGCAAAACCTTGTGCAGGTCCGAGGTGGGGTAGGGCAGGGAGGGTGCAACCTTGTAGGACCAACACTGCAAAGCTCTGAGCTGCTGTTTCCACAGTTGTCAGTGTCTGAGTTGATAGTACCATAGCACCAAGAAAGCCGTTCTCTTAACTGAAGAGAGGGAGTAAAATAGGATAAAATGTGTGGCGGGCTGTAGACCATCCAGTAAGACAGAGGGCAAGAACATAATATCTATCTGAGGAAAGTTCTGACCACCCAAATGTCATGTGGAACAGAAACCTAGCTTGAGGAACTGTGACTTCTCCAGTGTGGGAAGAGATCCCCAGGGAAACCATCATCAAAAGGGACAGAGTTAGAAAGTGAATATGAGAAAATTAGAAAAAAAAATTGAAATTGTCAAAGACCTTAGGAAGAAGAAAAGTCCAAGACCTTGAACATAAGCACTTAAATCAATAAGGAAAACAATGACAAGATTAAATATGGTCTCCAGGTCTAGTAATTGAGTATGGGCATCTATGCAAAGGAAAGGAAAATAATCCAACCCTTGATGATATAAAGTACCTTGATAAATGTAGGAGAATGGGGATCCCCAACGTGTTGTTCCACAGTGGTGAAAAAGGGAAATAAGAAATCTGAGGGGCAGAATTTTTGACTTGTATGACATCCTCCAGCAACCAAACCTTCCTGTTGCTTCAGCACAACTCTAGGAAGCACAATTCCAGCCAGTACTCATTTTTTCTCAGTCAAATTTTCCCATGCTTCACAGTAGCCCAGGTAAACAGGCATGCTCCAGGGCCCAGATCCTCTTCCCTCCACAAACTACAGTATTGCTGACCCCAGCTCAGCACCAGGTAAGCTGCCAGACACATACAGCTTCCAACTGTCAGCCCCTGAGACCCCAGAGCACAACACCAGTGACCAAGTCCCTGTTCCCCAGAACAAGAACCTTGCATCAGTGCCCCCTGTGCTCCAGCAAGAGAACTCAACTTTAAAAGACAGAGAACAGGCAAACATCATGAGCAAAAAGCAGAAACAGACGATGAACACAGATTCTTTCTCTGGGGACAGGGAAGATCAAAACACAAATTCAAAAGAGGAGAATATTGTCAACATATCCACATCTGAAACCTTGAAGGTGAATATGAACTGTTCTTAAATCCAAAAAGCTTTCTTGAAGAGCTCAAGAAAGATTTTAAAAGTCAAATAAGAGGTAGAGGAAAAATTGGGAAAAGAAATGAGAGGTATGCAAGATAGAATCAATAGCTTGGAAAAAGATAGACAAAAAATTTACTGTGAACAATTACTTAAAAATACAGTTGGCCAAATGGAAAAAAAAAGTAGAAGAGAGAAGTAGAAGATAACAGCTCATTAAAAAGTAAAACTGGTCAAATGGAAAAGGAGGCACAAAAACTCACTGAAGAGAGGAACTCCTTAAAAAATAAAATGGGCCAACTGGAAAAGAACATACAAAAGTTGATTGAGGAAAACAATTTGTTAAAAATTAGAACTGGGCACATGGAAGCCAATGATTCCATGAGACATCCATAATCAGTCAAACAAAATCAAAGGAATGAAAATATTGAGCAATGATTCTCAAAATGTAGGCCAAGGACTGTATGTATGTGTGTGTGTATGTGTGTGTGTGTGTTTGTGTGTGGGTAGGATGGATGGGTGGATGGGTCTGAAGAGTTATAGAAAGGGGCCAGAGTTTCACCACTCTTTATTTTATCATTACATGTATATCAGATACAGTTACTATCATGAGGGATCTGGGATATTTTTTGATATACCAAAAAGTATCCTGATACTCAAAAACATTCAAGAAACCTTCTGATATCAATTACATACCATCCCATTCAACATACTGAAGAAGATGCAGTGATGAGATAGTATATGTTTCTTACCTTTAAGGAACTCACAGTCTAGTGGGAGGGGGAGGGATATGCTCAGCAATAACTAAAATACAAGTTGGGAAAGTGATTCAAGTGCCTAAGATAAGCTCAACAGAGAGGCCTAAGATATTCAAGGAAGAAGTCAATACCAGTAGAATATAAACTTTTTGAGGCCAGTGACTATTTCATTTTTGTGCTTGGTAAAGAGCCTTGGAAAGTAGACAGAGAGAGTGCACATGGAAGGCACTTATTAGATGTTTGTTTAATTGACTTGTTTTCTAGCTAGGGCTATCAGGGAATGCATCTGAGCAGGATCTTGAGGAAGAGGTTTTCAGCAGGTAGAGAGATGAGCATGGGACAAGTCAGTCCCAAGTGTGGAGAGGAGCCTGAGTGAATGCACAGAGTCAAATGGACAGGGCAAGACCAGGTAATGGCTAGTCACCCAGGGTAACTGAGTCAGATTGTGTGAAGGGGAGAATTTTAAGGCTGGAAAAATAGACTGAAACCAGTCTGTGAGAGGTCTTGAACCCCAAATAAGGAATTTATATTTTTTTCTGGTAAACAACGGGGAACCATTGAACATTTTTGAGCAAGGCAGGCACATGGCTCAAGCTGTGTATTAGGAAGATTATTCTGGTAGTGTGTGCAGGATGGATTGGAAATGATGAGAGGAAGAATTGGAGAGATCAGTCAAGGGGCTATTACCAGGTGAGAAATGATGAAAGTAGTGGTAGGGGTGCAAAGGAATGGGTGAATACAGGAGATATTTCAGGAGTATCAGAGCTTGGCCTGGCAGTTGATCTGATGTTGGGAATGAAGGAGGGGGAGAAGAGAAAGATGAGCAAGCTTTCTAAGTGTGTTCCCACTCCCAGGCAGGCCTTCAAAGGATAGACTTGGGATGCTGCATGCATGCAGGGAGGTAAGAGTCCTGATTGGTGGAGAGATTTCTGGGAGAGAAGCAGAGAAGGAAGAGAGTATGGAGAGAGGAGGCAAGATGGAAACTTTGAATAGTGAACAGGTGGCCTCAAGAGCCATACGCACATGAGGAGGAGCTGGCACCCCAGTATGTCACTTGATTCCCAGTGTCTACCCAGAGTGGAATTTGTGGATGAAATTTTTCTCTTTCTGCTTGAGCTGAGATTTCATCTCTTTCCTGGATCTCAGAGTCCTTTTATGCTTGTTTTATTTTATTACCTACGCAAATTTGAATGGCTCCCCAGATTTCCATCTTGCTTGTTTGCTTTAATAAGTGACGGCTTGCTATCCGTGATTGTGTAATAAGTGTTTGGGGGAGTGAAGGTGACCGAGATGAAGCTGTTATCTTCCAGTCTTAGATGAAACTACTTTCCACTAGCTTCACCTTCCCTGATTGGGGAAAGTGGTTTTTCTCCTGGAACTAGAAAAATAATTCTTCCCCTAGACTACAAACACCCGATGTGTGGTACATAGAATTCTAGTGCAATGCCCTTCTAGAAAATAGGGAAACAAAGAAATGATTGATTGTCCAGTCATGGCTGCTCTACTGCTTTCCACAAGGGTAAAACTCTATGTTTCCTTGGGGGATGACTTGGTAGGGCATTGTAGATCTATCAAGAAATCCTTGTTTAGTCAGGCCAAGCCCTTTGTCACCTTTGTTGCACCACCAGCTTGGGTGACTAGGAGCTTAGAGCTTGGAATTCCTTTTCCTGAAGCCCAGAGAAAATTCTCTACAACATTTTCCTTTCCACCCCAGGCCCCTACCTCCACTAAATCCCATAAAAATCCTTGGATCCCTTGTATTCAAAGGAAGTTTGTAAGGGCTGTGAAACAGGGAGAGCCAAAAGGACTGAGGCCTGGGGAAAGAGAGCATTTCTTTGAAGTCTTCAGCAGGAGCTGTCCAACCTGGCAGGGGGGGAGGTGCGGTTCTGGGGCCCAAGTTTTCCTCAGTTCCTATGTTGCACTGTGGATGGGAAGGATGGGAAGCGGGGTAGAATAAGTTGCCTTGACCTCCCTAAGAGGGAGGGATCAAGACTTACCATGGAAAGTGCAGATGATTCCTCCCAAGAGGACAAGGACCAGGAAGGATCTCATGGTCTGGAAAGAAGATACAGTGGCATTAAAAAACCATAGGGCCGCATGATTTATTTACTTACATTCTAAATTTTCTTTTTTTTCTAATTATGAACTTAACAACTATCAACAAAGAAAAACATTTTCCTACACCAAGAGCCAAAATGTATGACAAATCTTGAATCCAAATGTACCTTTTTCACATAGTTAATCTTAGAGGGATTGTTAAATTTAATAAGGTGGTAACAAAAAAGTCCTCTTTCTTATCATTCTTCTTTTTTATGTATTTAAAATATTTTATTGATGCTCTTTTTTTTGTCTTTCCACCATTAACTGCTGTCTTCTCTGCTGCTGTGACCCACTCCCTACCGTTGAATTGCAACCCATCTCTTGTAATAAGTAGAGTCGAACAAAATAAATCAACATGTCTGAAAGCTCATCCTGCACCTGTATTCCACCATCTCTCTGCCAAGAGGTGGGAGCCGTGTCATAGAATTTAGAGCTGAAAGAAACCTTAGAAACCTAGAATTAAGCCAAAAGTGGGGAGTAACTTGTCTAATGTCATAAAGCTGCAGAAAGCTAGGATTACAACCCTAGTCCTTCAGAGGTAAGGCCCTATGGACCCAGCCTGAGAGACAGTTAGGAGGAGAAATGATTGTATATAGCAAAGATTACATGGTGATCACAGGCCCATAGATTTAGAGTTGGGACCTTGGAGCCCATTTTACAGATGAGGAAACTAAGGCTGAGAGGTTACATGCCTTGTCCAGAGTCATAGCTAGTAAGTGATTAAGGCATGATTTGAACTCAGGTATTTTTTCATTCTAAACCCAGAGTTGTACCCATTCCTCCACTTGGTATCTTGAGGAACTCATTCCTTCTCCTATTTTGTCCCATGCTTCTGAACCCCACTAGATTATAGCTACTCATCTATCTCTCTTCCCCTTCTGATCTTTCCCATTTCCCATTCCCATATCCTGCCCCTCAGATCCTGGGCCCATCTGTTTCCCCATCTCTTCCTTACCTGTTCTGGCTGAGTGCTTTGCTGGTCTCCACTCACCCAGGTGATTTATACTTACCCATTGTTTACTTAGATGAGTGTGAGTTCTTTCTGGTTACAGCTGGCCCAGCCCAGCCCTGCCTCCTAGAGAGCCCTCCAAGTTCTCTTAGACTTCTCAGGGCTCCTCATGACAGCTGCCACTCAAATGGTGACCATAGGGTTTACCTGAAGTTAGCTAAGAAATGTTCTTGGATGTGTAGTACTACATATGTACAGACCCTTGCTGTATAAAAGAGGGTATAGGGGCAACCAATAATTGAGACCACCTTTTCTCTCCCTGCCAAGGATTTCTATCCTGGACCCTGACTGATGGTTTCTAGGCATTTTGGAGGTGGTCCCTAGGCCCTGAGGTATAGGTAGGGGATGCATCCTGTTGGAGTTGAAAGAACCCTGGATTTGGACTCAGGACCAATGTGGTTGACCTTGTTTGACCAAATCATTTCCTGTTTGGGGGGCCTTAATTTCTTGTCTGTATAATGAGTGGGCTGGAGTAGATGATGTCTAAAACCCTTTCCTTTTCTAACAGCTTGAATCTATGAGTCTATGGCCCATTGTATGGTGCTGGAGAGCAAGGAAAGGGTGGTGAGATCCTTTGGTTAGGCTCAGGAAATGCCAAGTTACTTGCATTCACCTGTCTCCAACATCTCTATGCAATGGATAGTCCCTAGATCTTTACTTTTTTCTCCTTATCCTGACTCCCAGCTGGCAAACAGTGCCATTCTGTTGCCCAAAGTCTTGAATCTTAGTTCAAGGTAATGAAACAAATAAAGCCAAGTCATGATTACTTCCCAAGAAAATTGTTTTTGGCCCTTCTGATAGATTTCTATCAGGCTCCTGGCATGGGGCAGAGTAGTGGGGAGGGTTAAAGGAGAGTGTCTTGGAAAATTCTAATACAATGAACTTTTTCTCCACTCCCATTCTTCCATCAACGTGAGGCAAGGAATGTCACACAAATTTACTGATAGGTCAAATTTATCCTTGTGAAAATATCATGGAGCAGGAATTGTGTTATTTCACAGGTCTTTTTGGTTAGTGTATTGTGCTGGGGGAAGGCTTTGGGAGGAAAAAGTCCTCCTAGTCCTCTTCTAGTGTAATCATTCTCCCTCTTGTTTCTTTTCCCGACTATTAAGAAAAGTCCCTTGTTCTTTGTTGACTTTTCTATGTCTCTGAACCCTAATGTTATTTTTATGTACCATACCACATGAACTGACTTCTGGCATTGTGGTGCAGCTGAAAGAATGGGTTGGGAAGGAAGCAGGCCTTGATTCCCCTCTGCATCTTGGATGCTGACTTACTTTGTGACCTTGGGCAAGTCATTTAACCTCTGAAGGTTTTAGTTTGCCCTCTGTAAGAGGAAAGGGTTCCTCTTTTTGAAAGTCTGGAATTCTGTGCCATGTGGGCTTCTCCATCTCTGAATACTTTGTATGTTAATTTGAGATCTCTTGGAGTACTGAGGTTTTATGTTGTCTTCCAAAGTCCTTACTGTTCTGACATTCTTTGGTCTACATTCCACGTTTTTGTAGCATTTTTAGCATTCTACATTATAGGGTCTTCCAGCTTCTGATTCTGTTCTCTATGTTCTAAGGACCCTTTCAGCACCAATGTTCTATTTTCTAGAGCTTCAACTGTATCACGTGCTTTTAGTTACTGCATTTTTCAGCCTCTGATTGTGCAATACCTATTGCCAAAACTGCAAGGTGACTCAGTTAAATCAAACAATGATTCAGTGAGCTCACTTTGACTCTGGTGCAAAAGTATATAAAGGGATAAGGATCAGACCTCTGATTCCATTAGTATAGGAAACTTTGGGGTGAGGAAACTCCCTTTGCTAATGCAGGATAGTGCCTTCTCGGTAACATAGGCTTAGAGAGTTGACTAGAGCACCGAGAGGTCCAATGACACGCACGTATGTATATATATATATATATATATATATATATATATATATATATATATATATATATATATATGTGTGTGTGTGTGTGTGTGTGTGTGTGTGTGTGTGTGTGTGTGTATCTATATGTGTATGTATAGCTATATATGTGTGTGTATATGTGTGTATCTATATGTGTATGTATATCTATACGTGTGTGTGTGTGTGTGTGTGTATGTGTGTGTGTATCCTGGGTCAGTGAACCCTTGGACTGTCTTGAACCTTCACATCCTTCTTTTCCACTGCTACTTCTAATCCCTCTTCCAGTTGTTTAGTTCCCTCTGGTTTGGGGAGGTGACTGGTTGCATAGAGCTGATCACATGCTGAATTTGACGGTCACTTTGATTGATAGCCATCCTATCTATTATAATCCACATCTGTATCTCACAGGTGATGGGATCCTTTTTCTTTCTTTCTCTTTCCTCCTTCTCTTCTCTCTTTCTCAATTTTCTCTCTCTCTTTTTCTGTTTATCTCTCTCACTTTGTCCTTTTTTTATTCTGTCTGTATCACTTTCTCTCTCTTTCTCCTCCCCTTTCTCTCCTTTTTTTTACTCTCCTCTCTCTCACTCTCTCTGTCTCTGTCTCTCCTCTCTTCCCTCCCCTCCTCTCTCTTCTTCTCTTCTCTTTTTTCTCTCACTTTTTCTCTGTCTCTCTGTTTCTCCCTTTCTCTCTGTGTCTCATTTTGTCTCTTTCCTCTCTGTCTCCTGTTTTAGAAATTCATGCTCTTGTGATCCCTTGTATGTTTCCTTTGCACTTGTAAGATTGCTCACTTTGCCATAGCTTCTGCTTTCCATACACCCTTCCTTCCTAGATCCCCATCAATCTGGCTTCCACCTCACAAAAGCTTCAGATTGCTCTTATCAAAACCTCTAATGGCAATTTTATACTAAAATTTAGCAACCTTTTAGTCCATATTTTGCTTGACTACTCTGCAACATTTGTGACCGGGTAGAAATAGGACTGAACTTGGAGTCAGCAGAGAGGTGGATTCAAATCCCCTCCCATATCCCCATTGCAACTTCTAAGTTGTATTACCTTGGGCAAGTTATTTAATTTTTTTCTGAGCCTTAGTTTCCTCATCTGTAAAATGGGGCCATTGCTACCTCAAAGGAATATTATGAAGTATAAAAGGCTTGCAAATTTTAAAGGACTCTAGGCATGTCAGATATTCTTCTTCTTCCCTCATTCTAGGTACTTTTTCTTTATTTGACTTCTAAGACATTTTTCTTTCCTAATTTTCATTAGGGCACTAGCATAGTATAGTAGAAAGAGCATTGGCTCTGAAGTAAGCAGACCTGGGTTCAAATCCTGCCTCTGATGCTTGTTATGTGTGTAACCTTGGGCAAGTCACTTAGCCTCTTTTAGTTTTCCCATCAATAAAATAAGGCAATTGTATTTTTCGACTTCTGGGGTCCCTTTTGACTCTAGGTCTATGATTTGTTCACTGCTTACTTTTCCACCTCCTAGCCTTGGTCATTTCTCAAGGTTCTATCCTTGGCACATCCTCTGCCTTCAACTTTTGTCTCTAGTCCTAACCTCTCTGAAGAGCTCTGGGCCCACACTTTCATGTGTTTGTTAATCACTTCTTCTTGGATGTACCATTTCAGTTACCTGATGCTCAATACATCCAAAGCATGTTGGACTTTTCTCTGATAACATGATTCTTTTAGTCTCCTAGTTTTGCATTTTTTATCATTTGGGGGCATTCTCTAGATTAGGGGTTCTTAAGCTGGGACCTGAGAACTTTTTTTTTAATTTGACAACTGTTTTAATAGAATTGGTATTATTTGTAACTCTATATATTTTATTTAATGCACTTAAGAACTTTATTCTGAGGAGGGCTTCACCAGAATGGCAAAGGATTCCATGATACATAAGTTAAGAACTGCTATAGATTATATTTCTCCATGTCTTTGAACCTGGGACCAGCTCAGGGAAGGGTAGATGCCATCCAGAGAGTGGTAGAAGTCAGGAGAGGAATAGACTTTTCATGGGTTGTCAGAATGACACGTGATGGTCAATTTTTTTCACCTCCAGAACAGGTTAATTGTTCAATCATATGACAGTCTAATGCTCATTATAAATAGAAGAAAACCTTCTAATTCAGTTTCTTCATCTATAAAATGATTATAACAATAGCAACTACTTCCCAGGGTTATTGCAAGAATCAAATGAGATGACATTGTAAAATGCTTAGGTTTTTCTGATAGCTTCATGCTCATCACTTCTTATAATACAATAGAATTCCATCATAACCATGAGCCACAACTTGTTCAGCCATTCCCCAGAGGACAGGTATCCCCTCAACTTCTTATTCTTTACCCCTAGAAAAGAGCCACTGTATATATTTTTGTACATACAGGTCCTTTCCTTTTTGTTTTTTATCTCTTTTGGGATACAGACCTAGAAGTGGTATTACTAGGTCAAAGGGTATGCATGGTTTTATAGCCCTTTGGATACAGTTCCAAATTGTTCTACAGAATGGTTTGAATCAATGAATTAATTTCCTTAAGCATTGACTGATTTGATCTTGCTCTCCAAGGGATTCTCAAAAGTCTTCTCCCACACCACAATTTGAAAGTGTTGATTCTGTGGCGCTCAGCTTTCCTCATATTTCAACTCTCACAGTCGTACAGTGCTACCAAAAAAACTATAGCTTTGACTCTACAGAGTTCTGTTGGCAAGGTGTTGGCAAGGTTTTTAGTATGCACTCCATATTTGCCATAGCTTTCCTTTCGAGGAGCAAGCATCTTTTAATTTTGTGGCCACAGTCACTGTCTGCAGTGTTCTTTGAGCCCAAGAATATAAAATCTAACACTGCTTCCATTTTTTTCTCCCCTTTTTTGCCAGGGGACCAACTGCCATGATTGTAGTTTGTTTTTTAATGTTAAACTTTAAGCCAGCTTTTATGCTCTTTTTCACCCTCCTTAAGAGGCTTCTTAATTCTTTATTTTCTGCCACCAGAGTGGTATCGTTTACATATCTGAGATTGTTGATAGTTTTCCCAGCAACTTTAATTCTGGTTTTTAACTTGTCCAGCCTGGCATTTTGCATAATATGCTATGCGTATAAGTTAAACAAACAAACAAATAAATGAATAAGTTAAATAAATAAATAATACAAAATATAGCCTTGTTGTACTCCTTTCCCAATCTTAAAGCAATCAGTTGTTCCATGTTCTTGACCCGCACATAGGTTCCTCAGGAGCCTAGTAAGATGATTTGGTACTCCCATCTCTTTGAAGACTTGTCACATTTTGTTGTGATTCACACAGTCAAAGGCTTTAGTGGAGTCAATGAAGCAGAAGTAGATGTTTTTCTGGAGTTCCCTTGCTTTCTCCTTAATCCAACAAATGTTGGTAATTTGGTCTCCAGTTCCTCTGCCTCTTTGAAAACTGTTCAGTTCTGGTAATTTTCAGTTCACATATTGCTGAAGTCTAACTTGCAGAATCTTAAGCATAACCTAGCTAGTATGTGTAGTAAGTACTACTGTTTGATAATTTGAACAATATTTTGTTTTGCCCTTCTTAACATGGGGATGTAGATTGATTTTTTTCCAATACAGTGGCTACCGTTGAGTTTTCCAAATTTGTTGGCGTATTGAGTCCAGCACTTTAACAGCACCATCTTTCAGGATTTTAAAATAGGTCAGCTGGAATTCTGTCATTTTCCCTAGCCAAATTGTTAGTAGTGTTTCCTGAGGCCCACTTGATTTCATTCTCTAGGATGTCTGGCTTTAGCTTGACAACCACAAGATCATGTTGTGATATTTCTGAATATTCTTTTTTTTTAGGTGTCAATATTTTATTTTTTAGGTTTTCAATATTTTTTCAATAGGTTTCAATATTTTATTTCAATATTATCAATATTTCAATAGGTTATCAATGTTTTATTCAAGTTATATTTTTAAGTGATGTTAAGTACAGCATTTGGAGGGGAAGGCTTCTAATTCCACACAATATGGAACATTCTAAAATGTATCCATTAACTGCTAAAAGAAAAATTAGTGTGAGAGTAGAACAGAAGTCCTATTTTGATTTCAAGCGATGTCACTCTGTGAGCAGTTACACAGACTCTTCCCTGCTTATGGTTCTGTGTCTGAGCAACCTCTTTGCATGTAACTCAGCCAAAGTGGATAGAACCACAATGAGATTGGGAATTAAGTACTACATTATTGGCTTAATCACATCAAACTGACTCCACAACAAGATGGTACGAAGTGTACAAAATGGTACAAAGTAAAGGACTCTGCAGACAACTTCTGTCAGAAGTAACCAGTTAAAACTGGAACAATTCATGAGGATTTGACTTTAAAAAAAAAAGAGTCCCCTTTTCAGACAATTTTTCACTCCATCAAGGAATGAGTCTCTTCTTACTCACTTAGGATAGATATGTAGCCAACATGACTGCAATGGACCATGAATTCTCAAGAAGTCAAAATTCCATTCATTTAATCAATCCATGTTTGCTAAGTGCTTACCATTAGCAGCTATCTCTAGATAAAAAAGGTGGCTCAATGCACCCTTTCAATCATTAGAGAATTCAGAAAGCTATTGTGGGAATCATCACATATCCCCTCAAAAGCCTGGAACTGAAAGGACCATTTTTTTCTGAGTTGAGTTTCTTCTGTATCTTTGAAAGGATAATACTTTAAAGCTGCATCATCTTTAACCTGGAGATCTAACATGCAACATGAAAAGGTACATTAATTTCTGAAGGTAGCTATCCTGTAAAATATTTTAAAATTAAGTGATTGTACAATTTCTTTTATGCTTGAACTTCCAGTCCTAGATTAAGCTTGTGGCCACCAGCATTGACATTCTTGCTGTCCAGAAAAGCTGATAACGTCAATTTGATACCTGGTTTTAGAGTCTGGGTGTAACCACAGCCTATCAGGCTAGAATTGTTCACTTTAGCAGAGAAAGAGGCCTCAGATTCAACCTGATATTTAGCTACTATTTCAAAATGTGTGTTGCTATAGGTTGACAGCAGTTTCCAACTTCTTGTTCACCTTCTCATAAATAGATCCCTCAAACTCTGTTCCGTCATTCACTTTGGTGTGCAGCTGGAATTCATTGGCCTTGTAGCCAACAGCAAAGTTGCTCTGGGTCACCTGAGATTTTGAAGTTTCAAAATTCATCTGGTAGCCCGCCAACCAGCCCTCATAGCCAAGTACTGCAGTTCCTCCTATTGAAGATCTAGAAATATCAAAATCCCTGTTACAGCCAAGATTGATATCTTAGCGCTTTTCCCCCTGTGTTAGGTGAGAAGGACCAATCGGTCAATTTCGGTCCACATGCAAGCTGATCCTCAACAGTAATTTCAGTGCCCAATGTATTGTCTATGTTCCATTTTTCTATGAAGGTCAAGCCATATTCAGACCATTTGTATTTTGTTTCCAAACTGCCTGAAACTTTATTGGTTTCAGTGTTTGCTGAACCTGAACTTGTAAATTACAATCCATTCTTAGACTTTGTTTTCAGATCAAGTTTTATTAAGCCAAATCCATAACCCTTAGTAAACACATCCCTGGCAGATTTTCCAAGGTTAGTTTAAGTAGGTGGCATAGCCATTTTCTTCCTCTTCCAGTGGACACAGCAGGAGCAACAGCAGGCGTAGGATACAGAGGCTACTTCTGAATATTCTTGCCACTTCTTAATCTCTTCTCCTTTTAAGTCTCTACCATTTTTGTCTTTTATCATGCTTATTTCTGCATGAAATGTTCCCTTGATAGCTCTAATTTTCTTGAAGAGATCTCTTGTATTTCCCATTCTATTGTTTTCTTCTATTTCTTTGCATTACTCATTTAAGAAATTTTTTGTATTTCTCCTTGCTATTTTTTTGAATTCTGTATTCAATTGGGTATATCTTTCCCTTTCTCCTTTATCTTTCACTTTCCTTCTTCCTTAATTATTTGTAAGGCAGACAACAATTTTGTTTTCTTGCCCTTCTTTTTCTTTGGGAATTTTTTTGTTGTTGCTGCCTCCTATACAATATTGTGAACCTTGGCTCATACTAATTCAAGTACTCTATCTACTGGATCTAACCCTTAAAATCTATTCATGAACTCCACCTCATATTCATGAGGGATGTTATTTAGGTCATATTCCTAAGTCTGATGATTTTCCCTACTATCTTTAACTCTAAATTTTGCAGTATGACACTCATGATCTGAGGCACAGTTGGCTCCAGGTCTTGTTTTAACTGACTGCATAGAGTTTTTCTACCTCTGTCTCACTGTCTCTCTGTCTTTCTCTTCATCTCTGTCTCTGTCTTTCTCTCATATAGATACACAATGGTCATTCCTCAATAGATAAATGGTCAAAATATCTGAACAAACATTTGTCAAAATAAGAACTGAAAAGTATTAATAATCACATGAAAGAATGTCCCAATTCACTAATAACAAGAGAAATTCAGGTCAAAACAACCTTGAGGTTTGACCATATAAAGCTCCTAAAATGTTCATACCCTTTGACCCAGGTATTCCATTCCTGGAAATATACTAAGAGTTGTAAGTCTTCTAAAAGAATATGATAAGTCAAAAAGCCCGAACACCATAATGCAAGATGTAATATTTTTTAAACAACTGCCCAGAACTTTTGAACACAGAAAACAAAGTGCTGAGCAAAAGTGTCCCTACATCATCAAGAAATCCATTGATAAGAAACAAGTTCCCATATAAATCAAAATATTTATAGCAGTACTTTTTATGATAGCAAAGAATTGAAACAAATTAGATGCCCATCGATTGGGGATTGGCTAAACAAATTGTGGTAGATGAATATAATAGAATATTACTGTGTTGTAAGAAATAATGAATGTGATAAATACAGAGAAACTTGGAAAGGTGCAGTAGAGCCAAGAAGATAATATACATAATGTCTACAACAATATAAATGGAAAGAACTACACACACTCAAATAAAAATGAATGGTGCAAAATTATTAAGTACAAGATTGAAAGAAGAGGTATGAAAGAATGTTTCCAATCTACACCTTCTCACAAGTGAGAAGTCCAAAGTACATTATAAACATTTTTGACTGTCCCAATATATTGATAAGTTGTCCTGATCTTTTCCTTTTTTTTTTTTTTAAAATGTAATACGTTATATGGGATGACTCTCTGGGAGATGGGGCAAAATAATGATGATGTAAAAAAAATCAATAAAAAACTTTCTTGAAAAAATATAAGGGTTTGGACTATTTTACCTTTGAAGTGCCTTCTAGCTTAATCCTTTTTATCTAATTTTCCTATTAGGGGCTTGGGGTAGGGACATTGTTGTTCAACATTTAATTTCTCTGTAAGGACTGAGTAAGAAAGTCACAGACTGATCTTTTTGTAGATTTTCAGGGAAAAGACTCCCTTTTAATGATGAATTCTTGATTTGTCAATGTAAGAACTTTTATTAGGATCAGGATGAGATCAGAAGCAATAAGTAAGTCAATTTATGGTCTCAGGAAATTCTACCTCACACAGGAGGTGTCAGTATAAGGTACAACTCTCTTTGTGGTTACCATTAAAATCACCACGTATTGACTTTTATTTTCAGTGATAGCATAATACATGTTCTGATTCCCTGGAAATAAATTCATTATTTACATACAATATGGATAGGTTATTTAACATTTTCACAACATTCCAAATATTCCAAGACCTTATGAACTGTGCTGTTTTCATGTTTTAAAAGGGCACTGCCTACTCACAGTATCAGTCAAACTCTTTAAATTTATTATGCAATTACTATTTTTCCATCTGGTATGAAGGGAGGCACAAGACTCACATATTTTTGGTAATCTGTATAGACAAGGTCATGTCCAGGTATATAAATTTTGTTATATCCATGTAGCTTTTTTGTCATAATTTATCTGAAATTTTATTTTTATTTTATTTTTATTTTTTTTATTTTTAAATAAGTTTATTTAACTTTTTACATTCATTTTCACAAGATTTTGGGTTCCAAAATTTTCTCCCCCTTTGTCCCCTCCCCCCTCCCCGATACACTGGACATTCTAATTACCCATATCACCAATCTGCCCTCTCTTCTATCATCCCTCCCTTCCCTTACCCCATCTTCTCTTTTGTCCTGTAGGGCCAGATAACT
>CM053769.1:43685970-43709520 GCA_028658325.1 Potorous gilbertii | reverse complement strand
AGCTGAGTTATGTGGTCCCCTTTCACCAGATGAACAGTCACATGTTTGCCCCAAGGGTTACCATATTTCTTACTCCGTTTGTAGCCATACTTCAGCTGGATGCTGGAAGAGAGGACAGATTGTAGAAATTTCTCTGGATCATAGACATATCACCCTTTCCACCGATTTTGGACCAGATGGCCCCTTCCCAGAGTAGAGAGGTTCCATTGCTCTCTCAGATAGCTTTGGGGGAAGAGAGAGTGCCTACTCATGCTTTGATGATGCCTTTCTGTCCTGTGAAAACCCAGATCCCGGTGTTCTCTGTCTTTTCTTTTCCTTTAATGCTGAAATAGGAATCCCCATGTTGGCCATGTAGTGCTTGCTGTGAGGGGTTCCCTGGAGTTAGAAGACCTGAGTTTTATATCTGGACAAGCCAGAGATTAAGTATTTCTTTGAGCTTCATTTATCTCTGAGGCATATGCTTCCTCTTTAGGAACGAATTCAAGGGACCTTTCCCTCTGGTCCCAGGCTTCTTTCTTTCACTATTCTCCAGGAGTACTCAAATTCCCTGAAGGACTTTTCTGTTTCTTCTGCTAATACTACAAATTAGACAGATGATTCTGACATTTGCCCCCCCTCTCCACACACTGCAGACCAGTCAAATGCATTTTCTAGTATTTACAAGGGAAACAAGAATAAAAACAAATTCACAAAGAATACAGCAGAGAAAAATACTTAAAAGTGTATAGAAGATAGATCTACCCCATCATAGATTGATATGAAAAATGAGGGGGTTGGTTTACGTGCTTTCTAATGTCCCTTTGAGTGTTAAAGCTCTAATTCTTGGAAGATACTGTGTTTCCCTGAATCTCATTTTCCTTCTCTGTAAAATGGGGAGGTGAGACTAGATCAGGAATGTGTTGGTCAATGTTTAATAACCAGTAATGTGAGAAAAAAAAGTATATACAAGGCACACTTTTCAATTGAATTTTCATGATTAGCATTTTTCTTCATCACTTTATTCAGTCCAGATAATAAAGTAATAAATTTAGCCCCAATTTGTTACTTTTGTTGGTTTCAGAAGTGTAAATGCTCACACTGAAAGTTTAGCAATTGTCCAGCACAGCCCTGGACCAGATGACCTTGGGCATCTCTCCTTAATCTGTTATTCTATCTTCTATATTCTAAGATGCCTTTCAGTTACCACATGCTGTCTAGCTCTGAAATTCCCTATGATTTCTACTTAGTGTGACTTGTAGTTAAAAAACTGTTTGCTCCTCATCCCAAACATAAAAAAGATTTGAGGGTCCTGCTCTCTTCTTTGTGAAGATGGGAACGTTTGGGTGCAGAGCATTGTCACAATCAGCTGATGCAATGTTTTGTTGAAATGCTTCTTTTTTCACTTCCTTTTTTTTTTGGAGGCAATCAGGGTTAAGTGACTTGCCTAGAGTCTTTTTTTTATTGTTTATAATAAGGGTAACCAAGTAAATTTATACTTTAAAATCCAGTAGATGTAAAAATAAAAGATATTGATAAAATATTTTTAAAGCTGCTGAGGAAGTTCATCATTTCAAAAAAATATGAGAACAAAATAAACCCCAAACAAAAACTGTTCTTGTATAAGGTGCAGTGGGTAGAGTGCCAGGTCTAGAGTCAGGAAGACTCCTCTTCCTGAGTTTAAATACAACTTTGACCACTTACTTGACCTGGAGCAAGTCACTGAACCTCATGTGCTTCAGTTTCCTTACCTGTAAAAATGATCTAGAGAAGGAAATGGCAAACCACTCTACATCTTTGCCAAGAAAACCTCAAATGAGTCACAAAGAGTTGGACACAACTCAAACGACACAAGAACAAAAATGGTTTTTTATGTTTGTTATCCTTGATTGATCTTCAGGGAATCTAGACATTCTGTTATAGAGGGAATCAGGATGGCATAGGTGAGGAATTTAAGGGTTAGGAGAAAAGTATAGGGATGCTTTAAACTGGGATGTTGTAGATTTCTCTTTTATATGCTTTTCCCAGGGTAGTCTATCTGAATTTTTATATTTTTCCTTTTTAAAGACTAGGAAATACACTTGGATGATCTGGCCTGTGTGGAGAAAAGGGGCAGATGGGAAAGGGAGAGTAGATGCCAGAACTGACTATCCAGCTGTGGTGGCATTAGAAGAAGAAAGGGAAATAGTAATTAAGGAGGTGGTGGAAAGATAAGGAATAGAGAAAGAAAGTCCTTGTGCTAGAGGGCAAATGTCCCTTGGAATGGTTCTAAGGCAAGGAACTGCTTTCCAGTTGAGCAAACTCAATTTGGTGACACCTAAGACCCAGGACTGGATCTTTCAGAGAAAAAAGATAGGTACAGGGTCAATAGCCCCAATTAATGGAGGCCTTGGAGGTTGGCATTATGATGTAAGAAGGAGCTAGTTGAGAAGAATTGGCAGTTGATGAATTGTTTTATCTTGGTTTTGAATCAATAACTCAACCTATACAACTGGGAGTCTCTTATCAACATTGTCCAGGGCAGGGTGTGATCAGATAATCTCTCTCCATCGATTTCCATTCTCACAAGCTTCCAAAGCAGGCAGTTCTTCCTGCTGATTGCCCTCAGTTCTTGACAAATGTTGACATTTCTGTACTAGAATTACTGGGAATAATGAAACCCCCACCTCACCTTGCCTTCAACCTTCTCTTTCCCAAGAAACACATTTGTCAGTCTTCTTTTCCTCTACTCATAGGTATTGTTCTCCATCCTGTCCATAGAGAAGAGAGAGAAAACCAGGTGAGAGCTGACAACACATTGGAAGCTAAACACCCCATTTATTTAGCTTGAAGGGAGTTTAGAAGATGCATGCAAATGATTCTCTGAAAATGTGGGAAGCTGTATCAGCTCTGAGTGTCTGATTGTGCTACCCAGCTTGGGAGTCATGAGGTATGTCCTTGTGCCTATCAATATATCCAAGTGACCATTGTAGGTGGGGCTTATAACATCCCCAGGGCTCAGTTAAACCCTATATCCTCGGCTGGGGTAACTAGATGGTACAGTGGATAGAGTTCCAGGTCTGGAGTCAGGAACACTAATTTTCCTGAGATGAAATGTGGCCTCAGACACATGCTAACTGTGTGATCCTAGACAAGACACTTAACCCTGTTTGCCTCAGTTTCCTCACCTGTAAAAGGGTCTGGAGGATGAAATGGCAAATCACTCCAGTATCTTTGCCAAGAGAACCCCAAATGGGGTCATGAAGAGTTGAACATGACTGAAAAATAGCTGATTGATTCTAGGCCCATCTTGCACTCTATCCACTGTACTATCTAGTTGTCCTTCTGCTTCCCTTGTAGTCTCATAAATCAAATTTGTTCCCCTTTCACTAATGATGGCCCTTCAAATACTTGAAAAGTGTGATTATGTCTCACATTTTTACATGTAAAACATCCTTGATGCTTTTAACCACTTACATCATCTTGAGCACTCTCACTCTCCTTCCATCTCTCCCTCCCAGAGTAGCCAAAGGTATCTTTTGAGGAGTCCAGAGTCTTAGATTGAAGGAAGGGTCACAGCTGCAGTGTCTCTGCTGCTGAATCGACCTGAGTCTCATGCTGGGAGTCTAAGTAGGCAGCAGGGTCCAAGGTAGAGATGGTCCAGGACTTACCCCCATATCCACTGGCTGAAGCTTCAAGGAAGGCAAGGGTCAGGAGAAGAGCAGCATCTAGAGAGAGGAGTTGGCTCTAGGAAAATTGTGTGTATGTGTACGTACATGTGTGCGTGTGCGTGTGTGTGTGTGTGTGTGTGTGTGTGTGTGTTTTGGGTAGGATAATATTGTCAAAGGAAGAACAGTCAACCCTGAACCCTTGGGGAAAGTTATAATTACTACCTTCCTCACCCTCCTCCCCTATAACAAAGAACCTCAGTGAGTTCTAAAGAACCCTGGGAAGAGAAAACACAGGAGAAGCATCCTTGTTGGGGAGAGCCACCTCCCTCCTCCTCATCTTCTGAGACTGGACCCCAGAGGCACCATAGTTACCATTGCTTTTGGTTTTGGCCTCAGGACTGGGATGGACCCATCAGTCTTGCCCTCTCTCACTTACCTGGTCAGGTGATGTCCAGGTTGAGGAATCCTTTATGTGCCTGCTCCTCCCTCAGGATGGCATTTTATACCTTTCTAGAGTTGACTCAGTGTGAGTTGGAGTTGATGCCTCTTGTCCACTGTCTCTTTGAGGTCTATCCTGATCCTAACACCCAGGACAATGTTGGCCATCTGGAAGTGATTATCTTGACTCTTCCCTCCTCAGTCATCCTGGATATAGAGTGTTTGTTGTTCTTGCCTAGACAAACAGGGTTGACATAGGGTGAGCTGACCTTTCTGTCCTGCCATTGTCCCCTAGGCCTGTTCTACATGACTCCCCTGCTTCTCATTGGGCCATAGAGGACAGCTGGCTTTAAAAGAAGAAGCCTGGAGCATAAGGTATGACTACTGATGGCCTGGGGAGAGGGGGCCTGTATGTCTTCTCCAAAGCAGCTCAGGTGGGGCCCCAGCAAGTCAGGTATCTGGGAAGCATGTCCTGGGAAGTTGATAGTCATGTGATTCTTTCACAAACAATGTCACCCCCATATCCCTAAGGCTATTTCCCCACTGTCCTCCAGGGGTGAAGTTCATCATGATCTTACCCAGAGCAAGCAGGAGCCAAGCTTTATTGAATAGCTGGGGAGTTACTCCCCCTCCCCTTGTCTATTAAGTAGCTCAATTCCAGTCCTAGTAATAATCCTGGTATTTTGGGGGACCTGGAGACATCCTCTTTGTGTTGGGTAGAAAGAAAGCAAAACTCACTTTTGGTGAAGAGTCCTCTCTTCTTCCTTATGTTTACCAATGATTGTATATCTTTTGAAAGCATTCAGAAAGGACAAATTAGATCTTGTTCACTGTAGTTCAATTAGCTATCTTAGGTGATAAGTAATCCCTAATGTAGGAGCTAAGTGTTTTCTTTTTGCTTACTTTAGTATGGTATTTCAGAATTCATTTATTTCTCTTTTTTTCTTGAAATAAATCCTAGAAAAGCGGCTTTTTTGGTTTTAGATGTATGAGACACATAGGCAAGGAGGACAAGATGGAGAGGTGTTAGGTTTGGGCATTTATGTCTTAGCACAACCTCATAAGAAAAAAAATAACGTTGAAAGCATTTTTAAGTGCCTCCTGGTAGTGTAGAACTGTGCCATGTGCTATGGAGATGAAACATTCAAGTGAATCGTCCTCTTGATAAGTAGAGGTTTACAAGAGAAGATTGTCAGATATACTGTCAGAATTGTTCACTGTATTAGTTGACTGCTTTTTTTTTAAAAGAGAGGGGTCTACGATGGGGTGGCAGGAGAGATTTTGTATCTAGAAATAAAAAGAAAAGGCATTAATGAAACTTAGTAAAACAAAGTTTAGGTGAAATAAAGACATGATTTCTCAAGTTCATTATGTCCACGAATGTTGAAACTTGTGTTTGTCTTTCCTTCTCGAAGGGGACCATGACACCAGGGAGATGATGTCATGACTTGCAATTGACTTTAATTTGAGGGAGAGGGGGGTGTGCAAGTTCACTAGCCTCACTTTCTCTTCCAAAGCCATCTGGGTCCAATGGCCAGATATTCATCAAGATGACTGGAGTTGGCCCAGGACGCAAAGGAAAAGTTGGCCCTTTTAGGCTAAGGTCTTTTCAGGTTCTCACTTTGAGTGAGGTAATGCCCATTTAGTGAATAGGCCTCTTTAAGAAGTGAATCAGGGGAATGTTGAGACTGAAAGGAATATGAAATACCTGTCAATTACTAGGAATTTGGATGACCCAAAGGTAAGACTCTATCCTGCCCAGGTAGAGATTTTAAGAAACAGTTACTTAGAGGGACATTGACTTTGGTAGAAATGTGAAGTCCCAAATGCCACCTTACCACCCTGAGGAAGACCTACTGCCTGTGTTTCCATCATATACATCTGAACATGATGGAGATCTTGGGGTCTGAGCAGAAGGTTCAGAGAAGTCAATACATGACATTTCTCTTGCATATGTTTATTAATATCAAAAATTGTGACACAGGTATTATGCAATATTTCCTGATGATTGGATAAGAGCAGCTTTTACTCCCCGACTTATGCTTTGGTATATCAAAAGATAAAGAAGATGTGGATTCACAACCAATAGTGCCTCAGACAAAAAAGACTTATGAGCTAGTTAGCTGTTGTCTCAATTTAGAAAAGCTCTGGTAGAAATAAGTATGATGCTGTTTTTCCTTTGGTCAATACCTTCAGCAAGTTGGTAGAGTTCTGAGAAATCTTGATGTTCAGAAAACAAATAAAAGAATTGTTGTTCAGATGTTTTTCAGGAATGTTCAACTCTTTGTGATCCCAGTTGGAATTTTCTTGCGAAGATACTGGTGTGGTTTGCCATTTCCTTTTCCAGTTCATTTTACACATGAGGAAACAGAATTTCAAGTGATTGTCTAGGGCCAAACAGCTAGTGTCGGAGGCCAGATTTGAACTCAGGAAGAAGAGTCTTCCTGACTCCAGGCCTGGCACTCCTTTCACTATGCCACCTAACTGCCTCTAACAAAAGAGTTGATCAAGGGACAAAACCCAGGAAGGTCACCTATTAATGTATAAAATAGTTCCACGGAGCAGTTGAAGTCCTTCTAAGACATCACAACACCCCACTGCCTACTAGGATTTTGGACTGGAAGGAAGAAGTGATAGAGTCAACCAAGGACACTGAGACAGACAAAGGTTAAATGACTTGCTTAGAGTCACACAGCTAATAAGTGTGTGGGGCCAGATTTGAACTCAGGTCTTCCTGACTCCTGGCCCAGTGCTCTGTCCACTGTACCTCTTATCTACCCCAGTCACATGTAATGTATAATGTGTAACCTCACACAAAAAGTTGTGTACAGCGACTAAATGTCTAAGAAAGAGAGCATGTTCCGTAGTGCCAGAGAAACTGTCAAAGTAAGATTAACTCAGAATAAAGTGACCCAGATGAGAATGAAACAGTGTGCTAGGGAAACCACCCAAATCTGTTTTAGCTCAGTAAAGACTACTGTTCTTGAAGTAAGAGGGATTAAACCCAGAGGCACATCTTTTCCTGTCTAATGCCCCAGGTATGGAGACTGCTTCATAGAACCTGGAAACAGTGATAGTCTAGGCCATTCACAAGCTCTGGACTGGGACTAGAGACCAGTATGTGTGAAGAATTGTTCCACAAAATCAGAAGTAGAAAGTATGCTAGAAAGAGGTAGACCTATTAGGCCAATGTCCACAGTTACCTACCATGTTTTAGGATACATCATATGTATCTAGCCCATACGTTTTTGAAGTGGGTGATACCTCCTCCTGGGAGCACTAGAATGATCCAGGGGGCAGTAGTAGCCTTGGCTACCACTGAGGGGCATTGAATAAAAATAAAGTGGTGATGGAAGCATAAGGAAAGAAGAGAAGAAAAATTTGGAAAACCATTTGCACATGTTTCATTTGTTGTGTAACAGTTAAAAGTTGTAGGGATTACATTACTTTCCAAATAAACACACAAATTGCAAGTTATAACCCATCAGTGGCCAAGTCGGCTGACAGCTCTTAACAAGCAAGTGTTGACAGGCAAGCATGAGCATGTTGTCAGGAAGTTCAGCATGCATTGGCAGGAATATGTGCAGGTGATGACTTGTTTACAATAGCATATGTTGGAATATTGTGTCATCAAAATTTCGATGAAAGAAAACCCTTCCCCCCCGACAAATTTACACTAAAATATTAAATTTAAGATGTATCATTTAAAAAATTTATATATTTTTTGAAATGATGCAAATTAAAAAAAACATTACAGAAAGTAGATTTCCAGGGTGGCACTGAGTAATTTTTCTTTTTTGCAAAGGGAGCAATAAGTCAAATAATTTGAGAACCTCTGATCTATTCAGACAATGTTTATATAGCTGGAGTGTATGTGGCACATGATTTGTATATAATTGCAACATATATAAGAATGTTTTCTATATGACATGTCTTGCTATGCCAAAGTAGTTTTCTTGGTGCTCTTCTTCTTTGATATACGTGCAAGGATGCAATGCCATGGCACCTAGGTGGCGTTCCAGTGGATAGAGTGCTGAGCCTGAAGTCAGGAAAACTTGTCTTCCTGAGTTCAGATACTTGTTGTATGATCGTGGGCAAGTGACTTTACCCTGTTTATCTCAGTTTCCTCATTTGTAAAATGAGTTGGAGAAGGAATGGCAAATCACTTCAGCATCTTTGCCAAGAAAACCCCAAGTGGGGTCATGAAGAGTTGAACATGGCTAAAACCAACTGAAGAACAACAAATGTGATGCTATACTTAGGTTACTGATCCATTTAAGGATGATGCCCAGCCCAATCATGTCTTCATTCCCCTTCAGGCTGCTCTCCTGATCACATAGACTTTTTCTACCATACCCCCACACTGGGAACCTTCATGTCACCCGTTATCAGCCTAATTTTTGGGGAGTGTTGTTTTCTACTATTAGAATATAAGTTATTGGAGGGTAGAGAATATCTTCTTTTTCTACTTGTACTTGCATTCCTAGAACTTAGCACAGCATTGGGTGGATATTAAATTAATAAATGCTTGTTGCCTTGACACATGCATGCATTATATTTCTGTATGTGACTTATGCATTTAGTTGCTGTATACAACTTTGTATGTGAGGCTACGTGTTATACATTGCATGTGACTGGGATAGCAAGGTGGTACAGTGGATAGAGCACTGGGCCAGGAGTTAGAAAGACCTGAGTTCAAATCTGGATCCACACACTTCTTAGTTGTGTGGCCCTAAGTAAGTCATTTAACTTCTGTTTGCCTCAGTATCCTCAACTGTCAAAATGGGACTAATCACAGTACCTACTTCCCAAGTGAGAATCAAATGAGATAATATTTGTAAAGCACTTAGCATAGTGCCTGGAACATACTAGGTGCCATATAAATACTTACTCATTTCTCTAATGACAAGTAAAGTAGCCTCTTTTGCTGTTTTCCTTTTGGTATAATCAAGTGCCTATGATTGAATCTTGCCTTTGATTAAATTAATCAAGTCTTTAACTAGAAACAGTATGTCATGTCCTTCCTGAGCCCTTTTTCCAGTTACTTCAATTGATCCTCCTGTGTGATTATGGGCAATGATACTGGAACTGAGGTGGCATGAGTAAATACTACCTAGGACTATTGTGAAAAGCTAAACTTGGATGAAACCCTAGGGCAGTTTGAATTTATGTATCCCCAGGAGGACAGATCTAGAATCTTTGATGTTCAGCTGTTCTTCAATTGTGTCAGACTCTCTTCTTGACCCCATTTAGGGTTTTCTTGTCAAAGGTGAAGTTATCCCTTCTGCATCACAGGGGTTGGGGGCCAGGGTCCCCTCGATCTGGAAAATTTGTATAAGATTTTTGATCCTTCATACCAGAGAAGGAGTCTGAATTATTATGGTAATAAAAAAATATGTTGATATTACACAATACGATACATATATTTTGTGCCTGAGTTCCTAAACTTCTTTATTTGTCGTCTGTGGCTTCTGCAAAACTCCCCCAAAATTTCCACTTAATTTCTTAATTGCTGACTCCTGATATATTAAAATCTTGATGGGGAAAGTCAGGGATGTAATTGTACTGTAGTAGTTTGCCATTTCCTTCTCCTGCTCATTTTGCAGTTGAGGAAACTGAGGCAAACAGTGACTTGCTCAGGGTTACAAGCTAGAAAGTGTCTGAGGCCAGACTTGAAATGAGGAAGATGAGTCTTCCTGACTCCAGGCCCAGTAATCTATCCATGGAGTCACTTAACTACCCTGATCTAAGGCTTAGCTATTCATCATAAGTTTAGATAGTGCTATAGGTCAGAGGTGTCAAACCCACAGCTGGCAGAATAAAATGTAAATTGGAAAATATTTAACAAAATTAATAATAATATAACAAAATATAGATTATATTATTACATTTTAAAAACTAAGGCAACATGTAGCCTCCAGGGATCCTTATGTAGAGTAGTGGACCACATTTCTATTTATTTGATACCACTGTTGAGGTTATGAAAAGTAGTAACAGTGTCCAAAGACAGAAGGTCTACCTGGGTCCTTACCCCAGTGGAGGCAGCTTGAGTGATACAAAGAGTATTGGATGTGGAGTTAGACGACCTTGAATCTTATTCCCTGGCTCCCACCCTGGAATGAATCAGTCTGCTCATGTCAAAGGATACATCAGGATTGTTGCCTGGTCACTGTTTAGAGTCATCCTTCCCCACCAACAGATAAAATTCCCACCTCTTTTTTCATGATTTAGAAGCAAGCTTTCTAGATAATGTAGCATGATAATTGCCTCTAAATCGATGTGGAAGAGGGCTTCCTTTCACTCCCCTTTGAGGGCAAAACTAAGAGTAATGCCTACAAACTGCCAGAAGGCATGTGTATGATTGATATAAGAGCTTCCTAACGAGCAATAAATAAATATTTATTAAGGGCACCTACTATGTGCCAGGTACTCTACTAAGTGCTGGGGATACGAAAAGAGGCAAGAGACAATCACTGCCCTCAAGGAACTTACAGTCTAATGGAGGAGACAATGAGGCCGTCCAAAAATAGATACTTGAAATGTCTGGAAAGGTAGGCAGGAGCCAAATTACAGAGGGTCTTAAATAACTAGACCTAAATGCCTCGGAATATAGTAGATTCCTCATTAAAATGGTCTCTAAGCCAAGACTGGATGACCCCTTGGAAGATACATTACAGAGAATATTCCTGTGCATGAATTGATTAGATTAGATGACTCTTGAGGTCCCTTCTAAGTCCATTATGAAGGTCAAAACATCATCAGGATAACCCAATGGAGATTCTTGGAGAATAATAGAAATAATTATATTAAGAAAAATGACTGACATTAATATAGTGTTTGCATATATCTTCTTGTTTGGTCCTTCCAACAATTCCTGTGAGCCAAGTTTTATATATAAGATGACATATATCCATTTTTCTGAATTGGAAAATTTATTACAAGCTCTAAACCAATTTGGAAATGAATTTTTGGAAGACAATCCATGAGTAAGCCATATCGCTTCTCTGCACCCCAATTATTTGTTTAAGTGCAAAAGTTAGAGATTTATTATTATTTTGTTGTTAATAAATTGTCAGATTGTCTATGATACTTTCCCACCATTCACCAGTACAGAAGTTGGTACTTAACCAGACTGAGGAATAAAGTAGAAAGAGCTGGCATGTGAATATCTATTGGTAACTCAACTTACATTCTTCGTGCCTTTGTACCACTCATCACTCCCAGGGATGAAAAGTGTCTGAACAAATGATTGGGGCAATATGGCCTCCACAACTTTTTTTGTAGGAAGCAATTACAGAAGTAATACAATTGAAGTTCAATTTTTCCCTTGATTTCATTGGTCTGCACTCATGTTACTTGAACACATTTCAGTTTTTAAAAACTATACACAAGGGGGAAAAACTGACATAAGGGAATACTGAAACAATTAGGTAGATATATGACTAACTTCTAGGTCATCTTTGAATTGGTCCTAAAGCAACGTAGCACCCTAACAGTTTGAGAATTAGGCAAATAGGACTTCTCTGGAAGAAGACTGTATAAAGAAAAGTACTTACTCATATGTACTTACTATATAGTTAGAACAGATATTGATCTTTCATCTGTAAATTATATTTCTATACTACCAATATCTGTTTCAATTCAAATAGATTCTTGGTTACCAGGTAAAATTCTGGTCCAATTTGGAGGCAGATTTTCTCCAAAACATCTCCTTTCTGAGCCTCTGAAAACATAATGTTCAACTCTTTTTATAGAACTACCAAAATACTTGGGGAACAAGTGGCTCATAAATAATTTTTAATTCATTTATTACCTGTGCACAAGAGATAAAGCCAAAAGAAACTTTTGTTTTTACATGATGGTTAAAAGTAATTGAAATATCATGACATTTTCATTTTTAATTACTATTACTATATTTTAAATGAAGTTCTCTACACAACACTTTTGCTGAGATATGTTTATCAAAGTGACTGTAAGATTCTACACAAGTACAGATATTTCACTTTCTCTCTCTCTCTCTTTTTTTTTTTGGTTACAAGTGTCCTACTCAGTTATTCTGCTGCAATAGATATTTCTTAAAATGCACAGCTTTAGATGTATATACTATAAAATATATAAATTGAAGCAAAAATGTTCAGTTAGTAGTACAAATCTTACAGTACACTGCTAGCAAATATACATGCCTAACTCTCAATACTCAATACTGAAACACAAATTATAGCATCAAATAATTTGTTTCTTTTTGAAACTACATAAATTACTGCCACAGACTAATGTTCAATAAGCAAATAAATTGGGCAGTTGCAGGACAAAACTTGTTCACCCAACTATAAAAGCTAATATCTGTTTCCAAAAATCACAGTAAATGCAGAACAAAGAGAAGTGTTTGATCCAGGTGAAAAAGCATTGATTCCCACTGTGGGAAAACAAAACAAAACAAAACAAAAACTTACTGTATGCCACCTTAAAATACATTGCATTGGCTTAGTTTTTAAGAGGACTGAATTTCAAGAATTGAAATAAAGCAGGTATTTTAAAGATTTAAGAGCCATTTTCAAAATTAAATTACATTTTTTTCAAGACACAGAAATGTTGCTATGATAGCTGAAAGCCCAGTAGCCTTTAAGTGACTGTATTGATATCTCTTTCTATTGCTATTAGAGCCTGTAAGTTTTATTCACAGTTCAAGAAACCCATTGGGCTGAGCTGTTCCAGTTACTGCTGAAATTCAACTTCTGGATTTTGTAACTGAGAGTTTTGCCCCAGCAAGAGACTGCAACATTTGTTGAATAAACTGTTGGTGTCCAGGTTCTGTGGTTCCTGATGATGGACTTGTATTTTCACTAAGTGCTCAAATAGATATATTAGTTCCTGGAGAGCTTCCAGTGTTTCCCAATACCCCCAGGCCAGGAGTAAACCCTAGTATGAGTCCAGATGTTTCTGTTGCTAATATCTGTAGACTCTACTGAATATGTAATAAGTCCTCCATCACTCTAGGGTTGGACATTGCTGATAGTGTGTCGGGATTCTGCATTTGTTGGAGGAAAGCTGGAAGCTGTTGTCTCATTTATTCTTGAAGTTGAGGATTTCCAGCAAATAGGGAATTATTCAGCTTCATCTGTGCAGCAAGATAAGTTCTGGCTTAGTGCCTGCATCATGTTCCTCAGATAACATGTTCTGTATAAGCTGCAGATTTTCAGTTATTTGTTGCCATAAGCTGTGCATTCCTGATGTGCATTCCAGGTCCCAAATTTGGCATAGTGTTACTTTGTCCAGTACAGTCACTAGTGCTACTACTAACACTATTATCAGTGCCACCAACACTGTTGATGGTGTTACTACTGGTCCTTGGACTCTGGGTAGCAGACTGTGGAACTCATGGATTAGGTTACATAAAGGATCTTTATTTTTGGCATGGGAAGGTCAAGGCTGACTTCCTTCCCACTAGGTGAATTTGAATTGCTCACCAATGAAGCAAATGGGTTACCACTAGATGATTTTTGTGCTGCATTTGACATCAATGAGTTCCTGAATATATCAGTGTACACAAGCCTCAAAACATTTTTCTGCCTAGTATACTTTCAAGATTACTCAAGGTTCTGTCTTGATTTCTTATCATTTCCTGCATCATTG
Source organism: Potorous gilbertii (assembly GCA_028658325.1). Lineage (NCBI taxonomy): Eukaryota > Metazoa > Chordata > Mammalia > Diprotodontia > Potoroidae > Potorous > Potorous gilbertii. The sequence continues at coordinate 43,695,823 of CM053769.1, read as the reverse complement.
TTGGATTTCTTGCAAGTTTGTGTTTGTCTCATTATAGCTGGATTGTTAAATCACATGACATCTCTGGATTTCGTGATATTAACTGCTGCATTTGAAGATTAGCCATAATTAACTGTCTCATCAGGTCGGAAATTGAAAGCATGATCTGAACAAAGGTATTTTCCATAATATGGATCATCATTTCCAGGTTGGGCATGAGCAGCCCCTGCATTTGACTTCGTAGTTCAGAGAAATCAGATGTGTTCAAGTCCAAGCTACTCAGAATTGCAAGACCTCCAAGGCCACTTAAACCGAAAGGATTATTATAATTTGTGGAAATTGGTGTGGAGGTACTATTAGGAGAGTCTAATGTGGTAGAAGTCCTTCCAGCGTTGTTTGTTTGCTGAACTGGATGATGCTGAGCTCTACTTTGGGTTTTTATGACAAGGTGAACAGTAAGTCCATCATGTATTCAATGCTGGCTCAAAGTATCTTAATTTTAAAAAAATTTTCCAGTAAATATCACCGCAAGTTGATCAGGATCGGACTTGAACCGGTTGGAGATTTTCCCCCTTAGACTGCTGGACAGAGCTGTTCTTGGGCACAGCAAGTTCCTTCTTCGGAGTCTTCACAGTGACTGAGGATCTTGTGGTTTCGGGAGTCGCGGCACCATACAGCGGCAGGGTCTGAACCGTGACTCAGGTGACGAGCGAGGGAGGCTTGGTGGCGCCAGCCTGGACGGAGACTGTGGTGGGGGGAAGCAGGGACCCTAAAAAGGAGGCGAAGCGTTGTTGGGGCGCCGGCTCCGGTCCTCGGCGGCTGCTTCTGCTGCCGCGGCCGCTGCTCGGTGCTCCGACCCGCTCACACACCCACCTCTGCGAGACCCCACTGCTTCCTTGCCCCCCTTATCTCTTTCTTCTCCCGCTTCCCTTCTGCCCCTGCACCCCACTTCTGTGGCACCGTGTTCTAAATCTTCTTCTAGCTCTGATGTCCTGTACTTCTCACAGGCACATGCAGAACTTTCCATTAGTGTTCACTCAGGAATTCTATTTTACTTTTTTAAATATGAAGATTTATTGAATCCACTCATGAAGGACATTACTTTTATTTATCACGCTAAAGAAACTAAATAATTAGACAATTAAAAAATAATTAACAATTTCTTCAAAAATACAAACTTTACAAAGGGTTAATTTAGTTGAATCTTTCTCCTTATCCTAAAATACAAAACATTTTCAATCTTCACTGAAGGTCTTTCCACTTGAACTCTGTTCTCCCGTCCCTGATCTTTGAGGTCAAGAGTTGGAAGTTGAGTCTCAGCGCTGGTGAAGAGATACTTATTCTTTTACAAATTTAAACTCTGGCTTTTGTAGTCATAACAATATGGGTTGAGAAATGTGGGATTTGGGGAGGCGAAGGTGTCTGGAAGAGTGAAAGGAGCGCTATCAGCCTAAGTCACTCTGAGGGTAGTCTGATTGAGAAGGACTCTCTTGTTATATCCAACTTTTCAGGGCCCCATTTGGAGTTTTCTTGGCAAAGATAACAGTAGAGTGATTTGCCATTTCCTCCTTCAGCTCATTTACAGATGAGTAAACTGAAGCAAGCAGGGTTAAGTGGCTTGCCCAGGGTGACAAAGTAAGTGTGTAAGGTCACATTTGAGCTCAGGTCTTTCTGCCTCCCCACGTTGTGCCCTGTGCAGCCCCAAACACTCTCTTAAATTCCCACAAAAAGGTATGAAACTATTTCTCCCAGACTATTCCAATTTCCACCCATGGAACTCGGCTTTGGGTAAAAGCTTCCTTTAACCACACCCACTCCTCCCCTCCTTCCCCTCTAGAGTCAGGAGGGGTGAGTAGAAGTACAACATTTTCTCTCAGGCATCCATCGAGTCATCTGTAGCCATAACAATACCTCAAATAACACTTCCTTAGTCCAGGGACAGAAGCAAAGCCCAAATCTAGTTTCAACTCTTGTCTTTTAGGAAGCAATTTTGTTTTATTTCACAAAAAATAAAATTTCAAAAGCTCTTCATGTCCCCAGGCCACCTCTTATGGCCAGGCTGGAAATCTCAGTCAAATAACCATTGGATTTCCCCCATCTACACTCTCTATAGCAAGATACTTGATTAAAGTGATCTTTTCTTTATCAGGAGTACAGGCAACATATAAGCAAAATCTAAAGGTACAGAGTAATACTTAAGAGAAAACAACGCCAATTTGGCAGGCATCGATAAAGCACAGGGGGAAATGGAGAGTGAAGCAGATTTCCAGGTATTAGCAACATTTGGGGGTAGGTGCGGTCATCAGGATTCTTTCCAAGTAAATTCTTCTTTAGGCAGATCAGAGAACAAAGATGGCTCTCGCTGCTCAGCACTTAGGGTAAGTTCTCAGGTATAGCAGGCTCCATTTGGTTTTCTGGCTACCCTCTCCTGTATCTGCTTACCCTTTCCTTGAAGCAGAGCAACTGAAAATGTCCCAGGCAGCTTCATCCTGCCCCCTTCCAGTCCCCAAAATATAATTCAGAGATCCCATCCCTTTCTGGGAAAACTCCCCTAGCACCTTGAAACATTGGGCTACATTTCCCAAGATCCTTAGCTAAAACTTGGACTCTGAACCCACCTGTGGAACAACCAATGTGAATTCCTGTGACAGGGAGGAGGTGGGGAAAGACTGATTCTTTTCCTGATGTGACTTTAACAGGCTGAAGTCTGGAGGAAGAAATTGGGACGACCTTTGGGGAATGAGAAAGAAGGCTGATAGATGTCACCCCGAATCTGAGGGTATTAGAAACAGAAGCACCTCTGGGGTAAGGGAAGCAACAAATGTCACATCAGTATCCTCAAAAGAGGATCACATTTGGTGTTTTAGACTCCAGGGATGACGTGTAGTGGAGAAAGCGAAAACTATATACACATCTCCTGGGAAAACCATCCTCACAGCTGGAATCCAGGCAAGATTGTAGTGGCCAGAGAGCTGTTAGAACCTTAGAGTATGCTAGGGGATACCCAGAAAACTCTATGTGTATATAAGTCTATTGCTCTGAAGGTGGCAAGGAGACCCATCAGATCCAGGAATTCTAACCCAACAGGGAATAAATGTAGGACAATAAGCCCTGAAGGATTAGCCTAAGTATTTCTAAGAGGAGCTGCTGAGGAAAGGTTTTTAGTGATCATTTACCCACTGGTTAATTAAGCCTTGTGCCTTCCCCAGCTCAAAACAGCTTTCCACTTTAGGATAGAGGGTCCCTGTCACCTTCCCACTCTAGTGCCAAGAATGCTCATTCTTCACAGATGGCTTTCTCTCCAGCAGAGTCACCCATGGCACACTATTTTTTGCAGAAATTTTATTGTTATTAGGAATATGATTCTTATTTTTTTGTCCCAGAGGATTTTTTTCCTCTCCTTCACAATCATATCATCTCTAGGCCTCTATCTGAATCATACCCTAATATATTCCTTATATATCCCTTTTATTCCTAGCCTCTTTTATGATCAGCTGGGCTTGGGAACGGACTGGGGCGGGGCAGGGACAGGGGTTATCCCTTCACCTGGAGCTCTGAAAGCCAAATCAAAGCTAATTTTACAGCTACCTCCCTTAAATCCTTTCTTCCCTATCTGATTCTCCAGTCCAATGCAGGTTACCTGGGAACCAGGAGGTCCGGTCTTACTGTCTGGGAAGCTCATAGCCACTTTTGTGATACTATTTTCAGCCTTCTCCTATTGCCTGGCATGTTGAAGTTAAAAAGGCTTTTACCTGAGGGGTCGAAGCTTTTATCTGTGCTCCAACTAAGATCAAGGTTTCCTTATTTAGACTGTAATAGAGTCATTCCTGATAAAAGGGTGTTACCTTTATCCTTTCTGTCGACAAACTTGAGATGAGAACCTGCATCTTTGGGGGCATCTTTGACTGTTTTATTGTCTGAGAATGACACCCTTCATACTGTTTTTCATGGTTTGAGGGGGTGTTCACTCAAATTCAATCTCTGATATACATTTTGCTTGAATTAACTACCATCCTTCTTTGTGGGGGGCAAGACAATGAACTGATTCTGGCTGATATTTCCCAATTGTAGGTTCTGGTCCTTATTAGTCATGAAGCTGAGGTACTGGATGCATTCCGCATAGCTGCCAGCCATTAGGATAATGTGCTCTTCTGGTCTCAGGATGGCTTTCTTGACAGAGTTCATGGGGTTACCATACCTGATGCTGCACTCATGTCCACCATACCTTAATTCTGGGAGAAAAAACACATAAAAGGACCCCAGAGTTAGTCCTAATTAGGTCAATCCATCACTTAGATTTGCACACAAATTGTAGAATATCAAGGTTCCTTTTTATAACATCCCAATAATCTTTAGTCTCTCCTTAGCAGCCTAGTTTGGAAGCCAGGTGGCCTGGTAGGCTGGTGGGTCAAGTGCTGGGCTTAGGGTCATGAATTTAGTTCAAATCCATCCTCAAAGACTTACTGTGTGACCCTGGGTAAGTCACTTGACCTCTATTTGCTTCAATTTCCTCAACTGTAAAATGGGTTAATAGCAATGTCTGCATCCAGGGGTTGGGGGCAAATGAGATGACATTTGTAAAGTGCTTAGCACAGTATCTGGCACATAGTAGATGTCATACATGAATGCTTTTCCCCCTTCTTCCTCCCCATTCCCCAACTTAAAAGTCTTCAATGATAGGAGACTTACTACCTAGATCTCTCCATTATCCTTCCAAATCATGTCATGTAGATGACAACCCATATCTAGCCTTGGTTCTAGCTTATGTCATTGGCAGGATATTCCACAGCGTAGGTCAAATCAAAGAAGAATAATAGGAAGATTGAATGTGAGAGGTCTCCCTCTCCAATCTTTTAAAAGTCTAATATCACCATGCTCCTGCATGTGCAACTAGATGCACCCTTCCCCAAAGTGATTCCTCCTGGATTGATTCCATTGTTTCAAAAAAGTGGAAGTGACTTTTCCAGTGAGTTCTGCATTCATCTGCCTTGGTTTAGCCTGGGACTTCATTTCTCATGAATCTTTGGAAGCAGCCAGCTCCCTGAATTTCTCCAGGATGGATTGTTGTTTCCTATGAACAGAAATGGGGTGAATATATGCATAATTATAATCTCCCTCTTTCCCCCAATCTGCCTCAATTGCTTTGTAGAGATAGTGATAGGGAAGGGGAGACTGTGTGTGTCTGCTGTGAACTTTTGGGATGACTTTTGGGATTTGAAACTTTTCAAATTTTATAAATCATAAGTAAAACTTTATATGACAGCTCTTTGTAGCCTTTCTTTATTTAGAGTAAAGGAGGGGAGATGGGTTCTCTGTTGAGGGGCTGCATAGTTATGCCAAAAAGTTCTCCTGTTGGCTAAGGGTAATTTCAGGAGTTTAGAGAATGCATGAAGGAGCTTGGTCTAACTAACTCAGACAAGATTCAGGGATAGTCTAGGAAGAAAGGTTATTTTTATTTGTGTAGCTCAAGGAGTCAAGATGCTTCACTTTGGTAGTGGGAATCATAATGGTACAGACTAGGCTAAGGAAATGAAATTAAAAGTTAGGATAGAAAATGTTACTCCTGGGGATACAGTCCGGGATGATGTAGATTTTTAAATCTATACACATATAATTACCTTTCTGTAGTTTGTTCCTTCTGAAATTTTATATCATATTTTCCTTGTAAATACTGGAAAATGTGCTTGTCTAGTATGGAATGTGTGGAAAGATGGGATGGATGGAAAAGAGAACATATATCAGATGTGGCTTTCAGTTATAGTGGCAACAGCAGAAGAGAGAGAAAAGGCAGTTAAGGGAGATAGTGAAATTTTGGGGAAAAATGAAGAGAAGAAGTCTTTCTGAGACTGTGGGCCTTGCAGAGTGCCCAGAACTCCTTACATCCAGAATCTGTCCAAGCTATTTGTAGGATATGTAGGGAAAGGAGAGGGAGAGAAAGAGAGGGAGGAAAAGAGACTTGTTCTTAATATTTCAGAATCAAAGATCATAGAATTTCAGAGCTGGGAAGACCCTTATGGAGTACAACCTCCTACTCCAAGTAGGAATCACCTCTACACCTTTATGACAAGTGATCTAGCTTCTTTTTGAACGTCCAATGAGGGAGGACTAACTACCAAGAGATGCAACGTCTTTCATGTTTGGACAATTCCGGTTGTTATGAAATTGTCCCAAATCTGTCTTCTTGTATCTTTCCTCCTTGGCTCCAAGTATGTCCCCTCCTGTCCCATAGAACAAGTCTGTTCCCATTCATTAATGATGGCCTGTCAACTACTTAAAAACAGTAATTCTGTCTCATATCTTTTACATGCGAAGCATCTTCAGTGTTATTAACCAGTTCTGAGCCCTCTCACCATCTTCCTATCTCCCCCTCCCCCTTTGATGAAAAGTGGGGGGACTGAGATTGAAGGAGGGAGATGGGCTGTAGTTGAATTTATTGCATGATCTAGATCACTATGATAGAACTCAGGCCAGCAGGACAGCAGTGTCTAAGGTAGAGATGGCATAGGACGGACCCTGATATCCATTGACTGAACCTTCAAGGAGGACAAAGGTCAGGAAAAGCAGCAGCATCTAGAGGGAAGAGTTGGCTCAAAGAAATGGTATGTGTGTCTATATGTGTGTGTATGTGTGTGTATGTGTTTGTTTCTTTTGGGGATGTTGCTAAGGGAGGAACCATAGACCTTGGGAAAGGTGTAGCTGCCATATCCTTTACCCCATTGCCCTCCAAGAAGAGACTTGGCGAATTCTAGGGAACCCTGGGAGAGGAAGGAACAGGAGAAGCATCCTTGCGGGGAAAGTCATCCAATGTCCCTGATCTTGCTGAGGCCACTTCCCTCTACCTCATCTCCTGTGACTGGAGCCCAGAAGCATCATTACCTTTGGTTGATCTCATCCAGGTCCACTATTTCTGCCATCTCTCACTTACCTGTAGAGGTGATGTCTTGGATGGGGGAAACTCACTATGATCCATGTTTCCCTTCAGTATGGTATTTTATACTTTTCCATTGTTGACTTGGGTCACCAATGAAGCTTTGGTCCCAGCCTACCTGACCCCATTTGTCATCCAAGATTCTATCTGTGTTCCTTCCTACCCAAAGCATCATGAAAATATTTATATTTGTCATCAGCAAGGGATTACTTGAACCCTTCCCTTTAGTGATCCTAGAAGTGGAATATTTACTATTATTGCCTCATAGCTCAGACAAACAGGAGCGATACAGGATATCCTGACCTCTTCTCTCTTGGCACTGGCCCCCAGGCCTACTATGCATGACTCATCTGTCTTTTTTTGGTTCTTAGGAGACATCTGGACCTTGTGGCAGGTGAAAGACAAAATGCCTGGGGAAAACGAAGGCTCAGTCTTCCAAGCATATAGATTTATTAAACAATGCGTGCCAAATGCCTGGTAAATCAGGACCAGGCCTCTTCCTCAGCTTAGGGCTAGACCCCAAATACAGGAGGAAACAGACTTTTATACATTAAAAAACAATTAACTAAATAAGGTCAACTAACTAAAGGGAAACGATGCAACGTTCAATGATCTGATTTCTAATTGGAGGTTAGCTATTTTCCAAGTTGGGAGGGGGAGAATGAACAGATACAGTTCCTTAAATTCAGAGAGGGAGGTGTCCTACTCCTCAAGTATCTGTAAACAATCAAGGGAACGTGCAAACAATGATTGATTGAGCAGTGTGGACCAGTTTTCATATGGGTTATTTATGGGTTACTTGAGATGTACAATTGTTGGAAAACTCCTTGCCTCAGTCTTTGGATCTGACTGAGTTTCTGATCAGCATAACGTAGGTCCTTAGTTAAGGTTCTCTAAGCAGCCGGGAGAAGTGGCCCGCTTTCTCCGCCATGCAGGTCTACATCCAAACAGTGCATTAAGGTCTTCTCCCAGTTCTCCCAGTTGAATAAAGTTTTCTCACAAGACAGAAATTGGACTAGACCTATACTTGAATATGGGTCATCATTCCTAAATCATGGGGAAACTGAGTTAGCCCCAGAACTGAATCACAAGACGAAGTCAATGACGTTCACTCAGTTCCCACAATTGACCCCTTGTTCTTTTAATCCTCTCAATTTTCCCCATTTTGACTTATGGAGGACTGGGCAGCCCGCTACGTCTCCACCACCATGGCTCCCTTATCCATAAGCTAAATCTCTCAGGTTTCTCATATATTAATAATCAGAATTACGCGTCAGGTTACAGATCAAACTACTTGGCTCACAATGGACTAAGTCTGACAAGGGAGATTTACATCACCAAGGTAACCAAGAGGAATTAAGCATAAGCCTCCCGAAAAATTATCATCAATATTAACTAACATCTAGTCTCCTTGTATCCTTGTAACTCACTCCCAATGTTCATTTAATCAGCACTTTTTGAGGCTTAGCTGTCTTTTGTAGTTATCTGGAAATATTTTCTCTCTTGGACATTTTGTGAAATGGGCTTCATTTCCAGCAGAGCTATGGAGAGTGTTCTGCTTCTCTGGTTCCAAATAACTTGTAGAGACTCCTAGACAATTCTATTTGTAATAAGATTGATACAATTTAGTACAATCACTTAAATTTGGTTCTCCAGTTCTGAAATGTTGAGAATTTCAGTTTTTTATATATTACTTGCTGGTTTTTTATCTTTAACTACACTCTGTACCTGACATAAGAATCTTAAAAAAATTCATGGGTGTCTAACTGTAAGGTGAATGCTTCTGTCTTTTAATATTACCAGACAAATACTTTAAAAATGGAGAAAATAATTTCACTTTTTTTTTTTTACAATTATTGATGTAGTTTTATATGTAAAAACCTTAATCCAGTTTTGAGAACTTATTACTAGAACATACTCAAAGCCTGAATTTTCATACTAGATACATTTGGAAACCAGTAATATACAGATTAAAATTCTAAGACTTTTTTCATACTTGAATTCTATTTTAGTAACTCAGAGATGTCCTTGTATCAATCTGTTAATGAATAGATTTAGTATTGCACTGCTTATCTGCCCTTATTATAGAAATTTATTATGAAAGTAAAAGGAGGGATATACTTATAACAATATCAAGGTTTGTCCTCCTCAAGAGCACAGACTGACCTGACATATTATAACAAGGGAAAAACTCTTTTAGCTCTGTTTGACTTCAGGTATGTTATATCTGACAGGCAATCATCAAGTCATAGAGAAAGATTCAGGATTAACTGGATAGGGAAACTTCCTGTTAAAAACCATGCCAAGATTTTCCTTTCAACTTTTTCCAGGCACAGATATCCACTGTTAGCAGTTCTCCAATTGTGACACATGTCATTTTCTACTTTTGACTTCATGACAATTCAGGCAACCATTCCTGGAATCAAAACTCAAAACAGCAGTAAATTATAGTCCCAAGAGTTTTTTACCTCCAATAACAAAATTTCACTAATGACATCTTAGGGTTTGAAGTTTTTAATTTTCTCATATTTCCCTAACGGTTCCATTTCATTTATCCTTTACTTATAAATGAAAACTAACCACATTCCAAACATACAACTTCCTGATAGTTAACTCATATTGAGGTATTGAAGTTACATCTTTAAACCACCCTATGCATTTTCATAATTTTTATAAGCGATAACCAAAATTTTTAAATGAAAACTTACCCATTATTATAGTAAATGTATCACTATGATTACCTGCTTTAAAATAAAGTCTATCTTATGGAATATTTAATGGTTTTCAAATAATCTATTTTTTCCACATTCTTTTAAAAGCTCAATTCACAATGTAACAGCATTCAGATAAAGTTGTTTTTGTAACAGCATTTCCGATACAATGGTTTTTCATATTTCACAACATAAATGAATTTAGAAACAGAACAATAGTAATACACATATCATC
>CM053769.1:43655517-43685470 GCA_028658325.1 Potorous gilbertii | reverse complement strand
CCTTATTGTTTTGTTTCTTCTTTCACAACATTACTAATGTGGAAATATATGACATGATCGCACATGTATAACCTATATCAGATTACTTGCTATTTTGGGGAGAGGGAAAATTTTGGACTCAAGATCTTATAAAAAATGAATGTTGAAAATCATCTTTGCATGTTATTGGAAAAAGTAAAATGCTATTAAAAATAAATTAAATTATAAATATATACCAAATATTTATAAATAATGTATTAAATTATAAATATAAACATACTATATTAAATTATAAATATATATAAATTTTAAAATCTATTAAAAATAAAAATCCTACATTTTACAAAGACATAAGAACCCAGACAAAAAGCTAAGACAAATTCATAGGTAGCACATAAAGAAGAAACCAGAAAATGGTACAAATCAGGGCTTGATTTATCATTTTGTTGATTGCCTAGACTTGTGAAAGGGATGAAAAAATGTTAATAGTGTAGATTTTTAAAAAGCTTGTGGGATGTTAAACATTTACTAGTACAGTCTTGCTATAATCCTCTGTTTTCACCATGGTTATATGTCTCCTGCCTTGGTTATTTTAGGTCAGTAGACTGTCTTAGAAAATAAATAATCTCTCATGTAGGATTAAAATGTTTTCTTTGTACATAATTTAAATGACCTTTTCCTTGGTATATTATTTCAGGATTAATAGGTTTTCTTTAAAAAAACCCAACAAATCATAGAAAATGTACTATTTGGATCTGAAGGGTGTGGTACACATAGATAAGAAGGATAAGAGCCAGAATGAACATTTGCTTAACATTGGCAGCATTACAATACAAAAACAATGAAACAAGAAGTTCTTAAATGGTATGTATGTATCATTGTGCCATGCACTGAAAGAGATAAAACCATTCTGGTAATCTATCCTCTTGGTTAAGAGGTAATACTTTATGAGGGAACAATATTGTATACCCTGTCAGATTTGGTCACTGTATCAGTTGCTTTTGCTTCCTTTTTTTTTTTTTTACAAGGCATTGAAAAGTAGAAGTAATCAATAAAAGTACTGTAATGGTTGGCTGGTGAACAAGCATTACCATCTCAGTTGATATAATTCTCCAGATCCGGGGGAGCTGGGAAACGTGCTTCCAAAAAGGCATAATGACATGCAATTGAAAGGTCTTGGAAGAGAAGGGGTAAGAGAAAGGAGGGGAAATAAGAGGGAGGATAGATTAAGAGAGGCATTAGAAGCCAAATGGACTCTTAAAGAAGGGACTGGGGAAATGAGAAAAATAAATATAACACAATAGGATGGAGGGAAATATGCAGTTAGTAATCATAACTGGTGGCAGCAAAATGGCTCAGTGGACATGATATCAGGAAAATTTGATTTTAAATCTGTCCTCGGACACTATCTGTGTGACCTTAGGTAAGTCACTTAACTTTTGTTTGCCTAAGAGGCAGCTGTGTGGCTCAGTGAATAGAGCACTAGGTGTAGAGTCAGGAAGACCTGAGTTCAACTCTGGTCTCAGATACTTACTAGCTATGTGATCCTGGACAAGTCACTTAATTCCTTCCCTTAATCCACTAGTGAAGGAAATGGCAAATCACTCCAGGATCTTTGCCAAGAAAACCCCATGAAGAGTATGGTCCATGAAGGACAGGACAGTGAATGTGCACGGGATAAACTCAGTCACTAAATAGGTGAATGGATTAGGTGAATCTAGCAATCTATTGCATACAAGAAACATAACTAAAACAGAAAGATATATACAGAATTAAAATAAGGTGCTATAACAGATAAAATAAGATGCTTTAGCCAAACCTGTCCTACTTCAGCTGAAGTAAAAAAGGTAGGAGAGCAATCATGATCTCAGACAAAGCACAAGTAAAAAATAGACCTAATTAAGAGAGATAAACAAGGAAACTTCATTTTGCTAAAAGCACCATAGATAATGAATTAATATCAGTGCTAAACATCTATGCAGCAAATGACATATCATCCAAATTTTTAAAGGAAATGTTAAATGAGATACAAGAAGAAGTAGACAATAAAACTATAATAGTGAGAGAATCCAATTTATCCTTCTCAGATCTAGATAAATTAAAAAAAAGAAAGTAGATAGGGACTAAAACAGAATTTTAGAAAAGTTATATATAATAGACCTCCAGAACATACCAAATGGGAGTAGAAAGGAGTGTACCTATTCTCAGCTGTGCATGGAATTTTCACAAAAAATGACCATGGCTAGGGCATAAACACCTCATAAACAAATGCAGAAAAAGAGAAATATAAAACTCATTTTTACTGACATTTTTAATTTACTTTATAATGCAATAAAAATTACACTCAATAAAGGGCCTTGGAAGTAAAGATTAAAAAATCAATTAAAACTAAGTAACCTAATTTTAAGGAATCGATGGATCAAAGAATAAATTATAGAAATATTCACTTTTTTTGTAAATATGACAGTAATGAGATAACCTACCAAATTTTGTGGGAGGTAGCCAAGGCAGTGTGTATGGGAAAAAATGTGTCTTTAAACCTTTTCATTAATAAAAGAGATGTAGGGCTGATCAACAAATTGGGCATGCAACTAAAAAAAAACATAGGAAACCCCCAACACTGAAATAAAAATCCTGAAAATCAAAGGAGAGATTAACAAAATTAAAAGTAAAAAACTGCATTGAACTAATTAGGAGTTGGTTTAAAAAAGCAATAAAATATATGCATCCTTGACTAAGTTAATTTGGAAAAGAAAGAAAAAATAATCAGTACGAAAAATTAAAAAGGTGAATTCACAACCTATGAAGAAGGCATGAAAGTAACTAGGAGTTATCTTGCCCAACTATATGCCAACAAAACTGATAATCTAGATGAAATGGATGAATATTTACAAAAATATAAATTGCCCAAATGAACAGAACAGGAAATAGAATATCTAAATAAGCTTATCTTGCATCAGAGAAGGCTCATGAGATACTGAGACCCTCCAAGTTGGAGAGGAAGCACAGTGCTGCTTAGTTGTCACTGTTCTGTCCTTTCTTTCCTTCTTCTAGGTGAAAGAGATTGGAGATGTATCTAAAATGAGAAAGGTGAATTCATAACAAATGAAGAAATAAAAACATTATTAGAAACTATTTTGCCCAACCAAATGCTGATGAAGCTGATATTTTATATGAAGTGGACAAATATTGAAAAAAATATAAAATACTCACATGATTAAAACAAGAAATAACATCCTAATGTTGACAGACCATTTCATCCAGTGTACACAGACATACCCAACCAGGAACTTGAATGATTCTGGAGGTGATATTATAGAAGGTATATTTTTCAGTTTATGGCTTCCCTTTCAGAATCAACTCTGACTGAGGAAGACACTGTGAGAGAAAATTGCTTATAAGGACATTGGCTTTAGCAGAGGTCAAGAAGTCTACAGTATTGAGCCAAGATACAGAGAGGCAAGTAGTATATAGCCCAGTTCCTCCCACAACTATTTTTCACTGATGATCTAAGAAGAATGTCAGACAAAATAGTGATTAAAAAATTGAAGGAGAAACTACAGTGGGTCATCTTTCCATTGCAAGATTACAAATTCAGCCTACAGGCAAGTGATCAGGGAACAGGTTTTAGAAGAAGGGTGGACTGAGTTGGGGGTAAGGGGTGGGATCATGGTCTCAGTGTCCACAGATCCAAGCTAGGCCAGCATAAGGCACTATTTAGAGATGATCATGGACTCAGCTTTGGGTTCACTCTATCAGCTCAGAGTATCTCAGTAAAGCCAGGTGCATAAACTCAGTTTCCAGAACTTTGAACCTGGCCAGCAGTTCAGGACAAACAGAGCTGATCATCAACTGAACCCTGGCCCAGGCAAGCAGCATATGGTCTCACAATGAAACTAGGAGTATATATTTAGCTCCCAGAGTTCCCAGCTAGGCCAGCCATGCTGGGTTGCTCAGAGCATGTTGCTGTTAAAATGAGTAAACAAAACATAGACCTAGTATCATGATCAGAATACCCAAGACATAAACTCAGAAAGTGAGAAAAACTTCAACCTAGGTGAAAAATCTCCAACAGAAATACAGATTGCCTAAGATCACTTAGAATTCATAGAAGAACTGATACACACAAAAATCATTTTAAATGATAAAAATAAAATGAGAGCAAGAGAAAAAAAAGAATTGGAAAAGAAATGAAAGCTATGGAAGAGAGATTTGGAAAGAGAATGAAAAGCTTAGCATGAGGCACAAGTAAGAGACTCCTTGAAAATTAGAATGGACCAAATAGCAGCTGATGACTCTATGAGACAACAGAAAATATTAAAACAAAGTCAAATGATTGAAAAAAATATGAAAAAATGTAAGGTATCTCAGCCAAAAAACAACTGACTTGCAAAACATATCAAGGAGAGATCATTGAAATACTTGAAAACCATGAACAAGAAAGGGAGCCTGGAAATCATATTCCCAAAAATAATGAAAGAACATTCCTTAGATATCTTAGAACTAGAAGGCAAAATGAAAATAGAAAGAATTCTTGGGTAACTTCATGAAGGAAATCCCAAAATGAAAACTTAGGAACATCATAGCCAAATCCAGAAGTTCCACATCAATGGAAAATACTACATGGACCAGGAGTAAAGACTTCAGTTATTAAGAAACCATAGTCAGAATCATGTAAGATTTAGCAACTACCATGATAAAGACATTGAAATATGATATTCTGGAAGACAAAAGATCTAGGCTTGCAATCAAGAATCATTCACTCTGCAAAAATGGACATAATTTATAACTTAACAGCATTGTAAAGACAAATAACTTTGAAAGACTTAAATTCTGATCAATACAATGGCCAACCATGATTCCAAAGGACTCATGATGAAATCTGCTTCCACCTCTTGATAGAAAATGAATAAGTAAATGAATGAATAAAGTATTTACTGTTTACTGTGTGCAAAAAACTGTGTAAAGCACTCTGGATATAATGAGAAAAGCAAGATAGTCCCTGCTCTCACATCAGACAGGTGATTGACTCAGTGATTCAGAAAGAGACATATGTTTTGGGGACATGTCGAATGTAGAAATTTTTTTTCTTTAGCTATGCATATTTATTACAAGGGTTTCATTTTCTTTACATTTGTCTAAAAAATTTTAAATGAAAACAAATACATAATAAAGGAAAAAGAAACACACTACAAACATATGTTAAAATTTAAATATAAAGTGCGTAGCACAACGTTGAAAGGATTCAAAATATATAGCAATAAATTTCCATTTCAGAAAACCTATATATTAAATAGTATGTGTTGTGTTGGGAGCTGTCCATCTTTTCTTTGTTTTCTTGGTCACAATCATAGGGGGAGGAGGAGCATTACCATGCCAATGCTTGAGACTGAAGGAAAATGGAGACCCTGGTCACAGTTCCAAGGTGGAAAATAATGCCTGTGGTCTCTCACAGACAAGATCACAGGCCAGGAGAGCAGGGATCACACTTCTCCTTAGATCATACCACCTCGGAAGAATTAAAAACTTATAGACTCCCTAAATCTAGTTCTGAGAACAGCACTAATAAAGGCCTGAGGCTTGGGACAGCTCCTCCCCGACCCTCCAGAAGCAGAGTTCAACTTCAACATAGAGTTAAAAGTGAAGAAATAGGCTGGGAAAATGATCAGACAACAAACAAAAGAACCTGACCATAGAAAGTTACTATGGTGATAGGTAAGACCAAAACAAACTCAGAAGAAAACAACATCAAAGTAGTTACATCCAAAGCCTTTGACTGTATGGATCACAAAAAATAATGTGGCAAGTCTTCAAAGAGGTGGGAGTACCAGACCATTTTAATTGTCTCCTGAGGAACCTGTATGCAGATCAAGAAGCAAAAATTTGAACCCAGCATGGAACAACTGGTTAGTTTAATATTGGGAAAGGAGTACAACAAGATTGTATAGTCATCTTGTTTATTTAACTTATATCATATTACATCATATGAAATGCCAGGCTGGATGAATCAAAAGCCAGAATTAAGATTGCTGGGATAAATATCAACAATCTCAGATATTCAGATGATACCACTCTGGTCACAGAAAGTGAGGAGGAATTAAGAAGTCCCTTGATGAAGATGCAAGGGGAGAGTGTAAACAACATGAAGTTTAATGTTAAAAAACAAAAACCAACAACCTGAGATCATAGAATCTGGTCCCATCCCTCCTTGGCAAAAAGAGAAAATAAATAGAAACAGTGTCACATTTTATATTTATGGGCTCACAGATCACTGTAGACTATGGAATTTAAAGATACTTGATCCTTGAAAGGAAAGCTATGGCAAATCTGGATGTGTATTAAAAAGCAGCAGTATTTCCTTGCCAACAAAGGTCCATATAATCAAAGGTATGTAGCACTGTATGATCGTGGGAGTTGAATTATAAGGAAAGCTGAGCACCACAAAATTCACACTGTGGTATTGGAAAAGAATTTTGACAGTCCCTTGCACAGCAAGGAGATCAAATCAGTCAATACTTAAAGGAAATTAACTCTGTTCATTGGAAAGATAAATACTGAATCTGAAGCTTAAACACTTTGGTCACATAATGAAAAGACAGGATGCATCGGAAGACTGATCTTGGGAAAGACTGAAGGCTAAAGGAGAAGGGATGGCAGAGGATGAGAAGGATAAATAATGTCATGGAAGCAATGAACATGAGTTTGGACAGAATTTTGGAGATAGTAAGGGACAGAAGGGTCTGGATGGCTATGGTCCATTGGGTCTTGAATGACCAAACAACAACAATCCAAACAACTAATTAAGAAATAGGAATCTAGCCAACTAATTAAGGGATTGGCATCTAGTCAGCTCCTTAGTCAATAGACATCTAAACAACAGCTTATGGAATAGGCATCCAAATAATTACTTAGGGGACAGGCAATAGTCCTCAGTATTATGACAATAGCTATTAGAATCTTACAGGCTGGAGCAATGTTCACTGGTTCTTGCCAACAAATAGAGATAAAGCCAAAGTCCAGAGCAAATGATCTTGTGAAGGAAGAGGAGTCCTATGGGAGACCAGAAAGGAATTCACACATTTGATATCTCTTTTATCCAAAAATGGACACCTAATCTCATGGGAGCATTATTCTGGCTTCTTAAGAAGAATCAGGATGATACTAATTTCAGGTCCTAGAAGTTTGGGTTGCAATGCAACTTAGAGATGATTCAGTACAACATCTCTTTTGACAGATGGGAACTCCAAGGCAGGAGAGCTTTAGTGACTTGTCCAGAGACACAAAGTAATGGTTGAAAAGACAAGAGCCATAGATTTGGATGTAGATCAGGAACAAATTTTGGAGATTGTATAGACCTACTCTTTCATTTAACAGATAGGAAAATTGAGTCCCAGAGAAGTCAAATGACTGTCATTATGATACAGGCAGGAAGCAACAGAGCTGGGAATTGAATCCAGATCTTCTGATTCTGAATTCAGTGCTTTTTGTATCACATTCAAGCTCTCTCCACTATAGTGGAAACCTGGGCAGGGACTGTATCTTTGGGTACTCTATAACACTATCTAATTTCAGTAACTTTTTCCATATTTACTATACAGTATCTGTAACGATCTTATTCAGTCCCAATCAATTATTACCTTTACACAGATAAATATATATGTAGACATTTATATATGTATGTATGTATGTGTGGATACATATATATAAAACACATATAGACCTATAGACCTCTTAAGATAGACAAATGATAGAGATATAGATAGATAGATAGAATCTAAAAGGATGTTGACAGCCTTGAGCTTTAGGATGAATCTGAATGAATTAGGATGAATTAAGGTGAAATTACAAGTATAAATATAAAGTCTTGCTTTATATAATAAATATAAATAAAAACTAATTTTGCAAGTAGAAGATGGGGGAAGCGTAGTTACTTAGCAACAATATTTTTTTAAAAGAAGAACTAGGACTTTTAATGATTTGTAAGCTCAAGATAAGTCAGCACAGTGATGTGATAACCAAAAAAGCTAATGGGTCTATGGGCTCCATTAAGAGAGACATAATTTTCAGCCATAGGGAGGTGCTGTTCTAAATGCACTGTGCCCTTGTCAGGTGTCATCTGGGGTTATATATGCAGTTCCAGGTACTACAGTTTAAGAAGGATATTGCTAAACCAGAGCACGCATAGAGGATGGTAACCGAGATGGTGAAGAGCCTGCAGTTCATGACATATGTCCCAGTTAGGTACCTAATGTGGAGCAATGGATTATTCTAAGCTTGACAGTTCAAATAAATGATCCATTGAAAACAATAACATATGCAGTTCCCAAGGTAGTTAAAAGCAATCCAGGAAATAAAAAGCAAGTAAAATCCATTGGCAAAGAAATGGAAAGCAGTCATCAAGGAAGCTCCCTGGGGTCTCAGGAGCACCCTTAACATGAGGGAAAATAAGCTTATATTATTCTTGCCCAACGGTCCCATATCTGGATCTCTGACTGATAAAGTTAACTCAAAATTTCTCTGGGTCTGCACCAAAGATTATTTCCTCATAAGAATCATTGGATGGTGTGCATGTGTAGGGTTAACTCATGTCTTCTCAGTTCTATCCATATTCATACCGGGAGCAAAATATGTTTAGCCTGGATAAAAGAAGACTCAGTAGGATATTACAGCTGTTTACAAGTATTTGAAGGGCTATCATGTAAAAGAGAGATTAGCTTTTTTGGGGGGCCCTAAAGGACCATATGAGGAGAATAGCTACAGGCTGCCAAGAGGTAAATGAATTTAAGCATGATATCAGGAAAATCTTCCTAGCAATTGGAACCATCCAGAAATAGAAAGGGCTGTCTCAGAAGGAAGTGGATTTCTCCTCCCTGGAGGTATTCCAGTGTGGATGATCACTTACTGGTATCTTTTAGTGAGATTCCTTTTGCGTAAGAGTTGAACTAAATGCCCCCTGAGGGGCTTTCCAATGCTCATACTCTGTGATTCTATGGATTTGTGACTCTGCTAGAAGTGTCATCATCTACATGGCAGTTTTGCTATTCCAGGTGCTGTTTCCGGTCATCATCACTCCCTTATCTATAGGGAGATGCACTGGGAACTGCAGAGATTTGGCTTCATCCAACATACAGACTAGATTACCTAGATCTGGAGTTTAGTCCTCCCACTGGAGATGGGGCGTGTGGAGGAGATGAAACCCAGGATTTTTAGCCTTCCTTCTCCGTATTTGGTCATTTCCTTAGTGGGACCATTACATTTCTTATCTTTTTTTTTTTTTTTTACATCTTCCAGTTTTTGCTTTTTGTTTATGTACGCTAAGTTCTTATTCTGGAAGTAGGAGCTTATGTCAGGCTTTGCATGTTCCTGAGATCAGGATTGTCCAGTAATAGCCCTAAAGTACTTTATGGGGAGATAAGCCAAGATGACAGAATAGAAGATAGAAGCAAAGACCAATGGCTCCTCATGTCTACTCCACAAAGTCCCAGGTAACTCACTAGACTGATTTTTGATTAAGAAGTACAAGAAAAAAAGCTGAATAATTTTCCGGCTGGCATTTCCAGCAGAATAATTTCCAGGTTAGCATTTCAGGACACAGAGAGAACTCTATGGACACAAGGAACATGCTGTACCGAATCTTCCTGTAGTAGTGGTGGTGGTATGGGGAATGGGAACTGAACTAACATTTAAAACCTTATATAAAGGCAAGAAGTCCTGGATCTAGCTCAAAGATTCCTGATGCTCAGTAGGAAGAAGAAACAGGTATCAACTAGTAGTTCTGTTTCTCATACTACAAAACTGGGTTGCAGAATTGGTGCAGAATGAGTTGGGGGCATGTGCCTAGTGGTAGCCATCCAGGCAAATAGAAATCATGGGACGAAAGCTGGGTACTGAGAAAGGAAGAGGAATAGAAGCAACCAGCAGTGGTTCTAAATACGGGGGCAGAGAGAGGTCTTTGAGACATCTCCAAACCCACAATATAACCATGGCAAGGGACTTAGATTAAAGAAAAGTCTAGAATCTGTTGCTGTGGACCTGCAGAACTGATGATGATTGTATCTGCTGGGGCTCCAATTACGGCAAGCACAGAGTAGTGCTCCTCAGACCCACGTCCAACTCAGAAACTTCTGAAACTTGGATTTCATTTTGAATCAAATCTCAGAATATGGTGCCCATATTTGTCATTACATCCTAAAAGGACATTCTTAGTATTAAAGGTCATACTCTAAAAAATTAGAAGAGAAGCACATCAAGTGCCTTTCACAGCTATGGGTAGGAGAAATATTCTAAATTAAATATCAGATAGAGGCAATTGCCAAAGATAAAAGAGATAACTTTGATTACATGAAATTGAAAGGCTTCTGTACCAATAAAATTAAGGCACTAAGGACAAGAAAGGAAGCAATCAAATGGGAAAAAACCTTTGTATCTCCGATACAGTTTTCGTAACCCAAGCATATAAATAATTAACAGATCAGCCCCTCAGAGAGGAGCATCAGGACTCAAGAGAATCAATCAGTCAATAAATATTAAGTGCCTACTATATATGCCAGGTATTGTGCTAAATGCTGAGAATACCAAAAAAGACAAAAGACCTCAATGAGCTTACATACTAATAGTGGGAGACAACATGCAAACATATATATATATATATATATATATATATATATATACACACATATGTGTGTGTGTATACACACATACATACATATATACACATATATGTGTATATATATATATATATATATATATATATATATATATATAGCAAGCTATATATGAGATAAATGGGAAATAATTAATGGAGAAAAGGCACTAGAAAGAACAATTTTGGAATAAAATTTGTATGCCCACTTTGCCTATAAGATTGTAAGCTTCTTGAGCAAAGGGGAGTGTCTTTCTTTTCTGTATATTTTTTTCCTGGAAAACTTTTTGTCGTGGGTGGAGTGGGATAGTTGGACACGATTTACATGATTCCAATTTTGTTGGCAACATCTAAAGCATCATAGTCTGGAGCAAATTGGGCATGGGCCTTCTTCTCTCCATGTGTGTTGACCTTGGTCTTGCCGATGTCATACAGCTTCTTTACCATCTGCTTGATCTGATGCTTGTGGGCCTTGACGTCCACAGTGAAGATTAGGGTGTTGTGGTCCTCAGTTTTCTTCATAGTAGACTCAGTGCTCAAGGGGAACTTCATGATGGCATAGTGATCAAGCTTGTTTCTCTGAGGGGCACTTTTCTCAGGCTATTTGGGCTGCCTCTGAAATCTTAGTGTCTTGGGTTGCTGGAAGGTGGGGATATTTGGATCTTCTTTTTGTGGTTATGGGTACCCTTCAACACCACCTTCTTGACCTTCAAGACCTTGGACTTGGCTTCTGTCTTGGAGGGGAAACAGCTCCCTTCTTTGCCTTTGGCGCCATCTTGTGGGAAAGATTCTGTATTTTTTTTTAACAAGCATTTAACATAGTACCTGGCACATAGTAGGCACTTAAATACCTATTGATTTACCATCTAACTTTATATGCAACTAGACTGTGCTTCCTTGGAGTACCCTTTTAATTAGCATGTAGTGCTACTAGATGCTAACTTTATCCTATTCACTAGGAAGGATAAGTGGTAAATGAGTCTCACAATTATATTTCTCTGAGCAAAAGTACTGGGGAAGTACCATACTTTGTATGGTTTTCAGAGGGCTGGGCACTTTCTAACCCCCAGCCTCACTTTTCTATCATTGGTCATATTATTTCATCATTCCAAGGGCCCTGCTTAGTGTGGACTTGCCCAACCAGGGTAACTCTGAGCTCCCACTTATTAGTCCGGCCCCACTTTGTTCCTGACCTTGCTATATATTGCTGAACCCCAGGAAGATGTCTATAGCTAAAATGGAGTTGATTCCCCACAGGAAAAGGCAATTTTGTTTGGATACTGTGTATAGTTTTTACTTTTGGCATGTAAACAATATAAACAATATACATATATGCAGACAATAAAAAGTAATATTTAAAATAACAATACAGCATACTATGGGTGTCATGCCCAAACTGTCTCCTAGAGCTTGGCAGCATTAGTAACTAGGCCACTATAAAGCAAGAAATCCTGGAAAGGTCAAACATAGTTAATGGCCAGTGTTCCTTCCTTGAACACAGACGTGTAGCTTCCAACTAATGTTTGACTCCTGCCATTCTATGAGACAAGTCATTGATGATGATGGTAGTCTACTCTGGAATCCAGTTTTAGCTCCTTCTCCTGGCATAGGCCCATATATTCTGGGCTGGCGCTGACTTAGACCAGCCACGTAAACAATGAAGATATTGGAACCAAATGAGGCACTCATAGACCATCTAGTAGTTATCAAAAATTAATTTGCTTAGCCGTAGAAGGGGAAGGAAATTAAACAAAGATAAACATCAAGGTTACTTCCTGTTAGAATGAAGTTAATCTGCCTCTGAGTTGCCAATGGTGGTCTACTAGTCAAGCATCAAAGAAAGTACCTGGAGCTCCTCAGGGCTAGTGTGTATCCAGGTCACGAGAAAGTGACCTCAACAGCTTGAGTCTTTGGTCTCATGAGCTAATTGTGTCCCAAGAATGGTTTCAGTACCTTTAAAGGAATAATTAGCCTAACTTGCATAGGGGAGGATATTGCTCCAACTTCAGCAAGGGTTGAAGTACCTAAGACTTTCTAGTGAATGTCCTATGACTAGTCAGGGTTGTTAACTGCTTCTCACTGGAGGTTATCTCTTGTGAGAAGAGGGAGTGGATTCAGTGTCAGGTCTTAGCCAGAATAATCCTGCACCACTTCTCCTTGGCATCTCTCTTACTATTGAGTATTTCACTTCAAGTGACAGGCATATCATATACCCCTTAGTCTTGTGGCTTCCCTCCCCTTTTCAACTTCATGGGTGTGGTCAGCTTGAGCCTTTGTTTCATTAAAAGCAATATCTTTATAGATGCCTTTTGTTTTCATTTCTGGAAATTATCTCACACCACTCCACCATGAAACCGATCTTCGGCGTGGAAGTCTACCTTGAAGAAAGAAAAAGTTAAGCAGTTTGATAAATGTAAACATCTAGGCCTTTCTGATAAGATCTCACTATTTCATACAAATTGCTGGGAAAACTAGAAAACAGTTTGGCAGAGACTAGGTATAGACCAATATTTTACATCATTTACTAAGATAAAGTCAAAGTGGATACATGACTTAGACATAAAGAGAGATATTGTAAGTAAATTGGAAGAGAATGGAGGACACTATCTCTTAGATTTATGGAAAGGAGAAGAAATTATGACTAAAGAGAGAATATTATGTAAATGGATAATTTTAATTATATGAAATTAAAAACTATTGTTGCCAAGGTTAGGAGAAGGCAGAAAGTCTGGGGAAATGTTTATAGATAGTTTCTCATATAAAGGCTTCATATCTGAAATATGTAGAGAACTGAATCAAATTTATAAGAATATGAGTCAATCCCCAATTGATAAATGGTCAAAAGATATGGACAGACAGTGTTTGGAAGAAGAAATCAAAGCTCTATATAGTCATGTAAAAATATTCTAAATCATTACCGGTTAGAGAAATGTAAAATAAAATAACTTTGAGGTACCATCTCATACCTATCAGGTGGACTAAAATGATAGAAGGGGAGAATGGCAGATGTTAGAGGAGATGTGGAAAAATTGGGATACTAATATACTGCTGATGGAACTGTGAACTGATCCAATCATTTTGGATAACTACCTGGAATGGTCAGCAAAATTATAAAACTGTGTATAGTTTGACCCAGCAATACCACTAATTAGATCTGTTTCCCAAGGTGATCAGGAAAAAAGGAAAGGAACTTATACGTTCTAAAATATTTATAGCAGCCCTCTTTGTGGAGACAAAGAATTTAAAATTGAGGGAATTCCCATCACTTGGGGAATTGTTCAATAAGTTGTTGTATATGATTATGATGGAATACATCTGTGCTGTAAGAAATGCTAAGGTTGATTTTAGAAAAAACATGAACGGACTTACATGAAATAATGAAGAGTTAAGCAGAACCAAGAGAACATTGTATACAGTAACACCAATATTGTTTGAAGAATAACTGTGAATGACTAAGTAATTCTATGTAGTACTAATATTCAAATCAACTATGAAGGTCTATGTAGGAAGGCACCATCCACCTCCACAGAAAGAACTGGTATAGGAAAATAGTATTGTATAGTTATATATAGTTAATACAGATATATATACGTGTATATATATATATATATATATATATATACACGTATATATATCTGTATTAATTGTTGTCCTCTCATGTGGGGTTGGGAGGGAGATAACTCAGAATTCAAAATGTAGTAAAATATAAATATTTTAAAAATAAAATTAAATGTAGTAAAATATAAATATTTTAAAAATAAAATTAAAAAAACAGTCAAGCAAAAGCAACTGACAGAGGGGACTGAGCATATGCAAAATTCATCTTTTGTAAAGCTTAACCTCCCCTCCCTGAGGACAGTTCATCTGAATGTTTAATCTCCACCATCCCATGGCACAAGGCTACATACACAGGAAGAGTTTGCTACATTATTTTGATATTCTGATGCTGCCATGCTAAGTGAATGCCCAATGCCACCACCAGTCTCTCTTACCCTTCTTGTTCATGGGTACCATACACTTTAAAACAAAATGGTGCATTCTTTAGGACTTATTTATGTAAAAAATATACACAAATCCTCAGATAAAATAGCAAGGGAAGGTAATTAGAAGTATATAAAAAGAAAGCATCCTGCTCCCACAGAAAGGGTAACATCATCTAAGACAGCTCCACCACAGTGATCAAGACCTGATTCATGTCTCCATGTTGTTTTCAAGGAAGAAACAAAACTGGGTGAAAGCAGGGGGTTGGGAAGGAGCAAAAAACCTTGCCATCATTTGCCCAGGAAAGAAAAGATGTCTCCTGGTCCCCAAAGAAACACCAGGATAATTACTTGGACTTAGGTTGGGCAAATGGAAAGACAGAGGGAGGGGAGTTTTGGATCTGAGTTCAAATCCTATCTACTTGTATGCAAGAAATGTGACTTCATCATTGCTTTGAGTAGTACTATCTCAGAGTGCAAAGTATCCCATGTCTGGAGGACAGTGAAGAAATTAGCTTGGAAGTGAGAGTGACATTGTTTGTGGAGGAAGAAGCCACAAGTAAATTAGTCACTGGATATGCATCCCAGGGGCCTGACCTTGGCTGCCTTGGGGAGAGCATCCAGACTTACTTTCTGTCTTCAGACTAAAGAATGAGAATGGTCAGAACCTTAAATTCCAAGGTTCTTTCCTTAATGCTGGTAGTCCCTGAAGGCACAGAGAGAGTCAAGGAACTCATAGAGAATGGGCCTGAGGTCCAATGTCAGAACTGAAGGGGTCAGGCCTTTACCCCTGTTTATCTAGGCATAAGGCAAGGACAACAAACATTGTACATCCAATCTGAGCTTTTTCTGGGTCCTCAAAGCATATAACACTAAATATCCAGAACAGGATGAGCAGGACCTAAAAGGGTATAAAACAAAGCAAAGCATTGCCCAGGCATTCTCCCCAGGGTGTTCAGGGTGTTCAGACCTTAATGCAAAGTCAAAAGTCAGGAAGTTAGACTGGAAGAAAAAAACAAATGGAAAAACATAAACCATATAAACCCACAAAAGAGAATGACTCCAAAACCTCTACAAATAAAACCTCAAATGAAATGTGGCTTGTTCATAAGTTCAACTAAGATCCCTGGGAGATTCCTAGAAGAAATAAAACAAGTTTTGTAATAATTTCATATGTATATTTACAAAGAAAAGAACACACAGAAAAGGATTGCAAAGGCTTGTGATGCTTCATTCGCATAAATAGTCAACAAAGCAACTGTCTCCAAACCCTAGTTCAAAGTGGGAGAGTTATAGAAAAAACTATCACATAAGATTTTCTCCAATACCTTGGAAATCAAAACAACTTCACCTGACACTCAGGTCACTGAGGGCATTGAAGGCTTTAGGGTAGCAAGTGGTTTATTGTGGGAATTGAATGGATGGTACTGACTCTAGTTAGTGACTCAGTTCTGGAGTGGCTCAGTCCCCTTTCTATTCCATAATCCATTTAGTTCAAGTTCTATCCTATGAGAAAACTTTTTCAGTTCTCAATTGGGAGAAAACTTCATTTCTTTGTTTGAACCCAGCCCTTTGTGGCTCAGCAAGTGGATCATCTTTCCCTGCTTCTTAGAGACCTTTTACTAAAAACTAGGTTATGCTGCCCAGAAACTCAGTCAGATCCAAAGACTGATTTTAGGAGTTTTTTTTTTTTTTACAAGCAGCCTATATGTCTTATTTGAAAACTGCTTCTGTCCTGATCAATTAATTATTGTTTTCATGTTCCTTTAATTTTGTTTCTGGTCCTTCATCTTGAAGAGGACCAGTGACATCACAGGTGATGCCTTGACCTGCTCATGAATTGGATATAAGTCACCTAGAGTTGTAAAAACTCATTAGCCTCTCTCTCTCTTTCAGAGTCATTGAAGTCCAATGGCAGGACCCAAGTCAGTATGACTGCAATGGCTCAGGATGCAGCTGATGTCCTTGGAATTTTTGGTGTCTGACCACGCTCCACAGCATCTGCTTTAGCAGCCTTCATGGCAATTTGAATAAATTGGTCTCATTTGACTATTCTGGGGGCAGGGCAGTCTTCACGTGCTGGGGGAAGACATCTCTCAAACTCACCAACAGGTTTGAGTCCCGCTGGTTACCTTTAACTTTCCTGTCTGCTGAAGTGGTTTGTTGAGTGTGGTCATTGCTCATGCTACAGTTCCTTGGAGTCACAGGTGAATTGGGTGGAGGTAGACATCAAAGGTAGATGAGCAGTCCTGAAAAGAGCTCAGCAGGCCCTTGCAATAGAGATGCTAGCCTTCCCTGAACATCCCTTTGATTGGTTACAGATACTTGGGAGGCGTGGGATACTTCTCTTTTTGAATTTAGGGAATTGCACCTCTTTGTTCTTCCTCTTCCAATTTGGAAAGTCCCTAATCTTTCATTCAATTAGAAATTAGACTATTGTTTTGTTGTATTGTTTCATTTTATAATTGGTTTTAAAGCATAAAAATCTGTCTTCCTTTGTACTGGGGTCCAGCCCTAAGGTAATGAAGGGGACTGTTCCTGAATTTTTGGGCAATTGGCATACATTGCTTAATAAATCTGTATATTTAGAAGATTGAACTTTTTGTCTCCTCAGTTATTTCATCTTTCACCCACCACATTATCTAAGGAATGTCTTAGGCTCTAAGTAAATCTTCATATTTCATTTTTGGTTAGGTGAGGTTACTATTAAGACAGAGTTTTAGTTAACCAGAATTTGCAGAGAGAATTGCCCTGAGTCCCAAGTAATAAAAGGAAAAAAATTCCCATAACAAGTTCAAGTACCTGATGATTGGACAAATAAGTTCTTTTCCCTTTAGCTTCCCAATTCTCCTCAGCTTTGCAGTCGCATTGAGTTTGATAAGTGAGACACTGAACTCTATTTCATCTAAACTTTGTTTAATAATCTAATATTTATGTCCGTCCTCACTGTTCCAGAGGAAGATTGTCTACAATTCCCTTTCAGGGTTCCAGAGGGTGCTTTTGAGGGGTTGTGGATATCTTTCTCTAATTCTATTAGGTCATACCTGGTAAGCTGCCACTCTAGTTACTTTTAATTGATCATGTCAATTATCTTTTACAAAGGGATATTTGCTTCATAGATACAGCAAGAATAGATACATTTACTCACCAACATCTGACAGGCACGCTCTCATCTGTACCTCTTCAACCCCTGGAGAGTAGAAGCTCAGGCTTAATAAATTTTCTC
This sequence comes from Potorous gilbertii, assembly GCA_028658325.1. Lineage (NCBI taxonomy): Eukaryota > Metazoa > Chordata > Mammalia > Diprotodontia > Potoroidae > Potorous > Potorous gilbertii. The sequence continues at coordinate 43,667,643 of CM053769.1, read as the reverse complement.
CATAGCTTAAGTCTCATGTCCAAAGATCATGTCCAAATATAAATCATCTGGATGGATCAGCCTTTCAGCTATGCCTGATTGTGTCTCCAAAGTAATTCTTTGGGGGCATTGTTGTTGAATTGATTGGTCACAAAAACCCTGCATAGGTTCCTCCCTTAGCGGCCTTCCGAGGGTCTCTTTATCCTGACTCTTTGAGCTTACTATCTCTAGTTCACATCTCCTTCCCTAGAATAGCTATAATAATAACAAAACTAACATTTATATAACATTTATACCATTTATACCATGCACTGTGCTAAACACTTTGAAATGTAAGTAAGAAACATTTGATTCTTACAAAGATCTTGGGAGGCAGGTGCTATGATGATCTTCATTTTACAGATAAGAAAATGGGGAAAACAGAGGTGAAGTGACTTACCCAGAGTCACACAGCTAGTAAGAGCCTGAGGCTGGATTTGAACTCAGATATTCCTGACTTCAGTTCCAGCACTCTATCTACTGTGTTCCCTAGATTTTCAGAAGTGGAGTATCATGAACACAACAAAGACAGAAGAAACAAATCATATGTTCTCATCTCCAAGCAAGTCCCAGTTTAAGTGTGGGCTTGGGGCCCCTTACCTCATCTTGGTTGGCACTTGGAATCTTCTGATTTTTCTCTGACGTCCTCAAGTTTGGAAAGAGCTTTCACAAAAAGGGGACTATTTGAATGTGTTTGTCTCTCCCTTTAGAACATGAGTTTATTGAGAGCAGAAAACTTGAGTTTGGCTTTTTTACATCTCTAGCTCTTAGGATAGTGTCTAACTTTCAGTAAATATACTTTTTGAGTTACTAACTACACAGAAATTCAGAAAAACTCCTCTATCACATGGCTTGCCAATGTCAACCAGTGACAGAGTGACTGTATGTACTCCAAGTCTATGCAAGGCATGTCTCTCTGGAAGAAGCTTTTTGGTCTTTTTCACCCAGGAGATTGTATTAGCAGAGCATGTTGAGGTCTCCTCATCTGTGAGTGTTACAATAGTATAATTATGCCATGTTCTCCATCTCCACCTTCATTCTTAATGTTGAACCCCATTTTGTAAAGAAGGAAAATAGTTAAGCAAAAACAGTGGATATAGTCACTGAGCTTTGAATTTTTGACCTGGGTTTTGAAAGGAGAGAATGTTTGGTATTCTTTTCACTATATCACATTTCTTCTGCTAGGAGTCCCCTTAAATTCCATCCACTATCAAAAAACTTTTCTATAGCTCTACCCATCCTTACTCTCAAGTCTCAGAGGGAGAGATATCTCTTCTTTTCAAACAAGCTAGCCTCTCAATACACTCCTTAAATTCCAATCCCTCCCTTCTTTCAGAATTTTTTCTATCCATCATCCAGGTTTTATTGACACATTTATTTTCATTTTTGAAAATAATCTCCTTTGCCCCACTCTGAAGCAAGAACTAGGAGATGTCAAAGAACCCGGAGTCTTTGGCCAGAGAAAGTCAACTTGAAGAGACCAAAACCTTTTCCTTAAAGAGAGTCTAGAACCAGAGGAAATGGCTCCTGGCACCCAGAGACCCTCATCCCAGGAGAGCAGAGTCAAAATGGTGGAGTAGAAAGATGCACATACACCAGCTCTTACCCCATAGCCCATAAAATACCTGTAAAGAAGAACTCTCAACAAATTCTAGAGCAGCAGAAGCCACAGAACAATGGAGTAGAGGAGATTTCTAGCCTAGAGTGACCTGAAAGACCAACGGGAAAGGTCTGTTGCACTGGATGCGGAACAGAGCCCAGCCCAGCCTTGGTCATGTGGCACTGGGAGGAATAGAACTGAGCAGGCTTCAGGGACAGAATTTCCAGTAGCAGCAGCACAGCTCCCTCAACCCACAGATGCTAAATGTCAGTGAGAGGGTTTTTTCAGTTGACTGAGAATGGAGCAGGGTGTCCTCATAACTCAGGCATCCTCAGGTGGCAGCAGTGGAGGCAACAGTGGATGGGGATTCCCAAGGTAGGCAGCAGCCTGCATCCATTGTTGAAAGTCTCATCATAAAGCCCCTGAGGGAACTGAGCCCTGTATAGTGGCCTTGCCCCTACCTGAAAAGCTGATCTTAACCTCACACTGAATAGTGGCCTTACCCTGAATAAAGTCCCTGAGGGATTGGAGCAGCTCATCTGAATCTCAGCCCCCTGTGCTGGCTTGCTTGAACTGGAGGTGAGGTGGTTGTGGAGAGGAAACTGGGAAAATGCCCCCAAAAGGGAAAAAAATAAGACCATAGAAGATTACTTTCTTGGGGAACAGGTGTCTGCCCTATCCCTTCAGATGAGGAAGAACAAGGCATACTGTCAGAGCAAGTCAATACCCCTACCTCCAGGGCCTCCAAAGGGAACTTAAATTGGACTCAGGCAATAGAAGAGCTTGAAAAACAAGTTAGCAGCTTACTAAAGGAGAACCACAAAAATACTGAGGAAAATAATAGCTTTTAAAAGGGGCTAACTCAGTTGGAAAAAAAGGTCTAAAAAGCCAACCAGGAGTAGGCTTTAAAAAGCAGAATTGGCCAAATGGAGGAGAAGGTTCAAAAGCTCACTGAACAAAATAATCGGTTGAAAGAGAGAATTGAGTTCAGGGAAATGAATGACTATGAGATAAACCAAGCAGTTAGAAAACAAAACCAAAAGTTTGAAAAAAATAGAAGACAATATGAAATATCTCATTGGAAAAGCAACTGACCTGGAAAATAGATCCAGGAGAAAATTATGGGACCATCTGAAAGCCATGATAAAAAAAAATAGCCTAGACATTATCTTCCATGAAATTATTAAGGAAAACTGCCCTGATATTCTAGAACCAGAGGGCAAAATAAATATTGAAAGAATCTATTGATCACCTCTTGAAAGAAACCCGAACTGAGAAACTCCTAGGAATATTGTGACCAAATTTCAGAGTTCCCAGATTAAGGAGAAAATACTGCAAGCCACTAGAAAGAAATAATTTGAGCATTGTGGAAATACAATCAGAATAATACAGGATATGACAGCTTCAACATTAAGGGATTGAAGGGTTTGGAATGGGATATTCCAGAGGTCAAAGGAACTGGGACTGAAACCAAGAATCACCTACCCAGCAAATCTGTATATAATACTTCAAGGGAATAAATGTCCATTGACTTTCAATCATTCATATTGAGGAAAAGACCAGATCTGTACTGAAAATTTGACTTTACAATACAAGAATCAAGAGAAGCATGAAAAGGTAAACAGGAAAGAAAAATCATAAAAGACTTTCTAAAGCTGAACTGTTTACACTACTACATGGAAAGAAAATATTTATAACTCTTGAATCTTTTCTCAGTATTTGGGTAGGTGGAGAGATTGTACATACACACACACATGCACATAAATAGACAGAGAGTACAGGGTGTTGTTGATTCAGAAGAAATGATATCCACACACACACACAAATAAAAATAAAATAAAATAAAAATTAAGGGGCGAGGGAGGAAAATACTAGGAAGAGAAAGTGAGAAATGAAACAGGGCAGGCTATAACTCATACAAGAGATAAGAAAAATCTTGTTCTTAAAATTAGTCTCAAAACAATTGACTGAACTAATTACTGAGAATAAATCAATGACATCTTTAGTTTGGGGAAAATAATTTTAGTCTAAATTTCCTAGAGGAAGGTAACCTCGAGTAAAATTTGGCATTGATGGAAAAGTTGAGGTTTTAATGGTAATTTTTATTTCATGATTGCTATTTAATCAGGAACTAGAACATGTATAGAAAGGCATATAAGCCACTTAACACTTGCCTCAAGAGATATTCCTTAGCCAAAGTGAAATTATAATCATATTTGAAACCTGGTTATTGGAACTTGCTATTTTTAGATGTTATGGAACTATTAGGTGACTATTCTTCTGAGTCTAACTCCAGATATGGATAGCAAGAAAGGTGGTTGAAGTCTCCAATCCATGATGCCACTAAGCCTGTGAGATGCTGGTATGAACTGCAAAAGGTGATCTCATGGGAAGGGTGGGAGACCGGGTGTTCAGCCTGGGCTGAGGTAGGATTCTCCTGACTCAATTTCCCCACTCATACCTGGCAGACTTTAAGCCTGACTGAATACAGGTTGCCTGGAATTGACATGAAGTGGGGAAGATATTGTTTCCCTGTAATGTCTCTACTCTCGGTGGCAATTTCCTGTAGTCAAAAGGTTTGTAAGCTTAATACCAGATCTATTAAATTATAGATTATTGGTAGGGGAATATCCGAGGTTAAGTCTAAAATTAAGCTATTAGACTTAGGACTTTAGACCAACAACAATAAGTTAGGGTCCTTTAATTCTTAGTAATACTGTGGAGACAAATAGGTCAAGAGCTTGTGAAGTTAGCAAACATAAAGATTATTTGTGTCTCAGTTGGTTAATGTTTAAAACATAATTTTTTTATGGTCCATATTGTAAATGCTTTAAAAAGAAGTATCACCTGACCAAAAGTTTGAGTTGTTATATCTGTTATAAACTGTGTTAAAAATGAAAAATAAAATAAAAAAAAATCAAAATCATGTCACTACATGCTACCTCACCAACAACCCATGGCATTTAATACCACCTTTTAAATAAGGAAAATTTAAGCAAAAACGAGTACAATGACAAAGTCCAAGAGTATTTCACTATTTTCCCTGTAAACTTCTATTTCTCTACCAAGAGAACAGATTACCTGAATGATGTATCTCTCCTGCTCTAGTTGTAAAGATTCTTGTGTGCATATAAGGCCCTTAATAAACGCATGTTGAATCGCCTGAATGAGCTTCCTACTTACTACTAACTTACTGGCCTCAGGCCATAGAATGAGGATGGTCAGGGCCTAAGCCTCAGACTTCTTCCCTTAAGGCCAGCTGCCCTGTAAGGGGCAAAAGGAGTGAGGGGAAGGGTGGTTGTGCAGAATCAGCCTGTAGTTAGTCAGTGCCAGAAGACAAAGGATCAGGTCACCCTTTGTTACTCTGGTGTGCCTGGGCTACAAGGTAAGGAAGACAAACACTGTCCATCCAGGTTTATGAGGTAGGGAAAGTTTAGGTAATCCTTTCCAGATGGCCAGCATTGTACTGGGATAGGAGGCAGAGCCTGTGAGGTTGGGACTAAGGCCTTACCTAGTACCAAAGTCAACACTGGAAAGGTATAAAATGCCCAACTGAAGGTGACATGGTTACAGTGGGCTTCCATAACCAAGACTCTACTTGACCTGGTAAGTGAGAGTTGACATGCCCGTGTGTGAGGCTGGAATGCAACATCTTAAAATGCAAAGTTGGGTCAGCAAAATCATGGACACTGGTTAGCTCTTCTTTATGAGATCAGCTAGATGAAAGCTCCAATTTTAAAATTCCTCTGCCCTGGAATTCACAAAGGCTCATCCCTGTAGGATGAGGGATTGAGGGGTGAAGTAATATTTCCCAAGGGCTCAGGCTACACTACTCTGTCCTACTTCAGCCCGTATCATTTATTTGGTTCTCCTCTTCAGATGCTGCTGCTATTCCTGTCACTTGCTCTCCTTGGAGGTTCAGCCAATGGAGTCCAATGTAAGTTATCTCTCAACTCTACCTTTGATACGAATGTTCTTCTTGGATTCCCAGTAAAAGGCTCAGACCAACGTCAGGTTACAGAGTTCTAAGACTGGCATAAGACTCACCTTCATCCTTTAGCCTTGGGCTTCCACCCCCTCACAAGACTCCTTTTGTCTCTCTTGAAGTAGATGGGAAGATAGTGAGTAACTAAGAATCTTTTCATTGATTAAATGCACTTGGCATGTTCTATGTGTAAAAGAGAAGGTTTAATTTGAAGAAAATCATGGTTTTCAAGTACCAGGGATTAGACTGAGTTGGTCATTCAAAATCATGAAAAATTTTATCAGTTAGCCAGTTGCCTCTGAAAACTGCAGGTTAGAACTTCAGAGCCTTCCGTGCTTGAGACATATGATCCTACCTTACCTCTTACTTTATCTTACCTTTATATACCTTTCTATAAAGGATCTAACCCTAGGCTTTAGGTCTTGCCAAATTGAATCAGCTTCCTTTGGCCACAAACAAAGGGACCTCTTCCATGGTCTGACCTGGATGGAGAATATTCAACCAGGGTTATGAGATATCACATAGATGGCATGACTGGAAGGATAATGGAAGGGTCTTTGCTACTCAGCAATCTTGGGGGACAGTGAGTGTCCCCTCATTGGATGTTTTCAAGCACAGGTTAGATGACCTTTTGTTGGGATGTATTGTAAATGGGCATTGGGCACTTTCATGATCTCTGTTAAAGGAGGAGGAATGATGAATTGGAACTAATTCTCAGGACATTTGATGCGTTTTCTTTTTTAGCATCCAATTACAGCATGGGACTACATGCAGTGCGAAGCAAGGTAGTCCCGAGGGCACTCTCCAGGAAGTCCTCCTGAACACAGATGAGTTCATTGTTCAAGTGACTGGCAGCAATGGCAAGACAGAGTGCCTCCAGCAGCTGACCTTCGTGACTGACAAAGGCAGGAAACTTGAGTTTGGCAAAGTTGGTCCCCATCAGTTCAACGCTTTCCCCCAAACAGATGGAGATGCACTGACTTCTATATTTGGACATTATGAATCAGCATGCTTAACAAGACTTGCATTTGAATGGATCCCTGCCCCCAAACCTGTCAAAAAACAGTCATCTGAAAGAAAATAATTTGGAAAAAGGGAATGATAGTCCAAACCATAGCCATTGTTATTTCTCCCAACCCCAGCTCCCCAGAGTAGAGTAGATAGTAGAGATAATTAAAAGGATTGAAGCCCCATCCATTGGTCTGACATCTTAAATGATATGGTACCTGGTCATAATGGCTACAATCATGATTCTGAAAATTCTTTAGACTTTTCATACAACCATGAATTCTCATAGTCTCTAGATAAAATTGATAACCCATCCATGAATTCAGTAGCAGTCACTGGCCCCTGAAACAAGCCAGGAATTTAGGCAGGGATTAAACATGGAAGAAAAAATATATATGTATGTGTATATATATAAATCCATATCTGCATAAATATTTATATAGGTTTTCCAGAAAATTTGTCTGAATCAGATTAGGGAAGCAGACAAGGAAGAAGGAGGTGGAGGGAGGAAATTGTGAAATGACTTTGGTTTGACTCACAGAGCTTCTAGTAAGCCCAGAACAGGGGATCACAAAGGGGCTGGATTTACAAGAGTTGATTTAGGGCTATGATTGGGGTGGAGGGTCACAATACATAGTCTTTCTGGGACAAGGGAAAACTTTCTGGAACCAAAACGAATCATATTTTAAATCTCTTAATAAAGCATCTGCAAAACTGTGGTGTGGTGCTTGGGTAGACATCCAGAGGACAACTTTCTGAGGCCCAAGCTAAAAATCAATCTTTTGATGCTTCACTCCAAAGGGGGGTAATCCAAACCATAGCCATTATCATTTCTGCCCACTCCCAATACCCTAGAATGGAATTAACAGCAGTAATAATTCAAATTTTTCAAGTCCTATTCATAGGTCTGATGCCTTAAATTATCTAGTTCCTGGCCATGATGGTTACCCTTCAACTACCTCATATCTAGTTGCAATCATGATTCCTAAAATTCTCTAGGCCCTGCATGCAAACCTGAATTCTCACAGTCTCTAGATAAAAGTGGTAACCTACTAAAGAATTCAGTGGAAGTCCCTGTCCCCTGAAAAAAACTAGGCCTTTAGGTGGGGATTAAACATGCAGTATCTCTCTCTCTCTCTCTTTTTCACTCTCTCCTTCTTTCTTTTTTCTCTCTGTCTTTCCACACACACATACACACACAGACACAGACATTGACTTGGAATATTGGTGGCATCCAAGGGATATGATTGGCATGGAGGGACATATATTCTTGTAACAAAAAAGAATCATATTCTGAATCTCTTAATAAAATTTCTGCAAAAGAGTGGTGTGATCTTTGGATGACTCTGGTGGATGGAAAGAAGGCCTTCTTGGCTCTGGAGTAAACAGTCTTAAAGCAGCAGGGAAATAGGGATTTTATGTTAAAAAATGAAAAGCTATTTGGGGTGGAGGAAAGGCACAAGGTTGCATGAAAATGACTAAAGGACTGTCCAAGAATCTTTCTTCAGTAACTAATCCTTTCTGAAGGAACCACTTCTGAGTCCCTGACCAATACACCTGATGGCAAGTTAATCCAAACTTTTCCTGGAATGCATCATAGTTTATATGCTCAAAGGAGTCCCTGGATGGTGTTTTTGGAGTGTGGAGTGTTATTTTATGGAGTTAGAAAAAAGAATTATGAAACTGATCTCAAGCATTGCTCTCTGGAAGGGATCAGTCATTGGGTTGCAGGGAGAATGTGATGTAAATGCAAAAAAAAAAGATCAAGAAAAATTATTTTAAGAGAATTGCATGTAGGTAGCAATTTCTAAAATTTTATTTATTTATTTTTACCTTTCAACGTTCATTTCCACAAGATTTTGAATTCCAAATTGTCTCTCCATCTCTTCCCTCCCCCACCCCAAAACACTGTGCATTCTGATTACCCCTTGCCCCAATCTGCCCTCCCTTCTATCACACCCCTACCTTCCCTTAGCCCCATCTTCTCTCTTTTCTTGTAGGACAAGATAGATTTCTATACCATATTACCTACATTTCTTGTTTCCCAGTTGCATGGAAAAACAATTCTCAACATTCCTTCCTATAACATTGAGTTGCAACTTCTCTCCCTTCCTTCCTCCCCACCCATCCACACTGAGAAGGCAAACAATTCAATATAGGCTATATATGTGCAGTTTTGCAAAAGATTCCATTGTAGTCATGTTGTAAAAGACTAACTATTTCCATCCATCCTATTCATTCTTTTGGTTTGGTTTTGTAATTTCTTGGTTTCTCATTAAGTCTTTAGCTTCCATCTACTCCATTCTAATTTTTAAAGAACTGTTTTCTTCAGTGATCTTTTGAAGCTCCTTTTCCACTTGGTTAATTCTGCTTTTAAAAGCATTCTTTTCCTCATTGGCTTGTTGCACCTCTTTTGCCAATTGAGTTAGCCTATTTTTAAAGGTGTTACATTTTCCGCATTTTTTGGGTCTTCTTTAGGAAACAGTTGATCTGCTTTTCATGATTTTCGTTCATCTCTCTCATTTCTCTTCCTAACTTTTCCTCCACCTCTCTTACTTGAATTTAAAAATCCTTTTTGAGCTCTTCCATGGCCTGAGACCATTACGTATTTACATTGGGGGTTTTTGGATGTGGAATCCTTGATTTCCTCTGATGGTAAGGACTGTTCTTCCTCATCCAAAAGGATGGGAGAAAATACCTCTTAACTAAGAGAGTAACCTTCTATAGTCTTATTCCCCCTCCCCCCTTTTCTGGCATTTTTCCAGTCAGTTACTTGACTTTTGAGTTCTTTGTCAAGTGGAGGGTATGCTCTAGGGACAAGTTCTCAGTTCCTCCAAAGTGGCCCAATCAAGGGATGGGAATTTACTCCTCTCCTGGCCTGCCCTCTGGTCTCAGGGTAACCATAAGCTTTTCTGTCCAGGAGCTGTGAGTAGCTCCTCTTTATCCTGTCTACAACTGCCTCCAACTACACTACACCAGTGCTCTTCCTCATCTCAGGACCACCACTCAGGCCTGAGATTCAGATCAGCAGCTTGATTCCCCCAGGGTTTTTAAGCTGAAGGCTCCAAAACTGGACACTTTAGCCATCTGGGGCTGGGACTGGGGCAGGACCTTGCTTCCTTCTTACCCAGGTGAAAGAGCTTTCTCATTGACCTTTGAAGTTGTTTCTGGAGTTTGTTTTTTGAGGAATCTGGGAACTGCAGCTCCTACCCAGGATCCCACTCCCTGAAGCCTGCTCCAGTCCTGTTCATGCTGCATGTCCAAGGCTGGGCAGAGCTCCTCCCTGAACCTGGTGCAATAGACCTTTCCTGTCTGCCTTGCAGGCTGTCTTGGGCTGGAAATCTCTTTCACTCTCTTGTTTTGTGGCTTCCAAAATTTGTTTAGAGGAATTTTACACAGGTATTTTTTTTGGCTATGGGAGATAGAGCTAGAGCAGATCCATCCTTCTACTCTGCCATCTTTGCTCCACTTCTGTACCTAGCAATTTAACACTTGCAAATCACATCACATGTATTTACTCATTCCATCCTCATAATACCCCTATAGTATAGTTGTTATTTATGCTCATTTTATAGATGAGGATACCAAAACCAAGATAAATCAAGTTTTACCTGCTGTCACATAACTCAGAAATGCCTGTAGAAGAGTTTGAACTGAGGTCTTTCTGACTCCAAGTTCAGTACTCTGTCCACTACACTACCTAGCTGAATCTCCCTATGAATTTCAAAGTTATTTTTTAATAACAAAGTAGTTATCATATCAATGATTCCCATGGTTCTGTTCAATTCATTCCTTTTCAGCTTAGGTAAGTCTTCCTAGGTTTTTCTGGAACCAACCCTGTAATCATTTTCCATTACGAAAATATTTAATTGTGCACATATATCACAATTCATTCAGCAATTCCTGAATTACTTCATTTCTTGTTCTTTGCCATTATTAAAAAGAGTCATGATACATATTTTCCCTCTTTCTTTGATTACACTGGAGTGTAGGTCTAGTTGTGATTTGGACAATTTAAGTGTCTTTGGGGGCACAGTTTCAGACCCATTTTCAAAATACTTGAACCAATTCATTGCTCTATTCTTGTTACATTAATGTGTCTATTTTTACCATAGCTCCTCCAACAATTGCCATTTTGCAAATTTGTCATCTTTGCCAATCTAATAGGTAGAAGAGGGAAACTCAAAATTGCTTTAATTTGGACTTCTAAATATTAGTGATTAGGAGCATTATTTCTAATGGTTTAATATCACTTGAAAATTGAAAATAAAATAGATAAAAAAAGAGGAAATTGAAAATTGCTTGTTCATATCCTTCACCTATTTGTATGCTGGGAAGGTTTTAATTTATTATAAATTTGAATCAGTTCCTTATATATCTTGGAAATAAGACTTTTATCAGAAAAAATTTGCCACAATATTCCCCACCCCCTACAAGTTAACTGTTTTCTCTTTAATTTTAGCTACATTGGTTTTGTTTGTAGAAAATCTTTCAAATTTGATGTACTAAAAATTATTCATTTCATCATTAGTCACATGATATTTCTATCCATATTCCATTATTTATATGTAATGCATCCATTTTTTTGCCTATGATGTGAGTTACAAGTTTAAAACTCATTTCTGTCAGAATGCTTTCCAGTTTTCCTAGGCATTTTTGTTGAATAATAATTCTTAACCTTGGTAAGTTCAGTTTGGTAACTGACATCTTTGTGATTGATAATGTATTGAGAATTGACATAAGCCTCATTTTGACTATAATAGGGGAGGACTCTCTTCTGCTAGTGCCTAGGTGTCAGACAATTTGTGTGTCTTGGTAATAATCTAGCCGTTTATTGATCTAAGGGATGATAGATGCTGTTGTGGGCTTCAGTGCCTCAGCCCTTGCTTTGGTGAAGGAAGGAGATACTGTCTGAGAAGGTACAGCTGCTAAGGGTCCTCGAAGCAGCTCTGGTCAATAACTTACAGACTTGTTGCTGAGGCACAGAATTTGAACTCCTCCCTTACTGTTTTCAGTGAAGGCAGGAAGATGATCCACCAAGATGGATCTACCAAGAGTCTTAGTCCTAACCCTGATCAGTGACCTAGGGAAAGGGAAGTGGATTTCATAGTACTGTAATATGAGGTTCAGTAACCTGGCCTTTCTTTTCTCTTTTTTTCTGGAGATGACTGAGGGTAGTAGAGAGGTTGCCTAGCCTTTTTACCTAGGCTGAGTAGCAAGGATAGCAAACACTCTACATCTGGGATAGCTAGTTAGGAAAAGATCTGAATAATTCATTCCTGATGGTGATCTATGACTGTCAGAAGTGTAGCCTCAGTTGTGGTCAATAGATCATGAGCTAAAGGAAACTACTGGTGGTTCAGGTTTGGTGGGTTATGCATCAAGGAAGTTTGGTTGAATTCTAATAGGAAGGGATGCTTTATCAGCATCATTATAGGAGACTTTATTAGTGGTACCTTGACAATGATCACTCCCAGAGAGTGCTAGTGGTTGTGAGCAAAGCCCAGAGACCAGA
>CM053769.1:43596710-43655017 GCA_028658325.1 Potorous gilbertii | reverse complement strand
GGGACTGAATCTCGAGTACCTGTGGCAGTTTCCAGATTTTACCACCCCCAAACGCTGAAGGCAAATTGGAAAATCAGTGGAAAAAGGCTCTGGGACCAGTGTGGGAGAGTGGAGTGGCTCAGCCCCAGCCCCAGGGAAGTGGAGGGTGAAGAGGGTGGAGGAACCTGCAGAAGCCACAGCAGCAACAGGGGCAACAGTAGTGACTGTTTCTGAAGTTCTAGGCCTGCAAATTGTGGAGGAATTGAGTGGCTGACAGTACAACCCTGCCCCCACTGGAAGAAGAAATACCTTGACAAAGAGCTCAAAAATCAAGTAAATGACTGGGGGAAAGAGCAAAAACCAGAAAAAGAACTAGACTATAGAATCTTACTTTGGTGACAAGGAAGACCAAAATGGGCAAATAGAAGACAACAAAGTCAAAGCTCCTCCATCCAAACCCTCCAAGAAAAATGTGGATTGGTCTCAGGCCATGGAAGAGCTCAAAAAGGATTTTGAAAATCAAGTAAGAGAAGCAGAGCAAAAACTGGAAAAAGATGAGAGTGATGCAAGAAAATTATGAGAAATGAGTCAACTTCTTGCTAAAGGAGACCCAAGAAATGCTGAAGAAAATAACACTGTAAAAAATAGACTAACCCAAATAACAAAAGAGATACAAAAAGCCAATGAAGAGAAGAATGCCCTAAAAAGCAGAATTAACTGGATGGGAAAGGAGGTCCAAAAGCTCACTGAAGGAAATAATTCTTTAAAGATTAGAATGTAGCAGATAGAAGCTAATGACATTATGAAAAATCAAGAAATTATAAAATAAAATCAAAGGAATGAAAAAATAGCAGACAAAGTGAAATATCTCATTGGAAAAATGACTGACCTGGAAAATAGATCCAGGAGAGACAATTTAAAAATTATGAGACTATTTGAAAACCATGATCAAAAAAAGAACCTAGATATCATCTTTTGAGAAATTATCAAGAAAACTTCTCTGATATTCTAGAACCAGAGGGTAAAATAAATATTGAAAGAATTCACCAATTATCTCCTAAAAGAGATCCCAAAAGAAAAACTCCTTGGAATATTGTAGCCAAATCCCAGAGCTCCCAGGTTAAGGAGAAAATATTGCAAGTAGAGAGAAAGGAACAATTCAAGTATTGTGGAAATACAGTCGGGATAATACAAGATCTAGCAGCTTCTACTTTAAGGGAATGCAGGGCTTGGAATATGAGATTTCAGAAGTCAAAGGAACTGGGATTAACACAAAGATTCACCTATCCAGAAAAACTGAATGTAATACTTCAGGGAGAAAAGGGTCATTCAATGAGGACTTTCAAGCATTCATGATGAAAAGAGCAGAGCTGAATAGAAAATTTGACTTTCAAATACAAGAATCAAGAGAAGTATGAAAAGGTAAACAGGAAATAGAAATCATAAGGGACTTACTAAGTTGAACTGTTTACATTCCTACATGGAAAGATAAAATTTGTGACTCTTGAAACTTTTCTCAGTATTTGGGTTGCTGGAACAATTATACCTATACAGACAGAGGGCACAGGGTGAGTTGAATAGGAAGGAATGACATCTAAAAAAATAAAATTAAGGGGTGAGAGAAGAATATATTTGGAGGAGAAAGGGAGAAATAGAATGGGGCAAAGTATCTCTCACAAAAAAGAGGCAAGAAAAAGCTTTTTCAAGGGAAGGGAAGAGGGGGAGAGATAAGAGGGAAAAAGTGAACCTTATTCTCATTACATTTGACTTAAGGAAGGAATAACATGCAAACTCAATTTGGTATGAAAATTTATCTTACACTTCAGGAAAGTAGGGGAAAGGGTCATAAGGGAGGAGGGGATCATAGAAGGGAGGGCAAATGGGAGGAGGAGGTAATTGAAAATCAACACTTTTTTGGAAGGATAGGGTCAAAAGAGAGACTAGAATAAATGGGGGTCAGGATAGAATGGAGGGAAATATAGTCTTTCACAACATGACTTTTATGGAAGTCTTTTGTATAAGTACACATGTATAACATATATCAGATTGCTTGCCTTCTCAGTGGGGATAGGTGGGGAGGGAGGAAGAGAGAAAAGTTTGAATTTAAAGTTTTTAAAACAAATGTTAAAAATTGTTTTAAAATGCAACTGGGAAAGAACATATACAGGCAATGGGGTATAGAAATATATCTTGCCCTACAAGAAAATAGAGGGGATGGGGATAACAGAAGGGAGGGATTTGATAGAAGGAAAGGCAAATTTGGGGAAGTGGTGATCAGAATGCACGTTGTCTTGGGGTGAGTGGAGGAGAGAGATGGGGAGAAAATTTGGAACTCAAAATCTTTTAGAAATGGAATGTTGAAAACTAAAAATAAATAAATAGATAGAAATAGATAAGTACATAAATAAATAATTTAAATGACAATTATACCTAAATTAATTTACTTACTCAGTGCCATATCAACCTTTTCTAGCCCCTACTCACACCAGGAGGTAAGCAGTGCTGTCCTTAGGAAGGTTCCTCAGACCCCACACACACACCCCCAGGAGCCACTGGATTTCACGACTGCTTCAGTCCAATGAGAAGACCATTCTATGGCCTGGGTCACCTGTGTGCAGGTTTGTGACTACAATTCACAGTATATATGCAGTGTACCTGTTGCTTCATCACTAACTTCAAGGTTGGTAAAATAGTAACATAGTGAAAAAAATGACAGTAAAATAATAGGATAGTAAAATAATAAAATTGAAAAACCATTGAATAGTAAAATAATGAAACAATAAAATACTAAGAGTCTTGTCTTCTGACTCACAAATAAATTGTATTTAAGCAAAGCAGAATTGCATGAAGTCATTAAAGACCCAAAGAAATTCTAGAATGGTGTGCAACTTCTCTTTTGAAGTGGGAAGCCAGAACACTAGGATCTCTTTTCTATCTGGCTCTTACCAACTCTATGATACAAAACCTCATGATAGAAAACTGAATTGTCAATCCCCCAATCACCTTGGGAAATAGACCTAGTAGTGGTATTGCTGTGTCAATGGTATACAGTTTTATCACTTTGGGGGTATAATTCCATAAATCCAAAATGTTAGATCACCAATAATGTATTAATGTCCCAATTCTTCCACATCCTCTCCAACATTTGTCATTTTCCCCTTCTATTATTTTAGCCAACCTGATAGGTGTGAAACAGTTCCTCAAAAATGTGTTAATTTACAGTGCTCTAATCAATGATGATTTAGAACATTTTTAATATGACCCTCAATAGCTTTTGATTTCTCCTTCCAAAAACTTCCTATTTGTATCCTTTGACCATTTACCAAGTGATAATGAACCATATTCTTACAAATTTGAGTTGGTTATATATTTGAGATAAGAGACCTTTATCTGAGAAATGGTCTTCTTCTCCTGTCCATAAATATGATAGATATATGTTCCAATTTCTTCTAGTTTTCTTATTATTCTCCCTTTATATCTAGGTCATATAACCATTTTGATCATAGTCAGTGGTATAAGATGTTGGTCTATACCTGGTTTCTGCCAGATTGCTTTCCAGTTTTCCTAGCAATTTTTACCAAATAGTTAGTTCTTATACCAAAAGCTTGGAGCTTTATATTTTCAAACTGCTTAACTATTTTGTTTTGTTCTAAGGTAGATTTTCATCCTGGAGGCTGGTTTCAGGGTGGAGTAGGGTGAGATAATTTTCAGAAATTAAAACAAAAGGCATCAATAAGGGTATTAATTTCAAAACAATTTGAATGAAACAAAGGTTCATATCTCAAGTGGGAGGAAGCAGAGGGTCATAGGATTATCATGGAATCACTTGAGTAAGAGTGAGATGTAAACTAACATAATATCTTCATTTTGGTTCTTCTTGGAGAAGTGAATTGATGCAATGATGATCTTAGTATGAGATTTCCTTGTGAGTAGAATGCGTGAATATTTCTGTAACTCATATGTTCCCAAAGTGGGTAATATTGCCCTCTGGGAGGTGCTGGAATAATCTAAGGTCCAGTAGCGCCTCAGATGCAATTAAAATCAATAAAAATGAGGATGCAGTAGAATCACAAGAAAAAAAGATAAGAAAATTGTGGAAAACCATTCGTGCATGTTTCATCTCTTATATAACAGAGTTAAAGACATAGAGATTATGTTATTTTCCAAATAAGTACGCAAAATGCGAGTTATAACCTATCAGTGGTCAATTCTGCTGACAAGTCTTAACAAGCAAGTGTTGGCAGATGACTATGTCATGTATTATTGGGAAGCCCAGCATGCATTGTCAGGAATAGGTATGTGTAATGAGTTGTTTACAATATGATACGATACCATTACATGATACAATATTGCATCATCAAAATGTCAATGCAGGAAAAAATCCACAAATTTACAAGAAATTATCAAATTTAAGATGCATCATTTTAAAAAATTGCAGTTTTTGAAATGATGCAGATTTCAAAAAAAACTCCTAAAGGGTTAAAGAAAGTAGATTTCTGAGGTGGAGAATTGAGTAATTTTTTGAAAAGGGGGTGGTAGGACAAATAATTTTGGGAACCTCTGCTATAACTCATTTGTCATAGAGTATACAGTGTTCTTTGGCATGTAAAATAGTAGAAAGAACCTTGGATTGAGGTTGGAGCCAAGATTTAGCATGAATTACCAGTATGGCTTTGGGTAAGGTACTTCATAGTTCTGGATCTCTGTTTATTCATCTGTAAAATGGGGACAGTAATTTTTGCACTATCTCCCTGGCATTGTAGTATTGTTGGGAAAATGGTTCATAAATCTTAAAGTACCATGTAAATTTGAGTTAGAACTATCATTAAGTAAAATATCACTTTGATGTACCATCTGAAATCTCTCCTTATATCCTCTGATCTCTCCTCACAGCATGGAGATGGCCTAGGTTCTTGAAAATGATCTTAGTGGGTCACAAGCCTTGATAGAACATCCCAGGTTAAAAAGTATCCTACCATAAGTTTGATGTGGACCATCTGTGTCTCATTCAATGACTACCCCTGGACAGATTGGGAGATCATTACCAGGAAAAGCGGTCATCAGGAACTAGACAGGACTTCAGCACGTAGTGCTTCTCAAGGTTTCTCGGAGCCTGACACACATTGTAGTTTTCCACAACTACCAGAAGGTGGCATCAACCATCGATCTTCTTGCTCTTCCCACAGTTTTTCCATCCAAAGGACAAAGCATGTAACCTAACCGATGCCTTCTTCCTAGAACAAAAGCTGGGGTAGACTCCATTCCAAGAAGGGACTGTTTCAGACTTTTCTTTTCTTGGTCCCATTAAAGCTCAAACACAGCACTAGACCAGAGGCTCTCCGTTTTGAAGCTCCATTCCTAGCACTGTGATTTTCTCCACTTTCTGTTATCACTAAGGACTCAAGAACACATCCTCTCCTTTTTTTCTAGTCATTCTCATCTTTGACACCACAGTGGTAAATCTATAGTATGAGGACCTCTTTTTCACAGGGACCCAGGAAGTACATTTTGTGTTTAATTCAGCATTCTTTATGAATCTAGGGGTCTGACAAAATCCCCCAATTACTTCTCAAGCCACTGAAAATCCTTCTAGGATTAGCTGTATGGAATTATCCAAATTATTGAGGGACACTTCCTACCTTTCAAGTACAAAAAGGGTGCTAAGCTCTCCCTAGTTTTGCTATCTACAGGGAAGTCAGAGAGAGAAGAAAAAAAAATCTTCATTATGTGTACAAGTCATCATATTAAAATATATTTATTTTGAATTTCTTAGCTATTTCTTTCTAGAAAAATATTTTTCAACACTTCAAGAGGAGTTACTTGGAACCACAGAAGTAAGGGATTGTTTTTAGTGCTATAATGTTGTCAGTTTCTTAGTAAAAGCAATGATTTTTGTAGACTAGTCAACAGAATGGAGGTTTTGTAAGACTCACTTTGAAAGGCATTTAACAAAGAAGGACTTTGTTTCTACCCAACTCAATCTGCAGAATTAATAGTAAGGAAGAAGCTATTTGGCAAGAGCTGAACAGAGAGAGGCTTCCTCTCCCCTCTGCTTCTTTCATTGCTCTGTGTCCCTTAGGGGGATTCCCCAGGTCTCCCATGTGTCTTTTACTTCCCTACCTATTTTTCAAAGAAAGACAGTGCGGTCTTTCTTTCAATCCCTGCACTGCCACTGCCTTCCCCATCTTAAACTCTCTAGACAGTATCACCTGGCGTTACTATCTCAGACTCCTTTTCCCCTGGTCCCCTTTGACCTTTCTCACATGACCATGTGAATTGAATTCCAGGTAGGCACAGATGTTCAGAGACAGGAGTAAAAGTCACGAGCAAATTCTTATAAACTTTACACTTTTTGGAGATCATGACATGGAGAAACTTGCTCCTGCTTTTCCTAAGGATTCATTTTTCTAGGAGGCTGTGTTTGCCAGGTACTCCCCAGGCTACCATTTCTGTTTGAAAAACTTTCATGGACATCATCACTTCAGCCAAGGACAGCTTTCATTGTATTTGGCTTCCCTTACTCCCTTGACTCAGGTAGGCACCGCACTTAGCAACTTATACTTTCCTGGGCCACTGCCACTTTATATCCCAACCCTTGGGAGTCTAAATGGATGATGCTTTCATCCTGAGTTGAGATTACCAATCCACACACTTATCATTGCAATGTGTATTATAGGGATGGATTAGGGCTGAATGATAGGACCTTCAAAGAGCTTCATTTTATCATTGTGTCACTATTTAGGGAAGGAAAAAGGTTGGAATAAGCTGTACTCTTTGAAACCTAGGATTATGGTTAGACTTAGTTAGCCCCATAACTAAGGTGAACTGACTGGGACTTTGTCCTAGGGTGTCAAAATTTATACTGTATTAATAGCAATTATGCTCCTTTAGTAGGTGGAAACAACTGAACTTAGCACCTATGTAGAGAGAATAATTCAAATAAGAAACTACAAGCAGAGTACTTCCTCCTTCCTGCTGCTGCCCCTCTCTGATCCAGGTTGCAGTAAGTACGTTTGGCCCTTGGATTTGTAGTTTGTCAACCCCTGCTCTGGATGGTTATTTCAAGTTAATCTCTTGTGCAGCAAATATTACAGAATATAACAAGTCATTTCAAGGATCTACTTGAGTATTTACAGAACAAGATATAGCATATTATCTCAAGAACTACTGTGATTTTAAACAATTTTTTCCTAGTTATAACTTCTAGGTCAAGCAGCTTTAGTTCCTGAAGGAAGGCACCACTCAGCCCCCTCCCACCTTTCCTCACTCTGCCTCCCATCTACACTGTACAGACACATCATAATTAGTAATGTTTATTTGCATGTTCTCTCCCCCATTACCTTGGGAATTCCTTCAGAACAAGGACTGTCTTTGCCTTTTTTTCACCAGTACTCATAACAGTGCCTGGCACATAATAGGCACTTAATAAATATTTATTGACTGATGGATGGACTGAGGTTGAAGGTCTCTCATTGAAACCTTCTCACTCCACCCATTGTAAATCAAATAATAACGGAAAACTACAGAATTTATGTATTCAGATGACAAAGTACTGATTGACTTCACATGCTGAGAAGAAAACACACACCAGAATGAGGGCTTGAGGCAACAGCATTCAAAAGATCATCCCATCTGCCCAGGGTTTTTAAGGGGAAGAAATAGCTGAATTCTGTGACCTAATCTGCTGGTGACATTGAGATTGGAAGAGTAAACTCTGAACCATTTTCTACACTTTGTTACATTTGTTAGTATTCAATATTCTATATTCTCTGATATTCACAGATCATGCATATAGCGCTTTACAAAATGCTTACAACAACCGTATTAAATAGGTACTATTATTCCCATTTCACAGATGAGTAAATGAGTCTCTGAGAAGTTATAGGATGGTCCCAATCGTATAGGTGTTAAGAACTAGACCCTGGGCTTAAAGTCATCTTCTGGTTTCCAGACAGAGGCTCTTGCTATGTTGATGATGCCTCTCACCCATAAGAATCTTGAAAGAGAGAGACCCCAGGTATGGAATAAAGTCTCAGTCATCTTGAGAATGGCTTTGGTGAAAATGACTCTTCTCTAGCCTCAGACAGATGAAAAATAAATGACAGGAAGAAAGGGTTCTTCTGGTATTTCGGAGCTCAAAGTGGCCAGCATATCAGAAACAAAAGTGATACAGTTAGGCAGGAATGAGCAGCCTCAGAAGAAAGAAATATATTCTACTACCAGCACATAGACTTGGCTGAAAAGGTTTATCACAGAGTAGCTCAGAGGAGTTCTTAAGCTCTCCTGGAAGATATCAATGAGGGCTTGAGGAAACAGAAGATGGCATTCACAGAACAAGACATTAAATGACTGGAAGGTTGACTGAAGATAAGAGTGGTTGGAGCAGTGATATGAACAGAGTGGATTCAATAAAGATCATCCCTTCAAGGGTACAAAGCTCAGTACAACAGTTTTAATAAAGGGGCCTCATAATGAAATGTGGTAAAGTAGATACAGTGCTGACTCTGGAATCAGGAGGACCTGAGTTCAAATCAGATCTCAAATACTTAACTGGTTGTGTAACCTTGGGTAACTCACTTAACCTTGTTTGCCTCAGTTCCTTATCTATAAAAAAAAAAAAAGAGCTGGAAAAGGCCATGGCAAACCTCTCTAGTATCTTTACCAAGAAAACTCCAAAAATGAAGTCAGAAAGATTGAAAATAACTGAATAACAGCAAGAGAGTATTACATTCTAGAATGTCAGAACTTGAGTAAGTAGAAGGATTTGCCTTTGTATCCTAGTATCTGGAACAGGGCCTAACACTTAGTAGGTGTTTAATCAGTGTTTGTTGATTGATTGATATTGGTATCATAAACAGAAGTCAGGAAGAAAGTCATGGGATTTTAGTGTTGGGAGGGATTTTTTTTTATTTAGCTTCTATGAGTATAATCATGTTAAACATATTTCCACATTAGTCATGTTGTGAAAGAAGAAACAGAAAAAGGAAAACCCACAAGAAAAGAAAGGCAAAAATGAAGTGAAAATAGTATGCTTCAATCTGCATTCAGACTCTATAGCTCTTTCCCTAGATGTGGACAGTATTTTCCAGCATGACTTTTTTGGAATTGTCTCAGATCATTGTATCACTGAGAAGAGCTTAGTTTATCAAAGCTGGTCATTGCACAATGTTGTTACTGTGTACAAAGTTCTCCTGGTTCTGCTCACTTCACTCAGCTTCAGTTCATGTAAATCTTTCCAGGTTTTTCTGAAATCTGACTGTTCATCTTTTCTTATAGAATATACATGTATATATACCACATATGCCACAACCTCTTCAGACATTCCCCAACTGAAGGGCATTCCCTCAATTTCCAATTCTTTGCATCACAAAAAGAGTTGCTATAAATATTTTTGCACATTTTTGTCCTTTTCCCTTTTTTATTGATCTCTTTGGGATATAGACCAAAAGGCTATTATTATTAGTCGAATTGCTGAGTCCAAGGCACAATTTGATTGTCCTTTGGGCATGGTTCCAAATTGCTCTCCAGAATGATTGGATCAGTTCACAACTCCACCAACAATGCATTAATGTCCAAATTTTTGTTGGGAAGGGCTTTAGAGATCATTTGCTACAGTCCCTTCTTTTATAGTTGGGGAAACTAAGGATCTAAGAGGTCAAGTGAACAAACATAAATTTAAGGAGAAAGATTATGGGTTGGGTTGAGGTGCCAGAGGGGCATCTACAGAGGAGACTATAGGATCTTAGATTTAAGACTGGAAGGGACCTTGGAAGTCATACAGATCTCATGTTCAAAACTCAAACTGATCTGTTAGTTTATCAATAGGGATGTTATCTCCAATTATATGGTTGGCAAACCATCCAGAACTATATATGCTATGCAATTCTTGTCCATCTCTTCCCATAAACTTAACTCAAAATTTCACCCACTTTTGTGCTTACGTCTTTAACCACAGTCTCCTGGTATTAAGAAGAGAACTTGGAGTACTTGGACTGTCTGTCTATTATCCCTCACTATGTTATCAACCCACATTCTTCTTTAATCATGCATTTCCCTGATGACATTCATTACTAATTCTTCCAAGCACCTTGTTTATTATATATTGTAGCCTGTTCATACCTACCATTTGCCTTTTCATTGACTGCCCTCTGTGTGATATTAATTTTCAATTCTTCAAAGACTTGTATTCTATGACTGGAAGCCACGTAATATAATATTAGTAAAACATCATATGAGACAAGAGTGAAGGAAGGGACATTGGGAGAAGACATATGAGCAATGTGAGATGAGGAGGAGAGGAAAGGAATTCTCAGCAAATGACCTCCATTTTTTCAGTGAAATACAGTTCAAGGGTCTCAGCTGAGAAGGTAAGGGAAGAGGGAGTTATGGAAGCTTTGTTAAGGGATTAAAAGGGTTTAGAAAAGCTGCTGCAATGAGTGAGGTAGTTAATCGATTACGAAGGTATAAAAGGACTGCCTGGCCACAGTGAAGTTAAGATTTGTTGTTCAATCATTTCAGTCATGTCTGACTCTTTGTGACTCCATATGAAGATTTCTTGGCAAAGATACTTGCCATTCCCTTCTCCAGTTCATTTTACAGAGTGAAAAACTGAAGAATATAGGGTTCAGTGACTTGTCCAAGGTCACATAGTAAGTGTCTGAGGTCACATTTGAGCTCAGGAAAAGGAGTCTTTCTGACTCCTGGCATTCTATCCACTGTGCCACCTAGCTGCTCTAGAAGAAATACCAAAATTTTGAAGTGGATACAGTCAACAATTTTCTGATTGACTTCAGCTCTGTTCAGTAGTACTGATTGGGAGACAAGGGAGCTAATCCAAGGTTGAAAGGCATGATCAGCAATAGGGTAAGAAGGCAAGGGGCTGGAGTATAGAGTATAGAGAGTAATGGAGGGTTGAAATGGTTCACCCAGGGCAGAGATAATCAATGGAGGAGAATGTAAACAATGTACAGTTATTCCTTCCACATTGTGGGGGTTAGGGGCACAGTACCCCCTCAATCTAGAAAATCTGCATAAAAATTTTTGACCCTCCTTTCATAATAGAAAAAATCTGAATTTTTCTTTTTCTTTTAAGGATGTTTACAGTACCTTATTGTAAAGTTAGGGTTGATATCATACAATACTATCCATCTAGTTTTATGTGTATTTATGTACATATATGTATACATATATATGTATGTATAATATGTATTTTGCATTTCCCACTTCCTAATTTTTTTCTGTGTGGTCTGCTGACCTTCATGTGTTGTCTGTGAGTCCTGCAAAACTCCCCCCAAAATTTTCATTTAATTTCGTATGCCAACCTGCAATATGTTGAAACTGTGATGGGGAAAGTCATACTGTGGAAAGGATAAATGCATGTTAAGTGACTTATTCAAGATCACACTGCTAGTAAGTAGCAGAGTAACAGGGCTAAGGTTTCACACCCAGGTCCTTGGAGTTCAATCTATTCCTCTTCTCACTTCACAATGTTTCTTCTGTGTCCACAGTCAGGGTATGTGGATCTATTCTCAGTGATGGAAGAGAGTATCGGAGCATTAAGAAAACTCTTAGGGTCTAATCTCAAACTCCTAGTGAGAGTAAGGCTTAGAAATCCTTCTCTGGCACATGACAGCTAGAAAATATTCTGATATGGATAGCAATCTAATGTATTTATCATATAATATTATTGTGTAAAAAATTATTGTCTGTATTGGTGCCTTACCTTCCCACTAAACTGTGAGTGAACACTATGAGGTCAGTGACCTCTTATTATCTAAGCTTTGCAAGTTCCTCAGCATCTAACAGCAAGAATAAATATTTAATTGAATGCATGATTGGATAGGATCTGCCATCCTTGGCGCCTGGGCTAAATTTTTCTTAGGGCCTATTGCATAAAGATACCCTTGAGTATACTTGGCATATTGACAAAGTTCAGGATCATGGGATCACAGAATTAGATAGGTGAGACCTTCAAGGTCACCTAGTCTAGGCTCCTCATTTTATAGCTGAGGTAAACTTGGAGGCCCAGAGAAATTAAGGGAGTAGCCCAATTTTACTCAGGTGTGTCAGAACCAGAATCTGAGTCAAAAGCCCCGATCTCTTTCCATTGCATCATGGGACTTCCTACTTTCTCTGCTCTTTGCAAAGCAGGAACACTCATGCTAGGTCCTCCACAGGACTAAGTCATGAAGCCAAAAGCCTGGTCCCTGTTAACCCATAGGCAATTCTGCCTTGCTAGACCTATCCTAGTAAGAGAAAAATAGCCGTGGTCTGAGCCCTGAATAACACAAAATGACTTGGGTTTTGAGAAAGAGTAAGGCAACATAGGGGGCATAATTCTCACCATGTTTGGAGGCTACTGTAGGGAGAATGAAGTTGAACTGAATCATCAAGCAAAGTTTTTCCTGTGGCTTCTTCCCTTTCCTTCTAAGGCCAGTGATATAGTGAGAGACAGCAGAACAGTATGGAATCTACTCAAGGAACAGGTATGCACAAGAAATAAACGAGTCTATTCATGTCTTCTCACCCCTGTTTGTCTAGGCTATGTAGCAAGGAAAATAAACATTGCACATCCGGGAGTCCTTCAGAGTATCTCCCAGGGATTTTGGCAGGTTCCTGTCTCCTTGAGAGAGGCCTCCTCCATGGTGCAGGACCCAAAGGAGTCATGCTTGAGGTGGGTTGGGCAGAGCAGATGCCTGGGATCCCAGAGAGTATTCCAATTCCCTCTGGGAACAGTAAAAATCACCAGGATGAAGGAGTTCAGACAAACGAAGTTAGATCTTTCTAGAAACAGACATTTCATGGTCAGGTAAGGGCCATTTGAAAGGATTCAAAAGTCTCCTACAAAACAAAAAATCCAAGTGCTGTAAGCTCTAAAATATATAATAAATTTCACAGTTCCAGTAACAAGCAACAAATTCTATACAAAATCAGGAGAAAAACTTGAAATATAAAAGAAAGGAAATTCAAGTAACTTAAGATTTTTTTGTACCCACTAGATGCCACAGGAATGAATAGGATAATGAGTTACGAAGAGCAACGAAATTCAAGAAATAACTGAAGATGACATACTCTGCAAATCTCAACCTAATCATAATGAACTAAAGGATGGATATTTAATCAAAAGAGGTGTTTAAAACACTACTAGAAAGAGAACTAGATCTAAACAGTATATATTTGCTTTTCAAACACCCTAGACCAAAAATAATACAAGAAAGGTAAATAAAGAAAGCAGTCAAGGACAATAATGACAGAGAGATCATAAAGAGTTTTCTACCTAAAAGTCCACAAGAAGACAAGGGTAAAACTAAAGGCTAAATAGTGGAGATGGTGGAGAAATAGACTTGAAACATCATGGACTAAATCTTGTGATACTTTGTCTAGGGTGAATCCACATTTTTGTGAGAGTCCATAAAAGAATGGGAAGGTCCATAAAAGGGGCAAGTAGAGTAGAAAAAGAAGTCATAAGGGAATATAAAATGTATCCTAATCAAGCAAAAGGCTAAAAATTAAGGGAAAATAACTCCTGTATTCTCTCAGGACAAAGATAAGCTATTGGATAATGGATATTGATACAAAGAAGGAAATAGGAGAGCTTAAGGGGGAAATCTTATTTCAGTGGTTTAAAGGCATATCACTGCTGAATCCTTCCATTAAGGAATGGATATATTCAATAAAAAAGAGATTGAAGCTTCATAATAGGTAGAAACCACAGGGATTTGGTGTTTGAGAGCCCACTTATCCTGCCTCAGGAGAAGGGGAAATAGAGTTCCTGGAGCAACTGAAATCATTAGAATGAGAAAGTATGGACTAAGGGAGAGACTTCATGACAATTGAGAGAGTAACCAGAGATTAATAATGAATTGCACAGTCAAGGACATAAGAAAGTTCCTTCCATGGGGCAATATCATCTATAGGAAATGCTATTTCTGAAAGTGAGAAAGAACAGAAAAATAAGGGGACAGTGAGTGAAATCTACAAAGCAGTACAATATAAATTCTCTAGAAGAAGGAATCCAAAAACAGGTGCCTTAGAAATTTTAACTGCATGAAGAACGTGGATATTAAATAAGTGTACAGACCATGAATCAAAGAATACAAGTCCAGACTGGACAGAAAGAGAAGATAAAAAGTGAAAATAAGGAGTAAAAGAAATCCTTTTTTGAAAAAAAAAAAGCACAGAAAGTGAAATTTTAAAAATTAATGAGGAAAATAAGTTGAAGGAGAAGGGAGAATTTACTTGATTACTAAACTGAAAAGAAGAAAGAATGAAATAAGTATATAAAAGAAAGAAAAAGAAACTAATAAGTTAAGCAAAGCTTCAAAAGTAGGAAAAGGGATAGCAAATAGTGTAGGTTAGAGGAATAGGATCTTGAAGGTGACAAGAAGAAAGCCATTAAGAATAGAGTTGTTTGGAATAGATTAAGTTAAAATAGTCAATGAGAGAAAAGATGAAGAGACAGAAAAATCTTAATTTGGGAAAAAATACAGACAGATGGAGGAAAATATAAATTTAACTCAAAATTTTAAATGGAAATGGATTAACTAGTCCAATAAAATGAAAAATCAGTGACAGATTTGATAAGAAAACAAAAATCCACTATCTGTTGATTTCAAGAAACACACCTAAGAAACAAAGATGCATACAGAATAAAATGAGGTACTGGAGCAAAAGTATATTATACATAAGGTGAAAACATAAAAGCAAAGGCTGCAGTTATGCTCCCAGATAAAAGGAAAACAAATACTCACAACATGAAAAGGGAGAGGCAAGGAAACTTCATTATGTTGAAATGAACCACAATAACAAACCAATATCAATATTCGACTCATCTGCTCCAAATGCTTTAGCATATAAATTAATAAAAGAAAAATAGAATGAATTGTAAAAAGATGTAGACAGTAATACAATAGTAACAAAAGATTCCAAAATAAGCAAAAGAGAAATTGAATTAATTTCTGGAAAGATTAGAAATAAAAAACTTAGTACAACTTCTAAGCAGAACTACAAGAGAATATATGTATTTCTCACCACCGTGTGGAACTTTTAAAAAAACTGGACCATACATTAGGGCACAAAGATATCTTAATAAAAAGGCAGAAATAGTAAATTCACCCTTTACAGATCAAAATACACTAGAAATAGTAATCTGTTCAGAGATCACAAAAAAAATAAAGACCCAAATGCAGACTTAACAATGTATTCACAAATAACAATTGGGTCTAGGAACAATCATAAAAGCAATCATTAATTATGTGAAAGGAAATTAAAATGATGAAACAAAATACTCAATGCAGCTAAAGTACATTTCAGGGGGAACAATAATATTTCTAAAAATATGCATCAACAAATTAGAAAAAGGGAAGATTAATGAATTGAATATGCATTTTAAAACCTTAGGAAACAAACATAAGTAAGCACAAATAAGGAGATATTAAAAAATAGAGAACTAGGTAAATTGAAAACAAAAAAAAGTACAGAAATGTTAAACCAAAAACTGGTTCTTTGAAAAGATTGATAAAATTAATAAATCTTTGGCCTATTTGATTAAAGAGGACAGAAAATCAAATCCATAAAAGAGCAAAGGAACAAGATAAAGACATAAGAAAATCAGAAGAAATAAAAAAGAATGATCAGAACCTATTATGCATAATTAGAATTAACCAAATAGAAGACAATAACTCAATTAACAATGAGAAATATTTTTTAAAAATTCAAAAGATTAAAAAAAAGGAAAAATTATAAGGTATCTCACAACAAAAATAGTGGACCCTGAAAACAAATCTAAGAGAAACCATTTATCAATGCATCATCTGAATGCTATGATCAAAAAAAGAGCCTAGATATCTGTAATGGTAATTTAAATGGGAAGATATTTCCCATTCATTAATAGGCCCATGTGACCTGCCTGGTTCACATGGAACTCTGAGTCACATGGGTCTGTGTTGAGAGGAGCTTGCTGGAGAGTAGAACAGGAAAGGATGGAACAGGAAGGATGGAGCAGGAAGAGGAAGAGCTGGAGCAGAACTGAGAGGAAGTTGGTCAGACTAGTCAGAGCTTGGAAGGACAGAGGAAGCAGGCATCTAAGATTGTGAGTCTGTTTGTGGGAATGTCTGAAAAGGTGTATTTATTTCTTGGTTACTATAACATATTTGACTTTCTCATGTTGGGATTTGGCTTTCTGGTGTCTGAATAAATGTTTTTCTTCTGTCTTCTGTATGAAGAGTCTGTTATACTTTGTGATTCAGAGCTATGCTGACATATTCATAGTCACCCTCAAGTGCTGTGAATATTGCCTTGGAGATACAATATCCTATTTCAAGACATTATAAAAGGAAACTGCCCAGATCTCTTAGAACAAGAGGGAAAATTAGAAATAGAAATAATCCATAGGTCATCTCCTGAAAGAAATTCAAAATAAAAACTCCCAGAAATATTAGAGTCCAAATCCTGAGCTTTCAGGCCAAAGCTTCAAGCTACTAAAAGGAAAGAAATCAAGTACTGATGGACCACAGTCAGTATCACACATGATTTTTTAGTCACTGCTATAAAGAAGTAGAGAGTTTGGAACACAATATTCAAGAAAGCAAAGAATGGGGACCTACAGCCAAGAATAACTTACCCAGCAAAACTGAGTGCAATACTACAGAGGGAAAAATGGATCCCTAATAACACAGAGGAACTTTCCTGAGGAAAAAACCAGAGCTATATAGAAACTTTGAAGTTCAACCAAGGGAGTCAAGATAAACATAAAGGTAAATAGGAATAAACAATGATAAAGGACTAAATGAGAATAAACTACTTACATTCAAACATGGAGAGATAATACAGATATCCCCTCTGAACCTTGTCATCTTCAAGGTTCAAAGAGGGAGTCTAATTAGATAAGGCCCAGAAGTGGTTCTGTTGTGACTTTATCATCTTGAAGAAAGAAAGAGGAAGAAGAATGCACTATGGGGCAATGGAAAGGAAGATTAGGGAAAATTACCTCACATAATCAGGGCATGCATCTATACAACAGGAGGATGACATTGGGGGAGCAACTGACCCTTTAACCTCACTCTCATCTGAACTGGTTAAAGGAAGGAAAAATACGTCCACATCCACATAGAATTAGGTCCTGAATGAAAATTCACTCAATAGGGAAATAAGAGGGAAAAGGGAGAAAAGGAAGGAAGAATTAGAGGAAAGGTAGATAAAGGGAGGGATGAGTCCTAAGCAAAACAACCTCTACCTATACACAAACATATTTAGGGCTCTTTTTGAGGTGACAAAGAAGGGAAATCTGAGGAAGCATCCATAAACTGGGAAGTGGCTAAGGAAATTATGATGTATAAATGTTGTATTATAAGAAATGATGGAAATGGTTTCAGAGAAATCTCAGAAGACTTGCATGAACTGATTAAGAATGAAGTGGATAAAACTAGTAGAACAATTTATGCATGACAACGATAGGGCAAAGGTAAATAACTTCAAAAGAATTGGGAACTTTTATTAGTATTTTGACCAATCATGACTTCAGAGAACCAATTTCATGAAATATCATTGACAAGGAAATGAAAGACTCAGAGTTCAAAATAAGAAAAAAAAATTAGACAAGGACATTGTGGAATGTACTTTGCTTGACTGTATTTGCTTGAATATATTTTGCTAAAAAAAAAATGTTTAAGAGGCTTACCTAAGGTCACAAAGACAGTGATTGGAAGATATGAGGTTTGAATTCTGGTCCACTGATTAAATCCACTAATTCCAAGAGCAAAGATGGAGAAAAGGCCATGAGATTTGGCAACAGATCATTAGTAACCTTGAAGAGAGCAGTTTCTGTTGATTCATCAGGTTAGTAACAAGACTAAAGCAGGAGTAGAAGAGAAGGAAAAGAAAATCAGTGAAGGCTGAAATTGTAGTCATCTTTCTCATGAAAGGGAAGCAAAGGCATAGGCATTTATTAAATGCCTACTATGTGTGAAGCATGTAGTATAGTGCTTGGCCAATTATATTCCAAGCACTATGCTACATACTTCACAAATATTAGAAGAAAGTTAATAAAATAACTAAAAAGTGTGATTGAAACAATAAGGGTTTGTGGTTTTCCCAATTAATTAATTAATTAATTAGATTTTAGTTTTCACCATTTATTTTCAAAAGATTTTGAGTTCAAATTTTCTCCCTATCTCTCTCCTCCCCACCATCCCAATACGGCATGCATTCTGATTATCCCTTTCCCCAGTATGCCTTCCCTTTAATCACTACCCCCTTTTATCCCCTACCCTCTTACTTTCTTGTAGGGCAAGATAGGTTTCTATATCCCATTGCCTATACATCTTATTTCTCAGTTGTATGTAAAAACAATTTTTAACATTTGTTTTTAAAACTTTGAGTTCTGAATTCTCTCCTTTCTTCCCTCCCCACCCACTCTCATTGAGAAGGCAAGCAAGTCGATATAGGTTATACATGTGTAGTTATGCAAAACACTACCATAATAGTCATGTTGTAAAAGACTAACTATATTTTCCCCCCGATTCTATCCTCCCACTTATTCTATTTTCTCTTTTGACCCTGATCCTTTTCAAAAGTGTTTGCTTCTGACTACCTCTCCTTCAGTTGTCCCTCCCTTCTATCATTATACCCTCTCCCTTTATCCCTTTCCTCCTTACTTTTATGTAGTGTAAAGTAACCAATTGAATATGTATGTTATTACCTCCTTAAGCCAAATCTGATGAGAATAAGGTTCATTCATTCCCTCTCATCTTTCCCCTCTTCTCCTCCATTGTGAAAGCTTTTTCTTGCCTCTTTCGTATGAGATAATTTACCCCATTCTATCTTTTTCTTTCTCTTTCTCCCAATATTTTCCTCTCACCCCTTAATTTTATTTTTAGATATCATCCCTTCATATTCAACTCACCCTGTGCCATCTATCTATCTATACTTCCCCCAACTAGCCTAATACTGAGAAAGATTTCATGAGTTAAAAATATCATCTTTTCATGTAGGAATGTAAATAGTTCAACTTTTAATAAGTCTGTGATGATTTCTCTTTTTTGTTTACCTTTTCATTCTTCTTTTGATTTTTATATTTGAAAATCAAATTTTCTATTCAACTCTGGTCTTTTCCACAATGAAAGTGTTCTATTTCATTGAAATTCCATTCCCCCCCCCCCCGCCGGAAGTATTATACTTAGTTTTGCTGGGTAGGTGATTCTTGGTTTTAATCCTAACTTCTTTTACCTCTGGAATATCATATTCCAAGCCCTTCAATCCCATAATGTAGAAGCTGCTAGATCTTGTGTTATCCTGATTTTATTTCCACAATACTCTAATTGTTTCTTTCTGGCTGCTGGCAATATTTACTCCTTGATCTGGGAACTCTGGAATTTGGCTACAATATTCCTAAGAGTTTTCCTTTGGGGATCTCTTTTCAGAGTCAATCAGTAGATTCTTTCAATTTCTATTTTACCCTCTGGTTCTGGAATAACAGGGCAATTTTCCTTGATAATTTCTTGAAAGATTATGTCTAGGCTCTTTTTTTGATCATGGCTTTCAGGTTGTCCAGTAAATTTTAAATTCTCTCTCCTGGTTCTATTTTCCAGGTCAATAGTTTTTCTAATGCAATATTTCACATAGTTTTCTATTTTTCCTTCTTTTGATCCTGTTTTATAATTTCTTGATTTCTCATAAAGTCATTAGTATCATTTGCTCCATTCTAATTTTGAAGGAATTATTTTCTTCAGTGAGTTTTTGGTCCTCCTTTTCCATTTGACCAACTCTGTTTTTTAAGACATTTTTCTCCTCATTGTCTTTTTGTACCTTTTTTTTTTTTTTTACCATTTGGGTTAGTCTCTTTTTTAAGGTGTTATTTTCTTCAATATTTGGGGGGGGGGTTCTCCTTTAGCAAGCTGTTGACTTATGTTTCATGATTTTCTTGCATCATTCTCATTTCTCTTCTCAATTTTTGCTCTACTTCTCTTACTTGATTTTCAAAATCCTTTTTGAGCTCTTCCATGGCCTGTGATTCATATTTTTCTTGGAGGTTTTTGATGTAGGAGCTTTGACTTTGTTATCTTCTTCTGGTATGCTTTGATTTTCTTTGTTGTAGTGAACCATAGAGGTCCACAACAGTTTCAGGAGCACATGCTGGCCTGATAAGCTCACTCAATTGTGCAAATGGAGCAAAAGGTTGTTGGTTCGGCCCTCCAGAACCCTACACAATAGCCCCAAGGTCTCTCAGTCTTGAGGAAACATTCTGGTACTTGATAAGACATTCCTAGGCAATCATGAGGACTGGTATCTATATCTTAAGGAGGAGTGGTAAAAGTAAATGTATCACTAGCTTGCCACAAGTATAGAACTTATGGCTGAACAGTATATAAGGCTTGTACTTGCTAATAATAAATGGAGCTTGCTACATCTCTGTCTCTCACCTCATCACTGCATGACTGAGATTCAACACGTCCTGCTGGTCAGGAGTCTCTTCACTGAGCTGGCTGTTACCCCAACACTTTGTCATCAAAGTAAGATTCTATAGTCAGAGTTTTTTTAAAATGTCATTTGCTTACCTTCCCAGCCAAATACTTGATTTTCTAACTCTTTGTCAAGGTAGGACTCTGCTTCTAGTGAGGGTAGGTTTACAGTCCCAGGTTTCAGGAGTTTTGTATTAGGTAATCCTCCACTGTTTGTGAACCCAGAGCTCTGGAAGTAGTTACTGCTGCTGCTGCCACAGTCACATTCACTGCCCCTGGGGCTGAGACCAGACTTCAGCCAGACTGCTTTTCTTTTGCCCAGGTCTCACAGAGTTTTCCCATTGACCTCCTATGTTGTTTTTGGTGTTTGTGGGTTGAGAATTTTGGAATCTGCCACAGCTGCCCTGGAAGCCTGTTCCAGTCAGTCTGTGATGGTGAGGCCCATGGCAGACTGTACTCTGCTCCCAACCATATGTGATATATCCTTCCTGTTGACCTTTCAGGTAGCCTTGGGCTGGAGATTTGTCTCACTCTGTCATTTTGTGCATTTGGTAGCTCTAGAATTTGTTTAGAGTCTTTTTTATAGATATTTGGAAGGGTTTGGGGTAGAGCTCAAACAAGTCCCTGCTTTTACTCTGTCATCTGGGCTCTTCCCCCTCCCTCATTTTTGTTATTTTTTAAAGCATTTAGGAGACATGAATGTGTTTGTAGGCAGTAGAGAAGCAGCCAGTAGACTAGGAGAAATTAAAGATTAGAGAAAGCCAGCATGACAGAGGAGATAAACTGTTAGAGAAGAGGGGATGAAATAGCCTCACATATGTATATAAATGGATTTGCCTTGTCATGAAAAAGGGCCTCTCTTCATGTGAGACAAGTTATGGTTTGTCCTTCATTCTTGAAGAGGACTATGACATCATGGAGATGATGACATGACTTGCAATTGATTTTGATTTGAGTGAGAGAGGTCTGCAAAGTCCCTAACCTCACTTTCTCCTCCATAGTTATCTAAGTCCAGGTGCCAGATATTCATCAGGACAACTGGAGATGGTCCAGGATGCAATGAGAGACTTTGGCTCTTTAAAGCAAAGATCTTTTCAGGTTCTCACTTTGAGTGAGTCAAAGATGAAGGAAGAGATAGTGGGGGAAGACATCTGAGCAATGTGAGATGAAGAGGGCAGAAAAGGAACTCTCAGCAGATGACCTTGAGAGGGTGAGGAAAGAGGCAGCCTTGGGAGCTTTGATGAGAGATTGAAGGGGTTTGGAAAAGCTGCTGCAGTGAGTGAAGTAGTGAATTGATTACAAAGGTATAAAAGGACTACCTGACTGCAGTGAAGTTAAGATTGGTTGTTGAGTCACCTCAATTATGTATGACTCTTTGTGACCTCTTGTGGGTTGTTTTTGTTTTTTTGTTTATTTGCAAAGAGTAAACTGGTTTGCCATTTCCTTCACCACTCATTTATAGGGAAAAAACTGAGGCAAAGAGGTTCCGTGACTTGCCCAGGGTCACACAGCTAGTAAGTATCTGAGGCTAGACTTGAACTCAGGAAGATACCAGGCACAGGAATTCTATCTACTATACCACCTATCTGCCCCACAAGTTGAGATTATAACTCAGGTGCCATTTTCTCCATGAAGCCTTTCCTGACATCTCTTTCCCTATTCCTAAATAAAAATATTCTTCCTTTATATCTCTTTGGATGTCTCCTTTGCAGGTATCTCACTCTTCTTTATTTCACAGGTTTTGTGCACATATAATTTCCTCCTACTATGTTGTAAGCTCCTTGAGAGTAGGGTATATCATATCTATATTTGTAATCCTGTTCCTTTACACAAAGTAGGTGCTTAATGAGTATCTCTGAGGCTCTGCTATATGATACTAGTAGGTCATGATTCATAGCCTGACGTAGATCACACTCCAGACCTCACAGAAAAAAAAAGCCTCTTCTTTATCCCCAATGTGGTGATCAGACCCATGATAAAAACCTTTCAGAGTTCTGTGAATATGCCTTTAGGTATGGACATGATGGTCCCCATTGGGTAGCCTCTGAAAATGGAGGGGCTGTTGATTTATATCCTACAGTGAACTGACGACAGGAGATTAGTTTACCAAAAAAGAAGAGTATGGGAGGAAAAAAGAAAAGCTTGGGTTCTTAGCAACCTTAAGGATCAGAGAAGATGAGAATATCAAGGAAAGACAGGAATGAGTCAAAATGAGGGTGGGCTATCTACAATCAGAAGCTCAATAGATAATTGTATAGACTAAAGACAAAGAAGAATCAGGCCTCAGAGACTCAGGAAAGACACATCTGGTCTCTTGCGTACCTGAAACAGGGAAGGTGAGAAACTGGAATGCCTTAGCAGAAATGACCTATGTGCTCTAAGACTAGAAAAGTTTAGAAACGGATCAACTGGGTTGGATGCAGGGAAAGGGGAGAAAAGGGAATTCACACAGGAAAGGGGAAGAGTAATAGATGTTAGCATTAAAGAGAAACAAATTTATCTAGTAAATAAAAGGTAGTTTAAACTTATTAATTTATTTCATTGTTTTTCACTCTTGCTAGGTATTAAGTGAAAGTTCAAAGTTGTTTTGATTTGTATTTGTCTTATTATTTTTTTTTGCCCAACCAAATCTAGATACCATTTTTTACTCTGTGAAGGCTGGAAAGTTAAGAAAATGTGATGGGTCATTTGGAGTCTTTGAACTAGGCAGGACTCAGTTGCAGCAGTGGTCAGGTTTGAAGGGGCCCTCTCTGGGGGGGACCAGGTATTCGGACTGCTTTTCTGTCAGCTTGGTCAGCTTAATACTCAGTTTACCAAGGAGGGTCTCAGTCACAGCTTCATCCAGCTTCTTGGAAAGGAAGTTCACTCCCCCAGGATACTCATCCAGGTGGGTCTATAGCTCAATCTAGGCCAATGCCTCGTTGCTGAAGGAATTGCTCATCACAAAGCTGAGATGGCACATAGAACAGCCCAGGTTGACTTGACAACCTTCTGCCATCAGGGTGATCCACTGTCCATTCTTCAGCTTATAGCAATCCACCTGAGTTTTCATGTATACCTTCTCCACAGAATTTTGATTTACCACTTTATGGCCTTAAATACTATGGCATCATCCTTCATCCGCCCAAAGTGCCTGCCCAAGATGATGTCTACACATTCTGTGGTGGTGACAAAGATGTTTCCCTCTTTGCAGGCCTCATTCATGGTAGTCACCTCGTAATTCTCCATAGAGGCATGCAGTGTCCTCATGGAGTCTATCTCTATGATGGTGACTTGAGCACCAAAGCTTCAAAGGGCCTGAGCACATCACCATAACCTGTCACCACAGCCATGTTGCCTACAATCATGACATTTGTGGCTCATTTGATGCCATGAATGAGGGACTCACGGCAGCCATACAGGTTGTCAATTTTGCCAGTTTGGGTAATGGCAGCTGCTGTGTGGTCCTGGGTGGAGAAAATATTGCAACTGAACCATTGTATCTCAGCTCCCAGGGCCACTAGTGTCTAAATAAGAACAGCTATATCCGTGGTCATGTGAAGGCAGCCAGCAATCCGGGCACCTTTCAGTGGCTTGGAGGCTGAGTACATCTCTCAAAGTTTCATCAGGCCAGGCACCTCATTCTCTGTTGTGTCCAGGGCCTTGCATCCCCAAGCAGCCAGGCTGATGTCAGTGACTTTGTAGAGTCAGACATGTTATAACCTCCTCTACAGTTACTTAATGACTTAGCAGAGACCACTGCACAGAGACTTCAGGGATGGAAGGCCGAGGGAGGCATCAGGCAGCACCAGGAGGGGCTATTTGTCTTATTATTAAAGCCATAGTCCAAGTGTGTACGTGTGTGTGGGAAGGTGAGTGATGAATGAACTAGGATCGTGTCTAGGTGAGTAAAGAAGACATGTATGTGAGAAATATTGTGGAGAACTGCATAGTCTAGTCACTAAGTATTTTGAATACATCTTTCCTGTACAGATAACAGTATACTTACACATGGCAAAAAGTAAGAAAAAAATATTCACATGTAGAGATCTGAGTTTTTCAAAGATTTGTTAATTTCACATGTAATACTTTTTCTAAAATAACATCTTTATACTCTTGAATGTTGATCATTTGTACTGAAACTCAAGTTGTATTCCCTATTTTTCTTGTTCCGGTATGCCCAATAATAAATCGCCTTAATTGCCTCCCCTGCATTTCTGTGACAATACTGTTGCAACCTCTGGTTTTCAAAATTCTGGACAAGGAACA
Organism: Potorous gilbertii; assembly: GCA_028658325.1. NCBI lineage: Eukaryota > Metazoa > Chordata > Mammalia > Diprotodontia > Potoroidae > Potorous > Potorous gilbertii. The sequence continues at coordinate 43,630,334 of CM053769.1, read as the reverse complement.
AATCATTAATCCAATCTAATGATAACACAGGTAATGGATTCTATGCAATAATAACTCCAAGCAGAGCAGAACTTTTTGGCAAAGTTCAAAACTTCAGGAATCCATTGACTGATGTAACGCCCTTATTCGTTTCCTCATGAGGAGGAGTCTATCAAAGACATGTGGAAGGTCAGTTTCCTCCCAGATTTGACACAGTGTTTAAAGGGGTCTTAAAGAGCCTTTAATATGTGTGTCAGGTAATCTTTGATCTTAAAATGCATTGTGAAAACATACATGCTGTTCTAGGTAACATGAAGTAAGAAAAACCTCAGAAACATTATAATATAGAAATACATAAGAAATCTCATTTTGTTCTTTTGTGTATAATCAAGAATTTCATTGAGGAGGCCTCAGGGTCACAGTTCATAGGATTACATATTAAGAGTGGAACAGACAATAGTCAGTTCAACTCATTCACTTTACAGATGAGGAAACTGAGACTCTGGGAAGCTAAGTGATGGGCTCACATTATACAGATAGTAATAGGAAAAACCAAGTTTTTGAATTTAGCTCCTCTGGCAACAAATCCATATCATATTGCAGGATTCTGGGATTTGATGCACAAGCACAGTAGTTTCTGCAGAGAAGGATGCCTCACCATCCTGGAACTGTATTAAGGCCTCAAGAGATTTCATATGTGTGTGCTTAGCCTCTATTTTCATATTAGTTCAATGAAGACAGGGCTACTTATAGGAAATTATAATAAAAGACAAAGATAAAGAAAAAGATGAAGACACAGAGAGAGAAGGAATTGTTCATGTTTATATATCTCTTTACAATTTACCAAGCTCTTTCCTTGAGCAGTAGGTAATGGAAGTATTGTTGAAGTTCTAGGGGATGGGTTCATCCCTATGGGAGAGTGGGACCTTAGTGTGAATCATACTTTGTATACCATCTTGTTCCTCCCTTGTCCCTTCATCCCAGTTTTATTTGATTAAACCAATCAGTTTCTCAGTCAACAAACAATTAAGCTCTTTTGCTATGTGCCAAACACTAAGCTAAGCATTGAAAATGCAAATATAAGCATATAGTCCCTGTCTCAAAGAACTTACAGTTCAATGGAGGAAGACAATACATGAGAAGAAATTGGAAGGGGCAGGGAAGGAGAGAGGATGGTAACAGGGTAGAGGAGGAGTATGGTAGAGGAAGTTAGGATATAACCTAGAGAAGAAGGAGACATGGCTGAACTGGATTATCTTTTAAAATGGAGATTCAAGGAGAAGTCATCTAACGAGAGAGAGAGAGAGAGAGAAAGGGAGGGAGAGAGAGATGTAAGGGGAAGAGGTTACTTTCAGGATGAAAAATATAGTAGAAGAAGTCTGGAACTCTAGAGAGAAATGAGGACCAAACACCAATAACAACTTTTCTAGAATGTTGGAGAAGGTGCTGAGGAATCAAATAAGGGCACTAATTAGCCTGGAAACAAAACAAGAAAAGTGAGAAAGGAATAAAGGAGGCCAAGTCCATAAGTTGTCTCCAAGTTCCCATAATAGAGAAGGATTTGCAGTTATCCCTCCAACAGCATGAGGTCAAGGGGCACAGCTCCCCACAGTCTGGAAAATATGTGTAAATTTTTTTTTACCCTCCCTCCCCTCAAGAAGTCTGAATTTTTCTTTTTCTCTTATGGGGTGTTTACAGTATTTTATTGCAAAATTTGGGGTGATATTATTCAATATTACACATATATTTTATGCATTTCTGATTTTCTAAACTTTTTCTGTGTCATCTACTGGCCTTTGTGTGTTGTCTGTGGTTTCCACAAAACTCCCCCAAATTCTCATTTAATTTGCTATGGAAACCCATGATATATTGAAACCACAATGGGGAAAGTCATGATGTGGAAGGGATAACTATAGAAACTTCAGGTCTCATAGTAGCTCCCTTCTGCAAAACTGGATTAGAGCAAACAATAGCCTGATTTTTGAAAAGAGAACCTTAAAATATGGCTTAGGATTGACTCTTATCCCTGGTAAAATCCTCCAAAGTATGCTTAAAGGAGTGGCTAGTAAACATCTAAGACTAAATGAAGTGGTGGTCCTGAAAAGACTATGATTTTATCAAGAACAGGTCATGACACACTAAGGTTATTTCTTATTTCAACAGGATCACTAGACTGGTGGGTCTATTTACCAAAGATCTAGCAAAGAATTTGATAAAGTCTTTAATATTTTTCTTGCTGAAAAGATGGAGAGGAAGATGGTGGAGTAGAAAGACACACATACTCTAGTTCTTCCCCCATGGCCCATAAAATACCTGTAAAAACTGACTCTCAACAAATTCTAGAGCAGTATAAGCCACAGAATGACAGAGTGAAAGAGATTTCCAATCCAAGATATATTAGAGGGCTGGCAGGAAAGGTCTATTGCCTGGGACACTGAGCAGAGTGTAGCACAGCATTGGCCGTGTAGCACTGGGAGGAACAAGACCAGAACTGGCCTCAAGGGTGGAATCTGCAGCAGCAGTGGTGGTTCTCAGATCCCTCAACCCAAGCACACCAAGAAAAACTTCAAAGGTCAGTGAGAGAGCTTTTCCAACGGGATGAGAAGGGGCAGGGTCTTCCCCTAACCCTGACCTCAGATAGTGGCGGCAGAGGAAGCAGTAGCAGCAGTGGAGGTGGTGGCAGCAGTGGCAGGGTCCATTTGTGGAGCCCTCAGCTTAAAGCCTCTGAAGGAACTGAGCAGCTGATCTGAACCTCAGCCCTGAGTGACTGCCTGCCCTCTGTCTAAAGCCCCTGGGGGAATTGAGCAGTTGATCTGACTCTCCTAGATTGGGAGTGAGGAGGGGTGCTGGCATGCAGAGCTGGAGGTTATTGTGGAGAGGGAATTCTACTACTCACAGATTCTGGGCAGAAAAGTTTTTGGTTTTTCCCAGACCAGTGTGCAGACCAGGAGAGGAATAAACTCCTCTCCCTTGATTATGCCACCTTGGAGGAACTGAGAAGTTACAGGTCCTCAGAATATTCCCTCTTTTTGACAAAGGACTCAAAAGTCAAATAACTGACTGGAAAAATGCTCAAAAAGGGGAAAAAATAAGACTATAGAAGGATACTTTCTTGGTGAACAGGTATTTCCTTCCATTTTTTTGGATGAGGAAGAACAATGCTTATCATCAGAGGCCTCCAAAATAAATGTGTAATGGTCTCAGGCCATGGAAAAGCTCAAAAAGGATTTTGAAAATCAAATAAGAGAGGTGGAAGAAAAACTGGGAAGAGAAATAAGAGCAATGCAAGAAAATCAGGAAAAGTGAATCAAGAGCTTCCTGAAGGAGACTCAAAAAATGCTGAAGAAAATAACACCTTAAAAAATAGGTTAACTTAATTGGCAAAAGAGGTCCAAAAAGTCAATGAGGAGAAGAATGCTTTAAAAAGCAGAATTAGTCAAATGGAAAAGGAAGTTCAAAAGCTGAAGAAAATAGTTCTTTAAAAATTAGATTGGAGCAGATGGAAGCTAATGACTTTATGAGAAACTAAGAAATTACAAAACAAAACCAAAAGATTGAAAAAAATAAAAGATAATGTGAAATATCTCATTGGAAAAAACAACTGACCTGGAAAATAGATCCAGGAGAGACAATTAAAAAATTCTGGAACTACCTGAAAGCCATGATCAAAAAAAAGAACCTAGACATCATCTTTCATGAAATTATCAAGGAAAACTGCCCTGATATTCTGGAACCAGAGGATGAAATAAATATTGAAAGAATTCACCTCCTGAATCTAAATTACCTCCTGAAAGAACCAAAAAGAGAAAATATTGCAAACAGCTAGAAAGAAACAATTCGAGTACTGTGGAATGCAACCAGGATAACACAAGATCTAGCAGCTTCTACATTGAGGAATTGAAGGGCATGGAATAGGATACTCCAGAAGTCAAAGGAACTAGGACTAAAACCAAGAACCACCTACCCAGAAAAACTGAGTATAATACTTCAGGAGAAAAAATGGTCATTCAATGAAATAGAGGACTTTCAATCATTCTTGATGGAAAGACCAGAGCTGAAAAGAAAATTTGACTTTCATACACAGGAATCAAGAGAAGCATGAAAAGGTAAACAGGAAAGAGAAATCATAAGGGACTTACTAAAGTTGAACTGTTTGCATTCCTACACGGAAAGATAATATTTTTAACTTGCAACTTTTCTCAGTAATTGGGTAGTTGAACAGATTATACATACATACACACACACACACACATATATATATATACATATATATATGTGTGTGTGTGTGTGTGTGTGTGTGTGTGTGTATACAGAGGGCACAGGGTGAGTTGAATAGGAAGGGATGATATCTAAAAAAAATAAAATTAAGGGGTGAGAGAGGAATATATTGTGAGGAGAAAGGGAGGAATGGAACGGGGCAGATTATCTCATAAAAGAGGCAAGAAAAAGCTTTTTCAATGGAGGGAAAAAGAGAGGAAATAAGAGGGGAAAAGGGAAGCTTACTTTCATCACATTTGGCTCAAGGAAGGAATAACATACACACTCAATTTGGCATGAAAACCTATCTCACACTACAAGAAAGTAGAGGAGAAGGGAATAAACAGGGGGTGGGGAAGATGGAAGGGACGGTAAGTGAGAGGAGGGAGAAATTAGAAGTAAACACTTTTGGGGAAGGACAAGGTCAAAAAAGAGAATAGAATAAATGGGGCAGGATAAGATGGAGGAAAATATAGTTAGTCTTACACAACACGACTATTATGGAAGTCATTTGCAAAACTACACTTATATAACCTATTTTGTATTGCTTTCTTTCTCAGTGGGGATGGATGACGAGGGAGGAAGGGAGAGAAGTTGGAATTCAAAGTTTTAGGAACAAGTGTTAAGAACTGGTCTTGCATACAACTGGGAAAAAAGAAATACAGGTAATGGAGTATAGAAATTTATCTTGCCCTACAAGTCAAGAGAGAAGATGCAGATAAGGGAAGGGATGGGTGTTAAAAGGGAGGGCAGATAGGTGGAAGGTGCAATCAGAATGCTTGGCGTTTTGGGGTTGGTGGAGGGGAGAGATGGGGAGAAAATTTGGAACTCAAAATTTTGTGGAAATGAATGTTGAAAGTTAAAAACAAATAAACTTTTTTAAAAAAAGGAAAAGATGGAAAGATATAGGCTGTGTGAGAGGACAATTGGGTGAATTTAAAGCTGTTTATGTATGGCATGCCCAAAAAGTAGACATTAATCACTTAAGGTCATTTCAGAAGAAAGTCTTCAACAAAGTGTTCTAGCGATCTCTTCTTGTCCCCATGACCTACAATTTTTATTAGTGGCTTTATTAGTGCCTAGGAATATGCATGGTGGTAGGCTCATGAAATTTGTGTACAATCCAAAGTTGGGAGGGATAGACAATTCCTTGGATGATGGAATAATAGTACTTTTATTTATTTATAATAGTACATTTATATAGTGTTTTGAGTTTTGCTAAGTGCTTTGCAAATCTTATCTCATTTTATCCTCTCAACAACCCTAGGAAGTAGGTGCTATTATTGTTTTTCACTTTACAGATGAGAAAACTGAGGCAGACAGAGGTTAAAGTGATTTGCCCAGGGTGACACAGCTGGTAAAAGGCTGCAGCTATATTTGAACTCAGGTACTCGACTGAGTCCAGTAGGTCCCTCCTATCTCCCTTACCCATCTGGCCTATGTCTGCTTTGGCAAGAACCTTTGACATTGCTGGGCCATCCTCAGCCTGTTGATTTATACTTAGTGTTGACACAGGTGTTGCTTCAGTCTTGGCTTAAGCTATCCTTCATCTACCCTCCCTACATCTCATCAAAGGCACTCCCTCTGCTACCCAGAATTCCCTATCCCCAACCCCTTCCCCTAAAGTTCATGCTATTGTTAGACATCAAGAAGGGATTATTTGAATTCTCAGTGTTCCCAGATGTGTTACATCTTCCACTTCAGCCACATAACCTGGTATTTGGCCCTGGGGCCCTTTGTATATAGCTTTTCTGATATTGGCCCCTGGGCCAATAGCTTCCTTATCTCTCACACACATCTAGGCATTATGGAATAACCAACCTAGTTCAGGCACAAGTTATGCCATCCCCTGACTTTCTCATATGCTTAAGTGAGTTACTTTCCCTCTGTGTATCTCAGTGTCCAGCCACACAAGGGGATTAGAGAAGCTCTAAGGGTTTTTCCACCTCTAAATACTATAAATCAATTAATTCATAAGTCTTTCCTGGCCCAGGAAGTCATAGATACTGAGCACCGCCATCCCCAAAAGAGAGTAGAACTAAGATCCTGCTATGTAGATGAAGGTCATTGTCAGGAGGGAAAGTTAAGGAGGCACCTGCTTGGTAGGGGTCTCAATTTCCACAAAGAAAAGGAACCAGGAGAGCCATCTTCCTTTACAACAGAAGGCATTGGGGTTCAAGGGTGGGGAAACTTTGACCTCAAGATCATATGTGGTCTTCTAAGTCCTCAGCCTGTTGACTGAATCCAAGTTTTACAGAATAAATCCTTTTATTAAAGGAACTTGTTCTGTGAAGTTTGGATTTAGTCAAAGGGTCACACTTGAGGACCTAGAGGGTCACATGTGAACTTGAAGCTGCAGTTTCCCCACCCTTGGAAAGTTAGAAAGACTTTTGGGTAAAACATAGGGGATAGGATGTCACATTGGAATGGACACTGAGAAAGCTTCCATAATCATCTTCCTGGATAGGAGTAATCTCCTGTGGAGATTATGCATATAGGATCTCTTTCAGTTTACTCAGGTTCCATATCATTGTACGATGTTGAAAATCATTGTAGGAATCGTTACAACCAAAACAATTGGTTGGCTTTTCTTGGTCAAGATTTACAATAATACAGCCACCATTGCCTGTGTGATAGGATTCACATTTTTATAGTGTTTTAAGATTTACAAAACGCTTTCTTCATGTGCTGCTCCATCCCCATTCATGTATGGGTTCAGTTATAACAAACTACCCTTGGTTCAAAGTACTCTATGGGTACAAATCCACCAAAAAACTAGCTTGTGAGCCCCATCGATGTTTTTACTTTTACAAGAAGAGGATTTAGTTGGTTAAAAACAAAGGACTTTAGTGAAAGAACATAGTAGCAATAGAAAAATTCTACAAATTGGGGACATCATACTCTCTCACAAATACACATGCCATCTATGGGAGAAGTGGATATACCGAGGAAACACAGGGGGAAGTCACCATGTAGACAGAGAACACACATGGAGGCGTTGCTCCTTACAACTTTTTTGCTTCAGGGCCACTACTGTCCTCTGGTGATATCATCATTTAGTTCTTGATGGCATGCTTCCTGAGGGTATCATATGACACATGGTCTCTGCCAGGAATGTAGTCTCTGGCAGGCATATAATTATGGTCCTTTGTTTCTGTTCCCTTCTGAATATAATGTGCTTCTGTTGGTCTCATGTGTACTAAGTGTCTTTCTGATATTAGCTTCTGGGTTTCGTCTCTTCAGGACACCTGCTGCTCATCTTGGCTCCCTCTCTCGCCATTCTGGACATACCTGTGATGTAACCATATGGTGCTGTTGATCTCCTTGGGCAGTATTTGGAGTAAGAGAGTCAACTAGAAACCGGAGATCTCTAAGCTGAGTTATGGCTGTCCTGATTCTATTGTCTCTCTCTCTTCCCTCATTTCTAAAAGACAGGAATCTTTGTAGTAGTGATAGGCAAGAAGGACAAGGTCACCAGCCACAAGACCACTGGTCCTCCACCGCTGGTAGAAGGTGGAAGAGATCTGGTACTTGGGGTAGGATTGATAGTTCATGGGAAGGTCAAAAGTAGGGCAGAGACCTTGCTTGCTGGAGAACCCAGAAGAGGCCAGAGTGTGGAGAAGGTCAGAAGTAGTGGTTGAGGGCTTCTAGGACCTGAAGTCAAGTCTAGAAGGCACCAAGATTCTGGTGTAGCTTTCATCCCCCACACCCCTGGAACCCCTTATGACCCCAGCTTAAGTTAGAAGTGTTTGGAGTAAGCAAATTAAGAGAATGCATAAGGCTTTGGTCAACTAATAACTTTTAAAGGTGCCCAGACTTCTCACAACCTAGACAATAGAAAAGTCTGTTATTAGAAAGCCAGAATGACTTACAGAATGTTTACCTATCCTCCATAGCCTCTGCAAGGCATCATCATGACTCTCCTAGAAGCAGGAATACTTCCCCCTGCCCCCCAACCCTTTCTCTGGTGTTGCTGAATGCCTCCTTGAGATTTATTGAAGCTTCAAGGTAATTTGCATGGCCCTAGTTCTAGCTGTGAAGGGGCATAATGGGAGGTGAAATTAACTAATTTATTTGCCCTAACCCAACAGTCCTGTATTATGTATGTATGAAGGACTTCAAAAAGGGAGGAATGGGTATATATGGCTATGGCCTGACTAATAAAAGAGCTAAACATGTGTTTCTTATTAGTCCCAAACATGTTGGCTGTGGTGGTCTCACAAAAAAGTACATAACATTCCTTTTAAGGAAGAAGTCCCAGCAGCAAGTGACAGATTTAGTAAATGACAATAACAGTTGATTGGGAGATGGCAGAGGAAACCAGCTATGGGAGAAGCCATTGGAAGCTTTGACGAGAAAGGCCACCCTCCAAGACAGAGCCTGTGGAGAGCAGTCTGATCTGGATTAAAATATAATTGAGAAATGTTTGAGAAAGTAAATAAAAACATAATAAAACAGATATTATATTTTAAAATTAAATCAATATGGGACTTCTGCCAAGGATCCTTTTCTATAAATTAGTGGCTTCCATTTCTATCTTGAGTTCAACACAACTGCTCTAAGATACCTGCAAGTACCTCTTTGTGGACAAGGCAAAAGTGAATGTCATTCATCATCCACACTAGAGGCTATCTTAAAAATGGAGTCCCAAGGAAGGACGTGTTGGGAGGGATGGGGTAAAGCAATGGCCTACAGACAGAAAATTAAATATGTGAAAAAATGAGTGCTTTTTTGGATAGAAAAATAGGGAACAAAAATGCTGAAATCATACTTAATTACCTTTATAAAAAATCATTAGCAGAGAGAGTACATGGAAGAATTTTTACCATAAGCTATTTTGGGGATTCTAGACTTCAGAAATGCTACTTTTACCCGTAATGACCACTTTACCAAAACCTAACTTGCCAGAAGTCTCTATTTGCTGAATATTATGTGCCCAGCTCTGATTTCTATTATGAGAATTTGGCAATCGGTAGCTACCTAGGGTCCTTTTCACATCAAGAATTGAGACCTTGGAATCTGGAGTACCCTAGGACAATGAGAATCTATTAAGTGTCTGTGACAGTGATTGAGAAGGTGATTGGATCTCTCCAAAGTTGCAGGGGAAAAAGATTATTATTGCTTTTGTAGCCATTCTGACTTCTCTGCCTTTTGGCAAGAGGTATAAATTGGAAGGGTTGGTTAAACAAAATGGAGGCTCTGTAAATACTTTGTAAATTGTCTCTTCTTACAAGATTGGATTACTCTGAAAGGAGCTTGTGTTCCAGGGTTAATGTTGCTCTGGGATCAGCAGTGAGGAGATGGCCAGCTACCAGGAGTTCGGTAGACAGGGATAGAATTAACAGACTTCTCCTGAACACCCCATAACATCTTCATGCTTTTCTTCTCTCAGCCACTTTCATAATTCTAGGTCCCTTGGGGAGATTCCCATCATCCCAGGCCTCCCAACAGGCAAAACATACTGCTCCTTTCTCCATTCCCATTACATCAGCCAGTGCCTCTTCCTCATCCAGTGCCTCTTTCCCCAATCCCATCTCTTCCCAGATCCTCAAACATCCAAAAAAAAAAAAAGACTTGTTCCTAAATTAACCTTCTTTTTCTTCATTTTTTCAAAGGATCCGTCCTTGGGAAGGAGTGTATATCAAGTGCTAATACTTTTGCTACTAGTTCTTTTTACAAAACATTTATAGGACCTGGCCTCAGACATTTGACACTAGCTTTGTGACCTTGGGCAAGTCACTTAACCCCAATTGCTTTGCCTTCCCTCCTCCAAAAAACAAAACAAAACAAAACATTTATAGATACCCACACTTCAAGGCAGCCTTCACAACACCTGTGGTTTCTGCCCTCACTCCCCTGCCTCAGGTGAGTGTCAAGGTGAGTCAATCTTCCTCTCCAAGGTTGCTGCCATCTGCTAGCTCAATCCCCAAGTATTTAGGAGGCAAAAGCACCTTCCCCAATTCCTTAGACATGATAAAGAGAGCTAAAAGTTGTATCTGGAGGATCGGGAATGGAAAAGCTAGCTATTAGAAAACCTAGCTTATTAGTGCTAGGTTAAATTGACAATTTGATGACCCCTATTGTAGCATGTAACATAGTATGTAACATGGAAAATCATTTGTGGGCCCCTGTGAACAATGTCCATGGTGGGAGGAAAGAGGGGTGAAAAGGAAGGGTCCAATCGGTTAGAGAAAAGAGGTTACAGGGAAGATGGTGGGGTTGTGATCACCATAGCTGATACCAGAAATCAGTCACATTTGTCACACATATTTGAGGTTGACAGTCACTTAACTTCTATGGGACTCAGTTTCCTCATCTGTAAAGTGATGGGGTTGAACCAGATAATCTTTGGCATTCCATCCATTTCTAAATACCATGATTCCCCCTTAATCTTGGCTTGTTAGTTGAAGGACCAGAGGTAACGAGGAGCTCTAACATGATTTTAGAGTTATTAAACCTACAATAGAAGGGCTGATGGTGAGTCACTACCTACTTTGCGTCTCATTAAACATATTACTTGAATTTTGACAATTACTTGAAGGAAGGCTTATATGTGAGGATGATACAAAAATGAGACATAACCATGGAGTCTGGAAGATCTGGGTTCAAGACCACCTCTGAAACCTATTGGCTATGTGACCTTGGGAAAGTCACTTTACCAGGCAATATCTCAGACAGCTTTCTGACTATAATTTGCAGAGCAGGTGCTGATTTGTATCATCATAGATTTTCCTCACTGTAAGTTCCCTAACTAACCAAAATTACAGTTATGGTGTCCCTCCCCCTCACAAAAACCCAGAAACAAAACTGAAAGGGGGTAGTAAAAATGCTAGGTGATAGAATTGGGACACAAAGTTTGGCAGACTAGACTTGTGGACTGACACTAACAGGAGGAATTCAAAAGAGATAAATTGTAAAGGCTTCTAAGTGTGTTTAAAAAGACAATTGCATAGATGTAGGCTGGGAGAAACATGAGTAAAAAGGCACATATAAGATAGATCCAAAAGTATCAGTGTCTGTAAGTTCTTGAGTTAACAGTGTGGTATGAGAGGGAAAAAAGCTAATTCAGGACCCTAAGGAACTTTTCTTTCTCATGGTAATTTCATGATACTCTCCTTGGTATAGCATTTCTTCTGGAGGAGCCATTCAGCTGGGGTCCCTGGGTCTGCTCCTCTCCATAGCTCCACTCTACTTCCAGGGCTATTTCTTCTTTGAATTTGAGATTAGCTCCCTACTTCTCAACTGCCAGAAGTCTTAGTCCTTGCCTCTGTATCCTTCTTTGAAAGCTGTCTCACTTTATCTGTGTCAGTCTTGAGAGCATGTGTGCCTCTTCACCATGCCTCAAACTACTACATGATTGGGACCATGCTTGTTTTTTGTAATTTTACAATGTTTATTTTTAAATCGTTTTATAATTGTTGTTGTTGTTTTCATTTACATTGTATAGATTACTTTCTTGCTTCTGCTTATTTGACTTTGCATCAGTTTGTGCAGTTCCTGCTTCTCTGTATACATCATTTTTGTTGTTTCTTACTATATATTTATATATGAACGTATGTGTATATGTGTGTGTCCCACAATTTGTTTGCAGGTTTATCTTCTTAAAGGCTTTCAGAGATATGGTCAGTCTTCAACCAGCAAATAGTCAACAGGCTTCCTATTCAATCAGAAAATTCTTTCACACTTGAAAAAGAGGCAGCGGGACTTAGATATTTCTTTGCATTTTGTTAGCATATTAATACCCTGTTATTTCTGTTTATCTGGTCCCTACATTATATGATAATATCAACTAGCTTGCCTTCCTTTTCCCATGCCACAAAGGGAATATATATCGATAAAAGCGTGTTTTTGTCAATATGAGATGATATAGGCAGGTATAGGCAATGACAATGGATCATATACATGAATATGTCATCATGGAACTAAGGATGGCTCAGAATTTTGAAGATGACAGAGAAGGAAGGTACTTAATGACATCTAAGTCATGGTAGTTTCCCTGTCTCTGTAGATGCTGATAGCAGACACAAATGATGTTAAACTCCATCCATTCAACCATCCATCTATCTAGCTAGCTAGTTAGCTATCTGTCTGTCTGTCTGTGTATCATCTAAAAGATATAGTTACTGAATATATGTATATTCAGCATCTACAGAAGATGTTAAGCAATATATTATAGTGTGGTAATATATTAAATTTCAGGCTTTCACTCTATGGGTTCAGTGTGATCTAGTGACCTGGACAGTTATAGGAATAAATAAAAACTTAATGACATTTCAAATCCCAAGCATGTAGATCCAGCTGAGCTAAAGAGATGGCATAGTATGAAACTCAGAGTTTATTGTCCATAAAATAAGGAACAAGAAGTCTAACGATATTGACTGCATTGTGAAAGAAGTCTTTTACTCAGCTCTCATAATTGACCTTCTATGATAGTTTTCATTCTGGGATGGTAGAGGGGGATGGAGAGAGAGAAAGAGAGACAGAAACAGACAAGAGAGAGAAAAGAGGTAGGGATAAAAGGAAGAAATAATGAGAAAAGAAAGAAGAGGGAGAAAATGAGAGAGAAGATGGAGAGAGAACAAAGGAGAGGAACAAGAGAAGGGAGTAAGAAAGAGGAAAGAGGAAGAAGGAAAGAGAGACAGAGAGAGAGAGAGAGAGAGAGAGAGAGAGAGAGTTCAGTGCCTACAGGGTTTCTGAATGTCAGAAGGACTGGGTCCAGGAATCAATTGGAAATCCATGTTTTTGTCTGTGTCACATGAAAACAATACTTTTATTTTTATTACCTTTTACATAATCCTATTAAATGCTTTTTACAGTATATCCTTGTTGTGGTTCAGTTGCTTGCAGACTTAAGGCAGTTTGAACTCACTCCCACACATCCTCCCCTCCCCACCAACCAGGGCTGTGGTGAGCCAGAATACTTGGAACCTACCCAGGGCAACATAATTTAGCTTTTCTCCCAGGTAGATTGTCCTGAGATTCAATTGTGGATTCTTTGAACAAGGAATATCTAAGAACTAGTCTAAAAAGGGCAAAGATGGCAGAGTAGAAAAGTATTTAGTTGAGCTTTCCCAAATTCTCTTCCAGACAAATCTAAAACAATACCTCAAATTGAATGCTGGAGTGACAGAAGCAGAAGCAGCAAAAGATCAGGTGAAACAATTTTCCAACCCAAGACAACTTAGGAGGTCAGCAGAAAAAGTCTGTCTCACCAGGTTGGTGATGGTCCCTGGGAACATAGCGCAGGCTATGTACCTTGGGGATGGTTGCATTGGTGGCAACAGCAGCTTTGGAAGCTCTTAGCTTGGATGGTAGGGAGAGTAGAACAACTGGTTGCAAGGAGATGGCAAAGGATCCTTTGCTGGCACTAGGTTCAGGACCCTGCTTGATTGCCCATATGCAGTTCTAGGTGACAGTCACAAGGTCAAAAAGAGTGATAGCTATTGTGGTGTAAGGTGCAGGGGTCAAGGTTATAGTTCCTGGTTGGAGAACAGTGCTTGTGATCACTCCCAGGAGAGTAGGAAACTTGGTCTCAATTCCAATACAAAGGCAAGCATTACCAATTATGTTTGCAAAAAAGCAGGGAACAAGCACAGGAGGAGTACCAGTGCTTATGGCTCCAAGGAAACAAGGTCCCTTCCTGGATAAAGGCAAATACACAGACCAGGAGAGGAGTGACCACATCATTTTCTTAAATCATACTACCTTGGAAGCACCAAAAACCTAGAAACTCCTGGAGCTAGCTCTGGAAACAATAGCAAACAGGGTTTGAAGCTTGAGACAGAGTCCCCTCCAGTCAAAGAGTGGAGACTGATTTTAAAATAAAGTAAAAGGTCAAGAAATATACTGGGGAAATGCCTCATAATAAGTTACTATGGTGACAGGGAAGATCAAGACAGAAACCCAAAAGAAGACAATGATGTCAAAGCAACTACAAGCAAAACCTCAAAGGAAAATGTGAATCTGATGAAAACCCAAGAATAATTCTTGGAAGAACTCAAAATGGAGTTTAAACATCAAGTAAGAGAAGTAGAGGAAAACTGGGAAAACAAAAAGATTTATGAAAGAAAATTATGAAAAGAGAGTCAACATCTTGGGAAAAGAGACATAAAAATCAACTGAAAAGAAGCATACCTTAGAAAGCATAATTGTTCAAATGGAAAAAGAGGTACAAAAGCTCAATGAAGAAAATAATTCCTTAAAAATTGGAATTGGGCGAGTAGAAGCTAATGAATTCATGAGACACCAAGAAACAATAAAATAAAATCAAAAGAATGAAAAAAAATTGAAGAAAACATGAAATATCTCATTGGAAAAACAACCAACCTGGAAAATAGATAGTGGAGAGATAACTTAAGAATTATTGGACTATCTGAAAGTCGTGATCAAAGAAAGACTGGGCATCAACTTTCAAGAAATTGTCAAGGAAACTGCCCTGCCCTGATATCCTCGAATCAGAAAGTAAATTAGAAATTGAAAAGAATCCACTAACCTCCTGGAGAGATCTCAAAATGAAAATTCCCAGAAATATTAAAGCCAAACTCCAGTGCTCTCAGTTCAAAGAGAAAATATTGTAAGCAGCCAGATAGAAACAATTCAAGCCTCATGGAGTCATAGTCAGGATCAAACAAGATTTAACAGCTTTCACATTAGAGGGCTTAAAATATGATATTCTGGTAGGCAAAGGAGCTAGGATTACAATCAAGAATCACTTATCTAGAAAAACTGAGTATAATTCTTTAGGGGGACGTTGATATTCAATGAAATAGAGGACTTCAAGCATTCTTGATTTTAAAAAAAGACCAGAATTGAATAGAAAATTTAACTTTCAAGTATAAGATTCAAGAGAAACATTAAAAGATAAACATGAAAGTGAAATCATAAGGGAAACAATGAGGTTAAAATATTTCCATTCCTATATGAGAACATAATTTCAACTCCTAAGAATTTTATCATTCTATGGACAATTAGAAGGAGTATACATAGAGGACAAAAGTGTAAGATAACTATGATGAGATTACTTTTAAAAATAAAATTAAGGGGTGAAAAAGAGGGGTACACTGGGGGAAGGGAGAAGGGAGAGATAGAATGAGATAAATTACATCACATAAAAGAGACATAAAAGAAAGATGATGGGTGAGGGGGTAGTGGCAAGCAACACTTGAACCTTATTCCCATTATACTTAGCTCCAAGAGGGAATAACATACATGTTCAATTGGGTACAGAAATCTATCTTATCCTATGGGGAAGTCAGAGGGGAAGGGACTAACTGAAGGGAGAGGGGCTGAGAGAAGGGAGGGCAGATTAAGGAAGGTAGTGCTCTAAAGGAAAATAGACTTTTCAGGAAAATGGGGGGAAGAGGGAGAGAGAGAGAGAGAGAGAGAGAGAGAGAGAGAGAGAGAGAGAGAGAGAGAGAGAGAGAGAGAGTAGGGAAAAAATAGGATGTAGGGAACTATATGGTAATCATAACTGTGAATGAGAATGGGATTACCTTACCCATAAAATGGAAACATAGCAAAATGGACTAAAAAACAGAGTTCAACAATATGTTGTTTACAAGAAAAACATAAAACAGAGACATATACACAAAGTCAAAATAAGGAATCTATTATGCTTCAGCTGAGGTATAAAAACATCAGGGATAGTATGGTTAAAAAGATTCAAGAGAATAACTTCTGGGTAAGATAATCATTTTATTAATAGTGTCAGCATTTTTATTAACAAAAGGATGTTAATTTGGCTCTCTCTCTCTTAGACCAAAGATAATCATGGTGCTGGGCTCAAGACATATCCCCATTGGAAGAAGGGTGCTCCCAAGGGTGGCAATTAACTCTGATTGGTTAACAATTAATAAGAGAATGAATATTACAGTGAGAGGTTGGACCTTAATTTTAATTATGTCATTTACTTTTAAGTTACCACTCAGACTTGGAAAATCTATTCAAAGTACTTATTCCCCCTCCAACCCCACCTCCCTGCGCCCCCCCCCCACCCCCGCTAGCTTAAACAGAAGGAAGTCACACCTTAAATTAGAAGTCTGATCTAGTTTAGTAAAGTAACAATACCCAGAAGGAGAAGATTAGTAATCCTATCTTTCATCAACCCTGTCCTTGAGAAGATTGGACGAGGAAATGGGACAGGGAAAAATATCTGGGGTCTCCCCAATTTTAACAACTGGCTATTAATATGAGAGAGAAATAATCATTTCAGTAGCAATCACGATCTCAGACAAAACAAAAGCAAAAATAGACTTAATTAAACGAGATAAGCAGGAAAACTACATTCTGCTAAAAGGTAGCAGTGACATAGACACATGTCATAATAGACAATGACATAATATAAATACTAAATATCTATGCACTAACTGGCATAGCATTCAAATTCTTTTTTTTCATTAATTTCATTTATTTTCAGTGTTCTACAATCACTACCATTAGATTTTCCCCCTCCCCCCATTTCTTCACTCTCCTTCACCTAGATGGCATGCAATTTTATATAGGTTCTACACATACATTTCTATTAAATACATTTTCACTATGGTTATGTTGTGTAGAAGAATTAAAATGAATGGGAGAGATCACATAACAAACCAAAACATAATACACGAAAAAAGAATGATCTGCTATATTTTGCAATTGAATTTCATAGTTTTTTCTCTGCATGTGGAAAGCATTTTGCCTTAAAATTTTTTTAAGTCCCTGCATTGCAACGTAGTTTCAAGTCTACCAGAAAAAACTCTTGCACACTGTGGTTGTTACTGTGTGCAAAGTTCTCTTGGTTCTGCTTCTTTCACTCAGCATCAGATCATATAAATCTTTCCAGGCCTTTCTGAAGTCTTCCTGTTCATCATTTCTTATAGCACAATAGTATTCCATTACATTCATATACCATAATTTATTCAGCCATTCCCCAGTTGATGGGCATCACCTTGAATTCCAACTTTTGGCCACCACAAAGAGTTCTGCTATAAATGTTTTCATACATGTGGGACCCTTTCTCATTTTTATGATCTCTTGGGGATACAGTCCCAGAAGCAATATTGCTGGTTCAAAGGATATGCATACTTTTGTAGCCCTTTTGGCGTAGTTCCAAATTGCTCTTCAGAATGTTTGGATGAGCTCACAGCTCCATCAGCAGTGTATTAGTGTTTCAACTGTCCCACATCTTCTCCAACATTTATCATCTTCCTGTTCTGTCATGTTTGCCAATGTGATAGGTGTGATGTGGTACCTCCTAGTTGTTTTGATTTGCATCTCTCTAATCACTAGTGATTTAGAGCATTTTTTCATATGACTATAGATATCTTTAATTTCTTCCTCTGAAAACTGCCTGTTCATATCCTTTGACCATTTATCAATTGAGGAATGACTTATATTTTTGTACATTTGACTCAGTTCTCTATATATTATAGAAATAAGGCCTTTATCACAGACATTAGCTGCAAAAATTCTTTCCCAGTTTTCTTCATCCCTTTGAATCTTGGTTGCACTGGGTTTGGTTGTGCAAAATCTTTTTAGTTTAATGTAATCAAAACTATCCACCTTGCACTTCATAATGCTTTCTATCTCTTCTTTAATCAAAAATTCTTCCCTTCTCCATAAATCTGATAAATACACTATTCCTTGCTCCACCATTTTGTCCATAGTATCAATCTTTATACCTAGATCATGTACCCATTTGGACTTTACTCTCATATATGGTGTCAGGCATTGGTCTATGCCTAGTTTCCACCATACTGCCATCCAATTTTCCCTGCAATTTTTGTCAAACAGTGAATTCTTATCCCAGAAGCTGGGGTCCTTGGATTTATCAAACAGTAGATTGCTATATTCATTGCCTACTGTGTCTTGAGTACCTACCATATTCCACCGGTCTATCCTTCTGTTTCTTAGCCAGTACCAAGTGGTTTTGATAATTGCTGCTTTATAATACAATTTGAGATCTGGTAGCGCTAGGTCACCTTTCCTAGCATTTCTTTTCATTAGTCCCCTTGGTATTCTGGACCTTTTGTTCTTCCAGATGAATTTTGATATTATTTTTTCCAGATCTAGAAAATAATTATATGATAGTTTAATTGGTATGGCACTAAGTAAGTAAATTAACTTAGGTAGAATAGTCATTTTTATTATATTGGCTCGGCTTACCCACAAGCAACTGATGTTTCTCCACCTACTTAGATCTGAGTTTATTTGTGTGAAAAGTGTCTTGTAATTGTGTTCATATAGTCTCTGGGTTTGTTTTGCAGGTAAACTCCCAAACATTTTATAGTTCTACCCTGACTTTAAATGGAATTTCTCTTTCTATCTGTTGCTGTTGGGCTTCACTACTAATATATAGAAATGCAGAAGATTTCTGCAGGTTTATTTTGTAACCTGAAACTCTGTCAAGTTGTTTATTATTTCAAGTAGTTTTTTACTTGAATCTCTGGGCTTCTCTTAGTATATCATCATATGATCAGCATAGAGTGATAACTTAGTTTCTTCTTTGCTTACTCTAATTCCTTCAATTTTTTTATCTTATCTAATTACTACAGCTAACTTTTCTAGTACCATATTGAATAATAGTGGTGATAATGGGCATCCTTGTTTCAGCCCTGATCTAATTGGAAACACATCCAGCTTATCTCCATTGCTTATAATGCTTGCTGAAGGTTTTTGGTAGATACTGCTTATTATTTTATGGAAAGTTCCCTTTATTCCTATGCTCTCCAGTGTTTTTAATAGGAATGGGTGTTGTATTTTGTCGAAAGCATTTTCTGCATCTATTGAGATAATCATGTGGTTTAGTTGTTGATATGATAGATAATGCTAATAGTTTTCTTAATATTGAACCAGTCCTGCATTCCTGGTATGAATCCTACCTGATCATAATGTATTATTCTCGTGATAAATTTCTGTATTCCTTTTGCTAAATGTTATTTAAATTTTTTGCATCTATATTCATTAGAGAAATTGGTCTATAATTTTCTTTCTCTGTTTTGTCTCTTCCTGATTTAGGTATCAAAACCATATTTGTGTCATAAAAAGAATTTTGGAGGACTCCTTCTTCCCCGATTTTCCCAAATAGTCTATATAGTATTGGAATTAACTGTTCTTTAAATGTTTGATAGAATTTGTTTATAAATCCATCCCACCCTGGCGATTCTTTTCCTAGGGTGTTCATTGATGGCTTGTTGAATTTCTTTTTCTGAGATAGGGTTGCTTAAGTATTCAATTTCCTCTTCTGTTAATCTGGGCAATTTATATTTTTAAAAATACTCATCCATCTCATTTAGATTATCAAATTTAGGGGCATAAAGTTGGGCAAAATAATTTCTAATTATTGTTTTAATTTCCTCCTCATTGGAGGTTGAGTTCATCCCTTTCATTTTTGATATTGATAATTTGATTTTCTATTCTTTTTTTTAAACAAATTGACCAAAAGCTTATCAATTTTATTAGTTTTTTCATAAAACCAACTATTAGTTATATTTATTAGTTCAATAATTTTCTTAATTTCAATTTTATTAAACCCTCCTTTGGTTTTCAGTGTTTTAATTTGGTATTTACTTGGAGATTTTCAATTTATTCTTTTTCTAGCTTTTTCAGCTGCATACCCAATTCATTAATCTCCTCATTCTCTATTTTATTCATGTAGGCATTCAAAGATATAAAATTTCCCCTAAGAACTGCTTTTATAGTATCCCATAAGTTGCCTCATTATTGTCCTTCTCTTGAATGAAGTTGTTGATTGTTTCTATGATTTGTTGTTTAACTCACTCATTCTTTAGGATTAGATTATTTAGTTTCCAATTAATTTTTGGTTTATCTTTCCATGGCCTTTTATTTCATATAATTTTATTGCATTATGATCTGAGAAGAATGCATTGACTATCTCTGCCTTTCTGCACTGGACTGTGAGGTTTTTATGCCCTAGAACATGGTCAATTTTTGTATATGTGCCATGTACTGCGAGAAAAAGGTATATTCCTTTCTATCCTCATTCAATTTTCTCCAGAGATCTATCATATCTACCTTATCCAGAGCTTTATTCACCTCCTTAACTTCTTTCTTGTTTATTTTGAGGTTAGGTTTATCAAGTTCAGAGAGGGGGAGGTTGAGGTCTCCCACTAGGAGAATTTTGTTGTCTATTTCTTCCTGCAGCTCCCCCAACCTCTCCTCTAAGAATTTGGATGCTATACCACTTGGAGCATACATGTTTAGTAATGATATTGCTTCATTGTCTATGATGTCTTTTAGCAGGATATAATTTCCTTCCTTATCTCTTTTGATTAGATTTATTTCTGCTTTTGCTTTGTCTGAGATTAGGATTACTATCCCTGTTTTTCTTACATCAGCTGAAGCACAATATATTCTGCTCCAACCTTTTACCTTTACCCCCATTTCAGATGCGTTTCTTATAAACAACATATTGTTGGATTATGGCTTTTAATCCACTCTTTTCATTCCATTCACATTCACAGTTTTGACGACAATATGTCTCTTTCCCTCCATCCTATTTCCTACCATTTGTGCTTTTAGTTCTCCCATCTTCCTTCCCCTCCTCAATAGAGCTTTCACTTTTGACTACCACTTCCCACAGTCTTCCTTTCCTTCTTTCAGCCCCGCTTCATTTTTTCCTCTTACTGCTTCTTCCCTCACTTTTAGCTTCCCCTCCCCTTTTTCCCCCTCTCCTCCTACTGCTTGTAGAGCTAGTTAGATTTATATACCTAATTAAGTTCATTGTTTCCTCCTTGAACCAAATTAGATGAGAGTACCTCTCAAACAATGCTCATCTCCCTCCCCTCTTTCCCTCTACTATAATATAATTTTGTACTTCTTCCTGTGATGTAATTTACCATTTTCTGCTTCCTCCTTTTCACATTTCCTGTTACAATGCCTTCACATGCTGAAATCACATTTTTATTATCACATCATTTACTTTATACACATTCCTTCTAAGTATATCCCTTTTATATTTCATAATAAATGTACAATCTCAAGATTAACAAGTATTATCTTCCCTTAGAGGGAGTTAAAGAATTTGCCCAAATTGAGCAACAAATTTTTCTTTTCCCTTGTTTATTTTTTTATGCCTCTCTTGAGACCTGCATTTGAATATCAAATTTTCTATTGAATTCTGGCCTTTTATCAGGAAGGTCTGGAAATCTCTTATTTCATTGAATGTCTATCTCTTTGCCTGAAATGTTATGCTAAACTTTGCTGAGTAATTGATCCTTGGTTGTAGTCCCAGCTCCTATGCATTACAGAATATCATATTCCAATTCCTTTTATGTTTTAATGTAGAAACTACAAAGTCCTGTGTGATCCTTGATCTGCTTGATATTTGAAAGGTTTCTTTCTGACTGCTTGTAGTATTTTCTCCTTCACTTGATCGTTCTGGAATTTGGCAACAATATTTCATGTTCTTTTTAGTTTGGGATCTCTTTCGGGAGGTGAAAGGTGGATTCTTTCAATGACTATTTTGACCTCTGGATCTAGCACTTCTGGGCAGTTTTCCTTGATGATTTCTTGGAAGAAATTGTCCAGACTCTTTTTTGTCATCATGACGTTTTGGTAGGCCAATAATTCTTAAATTTTCTTTCCTGGATCTATTTTCCAGGTCAGTTGTTTTTCCAATTAGATATTTTACATTTTCTTTTGTCTTTTCATTCTTTACATTTTGTTTGACTGATTCTTGATGTCTCATAGAGCCATTAGTTTCTACTTGCCCAATTCTAATTTTTATCAAATTGTTTTCTTCAGTTAACTTTTGCATCTCCTTTTCCATCTGTCCAATTATTCCTTTTAAGCAATTATTTTCTTTAGTTAGTTTTTGTACTTCCTTTTCCATTTGTTCAATTTTCCCTTTTAAAGAACTGTTCTCTTCCTATAATTCTTTTCTCATACTTTTAAAATTATTGACCAGTTTTTCTTCTATTTCCTCCTTCAGCTGTGCCAGGAGAGTTCTTTGTGCATGTGAACAGTTCATAGTCCCTTCTGAAGTTTCAGATGGGAGTATAGTCTCACTACTGACCTCTTTGGTATTCGTGTTTTGGTCTGTGTCCCCATAGAAAGATTCTATGGTTTTTTCCTTCTTATTTTGCTTCTTCTTACTCATGTGTATTGTGGCCTCTGGTTCTTTCAGCTAGAAACTGGAGAACCTGGTGTTGAGCTGACTGGTGTGAAAAAGCTAAGGGCTGGTGCCTTTTATTCTTTTTGTTTTGTGTTTCCCTGCTTCAGCCCTGGGGCTAGCTTGCTAAGTGTGGGGGAGCAGTGGTCTGGACACAGGAGATCTCCTCACCTGAACTGGAGCAAAGACAAGCTCAGGGATTGGTGATCCTGGCTGCCCTATTGTCTATCTGTTTCCCCTGGGGCAAGCCTGGGCTCCAAGTGTTGGTGATTGCAGGCTTCCACCCCTCTGGGGCTCCTCTCCTTCAGGTTCACCTCCACCACAGTAAGAGGAATCCCTCTTAGTTATTTTCCTAGCCTCAGGTGCTATGAGACTGTTTGCCTTTTCCACTGACTCCACTGATCTAGGATTTTTCTGAGGAAATATTTTATGGTTCTTTTGAGGTCAGCAAGGGGAGGGGGAGAGAGTATTTACTGATCACTCCACCATTTTGTCTCCCAGAAGTTCAAGTAGGTGACTTACAGATGTTTAATCTGTGGACTGATAGTCTCAGGAGTAGCTATGATTATACATGGTGCTCAGCAGCTTTCACTCACTGGGCTTTGCTAGTCTCCTGCCCTGTGCTGCCACTCTACTCTTCCACCCTGCTGCTCCTAGCTCAGGCTGCCCTTGGGCTTTCCTGCTTGGCCATGCTGCTGTGGTGGGACATGATGTGTTGTATGCTGTAGGCTCTTCTCCTCCATCCTCCACAAAACAAATCTTATCTGTTGACCTTCCAGTCTGTCCTGGTCTGTGAATCTGCCAAAGTCTGTCTCCTATTGGATTCTACACCTCAAAATTTGGTCATATTCTCTTTTTAGAGGTGTCTGAAGGAGTTTGTCTAAGAGCTTAGGTGAGTAGTTGCTCTCATTCCACTATCTTGGCTCCACCCCTGAAGCATTCAAATTCGTAAAGAAAAACTTAAATGAGTTACAAGAAGAAATAGACAGTAAAATTATGCTAATGAAGGACCTTAACTTCCCCCTCAGAACTAGATAAATCTAGCAAAAAAAATAAACAAAAGAGATTTTAAGGAGATGAGTAGGATTTTAGAAAAGTTACATATAATAGACCACTGGAGAAAATTGAATGGTAATAAAAAGGAGTATACCTTTTTTTCTCAGCAGTACATGGCACCTACACAAAAATTGGCCATGTGTTAGGATATAAAAATCTCACAACTAGTGCAAAAGGCAGAAACATTTAATACATTTTATTATGAATGCATTTAAATAAATAACACAATAAAAATTACATTCAACAAAGTGCTGTGGAAACAAAGATTAGAAATTAATTGGAAACTAAATAATCTAATCCTAAAGAATGATTGGTTAAAGAACAAATCATAGTAACAATTCATGGATTTGGATATAAAGGGTATCTAATAAGCAAATTAGGGGAGTATTTTACCTGTCAAATCTATGGAATAAGAGAAGAATTTATGACCAAAAAAAGAGATAGAGAGCATTATAGGATGTGAAATGGATAATTTTAATTACATTAAACAATTTTTTTGCACAAACAAAACCAATGCAGCCAAAATCAAAGGGAAGCAAAAAACTGGAAATTACAGCAAGTTTCTCTGATAAATGCTTCATTTCTCAAATATACAAAGAATTGAGTCCAATTTATAAGAATATGTCATTCCACAATTGATAAATGGTCTAAAGATATGAATAAGTACTTTTCAGAAAAAGAAACGAAAGCTATCAATAGTCATATAAAAATGCTCTAAATCACTATTGATTAGAGAAATGCAAGTTAAAACAACACTGAAGTACCACCTCACACCTATCAGGTTGGCTAATATGACAGAAAAGGAAAATGACAAATGTTAGAGGTAGTGTGGGAAAATAATGCGTTATGAACTGATCTGATCATTCTGGGGAAATATTTGGAACTTCACCCAAAGAGCTATAAAACTATATCCTTTGACTCAGCAATTCCACTACTAGGTCTGTACTTCAAATTGATGAAATAAAAAGAAAATTGATTTACATGTACAAAACATTTATATTAGCTCTTTTCATGGTGGCAAAGAATTGGAAATCAAGGAAATGTCCATCAATTGGAGGATGGTTGAACAAGTTGTGATATATGATTATGATGGATTACTGTTGTACTTTCCAAAAAACATGGAAAGTCTTATATGAATGGATTCAAAGTGAAGATTGCAGAAGCAGGAGAACATTGTACACAGTAACTTCCATATTGTATGATGATCAACTGTGAATGACTTAACTATTCTCAAAAATACAATGATCCCAGACAACTCTGAAGGACTTACAAAAATGCTCTCCACCTCCAGAGAAAGAACTGATAGAGTCTGAATACAGATCAAAGCATACTTTAAAATTTTTTTTAATGAAATTTAAATTTAAAAAATTTTAAGCATTTTTATTTAAAGTTTTCAGTTCCAAATTCTCTCTGTTCCTTCTCCCTGATGCAGTAAGTAATCAGATATGTAAAACATTGCCCTATTAGTAACTTTGTTCAAGAAGACTTGAATAAAAAAAAAAGGTCAAAAATAGCATGTTTCAGTCTGTATTCAATCAGTATCAGTTCTCTCTCTTAAGGCAGATAGTATGCTTCATCATTAGTCCTCTGCAACTGTCTTGGATCATTGTATTGCTGAGAATAGCAAAGTCATCCACAATTCTTCATCAAACAATATTGTTGTTACTATGTACAATATTCTCCTGGTTCTGTTCATTTCACTCTGCATCAGTTCATTTAAATCCAGGTTTTTCTGAAATCATGCTGTTTATAATTTCTTACAGTACAGTAATATTCCATTACAATCATACACCACAGTTTGTTTAACTATTCTGCAACTGATGGGCATCCTTTGGGTTTCCAGTTCTTAGTCACCACAAAAAGAGTTGCTGTAAATATTTTTTGTACAAATAGGTCCTTTCCCTTTTTTTATGTCTTTGGGATTTAAACTTAGAAGTGGTATTGCTGGATCAAATGCTTATGCACAGTGTTAAAGCCTTTGGGGCGTAGTTCCAAATCAAAGCATCCTTTTTAAAGTATTCTTTATTATTCTTGGTGTTTTGGTCTTTGTTTTCTTTTGCAACATGGCTAATGTGGAAATGTTTTGCATGACTATACATATAAACTCTATCATGGATAATGCATAATCCATGTATAGTTCATATCAAATTGCTCACCTTCTCAAGGAGGGAGTGAGAGGAGAGAGGGAAAGAATTTGGATCTCAAAATTTTCAAAAACAAATGTTAAAAATTTTCATTTATATGTAATTGAGAAAAAGAATAAAATCAGGCAAGAACCACTCTGTGGTTAATCAGGAGTCTTCTGAAATCTTATGAAATCTTCTTTCAGGCTACTTTTACCTGTAGAAGGAGGGGTCACCTAGTTAGTATTTTAACTAAATTTTTACTTACCTATATGTTTACACACACACACACACACACACACACACACACACACACACACACATATATATATTTTCTTTTATCTCAGCTCTCAGACTCTAAATGGTCCATTGCATCAGCTATGGGACAGTCTTGAACTACAGGTGAAACAATTAGGAAACACAAGAGTGTAAGAGAAAAAAAAAGAATTGTCCCAGTAGAATGGAGGATGAATCAAAAACATAATGAGTAATTCACACTAAAGCGATGAAAGACAAATGTTCCCATCCACAAAGGGGTGGAGCTAAAGGGAAGGAGCCAGCTCTCTGAGAGCCAGGCACTTACCCAAAAGTGCTCTTTGGGGTTTAATGGTTCACATGGCAGGTGAGATGAGGACATGATCCACTGAGAGATCATTGAATGGTACTAGATGTTACTCTCCAACATCCCTTTGATGCCCCAATAATTACTTCTCTAAATCATGCCAACAAAGTCAAATTTTTCTTTCTTGCCCTGAACTTTGGGTTTTTTCCAACCACATACAAACAAGCAAGAGCACTAATAGTTCAGCAGTAGTAGCGTAATTCTTTACAAATGTTCAGTACAGTTTAATCATTCTCCAGGCATGTCCAACTCTCTATTTGGGATTCGATTTTAAAGATGAACAAACTGAGACCCATAAAGGTGATAACTCACTGAACATCACACAGGTAAGTGGAAGAACCAGGATTTGAAGCCAGACCCCGTTACACCAGATTCCATACTCTATCCTTCTGTGCCTGCATGACCACCCTTCAGGATGTTGTTGAGGGAATTCCTGTTCATGTTTGGATTATTCAGCTTCTGAACTCATTTCTCACTCTGAAATTCTATTCTTTTCAGAGAGGGCTTCTAATTTATAGTAGAGTGGAAAGAGAATTGGAATTATCATCAGACTGGTATTCATGGGAGTTTGCACAATCCTTGGTGGTTATATTAAAGCATTAAAGGACTGTCAAAGGAAGGAGACTGGTTCTGCTAGACTAGAAATAGGGGAGGATGCCACAGAGAGAGATTGGAGCTTGACTTAAGGAGAAAATAATCTAAAGATGAGAGTTCTCCCAAAGTGGAATGTGGTCATGGGTAATTTTCAGCTTAAGTCTGATGGACTAGGCTGGATGAACACTTGGTGAGTTTGGTGTAGACGGAATGGAGCACAAACACCTTTGTGCTCTCCTACTACTCAGTAACTACATGCCTTTGCAACAAGCCAGGATATATGGTTTCTGTAAAGCCAAAGTTACCCACCCAGGACAGGAGCATACTGGTCCCTGAATGTGATGCCACCTCTCAAATGTAAAAAAGAAAGGGGCTTTCCAGCAGACATCAAGGAGACTACTGAAGTGCCTGTGGCAAGAGTGAGCTCAGAGGACAATGAGATAGGACTGAAGCAGCCCCACCACCCTCTGCACTGACTCAAGCATATTTGTCTGAGGCTAAAGAATGGTCCAGGTAGTTCAGACTAAAGTGTGATTCATGCCTGTCAATCCAGGAGCCCTGGCACTGGGGACCCTCAGCCTTTCTCCCCTTGGCTAAACCTCCTCTGGCCCTGGACCATCCTCAAGGCTCTACATCCCCAGGAAGCTTTCCTGGACACCGTGGGCCACATCAGTCTCTCTTTATCTACTCTCTCTCTTGTCTGCACCTTTCAGAGACTGCCCACCCTTCTTCCTTTCTTCAGGCAGGGTGGCTGGCTCCTTCCCCCTTCTAGACTTTAAAGGGAGAGAATTCTTTTTGAAAAGAGTTCAAGTCCCTTTTTGTTTTACCCATTACAGCCCACAGAGCTATTAAATCCTTTCTAATCTGCTTTTCTACTGGAATTTAAGACAGGACATGAATTTTGAAAATCTAAGATTCAATTCTCGTGCCTCTATTTTCTTAAGGATCAATTCCATTTTTTTTCATGTTGTAACATGGGTCCTATGAAAGCTTCTGAGACTAACCTGAACTGCCAAAGGAATCTGGAAGTGGGCAAGAAAGGTCAAAAAGGCTACCAAGATGGGAGGGAGGCCGGCTAGAGAGGGTGCACACCAGAGTAAGCCTGCGCATGAGCTCTGAAGGCTGAGTCTCCTTGAAGGGTAATGATCAAGACAAGCAGTGACATCCACAGTGGAGAGACAGAGACACAAGGAACAGCAGGGGCTGGAAAACTCTGAGATTCTAGGAAAGTGGGGCACATCACTGACCATGGAAGGCAGATCCAGGGCCACACCGAGAGGAGGAGAACAAGAGAGGAGGCAGATCTGTGAGAAAGACCTCTTCAAAATCCTTGGTCCATTTATAGAAGACTTGTGCAAATGTAGAGGGATAGGAGAATGGGAGGAGTTTGGTAGAATCACAGTCAAACTGAGACCTGTCAAAGACTTTAACTTGAAAAGACCAAGGTCCCCCACTGCTTCATGGGCCAGCTTCAGTTGTCCTGATCCATATCTGGCCACTGGACCCAGATGGTTCCAGAGGTGAAAGTGAGGCTGGAGCAAAGCTGCACAGCCCTCCCTCACTTAAATCCAATTCATTTATATGCCATGGCATCATCTTCCTGAAGTCATGGTCCTCTTTGAGAACAAAGGATAAACAGCAACACCTTAAGTGACTGTTATCATTTATGATTTCTGTGAATGACTGTTGTACAGCAGATACCTCTGGAACATGTCACTATCTAAATCCCAGGGGGATTTGATGTCTCCATGTGAATGAGAGTCTCTGAATCTTTCCAGAGAGCAGATTTTGGGTACAGGAAGATGCATAAAGACACTGTGACTTAGTGGATCTAGGGAAGAGAAAAACTAGGGCACAAGAACAAAAAACAAGGAATGCTGGAGGCTGCCAAAGACAAACGATCTATTTCACAATTTGACATTAAGCTTGATATGAATCTTTAAAGAAGGCAGAAGTATACAGGGGAGGGCTGGGAGGGAAAAGTGAAATCTTTCTGTCAATCCCTATCATTGGCCCTCTCTTCATCACTGATCCTTCAGAGAGGCCTGAGGCAGGAACACAAGACCCCATTGTCAGAGATCTTTTAAAAAGATCAGTTCTTGTGTTGGAGGGAATTTACAATGTATTCATAAAAAGCTGTTGTGTTTACCCAGCTTTCCCAAGCCATTCATTCTGCCAAGACATTGGAGTCCTTACAGGAAAACTAGAAACAAACCAAACATTCCTGTGGCTTTACAGTTGCTCAGACAACCTCTAAAATATTGCTACAGGCACTTCCTGAATGCTCAGGCTTCAACTCTATAAGCCAGAGAGTCCTGGAAGGAGTCAATAGCCAAGGTCCTGACTCTCACTTCATGGCCTTGTTCTCATAGCCTGAAATGGTGAAAAAAGTCCTGGACTTGGAATCAGAATCCCTTAATTTAAGTTCCAGTTCTGATGCTTGTGGATTGGGTGGCCTAAGGGAAGTCACCTGTCCTCATCAGTTTCCCTAGCTATACAGTGAATATAATGATAATGTTTGTCTACACACTTCAAGAGGTAATCATTTTGTAAAACATAAATCACAAGAAAAATGGCAGCAATTCCCTATGTATACCTGAGGACCATAAAGAATTAACCTTTGTGAAGTTAGACACATAATATTGAACAATCAATGCAACCAATTCAGGGTTTCCATTGAAATGTATGTCCCATGCAAATAGAATTTTCTAGAGCCTAGAGTAGCAGAAAGAATTTTATGCCATCTTTAAAGCTGTACTTATCCTTTCAGATGATTTATTTTAAAATATACACACTATATTTATAATTTGTTCTTATACTTGACTGATATTTCAACAGCTCCATCCAGAGACACATCTATTTTCTCTCTAAACCATTTCCCGTCATTAGGCCAGGGACTTTCTCTCAACAAAAAACATTCTGCTCCCTTTACCTTATCCTAGGTTTCATTTTTTAAAATAGCATTTTTTTTGAGTGTGGATCCTGGTCAAAGGTTTCTGGGAAATCTAAATGAATGCACTTCACTTTTCCCTGGTCTACACAAGGTCATTCCACGTTGCACAATTAATAACTTTTGTAGAATCAAAACTTCCATTAAGGTGGGAAAACTATAGCCATGCTTTCCTGCTTGCCCATTAGAGCCCTGTGGCCTCTAAGCTCCCCAGCCTCCTGAGTAGAACTGTACTCATGAAGTCAGCAGAAGTTTTGAGGCATTAGAGTCTGAGAGGTGGAAGAGAAGGGGTTGTTTAGTCATCAGTGAGACAGAACTTAAGACTGAGGGCTCAAGGGAAATAAAATCTAAGATATGGAGGAGAAACCTTGGCAATGGAAAGGCAGGGGACTTTAGAGGCAATATGTTATAGTGGGAAACACCATATTCAAACCTGTGTTTGAAAGTTAAAGCAATTGGACTAGATGACTTCCAAAATCCTTTCCAGCTATAAATTTCTAGTTTTATGATCCTAAGAGCTTAAATAAGAACAAAATCTAAGAGAACTTAAGTTGTAGTGGAAGTATCCAGGGCTCTACATTCAGATCCCAATTAGTGCAAATTATGAATCCCCTGAAGCTATCACAGGTATCTGGATTAGCACTATTGAAAGATGTAATTATATTATAATTGTGCATCAGATCAATGAAATTAAGTCTCACACCAATGAAAACATGCAGTGAGGATTAGAAAAATGTGACCACTGAAGTGCATTTTTAATTTGTACTAATCAGGACATAGAAAATCGGAACAGTGGCACCAGGAAGGAGAAAGGAAAAGGGAACTCATGTGTGATGTTATGGAAAGCTCATCGAATTTAGAACCAGAGGACTAGGGCTTAAATACCAGCTCTGCCACTTACTACTGATGTGACCTTGTATAAATCACTTTTCTTCTCTGATCCTAAATTCTTTCATCAGTAAGATAAGGAAACTGAATTAGATAATCTTTAAGGTTCTATCCTTTCAATGAACCAATTTCACAAACTAAATCATCTCAAGTTTTCCCTCTTCCTCATTCTCCCTTTCAATCTATTACAAAGCTTTGTTGATTCTACCTCCAAGTCACATTTTGCATCTATCCTCCTCTCTCCACTCTCACAGACATCAACCTTATTCAAGCACTGATCATCTTTTACTTGAAATACAGTAATAGCCTCTTAACTGATCTTCTATGCTTCAAGTCTCTCTCCTCTCCAGTCCGTTGTCCACAGCACTACCAAATTAGTATTCTTTGAAGACATGAGAACTTTATCATTCCTCTACTCAAGAAATGTCAAGGTCTCCCTATTAGCTCTTACATAAAATATAGACCCTTTGTATTTATAATAATGCTAAGCACATTGCCTGGCATATAGTAAGTGCTGTATAAATGCTTATTCTCTTCCCCCTTCTCTCCTTTGTTCGACATTTGAAACCTCTCACAATCTGGCTCCAAGCTATCTTTCCAGACTGATTTTACATTGCTCCTTACAACATTCTAGCCAGACTGGTATAAGTACTCTTCTTTGTATATGATCATACAACATTTCAACTCCCACCTCCATAACTTTCTACAGGCAGTCCCCTAGGACTAGAGTTCTAGTTCTTTTCAGCTCCTCCTCTTAGAAGCCCTGGGTTCATTCAAGGCTTAGCCCAAGTATCATCTCCTGCAGGAGACCCTTCCTGATTTTTCCAATTGTTGGTACTCTCCTCTGCATCAAAAAATAATTGGCATTTTTTTGTGCATGTATCTGTATAAATGTGTATTTATACATATATATGTATATTTATCTATATATGTGCCTATATACTACATACCTACATATCTACTACCTGTCTGTCTATTTATCTATTTATTGATGACAAGCTTTCTCCAGTAGAAGGTAAGTTACTTGAGGCCAGAAAGTATTTTGATTTTGGTCTTTTTATGCTTAGTACCTTGCATGGTGCCTGGATCGTAGTAGATATTTAATAAATGTTTGCTGAATTGAATTGGATTCTAGTTCTGAATCCTTTCATCCTTACATGCCTAGCTTGACTTAGTAGAGATCTCCAGTTCCATTTAATTCATGGCCATGGGGAGTACGTGAGTGTAGCCTGAGTGTTTGGGATACAGGGGACTTAGTCCTCTCTTTGACCACATGAGAAATAGTGTGTGTTAAGTATTGTACTTGGTAGAAAGAGCCCTGGCCTTGAACTCAAAAGACCTGAGGCTAAATTCCAGCATTTACTCTGACAAGCTGTGAAACATTGGGTAATTCACTTTGAAGCCTCTATTTCCTCATCTGCGGTGTAACACTTGAATTATTTTGACCCTAAAGCAATATAGAAAGGTGAGTCAAATAATAACACAGAAGGAAAGATGAACAAATTATTCTAAGTCTTGAGCAGGAAAAGATTTTTCTTGGAACAGTTCTTTACACTATTGTCCAGGATCACACATACAATGTTATGAATGTTAGTTGGATTGAGATAGATTCTACAACAAAAGGTGTGCCTTTTAGTGAACCTGTCTCTTTCCTAGAGGTCAATATAGAAACTTTCTCAGTGTCCATTCCTGTGGAATACTCAAGCCCCCACATGTCACATAGTTCTTCTTGACATCTAACTTGACTTCCTTGATGTGATGGAAGATGGTGACTGTAGCCCTGTGGTCTGTGAGGTTGGAAACCAGCTGGGCAGGTTCCTTCTTAGCCTGAAGGCAGGTCCTGGGGATGACTCCCCTCATCCCCCTTGGAAGGAATTAGTTCTGCCCCTGGGAGAGCACAAGTACTGAGACCAAATCTAATTCCCATTTTAATTAATTGTCTAGAAGATGAAGCATGGAGTGACATCTCCAATTTTGAAGATGGCAAACTCCTCCTGGTACTCAATGTTCCATCAAAATCTGTGTTTGCATATAATGCTAAAGCTTCAACTCAAAGTTAAAATTTACCAGTAGTCTGGCAACAATATAATGGATTTTTTTTGGTCATGGCAATCCAGGAAATAAAGAAAGTTCTGTACAACTAGCCTCCCTCTACTTCTGCAGTAATGGTAGCAGAGTGGGAGAACAGGAGACTTAGGGCCCAAATTTTAGACCAGCTATTTAACTTAACAAGAATTTAATGAGTGTTGATTATATGGCAGGCACTACATTAGATACTGGGATAAAAACACTAAAGTGAAGTACTTAACATGAAAGTACTTAACCTGCAAGATCTTTGTCCAATGATGAACAAGTTGTTTTAGTATTTGAGGAACTGAACTAATCAATACTGAATTTTCCATGATAAGTGAAACCAAAAAATGTAAGAAAGTTGAAGCCAAGTGAAAGGACAGTTCACATATTCTGCCTGGAAAGGCAAGTAAAGGAGTTTTTTCATCGTGCATCCAAAGGCATAATTTCATGAAGAAACTTGGCTATTTCATCTGGTCATCTCATCTCATTTGATGAATCTCAAAAGTTTAAGGAAAAGAGCTTCCCTCCCCATCTCAGATAAATGTAATCACAGAAGACCCAGAATATAATTACAAAATATGAAGTATATGATAAGGAATTTTCCTACAACTCCATGTCAATACATAATAAGTCACATCAACTGGGAATTAATCAACTTGAACAGATGACAGGACCTTGGCCATTGGGTGAAGGGAATTAACATTATGCAGGTTGATAATAAATTACTCCTCCAAGCCTATATATAAAACTAGTAAATTGTTCAGTGGCAAAATATTCCAGTCTTAGGAGCAATTTATGGAGGCAGATATTTTTGCCTGCACCAGAAGGCAGCAAAAGAAAAGAAGGGTACTATCTTGGGTCTTCTGACCATCAACCATCTCATCATAGTTTTTAAGCCAGTAGAATACAATGCATTGAACTAAGAGCAGAGACATGTGCCCAAGTACAGAACTAATACAGAGAGACAATC
>CM053769.1:43576123-43596210 GCA_028658325.1 Potorous gilbertii | reverse complement strand
ATAAGGAAAGAGGCTTTGGGCCCTAAAGTCCTTTGGGCGTTAATGAGGCCTTGTACACACAGTACTATTGGCTCTCCATCTTTGTTGTGGTTCCTTCTTACCTGCTCTAAGGTGAATGATCTAGGAGATAAAACAAACTAGTTATGATCTAGTGATTCTTTAAAAACCAGAAGAGCCACCAGAGGTCTAGGAACTAGAATTCATACTACAGTTTGGTGGTAGATGAGCCTGATGAGCCAGCACAGCCTTGAGGAACCACTTACTTGCCTAGCAGTGTATTGCCCCAACAGCCCAGATGAGTGTTTTACAAGAAAAATAGTGATTCTATTCATCAATTATGCCTCCTGGAAGTACAAAAGGTATGAACCTACACCACTCCCTGTTCTGTACCCAGCCATTGTGGTTTTGATAAGGTTTCTTGGTCCAGGGAAGCCTTACCTCCAATTTAGTTAAACTCCCCTTTCTCACATTCATTGGTTTATTAAACTCTACTCTACTCTACTTCTTTAACTTCCTGAGGACAATGCTAATTTTGGTTCGGTCTAGGTAGGACCACCCCAAAAAGGAGTTGGAAAAGACAAACTCAATGTACAATATGAACCAGGTATAGAGAAAGTAATTTATTCCTAAACAGAAAACAGTAAAAAAGAATCATAGCGCACAGCAATGGAATTATTTA
This sequence comes from Potorous gilbertii, assembly GCA_028658325.1. Taxonomy (NCBI): domain Eukaryota; kingdom Metazoa; phylum Chordata; class Mammalia; order Diprotodontia; family Potoroidae; genus Potorous; species Potorous gilbertii. Next base: position 43,595,531 of record CM053769.1, on the reverse strand, counting down.
AACAGTAACAACTTATAAATACTTGTTTAATTAACTGGAAGGTTAATACAGTTTTCAGTACTCTAATTAATCATTTCTACATTTCATCTTTCCCTTGCACTGAACGTGGTGAAAACTTGCTAGTAAAGCAGTCAAACCAAGTCAATACTTTATACCCAGTGGCCATTTTCTCAGATGAAGATACTTTCCTAAAAATCAGTCATTGACACTCCTCTCCAATGGAAACCACTACTGCTACCATGCCAGTATACACTACTGTCTATACATGTACTGTCTATATGAGCAGTATGTGCTACTGTCTTTCTAAAGAATGTTGCTTCTGTTGCTGCTACAAATACATATTTCCACACTTTTCAAGACTCAGAAGGTCATATGTTTAAGGAAAGGAAAAACCAAAGAGAAGCAGTTCCATACCAGGCACAGGTTTGCCTAGGTAGGACATATGCTCACAATTGCTTGGACCCAGGTAAGAGATGGAGTGATTGCCCTTCTCCCCATCTGATTCTCCAGACACAACTTAGAATAGTCCTGATCCTCTGAAGATGGAAAAGAAAAGAAAGAGGCAAGATAGTGGACCATCCCTTTTGTATATCCACTAAGTTCTGGCTGAACAGACAATTAAGGATTGTCTGTTCATCTGCTATTGAAAATCATCAGGGATTCTAGCTCATCAGCCAATTAGGGAACTCTCCATCATCACACAATACCAATCTCTAATAACGAGTCATACATGACATGAAACAAACAGAGAGTATCTGTTCATGCTCAGAATAAGCCCATGTTATATATTATTCAATATAATTTGTGTGAATGCTTAAGTAGTAAAGGTATGTGTAGAAAGTGACCATTGACTCAAAGTTTGAAAGAATCTAGGTATTCTAAGAGGCAGATGTGCATTCCAAACATAAGGAACAGCTTCTGCAAAGATGGAGATAGAAGGTATACAAAATATGTTAAGAACAGAAATGTTTTTGCCATCAAAACCCAGATAACAAGAAAATTGCTCATTCCCCATGTCCTCCAAAACAAATTTTACAAAGCTAGAAAGGGAAGTTCTGGTAGTGTGAGTAAACATGAAACACTTGATAGTGATGTCCACTTCTTATCTCATAGCGTATTTCCCCTGTCAGCAAAGGGGGAGGTGAGTTATATTCACTCATTTTTCCCAGAATTATCTGAACTTATATCAACTTCCACTCTCTTTTTAAAAATAATTTCATTTTTTCTTCAAAGAAAAATCTTGCTTCTCTCTCTCTCACTGCCTTGTTCTTCCCACCCTCCACATTGAGAAAGCAAGAATTACTGTTACAAATGACTATAGTCAAGCAAATTCCCACATTGGCCATGTCAAAAACAAAAAGAAAAATGATCCCACAACCTCAGTCTGCACTCGGGATCCATCACCTCTCTGTCAGGAGGTACAGAGTATGTTTCATTATGAGTCTTTTAGAATCATTGTTAGTCATTGTGTAGAGTTTCTAACACTTTCAAAGTTGTTTGTCTTTACAATATTGTATTGTTTTTTTTTTTATAAATTGCTCTTTTCATTCTGTTCACTTTATAAGTCATACAAATATGGGCAGCTTTCTCTGAAACCATCCCTTTTATCATTTTTACAGTACAATAGTATTCCATGAATTCAAATATCATAATTTGTTTAGCCATTCCCCAATTGATGTGCATTTCTTTGGTTTCTAATTCTTTGCCAATACAAAAAAAAAGTTGTTATAATTTTTTTTAACAAAGCTATAATTTTTTTAACATATGGATCATTTTCTTCTTTCTTTGATCTCTTTGGAAGTATGAACATAGTAGCAGTATCACTGGATCTAAGGGTATATAGAGTTTAATATATTTGGGAGCATAACTCCAAATTGCTTTCCAGAATGGCTGGGCCAGTTCACAACTTCACCAACTTACAACTCTGCTAAGTGTATTAATGTACTTGTTTTTCCATAGCCCCTCTAGCAGTTATCATTCTTCATTTTTGATAGTGTTTTCAATCTGTCTATTGTGAATGGCATCTCAGAATTATTTTGATTTAAATTTCTGTAATTATTAGATATTTAGAGTATTTTTTCATATAACTGTTGATAACTTGGATTATTTGTCTGAAAACTTCGATCATTCTTTGATCATTTATCAATTGAGCATGATTCACAAATATGAATCTATTCTCTATATATCTTCTATATTTTAGAAATTAGACTTTTAATGAAAGAAACCTGCTATAAAGATTTTCCTCCATTTATTGGCCTTGACTGTGTAATTTTTAAAATTTTATGTAATCAAAATTGTCTATTTTACCTTGAATCTCTCTATCTCTTGTTTGGTCATTAATGTCTCTACCTATACTTAGATTTGACAGATAATTTCTCTTTTTAAAATCCTTTTCTTTTTAAAGTTTTTTTCTCTTTTCAGTTTTCAACATTCATTTCAAACAAGATTTTGAGTTCCAAATTTTCTCTCCATCTCTCCCCTCCCCAACTCCAAGAGACCATGCATTCTGATTACCCCTTTCCCTAATCTGCCCTCCCTTCTATCACACCCCTCTCTCCCCTTATCCCCATCTCCTCTATTTTATTGTAGGGCAAGATAGATTTCTATACCCTGGCACCTGTATTTCTTATTTCCCAGTTGCATGTAAAAACAATTTTTAATATTCGTTTCTAAAACTTTGAGTTCCAACTTCTCTTCCTTCCTCCATCCCCACTGAGAAGGCAAACAATTCAATATAGGTTATACATGCGTAGTTATGCAAAAAACTTCCATAAAAATCATGTTGTGAAAGACTAACTATATTTCCCTCAGCCTATCCTGCCCCCCCATTTATTCTGTTCTCTCTCTTGACCTTATCCCTCCCCAAAAGTATTTACTTCTAATTACCCCCTCCTCCCATTTGCCCTGCCTTCTATCATCCCCACCCCCACCCCATTTATCCCCCTTTCCTCTACTTTCCTGTAATGTAAGGTAGATTTTCATACCAAATTGAGTGTGCGTGCTATTCCCTCCTTAAGCCAAACGTGATGAGATTAAGCTTCACTTTTTCCCCTCTCACCTCCCCGCTTTCGCCCTCCATTGAAAAAGCTTTTTCTTGCTTCTTTTATGAGAGATAATTTGCCCCATTCCATTTCTCCCTTTCTCCTTCCAATGTGTTACTCTCTCACCTCTTAATTTTATTTTTTTAGATATCATCCCTTCCTATTCAACACACCTTGTGCTCTCTGTCTATATGTGTGTGTGTGTGTGTGTGTAATAATCCCTCCAACTACCCAAATACTGAGAAAAGTTTCAAGAATTACAAATATTATCTTTGCATGTAGGAATGTAAACAGTTCAACTTTAATAAGTCCTTTATGATTTCTTTCCTGTTTACCTATTCATTCTTCTCTTGACTCTTGTGTTCAAAAGTCAAATTTTCTATTCAGGTCTGGTCTTTTCATCAAAAATGCTTGAGAGTCCTCTTTTCATTGAATGACCACTTTTTGCCCTGAAGTATTATACTCAGTTTTGCTGGGTAGGTGATTCTTGGATTTAGTCCTAGTTTCTTTGACTTCTGAAATATCATATTCTAAACTCTGTACTCCCTTAATGTAGAAGCTGCTAGATCTTGTGTTATTCTGATTGTACTTCCATGATACTCGAATTGTTTCTCTGACTGTTTGCAATATTATCTCCTTGACCTAGGAACTCTGTAATTTTGTTCACTTTTCCTAGGAGTCTTTCTTTTTGGATCTCTTTCCAGTGGTGATCAGTAGATTCTTTTGATATTTATTTTACCCTCTGGTTCTAGAATATCAGGGAAGTTTTCCTTGATAATTTCATGCAAGATGATGTCTTGGTTCTTTTATTCATGGTTTTCAAATAGTCCCATAATTTCTAAATTCTCTCTCCTGTATCTATTTTCCAGGTCAGTTGTTTTTCCAATGAGATATTATCACATTGTCTGCTATTTTTTCATTCCTTTGGTTTTGTTTGATAATTTCCTGATTTTTCATAGTCATTAGCTTCCATCTGCTCCATTCTAATCTTTAAGGAATTATTTTCTTTAGTGAACTCTTGAATCTTCTTTTCATCTGGTCAATTCTGCTTTTTAGGGCATTCCTCTCCTCATTGGCTTTTTGGATCTCTTTTGCCATTTGCATTAGTCTATTTTTTTACAGTGTTATTTTCTTCAGCATTTTTCGGGTCTCCTTTAGCAAGCAGTTGACTCATTTTTCATGATTTTCTTGCTTCACTCTCATTTCTTTTCCTAATTTTAGCTCTACTTCTCTTACTTGATTTTCAGAATCCTTTTTGAACTCTTCCATGTCCTGACACCAGTTCATATTTTTCTTGGAAACTTTGGATGCAGGAGTTTTGACTTTGTTTTTGTCTGTTTGCATGCTTTGGTCTTCCTTGTCACTGAAGTAAGATTCCATAATCTGATTCTCTTTTCCATTTTTTGTTCATTTCCCCAGTCATTTACTTGACATTTGAGCTCTTTGTCAAGGTAGTTCTCAGCTTCCACTGGAGGTGGAGGGGGGGGAGCATGTACTGTTAGCTGCTTGATCCCCCCACAATCTGTGGGCCTAGAGCTCCAGAAACAATGGCTTCAGCCATCCCTGCTACTGTTATGGCTTCTGTGAGTTCTTCTTCTCCCTCCCCTCTCTGCCAGCCTGGGTTTGAGGCTGGGCCACTCCACTCTCCTGCCCTGGTCCCATAGGCTTTTCCCACTGACCTTCCAATTTATCCTCCATGTTTTGGGGTCATGAAGCCTAGAAACCAATACAGGTGTGAGTGATTCAGTCTCCCCAAGGCCTGCTCAGGTCCCCTCTAGCACTTGCAACCCACACTTGACTGCGCTCTGCTCTCAGCTTTGCATGATAGATACTTCCCAGAAACCTTCCAGGATGTCTTGGGTTGGAAATTTGCTTTACTCTGTCATTTTGTGTGTTCTGCAGCTCCAGAATTTGTTTAGAGTCATTTTTACAGGTATATGGATGGGCTTGGTGGGAGCACTCTAGAAAATCTGTGCTGTTACTCCACCATCTTGACTCTGCCCCACCACTTCCAATAATTTCCTTTTAAAAAAGCATTTAGTATTTAATTTTTCCCTCATTACACATAAACACCAATTTTTAACATTTATTTTTAAAACTTTGCATTCCAAATTCTTTCCTTCCCTCCCCTCCCCATTCTATATGTTATATATGTGTAATCATGCAAAACATATTCATAATAGTCATATTGTGAAAGAAAACATAGATTAAAAAAACTCAAAGAAAAATAAAGTGGAAAAAAGTTGCTTCAATTTGTGTTCAGGCTCCATGAGTTCTTTCTCTGGGGATGGATAGCATATTTTATCCTAAGTCCTTCAGAGTTATCTTGAGTCATTGTATTGCTGAGAAGAGCTAAATCATTCACAGCTGATCATCCTACAATATTGCCGTTACTTTATACCCATTATATTTCACTTTGCATCAACCCATGTAAGTCTTTCTAGATTGCTATTTTTGTTCCAAATTTTTTTCACAGTTACAATTACTACTTTTATTTCCCTCCATCCTATTCCCCCTACTCCCATTTATTCTATACCATCTCTCCTTTCACCCTGTTCCTCCTCAAAAGTGTTTTGCTTCTATTACCTTTCCCCCAATCTGCCCTCCCTTTTATCACCCCCCCCAGACACACACACACACACACACACACACACACACACACACACACACACGCATCCCTTCTATTATTCCTTTCCCCTTCTACTTCCCTTTAGGGTAAGGTAGATTTCTATACCCATTCCTTGATAGATGATTTCTTCTTTGTTCCTCTAATGTTTCTATTGTCACCCTTTTTAATCTAAGTTATATTTCTTGTATTTGAATCTTACCTTCACATCCTGGTGAATTCCTATAGATCATCATCCAAAGCCCTCTCCACACCTGCTACCACCTGATTCCTCATTCCTATCCTCCTTAATCCTCTCACCCTGGCGGAAGCTAGGTGGTGTAGTGGATAGTGCAGGAGTCAGGAGTACCTGAGTTCAAATCTCATCTCAGACACTTGACACTCACTAGCTGTGTCCTTGGGCAAGTCACTTAACCCCAATTGCCTCATCCTGAGTCATCTCCAGTCATCCTGATGAATATCTGGTCACTGGATTCAGATGGCTCTGGAGAAGTAAAGTTGGTGACCTGTACAGCCCTCCCTCACTCAAAACAAAGTCAAGTGCAAGTCATGTCCTTATTTCTCTGATGGCATGGTCTTTTTCATCAATGAAGGACAAATACACAACCTTCTCATCCTAAATTTTCAACCTAACTTCACCAAGTCCTTCCACTGTGCCCTCTGGAATGTCTGTTCCATAGACAACAAGCTTCCCTTCATCTTAAAACTTTTCTTCTCCCACTCCCACTACTAGCTCCTGCTGAAACCTGGCTTCCCCTGATGGCATAGCCTCCTCTGTCACCATTTCAGTACTGGCTGCAACTTACTGCATTCTCTTCAGTTCACTGATAGAGATGGGAGAGTTGGAATTCTCTTCACTCCTCATTGCCCCTTCTTAGGTTCTTCCCCTTTCTTGATCACTCAAGTATTCATACCTACCATCCAATCAAAATCCTGGTAGCTGTTGTCTATAGACCCCCCAGGTCACTTCCTTTCCTTCCTCAATGAGCTTGATACCTGGCTCACAATTTTTCTCTTCTCTTCAACTTCTGCCCTCATAGTAGGAGACATCAGTGTATATAATAATTCTTCCTCAAATACTCTAACCACTTAGGTCTTTGTGTGTGTATCTATACATACATGCATGCACAATATACACATATGTATGTATATACATACATGTGCTTATGCATGTATATGTGCATATGTGTATACATACATATATACCACTGAAAAAAGGTAGAGAAAATAATGCAACCATCTTAACTGGGTCCACTGCAAATTTATATTACATAATCCTAGCTGGCCCCTCATTGTTGCTAGGTAATCCTATGTAACTCCTCTATCAACTTATTATTGCATTCTCTGCTGCAGCTCTCCAAACCTTTTCGTCCTTCCTCAAACCTTCCATGGCTCTCCCTCTTCCCACTTTCTCAATTGAGAACCTTGTCTCATATTTTACAGAAAAAATTGGGGCCATTTGTTGTGAACTCTCTCTTCTCTCCCGTTCTTTATCTCCTATCATTCAGATGCCTTCTGTCACTTTCTTCTCCTTCACTCCTCTGATGTAATGAAATGGTCTTACTCCTTACCAAGGTTGACCCCTCTTGTTCAAGTAATCCCATTCCATCCCAGCTTCTCCAACAAATTGTAATCTTCTCTGTCATCTCCACTTTCACTAATTTTCAGTCTCTATCTACTGACTCATTCCCTACTGCCTACAAACATACCTATGTTTTTCCCAGCCTGAAAAAAACTCTCTTAATCCTTTCATCCTCACTTGTAGTCTTATAACTCTTCTGTCTCTTTTAGCTAAACTCAAAAACACCATCTACAATAGATGACTCTACTTTCTCTCTTCTCACTCTCTTCTTAATCCTTTATAATCCATGTTTTAGACCTTATCATTCTACTGAAACTGCACTCCAAAGTTTCTAAGATCTCTTAGTTGCCTAATCCAATGACTTTTTCTCAATCTTCTTTATCCTTGACCTACCTGCACCCTTTGACACTAGTGATCACTCTCAATTCCTTCATTCTCTTCTTTCTAGGTTTTCAAGACACCACTCTCTACTTGGTTTTCCTCCTATCTGACTTCTTTCTTTACCTCCTTTGTTGGATCCTCTTCCAGATAATGCCTCCTAACCATAGGTATCTAGAGTTAGGGTTCTGTTCTGAGTCTTTTTCCCTTCTCCTAAACCACTTCTCTTGGTGATCCCATCAATTCCCATGGATTTCATTGTTATCTCTGTGCTAACAATTCTTCCTACTCTAGATTTTTTGCTGACCTCCAATCTCACATGTCCAACTGCTGAACTGGATGTCCAAAAGACATGGTAAACTCAATATATCCCAATGAAACTCATTATCTTTCCCTCTAAACCTCTCCCCACTCAAACTTTCCCTATTACTGTAGAAGGCAACATCATCCTCCCAATGACTCCCAATGACTCAGGCTTTTAACTTCGAAATCATCCTGGACTCCTCACTATTTCTCACCCCCCATATCTAAGCTGTTACCAAGGCCTGCTGATTTTATCTTTGCAACATTTCTACAATGTGCCCCTTTTTCTCCTCTGATGGTACCAATACAACACAGTCCCTCATCATCTCACATCTGAATTAATGTAATAAGCCACTGATGGATCTGTCTGCCTCAAATCTCTTCCCACTCCAATCCATCTTCCATTCAGTCATGAAAATGATTTTCCTAAATTGTAGGTCTGATCATGCCAACCCTACCCCTTACACTCAGTAAACTACAGTGGCTTTCAGTTGCCTACAAAACAAATACAACATGCTCTGGCATTCAAGACCTTCAAACCCAGCCCCCTCCTACTTTTCCAGTCTTCTTACACCTTACTCCTTGATGTGTACTTTCAATATACAGTGACACTGACCTCCTGGCTGTTCCACAAACAAGACACCCAATCTCACAGCTCCAAGTATTCTCTCTGACTGTCCTCATGCCTAGAATGTTCTTCCTACTCCACTCTCTGGTTTCCTTTAAGTCTCAGCTAAAATCCCACCTCCTATAGGAAGCCTTGGTCAACCCTCTTGTTTCCCTCTATTAATTCTCTCCTATTTTTCCTGTATATACTTTGCTTTGTACATGTATTTATCTGCATATTGTATCTCCCATTAGATTATAAATTCCTTGAGGGCAGGAACTGTCTTTTGTTCCTTGGACAAGTTCCAAGGAACTTGTCTTCCTCTATTCCCAGTTTTAGATAGGTAATATTTATTATGTTAAAAAATAATTTATTCCTATAATTTCTAATATTTTTAACAGGAGTAAACATATCTTCTTAAAAGATTTTTGTATCTATTTACATAACCAAGATTTTTGTTCTTCTTGTCATTAATATGATCAATTATGTTTATAGTTTTCCTAATATTGTGTCAGCCCTGCATTCCTGGCATATAAATCCAACCTGATCATGAGAATAATCTTCATCATCTGTCACTGTGGTCTCCTTGCTATTATTTTATTTTAAAATTTGGTATTGATATTCAATAGGGATATTTGTCTATAGTTTCTCTGTTTTGATTCTCCCTGGTTTAGGTATTAACAGTATATTTGAATTATTGAAGGAATTTGATAGAACCCCTTATTTTCCTATTTTTCCAAAGTTCATGTCAGTTTTTGCTTGCTTAGAACTGTGTACTACTCCAGATGGTTCCAGGTCTTAAGCTCCCAAATGACCCCACATTCCTAATTAATCCCATGACTATATGTTAAGTCAAGTCTAATCAACAAGCATTTAAATGCTTACTATGTGTCAGGCTTTTGCTAAGCTCTGGGACACACAAATAAAAGGGCAAAAACAGTCCTTAAACAAGATATACATATGAAATTGAAGGTAATCTCAGAGCAGGAACTCTAACAAATGGTAGCAGGATAGTAGAAAGGCCTCTTGTAGAAGGTAGGATTCAAGCTGAATCTTGAAGGCGCCCAGGAGGTAGTGACAAGAAGGGAGTGCATTCCGGACATGAGAGACAATGAAAACACATAGATAAACTATCTTGTGTAAGGAATGGTGGAAAGTCAGCATGGCCAAATCAGAAAGTATGTGGAGGAGAGTAAAGTGTAAGAAGGCTTGGAAGGTAGGAAAGGACAAGTTTATGAAGGGTTTTAAAAGCCAAATAGATCATTTTCTATTTGATCCTTCAGGGCATAGGGAGCCTCTAGAATTGACTGAGTAGTAGGTTGACATGGTCAGATTTGAATTTTAGGAAGAGAACTGAGTGGAAGATGGATTGAATAAGGAGAAACTTGAGGAAGGGTGAACAATCAGAAGTCTGCTATCGCAAACCAGGCATGAGATGATAAGGGCCCACACCAGGGTGGTGGCAGTGTTATAGGAGAGACGGGAATATAAAAAAGATATTATGAAGGTGGCAACAACAGAACTTGGCAACAAATTGAATCAAGGATGTAGTAGAGAGTAGTCATGAATGACATATATATTGTGATCTGATGTGCACAATGGTGGGGTCATCAAAAGTAATAGGGACATTAAGAAGAGTAGAAGGTTTGCAGGAAAAGGTAATTTTTTTGGTCATGTTGAATTTAAAATGTCTACAAGACATCTAGTGGGCAGTTGATGATATAAAACTAGAGACCAGGAAAGAAGTTAGGGCTAGATAAATAGATCTGAGATTCATCTGCATAGAGCTGATAATTGGACCTTTGAGAGATGATGAAATCACCAAGCAAGATAGCATAAAGGGAGAAGAGAAGAGATCTAATGACAGATCCTTGAGAGGCATCTATGTATAGTGAGAGTGATCTAGAAAGAAGAGAATATGCTGGAGAAAAGAATGATTAATAAGGCTTAAAGGTGCATAAACATCAAGACAGATGAGGACTGAGGAAAGGTTGGCACATTTGGCACTCTCTTTTTGGAGAGAGTGGTTTTAGTTAAATGATGTAAGTTAGAAAACAGACTATCAAGAATTTAGAAAAGAGTGAGAGAAGAAAAAGTGGAAATATCATTTGTAGATTACTTTCTCACAGAGTGTAGTCATGAAAAGGAGGAGAGATATAGAATGGTAGCTACTACAGATTGATCAAATGAAGGTTTTTCTGAAAATGGAGGAGACATAAGTATATTTGTGAGCAGCAGTGAAGCAGTCAGTAGATGGAGAAAGATTGAAGATAAGTGAGAGAATGTGGAGGTTAAAAGAGTATGCTGCTAGAGGAGACAGTATGGAAAGGGATCAAGGGTGCATATATATAAAGAGAGGTTTCCTTGGCAAAAAGAAGAACCCCCTCTTCATGTGAGATAGGTGTGAAGGAGATAGTGAGGAAATACATCTGAGTGATGGGAAATGAGATGGGGAGAAGTAGAAGCTGTCAGAGATTGTCTCAATATTTTCAGTGAAGTATGATGCAAAGTTCTCAGCTGAAAGGGTAGGGGAGAGGGAAACCATGGCAGGGATAAAAAGGATTTGGAAAAGCTGTTGTGAGTAGAAGATTGAATCAGAGAGATATAAATGGAGGCCCCAGCTGTTCCAATATTGATTCTCTTTTTCCCAATAGCCTCTCTCTCTTCTTCACTGTGTGTATGGGCTTTAAACTTTCATTGCTATAGAAAAATTAGTCCTTTTCCATTCAACACATATACCAACTATGGGATATTGAATGACTATCAATGCCAAGCTAAAAAAATCTGATTTTGCTCCATAGGGGGAGGGGAGGGGAAGGAAGGAGAGGGGAATAAACATTTCTATAGCACCTACCTTGTGCCAAGCCCTGTGTTAAGTGCTTCACCAATGTTATCTTAGGGTGGAGCCAAGATAGTGGAGAAAAGGCAGGGACTCACATAAGCACTCCCAAATTCCCCTCCAAATAAATTAAAATAATGCCTCAAGACAAATTCTGAAGTGGTAGAACCCACAAAAGGGTGGGGGTGAAACAATTTTCTAGCCTGAGACAACTTAGAAGGTTGGCAGAAAAGGTCAACTGCACTGGGGTGAGAGCTTAGTGCAGCTCAATGCAGGCTACACCAGCTTAGGCAGTTCTCCCAACAAAGCAAAACCAAGCCTTGAGGGTGAGTAAATCTGTAGCAGCAGTGGCTGCTTCCAGAGCTCTCAGTCTACAGATGGTAAGGAGGTTGAGCAATTGATCAGAAGGAAATTACAAGAGCCCCTTTTTTGGTACTGGGTACAAGATTTTGCTGCATTGCCCATATGTGGAGCTGATTCACAGCTCTGGGTCACTTTTTCAGGTACAGAAAGAACATTAGTACATCAGAACTTGTAGCCACAGGGGACTAGGAATGCTGATCACAATTCCAGGGTAGAAAAAAGTGCTTTTGTCACTCACAGACCAGAGCACATGCCAGGAGAATAGTAAATACACTTCTTAGATCATAACATCCTGGAAGGAATGAAAGCTTATGGATCCCCAGAACTAGCTCTGAAAACAGCTGTATAAAAAACATGAAGCTTGAGACAATGCCCCCTTCACCCCAGGAGCAAAGTCCAACTTTAATATAAAGTTAAATCAAAAAATAGGCTAAAAATGAGCAAACAATAAACAATAACTAAAAACGATCCTGACCATAGAAAGTTACTGTGGTGATAGGGAAGATAAAAACACAAACTCAGAAGACAACAAAGTCAAAACTGCCACACCTAATCCTCAAAAAAAAACAAAAAACAAACTTGTGAATTGGTCTCTGGTCCAAAAAGAATCCTAGAAGAGCTAAAAAAAAAAAAAAAGGATTAAACAATCAAATAAGAGAAGTAGAGGAAAATTTGGGAAAAGGAATGAGAGTGGTACCACAAAGTCATGAAAAAAGAGTCAGTAGCTCAGTAAAAGAGACACAAAAAGTTCTGAAGGAAATACCTTAAAAAATAGAATAAGCCAAATGGTAAAAGAGGCACAAAAATTTAATGAAGAAAAAGGCACATTACAAAGCAGACTTGGCCAAATGGAAAATGATATACAAAAATTCACTGAAGAGAAGAATCCATTAAAAAGCAGAATTGGAAAAGTGAGGAGTTGAGGGGAGAAGGTTCAAAATTCACTGAAGAAAAGAATCCTTAATAAGTAGATTGGGCCACATGGCAGAGGAGGTACAAAAACTCACTGAAAAGATAATTTCTTAAAAATTAGAATTGGGCAAGTGGAAGCTAATGACTTCATGAGACATCAAGAAACAATAAAACAAAGTCAAATAGATGAAATAATAGAGAAAATGGGAAATACTCATTAGAAAAACAACTGCTTTGGAAAACAGGACCAGGAGAGATAATTTAAGAATTATTGAACTATCTGAAGGCCATGATTAAAAAAAAGAACCTAGACATCATCTCTGAAGAAATTATCAGGAAAATTATTCTGATATTCTAGAATGCAAGAGTAAAATAGAAATTGACACTCATCACCTCCTGAAAGAGATTCCCAAATGAAAACTGCCGGGAATATTATAGCCAAATTCCAGAGTTCCTAGGTCAAGTAGAAAATATTGCAAGCAGCAAAAAGAAAAAAAATAAAATATTGTGGAGCCACATTGAGGATCACACAAGATTTAACAAGCTTCTACATTAGAGGATCAGAGGGCTTAGAATATGACATTCCAGAGGGCAAAGCAGCTAGGATTTCAACCAATAATTACCTGGAAAACTGAGCATAATCCTTCAAGGGGAAAAAAGGTGGGGGAGCATTCAATGATATAGAGAACTTTGGAGGATTCCTGATGAAAAGACCAGAGCTGAATGGAAAATCTGACTTTCAAATACAAGAATCAAGAGAAGCATAAAAATGCAAACAGGAAAGAGAAATCACAAGGGATTCAATAAGGTCAAATTGTTCACATTCCTACATGGGAAAACAATGCTTGTTAACTCCTAAGAACTTTCTCATTATTAAGGTGATTAGAAGGAGTGTACCAAGACAGCAGGCACAGGTGTAAGTTGAATATGATAAGAAGATAATCTAAAAAAAAGTAAAATTAAGGGATGAGAAAGAGGAATGTACTGGGAGAAAAGGAGAGAGAGAAAAAGAAAAAATGGGGTAAATTAACATTTAAAAGGCACAAAAGAGTTTTTATAGTGGATGGGGAAGATGGGGAAGGGAAGGTAGAAGGGGAATGCGTGAATCTTACTCTCATTGAAATTGGCTCAAAGAGAAAGTAAGATACACACTCAACTGAGTATAGAAATCTATCTTATTCTATAGGAAAGTGGGAGGAGAAGGGTATAATAAAAGGAGGTGACATTGATAGAAGGGAGGGCAGATTGCAGGAGGTGGTAGTCAGAAGCAAAACATTTTTTAGGATGGAGGAGAGAGAGTAGGGTGAATAGGGGGGAATAGAATGGAAAGAAATATGATTAGTTATCATAACTCTGAAAATCATAACTCAAAATTTACAGCAAGTATCTCTGACAAATGCCTCATTTCTCAAATATATAGAAAACAAAATCAAATTTATAAGAATACAAGTCATTACCCAATTGACAAATGGTCAAAGGTATGAGCCCAAAGTTTTCAGATGAAGAAATCAAAGCTCTCTATAGTCATATGAAAAAAAATGCTCTAAATCACGATTGATTAGAAAAGTGAAAATGAAAACAACTCTCAGGTACCACTGCACACCTATCAGAATGGTTAATATGACAAAAAAGGGAAATAACAAGTATCGGAGGGGATGTGGAAAATTAAAACACTAATGCATTATTGATGAAGTTGTATTCTGATTCAACCACTCTAGAGAGCAACTATGCCCAAAGGACTATAAAACCATGCACATCTTTTGATCCAGCAATACCACTTCTAAGTCTGTACTTCAAAGAGTTAAAAAACAGAAAGGAAAAGGACCTGTATGCACAAAAATATTTATAGTAAGTCTTTCAGTGGTGGCAAAGAATTAGAAAATGAGGGGATGCCAATCAGTTGACGAATGGCTAAACAAGTTGTGGTATATAATTGTGATGGAATACTATTGTACTCTAAGAAATGACAAGCAGGATGCCCTCAGAAAAATCTGGAAAAACTTACATGAACTAATGCAAAGTCAAATTAGCAATACTAGGAGAACATAGCAGCAATCACAGTATATGATGATCAACTGTGAATGACAGCTGTTCTCAGCAGTGCAATGATCCAAGACAATTCTGTAGGACTTATGATGAAAAATACTATCCATCCCCAGAGAAAGAACTGATGGAGTCTGATCGAAGCTCACTTTTTTAAACTTTATTTTTCTTGGATGTTTTTGTTTCTGTGCATTCTTTCACAACATGACTAATATGGAAATATGTTTTGCATAACTGCATATATATAACATATCAAATTGCTTGCTTTTGGAACTTAAAAGTTTTAAAGTGAATGTTAAAATTGTTTTTACATATAAATAGAGAAAAATAAAATAAATATAATTTTATGTTATGCTATCAATGTTATATGTGTTATGCTATGTTATGTTATAATTTTCTGTTATGATAACTCAAACCTAATCTCATTTAACAGCTGAGAAAACAGAGGTTAAGTTACTTGCTTGTGGTCACCTAGCTATAAAGTGTCTGAGGTCACATTTGAACTCAGATGTTCCTGACTCTATGCCCAATACTCTATCTACTGTACCATGTAGCCATAGAGAATTATTAAGGAGTTTGGGGTAGTGGAATGACATCGTCAGGTCTAGGTATAGAAAAGATTAGTCCATTATAGGAACACAGAGCTCATGTTTTTAAATGGACCTTGGAAATCATTTAGTCTAACACCATCATTTTACAAATTAGACAAATGAGGCCCAAACAAGTCAATGGACCAGTCTAAGGTCACAGAGGTGGTAGATATGTGAGCGCTTCTGAAGTGTTTTGAAGGATGATATGGAAAGGGAAGAGGGGCGAGGGGAGCTGACCAACTTGGCATTCTAACAGTGTAGATTTAGGATGGCTGTAACAAAAACCTTCTTGACAATTAGAGCCATACAAAAGTGGAAAGAGCTGCCTCACGTACAAATCACCTTCATACAGAGTTGCTTCTGCTTCTTCACCTCCCCCCTCCTTCCAGAATTCCTTGCAATCTAGTTTCCAACCATACTATTCAACTGAAATTGTTCTCCCCAAGAAGACCATTGATCTCTTAAATGCTAAATCCAATGAGCCTTTCTCCTCCCTCATTCTATTTCGCAGCTTCATAGCACTTTGTGTTATCAACAATTCCCTTTTTCCCAATAAACTCTATTTCCTTAACTTGACTTTACCAGTTGAACTTCATCACTGGTGTCCAATACAATTCTCCCACATTACGCCATGTTCATCTTTTAAAAATCTGTTGCCATGTTTTTCTTGATGGGGCATTGCCATCGATGGATTTGCAAAGTGGCAAATCTTTCCTAACATCTATTTCAATATCATGCATAGGTAATTAGTTGTACATCTTTATCTATGTAAATCTATTGCTTTAGCCACTTGCAAGGCAGAATAGAAAGACTCTAATTTCTCAATTAAATTATCACAAAAGATCTTCAAATACATGGGCAGTTCTCCTCATATTAGCTGTTATCAAAATCAATCAAAAGTGCTTTGCATAGGATTTGTCAAGCAAGTCTATAACCATTTTACCACCGATATTTCTCCTGTCAACTGAAGTCTTTTGTATCCAGCAATTTGATTTTTTAAAAAAGAAAAACATTGCAAGCAATACTTTTGATATCACAAACAAAATTCTTTTGATGCCACAAATGTTTTTTGGAAAAATTTGCTTTTACTTATTAAGAGCAAAAGTATTCTTGCTGGAAAAAAATGTTTCTCTCTTTTGCCAATGTATTCTGTATACACGTTCTCAAATGTTGATTTAATTTATTAGGTTTTATGGTATCTGTAGCTAGAATATTTATGCAAAATTAACAGAGGCTTTTCCTGTCTGTCAATAACAAGACCTATGGATCTGTAATAATATTTCATTGAATGATCTAGATTAGGGTTTTTTAAACTTTTTTTTACTTAAATTTACTTTTTAAATCTATTTATAGGATTTAAACTCTCTCGTCTTTTCTTGTACTTGGTTTTACCTATTCTGGTGGAGTTTCCTCTTCATACTGCTTATTTGCTTATTTATCATGAAGAGATATTATTTCACTCTTAAAATTTAGTAACAATTAAAAAGTAAGACAATTCAAATGAAATCTCATCGACGAAACTGTCAAACTTACAATATACGAACATTTCTGAGTTATTTCAATTTTTCAAAAATGATGACAGCTAGTATTGATAATGTACTTTGAGGTTTGCAAAATGTTTTACAAATATCATCTCAATTAATACTTTCAAGAATGTTGGGAGGTAGCTACTGTTATTATTCCCATTTTACAGCTAAGAAAGCTGAGGCAGTCAGATGTTAAATGAATTGTCCAGTATCCCACAGCTAGTAAGTGTCTGAGGCTGGGTTTGGACTCAGGTCATCCTGACTCCAGGTCCCACACTGTATCCACTGAGTCACTTCACCGACTTAAGCAGTTCTAGCTTTGGGAAACCTGGTTATTCTATTAAACTTACCAAAATTCATGATGTTTGAGAAATGTAGCAGATATTATGCTACTTTCAGCTTCCATAAAATGATTGTTTACTTCAAATTTATGCACTACACATTTAGTTGTAGCTAGCAACTTAATGGTGTAACTCATCTGTCATGAGCCTACACCACTTGATGGTGCCAGTAGAAGATTACCCCCATGTTGAGATTTGACATGAGCTGACTCAAATCCAATCTCTTTCACACATACTATATTAAATAATCCCTAGATGGCATTCCCTGTCAGTTGTAGCTAAATTACCATGCTAATCCTGTTCATCTTGACTTTAATCTGAACTTTGTTCAGATTATTTTTTTTAAAAAGTAGTTGTATTTACATAGGAGATGTACTATAAAAAACCCCAATAATTTTGGTCATTACATTGGCTGTTACTAGGATGGTTTTCAGCCATCCTAGCAGGAGAGAATACTCCACAGTTCGTAAATTTCTGCTCTACTTTTTTTCTCAGTAATCTCATCAATTCTGATGGGTTAAGTTATCATCTCTATGCAGGTAACTTCCAAATTGGCCAGTGTCCAGCCCCCATCTGTCTCCTGAATTTCAGGACTACCTACCGAACAACTCTATGTGGCTGTTCAATAGACAACTCAAATTGAACATGTTGAAAACAATTCATTATCTTTCCCCTCAACCTCATCCCTCTTCTAAATCTCAATATTTCTTTTGAACACACCACCATCCTTCTAGTCACCCAGGAATCATCCTCCGCTGTTCCTTCCCTGACAGTCCCCATGGCCAATTAGTTGTCATCTTATCAAAACCACCTTCAGAATAACTTCTTGCATCCATTTGATTTCTCCACTCAAACAGTTACCACCCTTATTTAGAACTTCATCACTTCTCCCCTGAACTATTCAAATAGATTCCAAATTGGTGTCCTTGCCTTTGCTCTTTCCTTTTTCCAATCTATGCACCAAATAGTTCCCAAATTGATATTTCTTAACACAGGAGTGTTCATGTTATACTCTACCCCAAACATAGCTAGTCAAATGAAACTTTGTTGCCTCTAGGATAAAAAATACCTCAGTCTGGTCTTTTTAGCTTTTGAAAACTTCAATATGGCTCCCCAACCCCCAAGCTTTCCCATCTTATTTCATTCTTTCCCCTTTTTGAACTCTCCATTTCAATCATATTGTCTTTCTTATACTTCTCTATTTTCCCCGCACATGCAAAACCTTGCATATAGTAGGTGTTCAGTAGACTTAGAATCACAGAATTGCCAAGGAAACACAAATGCCATGATATTTTGAACACAATATCCCTCAGAAGCCTGTATCTACCATGGAACTCTTGCTCAGACATTGGATACAAACACAAGCAAAAAAGACAATTCCTACTACATTCAAAAAGTTTACATCTTAATGGGAGAAGACAATACACAAAAGGAAGATAAAAACTAGGGTTCAGGGGAACCACAGAAGAAGCAAAGATGACTGGTATTAGAGAAAAAGAGAAATATTTAACTCTTTCTTTGACATGAAAAGAATAATGGCCTTTGAACTGAAAAGGGCAAAATAAAATTTAGTTTTAAAAAAATTTTATGTGCAATCATGTAAAATATATTTATATATTACTCATAATTGTGAAAGAAAAAAACAGACCAAAATGGGAAGAAAAGCATGAAAAAAATAAAGTAAAAATAGTATGCTTTGATCTGCAATCAGAATCCATAAGTGCTTTCTCTGGATGTGGATAGTATTGTCCATCATGAGTTCTTTGTAATTGTCTTGGATTATCATACTGCTGGGAAGAGCTGTCATTCATAGTTGATCACAATGTTGCTCTTTTCAGCTCTGGTCTTTTCATCAAGCATGCTTGAAAGTCCTCTATTTCACTGAAAGACCATTTTTTCCCCTGAAGTATCATACTCAGTGTTACTGGGTAGGTGATTCTTGGTTTTAGTCCTAGTTCCTTTGACTTCTGGAATATCATATTTCATGCCTTTCGATCCCTTAATGTAGAAACTGCTAGATCTTGTGTTATCCTGATTGTATTTCCACAATACTTGAATTGTTTCTTTCTAGCTGCTTGCAACATTTTCTCCTTAACCTGGGAACTCTGAAATTTGGCTACAATGTTCCTAGGAGTTTCTCTTTTGGGATCTCTTTCAGGAGGTGATTGGTGGATTCTTTCAATTTATTTTTCCCCCTGGTTCTAGAATATCAGGGCAGTTTTCCTTGATAATTTCATGAAAGATGATGTCTAAGCTC
>CM053769.1:43564257-43575623 GCA_028658325.1 Potorous gilbertii | reverse complement strand
CAGGTCAGTTGTTTTTCCAATGAGATATTTCACATTATGTTCCATTTTTTCATTCTTTTGGTTTTGTTTTGTGACATTTTGGTTTCTCATAAAGTCATTAGCCTCCATCTGTTCCATTCTAGTTTTTAAAGAACTATTTTCTTCAGCAAGCTTTTGAACCTTCTTTTCCATCTCAGTGTTGCTCTTAATGTTCTCTTGGTTCTGTTCATTTTACTTTGCATCAGTTCATATAAATCTTTCCAGATTTTTCTGGAATATGCCTACTCATAATTTCTTATTGTACAGTAGTATCCAATTACATTCATATACCACAACTTAGAACAAATATATTTAATAGGAAGTTAAAATTCAAGAGAAGTTGGTTGCTATTCTTCATTCTTGAAGAGGACCAAAATGACATCACTGTGATAAAGTCAAATTTCAGTGTGTCTGACTGTGGCTGATCAGACCAATATGAGGTCAGAATGCTCTACCACAGATTAGGCACAGATAGTCCATGTGAACATTTGGGGTAGAAACTCTAAATTTGTGCATCCTATGTTTTCTTTGAGATGTTTCAATGCTAATTTGCTCATAGAGAGCAGCATCTTTTCTGATGTGGGCATGCCATGCAAAGTGGTCCTATTCCAGTGTCTCCCATAACACACAATCAATTCCAAAGTTCTTGAGAGAGACTTGAGAGTGTCCTTGTATTGCTTCTTCTGACCACCATGTGATTGTCTGCCCTGTGGGAGGTCTCCATAAAATATTCTTTTTTGCAAGCATATGTTTTGCTTATGAACAACATGGACAGCCCATCGGAGTTGTGCTTTCTGAAGCATAGTTAGAATGCTTGGTAGTTTAGTTCAAGCAAGGACCTCAGTGTCTGATATGTTATCCTGCCCAGTGATCTTCAGAATCTTCCTAAGACAGTTCAAATGGAAGCGATTCAGTTTTCTGGCATGGCACTGGTAGACTGTCCATGTTTCACAGGCATACAACAATGAAGTCAGCACAACAGCTCTTTAACTTTCAGTTTGGTAGCCAGCCTAATACCTCTTCTCTCCCATACTTTCCTTAGGAGCCTCCTAAACACTGAACTAGTTCTGGCAATGAGTGCGTCAACCTCATCATCAATGTGCACACCTCTGGAAAGTACACTACCAAGGTAAGTGAACTTATCCACAGCATTCAAAACTTCTCCATTTGCTACAGCATGATTTCACATAAGGATGGTGTGGTGGTGGCTGATGGAGCACCCATGTTTTCTTAGTGTTAATTGTTAGGCCAAAATTAGCAGAAGTAGCAAAGAATAGATCCATACTTTGTTGCATCTCAGCTTCAGAGACTACATTGCACAATCATCTGCAAACGGAAGATCATGCACCAACACTCCCTCCACTTTGGTCTTGACTTGGAGCTTTTTCAAAATGAATAACTTACCATCAGTACTGTAGCTGATCTTGATGCTGTGCTTATCCTCATTGAAAGCATTTGACAACATGGCTGAAAACATCTTGCTAAAAAGTATGGGAGCAAGCACACAGCCTTGAAGTTGAGCCAACACACAGTTGTCAACAATAAAGCAAAAAAGTAGTGGGCAGCTTTCAGAGATTTGGTGTACAGCACTGCATTTGTTCGTCTGAGTCAGAACAGCAAGACTGCTTTGATGAAAATGATAGAGAAATTCAGAAGCTGCTAAATGAAAACTGAGAATTCTACAGGATTTACCAGCAGGATAGTTCATCAGTCTCTAAGAAGACAGCATTTAATTCCATCAAAAGTAAAATGCAAGCAGAGCTTAGAGAGATGCAGGATTCCTGGCTCAGTAAGAAGGAAGATGAAATTTGGTTTTCTGCTGATAGTAACAATCTGAAGTGCTTTTATGATTCCCCAAAGGCTATTTATGGACCAAAAACTTAAGGTACATCACAACACCTCAGAGCTGAAGAAGCCACATTGGTTAGTGATAGGGACATAATCCTAAAGAGATGGATTGAATACTTCCATAGTTTTCTTAACAACCTATCCTCAATCAATGCTAAGGCCATTTACAGTTTACCTCAGGTTGATGTCAGTCCCCCTCAGCTGAACCTCCAAATGAAGAAGAGATTTTGAATACCATTAGGCTCCTTTCATGTGGCAACACACCTGGTGCT
Organism: Potorous gilbertii; assembly: GCA_028658325.1. Lineage (NCBI taxonomy): Eukaryota > Metazoa > Chordata > Mammalia > Diprotodontia > Potoroidae > Potorous > Potorous gilbertii. The sequence goes on along the minus strand of CM053769.1, from coordinate 43,573,485 downwards.
GATTCTATTCCAGTTGAGATTTACAAGGTAGGGGATCCATTGTTCATACAAAAGCTAACTGAAATTTTCCAACTTATGTGGCAAGAGGAGATTATTCCCCAGGAGTTCAAGCATGCTTCCATTGTCCATCTCCATAAAGGTAAAGGAAATAGATAGTCCTGCTACAATCACAGGAGGGTCTCTCTCTTAGTCATTGCTGGCAAAATTCTTACCAGAGTCCTCCTTAATAGGCTGATCCTTCACCTGGAAGATGGTCATCTACCTGAAAGTTAGTGTGGCTTCAGAGAAGGCTGAGGAACAGTTGATATGGTGTTTGCTGCCCAACAACTCCAGGAGAAATGCCAGAAGCAGAACTGTACATGATAGTTGTAGATCTCGCCTTTGACACTGTTAGTCATGAGGTCTTATGGAAAATTATGTCAAAATTTGGTTGCCCAGAGAAGTTCATTAGTATCACATGTCAATTTCATGACATCATGCTTGCCCAGGTTCTGGATAATGGACAGTGCTATCCTGCCTTCCCAGTCAGCAATGAAGTAAAACAAAGGTCTTCTTCCTCCCATCACTAGTTGCCTTTGAAAAATTCAAATCACCAGATACAAAACAGCTGAATCCTAGGAAAGACTTGGAAAATGTGATTGCCAAGCTACTATCCATGATCTTTGAAGGATCATGAAAAATTAAAGAGATTCTCCAGAAGTTGAATAGGGTAAATAATGTCTTAATTTCAAAAGAGATAAAAACGTGATATCTGCAAACTACAAACCAGTGAACTTGGCTTTGATAAGATAAAGTCCTTTATGGTATTCTTGTGAACTGGAGGAGAGATAAGGACTAAGCAAGAGGATAGTTGATTGGCTACAGGAGTGGTTAAATGGTTTTACCCAGAGTAGAGATAAAGAATTTGACATTATCTTAAAAGGAGATCTCAAGAGGAATGCCCCAGACATCTGTACTTGGCCTTGAGCTACTGCACATTTCTATCAGTTAGTCACAAAGCATTTATTGATGCTTAGAAATCTAGATAGCCTCAATATCTTGGGTTGCTCATTAATCATTGGCTCATATTATCCCATCTCCCATAGGCAACTAACTCCTTCTAAACAATTAGCTTAATTTGACTAGGGAAAGCTGAGTAAAATCAGGAAGTATATGACACGTGAATCATCAAGTTGTACCAGAAATATTCAATAATTTTGGCTATTGCTTTGATAAATTAATTAACCAGCTGGGAAGTAAAGGATCTCTACTTTGGTCTACCCTCAGATCATTAGCCAAGTGGCTACTTCAGAGCCTAAAGGTCACAATATCCCCTAGATGACCAGAGGCTATGCAACCTACTTAGACTACTCTTCCCACCACCCTGAGTTTGGCCAAGAAGGAACGGAGGAAAGAAGCAGGAAAGGAAGGAAGGTTTTATTAAGCACTTGTGTGACAGGCACAGTTTTAATCACTTTATTGTCTCATTCAGTCCTCACTACAACCTTGGGAGGTAGGTACTATTTTTATTCCCATTTTACAGATGAGGAAACTAATGCTAACAGAAGCTAAAGTGACATTCCCCTCACAGTCACACAGTTAAGTGTCAGGCCAAATTTGAACTCAAGTCTTCCTAACTGCTCTATCCACTGCACCACCTAGCTGCCTCTGAGGGACTATTGTTGGCTCCAAGTTCAATATAGATTTAAGTGTACTATCTAGAACATGTTCCAAAATGACTAAAATAGGAAAATCACTCATCTCAAATCTGGGAAACCTGCTGTCATCTACTAGACTCATTCTTAGGAACAAACGACATGTTAGTGGCACATATTTTCCTAAAGATCAATAAGGTGACTGACTAAAAAAGAGCAGTAGCATAGCATAACAAAAAAATTTGAAGTTTTTGAATAACAAAAATGTAAATTGCTTCATCCAATTGATTCCTTTTCCCCAACATCTCCTTCTCCTTGCCAGTGGATTAAGGGAAGGGGGCAGAGAATAAGGAAAAAGATTGTGGGTTGAGAACTCACTGAGATCATCTTGGCAAGGGCTCAGAGAAAACAGGGGGAAGTGCCAGGATGGTTATGAGTCATCTCTCATTTGGTCTCACCATGGCTAGGGGATTATACATGGATGGCCAGTCCCATCTGGCCTCACGCCAGCCCAATTCAATGTTGCATCACCAATGGCCTGATTCCATGTCTGCTCTATATCCCTGTGCAACTACCATAGCTCTCCAGAAAATACCCTCACTCTTTCTTCATTGGGACCAATTTAGGTTGGAGCAGTAATGCCGCAGGAAACCCTAGTCACTCAGCTTTGCCCTTCTACAATTCTAGTGTCCCAGAAGCCTCTTCATTCACCATCACAAAGAGGAAAGGAAAAGTATGGAATATCAAACTGAAAGTCTCCCAGAAAAACCTACAAAAATAGTCCAGGGAACAGGGTCAAGGTGTTTTCCTGCCCACAAAAATCAACGCTCTCTCTTGCCCTCCTCCTCAGCTTTAGCTCAGACTGGGACTCATACCTAGGTAGCAATTGTAAAATCTACTACATAAGCATTTATTCAATGATGGTCCAGTTATCAAAGTATCTTTATATGTTGCCTCCCCCCAAAAAAGTCTTTATTGATGTCTTTTTTTCCATAGTTTCTATTTACTCCCTCTCAGACAGTCATCCCATGCAACAGTCATTTAAAAGATAAAAATAGAAAAACAAGCCACAAAAATCAGTATAATTGAACAAAATATGGAAAAAGTCTGAAAATAGGTGCAATGTGCAACACCTGTTGACCTCCCACCTCTGCACAGGAGTAGTTGGAAACATCTTTTCATATATCTTCTTTCAAGTCTGCTTATTCTTTTTTTTTAAATCTCAACAAGCATTTATTTAGTGCCAACTGTTTAGCAGGAACCATATTACTGGGCCCTGGAAGTACAAAGATCAAAGAAAGCAGTTCTTGTCCTTAAAGGAACTTACATTTTAAATGAGTAAAAAATAAAATTTAAAAAAAGTTAAAATAAGTTAAATCCAATAAAAGAAATCTTTAAAATTGGTGTCCTGGTTTTGGCATTATAAAAAAAAAATGCAAAACTCAAGTGATAACCATACATATGCTGTTATCAAATGTACAAATGGGGGACTTTTGTAGGTAGGAAGCACAGATGGTGATCTAAACATACTGCAAACAAGCACTTTGCATAGTTTACACAAGTTCTGTTATCTGAATTTAAATTGAAGCAAAATTTTCATCATATATATTACCATTTTCTTCAGCATGTTTTCTGAACTAAAATCCAGTGATGCCTTATCATGGAGGTAACACCCTAGGTTCCTGAAGGTTATGTCAGCAAAGAAGAAGCTCTGGTAGATTCTACCAAACTAGAAAAGCTGGTGGCCCCCACCCAGAGTGATGAAGCTAGGAACATGGCAGCTCCTACTTCTCAGCTGAATCTGAGGCCCATGCATGCTTATTCTTTGTGATTTGGCAGCGTTCATTTTTATCTACCATTGAACTGTAAGCACCGTAAGGGAAGAGACTATTTTACTTTTCTTTTTCTTCTCAGCCTTAGCACAGGGCCTGGCATGCAGTAGGCACTTAATAAACTCTTGTTGACTTGTATCTGACTTGCACAACCCTGGCAGCTGCCAGAGTGCAGAGCAAGCCCTTCAGGAAGTGGTTTAGATCAGACTAGGGGATCCCCTCTAGCAAGGACTTCTCTCCTACTTTGACAAAGGACAGCCAAAAGGCAGGAGTCATATCTCCCTCCCCCAAGTGGAAGTTCTTTGAATTTAAAGGTTGTATCTCTCTCTCTGAGACAGAGGGCTCTCTTCAGGCTAGGGCTGAGACCCCTCTTTCAAATCTTGAGGTCCTCCAGCATAGGTGCTATGCAATTCCCACCCTTTGACCAGGGCTATCCTGAGGGCTGAGACTATCTCCTCCCTCAAACTAAGGATCGCCCAGAGGCAGGATCTATGTTATTCCCCACACCCTTCACTAGACCAAAGACTACTTTCCAAGCCCTTCAGAACAAAAGCTCCCAAAGAGCAGGGACCATCTCCCATTCAGAGTGGGGACTTGCTCAAAATGGAGACCATCCCCCTCCCTCATCATAAGTGTTCTCTAAGCTCTGTTGTTGTGTCACAAAGCTAAGAAAGATACCTAACACATCCGAAGACTGAGTCAGGATCCTCACCCCAGATCAGGAATTTCTGAAGGGCAGGGACCTTATTGTTGTTTTCTCTTTGTCTTCCTCGGAAATAGATCTTCCCTAGTAGGGCCTTCTCTTATCTCTTCTTTCCACCCACAGTGCCCAAGGCCTAATCAGAAAAAACAATCAGCCTTGGTTATGACTGAGTCCCCTGGGCAAGTAGCTTCAGGTGTGGTGGGAGTTACCTCTGCCACTTCTCATGCATGTGAATAGTCAGGAAGTGCTTCCTGAGGTCTAACTTGCATCATCCCAACTATAGCATCTTCCATTCACCTGGTTATCACCTAAGAAGAGGTACAGAACCATCCTCCAGGCATAGAACTCTTCTTAAAAATGGTAGTCTAAGCAGAGCCATAATGAGTAATCTTAGCACCCAGGGCAAGCAGCATTTAAGACTTCTGAATCAACTTTAAGACAAATTCTTTTGAAGCACAGAAAAACTCAGAGGTGAGACTTCAGGCTTTGGGAGATAACACATCCTCTGGTTGGGAGAGGTACCACGTAGGGTACCACTGTGAGATGGGAGAAAGAAACCCCAGGAGACTAGCTTCCATAAGCTATAACCCATGAAGTATCTATTAGTCAAGTTGTTGTCAGAGAAGAGAGCAGCTGGACCAGAAGGGGGCAGAACTGCCTGTGGCAAGAAGGAAGTAGGCCATCTGGTAGCTTCCAATTATAACTAATTATTCTTTTGTAAATTAAAATTTGCTAATTAACTACTAACCTCAGTTGTTTCTATCTGCTGTAGGAGTACAAATGCTATCAGTGCTCTCTAAATTTCAAGCCCTTTGGCAAAATCCCAGTCATTCTGCCCTACTCATGGCTCTCAATCTGACACTCTGCACTAGGTTTTTCTGTCCCCCTCCCCCAACCCATCTCACTATAGCTTAGCATAACAAACCAAGCCTGGGGTCTGCCTTTTAGCAATTAGAAAGATCGTGAACTGACACATATCTGTTCTGAGAAAAATCCAGTTGGTAAATAAAGGTAAATGAGAGCCAAGCTTCAGTCTGTCCCTTGATGATGCTGAACCATTGGGCAAGAAATCACCTCCATGAACACCATCACACTCAAGTAAGACCTATTGGTCTTAATATCTTCTTCATATGCCAGCCTCTTTCCCATCTCCACTCCTCCCCTCAGCCTCTGTAATCTTACCCATCAAGGCCTAGCTTAAGTGTCATCACCTAGACTCATCAAACATAAAATGTCAGAGAGGGCCAGGACCTTCAAAAACATGTTTTCATGGTGGGAGACCCAGGCTTAGAGTCAAGGGATCTGCTTTGAAACTTAGCTCCAGCACTTTCTAGTTAAGCGACCTTTGTCGCAGTCCTTTAATCTCTTAGCTTCAATTTCATCATCATCATCACCGTCGCTGTTGTCACCATCATCATCACCATTATCCATAAAACAGAGATGATAATAGTTGCATTCCTTGCCCCATGGGGTCAGTGTAAGGAAAGTGCTTTGTAAAAGCCTTAACACACTGAATATAATATGGATTCTATTTTATAGTTTCTTTTGTGTCATCTTTATTATTAGAGTTACTTGTTTTTCTCATCTTAGTTTGATAGATTTCAGATAGAAATGATACTGGGCTGGGTCATGATTCTCCATTTTTCTTTTATCCACCGCTACACAAATGAACAAAATGATGACCTTTTTGTAATTGATTAGATGTGTTAGATCCTCCTTTGGAAGTTCACTAGAGGCATCTCTGGGACAACTTCAGTAGCAAAGAAGATGATGAGGATGTGTACTTTATTCCATTCCCACATAGTTTTAATTTCTTCATTTTGTTATTATGGAATGTCAGAACCAGAAGAAGTCATGGAGATCATCTGGTCCAGAAATTCCTAATCTGCATTTCACAGGCCCTCAAAGAGTTTATGAACTTGACTAGGAAGAAAAAATTACATCTTTATTTTCATTAATCTTTAGTTTCCTATTTTATATTATGCATTTAAAAACATTATTTTGGAGAGTCATAGACTTCATCAGACTGTCAAGGAGACCATTTCACAAAAAAAAGGTTAAGAACCCCTCTCTAGACCAAGCACTTCTTTTCTTTTTATTATCCACCTATTTATTTTTAAATAATATTTGTATTTCCCCCTGATTACACATAAAAACAATTTTTAACATTTGGTGGGGTTTTATTTTTTTGTTTTGAGCTCTGAATTCCATTCCTTCCTCCATTCCCTCCATACTTCCTGAGATTGTGAGCGATGTGATTTAGGTTATACATGTGCAATCATGTAAAACATTTCCATCTTAGTTATTTTGTGCAAGAAAACTCAAACAAAAAAGAAAGTGCAAAAATAGTATACTTTTATCTGTATTCAGATGATATAAGTTCTTTCTCTGGAGGCAGATAACATTTTTCGTCATGAGTCCTTTGGGATTTTCTTGTATCATTACATTGCTGAGAATAGCTAAGTCATTCACAAGTTATCCATTGTATAATGTTGCTATTGCTGTGTACAATGTGCCCCTGCTTCTTTGCACTTTACTTTGTATCAGTTCATGTAAGTCTTTATAAGGTTTTTCTGAAATCATCCTCCTTGTCATTTCTTATAGCACAATGACGTTACATTACAATCATATACAACAAATTGTTCAGCCATTCCTCAATTGATGGGCAACCCCTCAGTTTCTAATTCTTTGCCACCAAAAAAGAGCTGCCATAAATATTTTTGTACAAATATATTCTTTTCCCTTTTAAAAAATAAGTTTCTGGTATACAGACCTAGCAGCAGTAAAACTGGTATACAGACCTAGCAGCAGTAAAACTGGTATACAGACCTAGTAGTAGTAAAGCTGGATAAAAGGACATGCAGTTTCATAGATCTTTAGGTATAGTTCCAAATTGTTCTCCAGAATGGCTGGATCAGTTCACAAATCCAACAGTGCATTAGTTCTTTATATATCTGAGATTTGAGATCTTTGTCTGAGAAACTATACCCTTTGACCCAGCAATACTTTTCAAAGATGATCAGAAGAAAAAGGAAAGTAACCTGTATGTTCTAAAATGTTTGTAGCAGCTCTCTTTGTAGTGGCAAAGAACTGGAAATTGCAGAGATGCCCATTAATTGAGGAATGGGTGAACAAGTTGAGGTACAGTATTGTGATGGAATACTATTATGCTATAAGAAATGATAAACTCAATAATCTTATAAAAAGCATGGGAAGACGCATGAAATAATGAAAAGTGAAATGAGCTGAACTAAGAGTACATTGTATATAGTAATAGCAATCTTGTTTTAAGAATGATTTTGAGCAGTGGAGCCAAGATGGGGAGTAGAAAAACACATATACTCTAGTACTTCCCCCATAGCCCACAAAATACCTGTAAAAAATGACTCTCAACAAATTCTAGAGCAGCAGAAGCCACAAAATGAGTGAAAAAGATTTCCAGCCTGGAAAGTCAACAGGAAAGGTCTATCCAACAGAATGCTGAGCAGAGAAGAGCCAAGCTCTAGCTGTGTGGCATAGGGAGAAACAGGATAGGAACAGGCTTCTGGTGTAGAATTCCCAGCAGGGAGGGTCCCAAATCCCTCAACCCACAAGTGAAAAAGAATGCTTCAAAGGTCAGTGTGGGAAGGCTTTTCCAGTTGGTCGAGAGGGGAGCAGGGTCTCAGCACTGGCCTCAGGCAACAGCAGAGGGGATGACAGCAGCAGCAGGAGTGACCAGCTGCTATGGTGGCCTAGGAAGCAGCCTGGGTCCATTGTCCAAGCTTAAAGCTTGTGGGGAAATGAGCAGGGTATCTGAAACTCAGAACTCAGTGGCAGCCCTGCCCTTGCCTAAAGTTCCTGGGGGAATTGAGCAGCTGATCTGAATCTCAGCACAGTTCTGGGTCGGGAGGGGGGGGGAGAGCACTAGGAGCCTCCTCTTGACAAAGGATTCAGAAGTCAAGTAACTGACTAGGAAAATGCCCCAAAAAGGGAAAAAGGGAAAAAAAATAAGACTGGTGAGCAGATATCTCCTTCCATCCTTTCAGAAGAGGAAGACCAATGCATATTGTCAGAGGAAGTCAAGGCTTCTGCCTCCAGTACTTCCAAAATGAATATGAAATGGGATCAGGCCATAGAAGAACTTGAAAAGTGAGTCAACAGCTTGCTAAAGGAGAACCAAAAAGAAAATGCTGAAGAAAATAACACCTTTAAAAATAGGCTGACTCAATTGGAAAAAGAGGTCCCAAAACCCAACAAGGAGAAGAAGGCTTTAAAAATCAGAATTAGCCAAATGGAAAAGGAGGTTCAAAAACTCACTGAACAAAATAGTTCTTTAAAAATGAGAGTGGAGTTCAGGGAAACTAATAACTATATGATAAAGGAAAAAGTTACAAGATAAAACCAAAAGATTGTAAAAATTGAAGCTAATGTGAAACATCTCATTGGAAAAACAACAGACCTGGAAAATAGATCTGGAGAGACAATTTAAAACTTATAGGACTACCTGAAAGCCATGATCAAAAGAAGACCCTACACATTGTCTTCCATGAAATAAATTAGCAAGGAAAACTGCCCTCACACTCAAGAACCAGAGGGTAAAATGAATATTGAAAGAATCCACCAATCACCTCCTAAAAGAGATCAGAAAAGAAAAACTCCTAGGAACATTGTAGCCAAATTCCAGAGTTCCCAGGTCAAGGAGAAAATATTGCAAGCAGTTAGAAAGAAACAATTAAAGTATTGTGGAAATACAATGAAGATAACACAGGATCTGGCAGCTTCTACATTAAGGGATCAAAGGGCTTGGAATAGGATATTCCAGAAGTCAAAGGAACTGGGATTAAAGCCAAGAATCACCTACCCAGCAAAACTGAATATAATACTTCAGGGTGAAAAATGGTCATTCAATGAAATAGAGGACTTTCAAGCATTCTAGATGAAAAGACCAGAGCTGAAAAGAAAATTTGACTTCCAAACACAAGAATCAAGAGAAGCATGAAAAGGTAAACAGGAAAGAGAAATCATAAAGGACTTTCTAAAGCTAAACTGTTTACATTCCTACATGGAAAGATAATATTTG
>CM053769.1:43538022-43564157 GCA_028658325.1 Potorous gilbertii | reverse complement strand
GGACAAGGTCAAATGAGAGAATGGAAAAAAGAGGGAACAGGGTAGGATGGAGGGCAATATGATTAGTCTTATACAACATGGCTATTATGGAAGTCTTTTGCAAAATGACACATATAAAGCCTATATTGAATTGCTTGTCTTCTCAGTGGGGATGAGTGGGGAAGGAGGGAGGGAGAGAAGTTTTAATTCAAAGTATTAGAAATGAATGTTGAGAATTGTTATTGCATGTAACTGAGAAATAAGAAATACAGGTAGTGGGGTGTAGAAATTTATCTTGCCCTACAAGAAAAGAAAGATGACGGGGATAAGGGAAGGGTGGGGTATGATAGAAGGGAGGGTACATCAAGGGAAAGGGTAATCAAAATTCAAGGTGTTATGGGGTGGGGGAGGGGAGAGATGGGGAGAAAAATTGGACCTCAAAATTTTGTGGAAATGAATGTCAAAATCTAAAAATAAATAAATAAAACTATTAAAAATTTAAAAAGAATGACTTTGAGTAAATAAGTTATTATTACTATTATAAATATCCAAATTGACTATAAAGGACATGACACTGTCTGCATCTAGAGAAGAACCAATAGATAGATGTTTAGAAAAATTCTACACACACACATACATACACACATACATATATATTTGAGTGTAAGGGTAGCCATCTCTAGGCTGGGGGTGGGAGGAAGAAAAAAGAAAAAAAAGAAATTCACATAATAGTTTTATTATACATTTAAAAGGATAGTAAGTTGTAGATAATAAATTTGCAGTTTCATGAGCAATAATCTTTTTTTATGATACTATGTTATGGAAATACTTGTCTTATTCCATAAATTAAAAACAAAATAAATACATGTGAAAAAAAACCCAGTACATTAGTGTCCCAGTTTTCTGAAAATTCCTCCAACATTTATCATTTTCCTTTTTTGTCACATTAACCAATTTGATGAGTGTGAAGTGGTACCTCAGAGTTGTTTTAATTAGCATTTCTCTAATTAACAGTGATTTAGAGCATTTCTTCATATAATTATAAATAGCTTTGATTTCTTCTTCTGAAAACTACCTGTTCATATCCTTTGACTATTTATCAACTGGGGAATGATATGTATTCTTGCAAATTTGACTCAGTTCTTTATATATTTGAGAAACGAGGCCTTTATCAGATATACTTGCTATAAAGATTTCCCCCCAGTTTTTTGTTTTCCTTCTAAGTTTGCTTTCATTGGTTTTGTTTGTTTAAAACCTTTTAAAATTTTATATAATCAAAATATCCATTTTTCCTTTTGCCATGTTCTCTATATCTTATTTGGTCCTAAATACTTCCTTTATCCATAGATCTGACAGGTGAATGATTTTATGCTTATGATATTTGCTTGTGGTATCATCCTTTATGTCTAAATCATATCCATTTTGACCTTATCTTGATATGTGGTATGAGATCCAGCCACCAACAATTTTCCCAAAGAGGAAACTGAGGCGTAGATAAGGGAAATGATTTTGCTCTGAGAACAGAGCCAGAACTGAATTCCAGATCTCTTGCTGCCCAATTTTATTCTCATTCCTTCCTCTAGGAATCCTTTTCTGGTGACTCTATCCCAGGGTGACACTCCCTTGAGCTTTCTTCTGCATACAGAGGTAGGACCCACATGTACAGTTGACATATTGCTGGATAAATGTTTCTATTATTGTGGAGCTATAAATGCTGTTTCCACAGCAACACTGTGACCTCCCTCCCTTTGGATAGGGACCACATATGCTTCCACTCTTGTGTTGCACTAGCGCCAGATACAGGGCTGGATCAGGGTGTGTCCACTTGTGAGCCTCTTCTTCCATCCTCCAGACAGAAGCAACTGCCATCAGTCAGAGAGCAAAGAGCAAATGAAAGGATAGAAAGTTGCCTGGTGGTTACAGAGTTGAGGTGTGATAGGAAGAATTTTATTGAACACTGAGAAGAACCAGGGTCAGTAGCAGCATAGGGTAGGTAAGCCCTGAAAGAACATCTGGAGCAAAGCTGATGGTGGTTTCAATCCAATCTGTGTAAGCCTGGACCCAGGTATAAACTCCTGGTCGGTTAGGTAGGGCACAACCTTCTCCCCAGCTAACCACCCCAACCTGGAACCAGATATTCTGATCCTTACAAACAAGGGGGCCTCCAGAGTCACCCTGAGAAGGATAGGGAGGGAGAGAGAAAGAGAGAGAGAGAGAGAGAGAGAGAGAGAGAGAGAGAGAGAGAGGTGCAGGGTTAGTCATAATAGTTGTATATTTAGACCTTAGGTTATCTAGATCCTGTATATGCAGAGGAGAGTGGGACTGGGGACAGAGCAGCAAGTCCAGGGTCTACTTCAGTCCCAGAGTATATGATTAACTCGAACCCTGTGAACTATGATTTTTCTGTTGTACTTTCAGGAATTATTGAATTGTAAATGATACAAATGATATAAGGCTCTATGCAATGATGGATCATAGAATCATAGATGTGGAGCCAGAAAAGGGCTTCAGGGGCCATTAAGGGCAACTCACATTTTCCAGAGAGGCAGACTATGAAAGAGAAATTATATATGTGTCCAGGATCACAAAGGTCTGGCCATGTTACTCTTTTGCCCAAGAATCTTCAGTAGCTCCTGATTGCTTTTAGGATAAGATACAGACTCTACTGTTTGACATTTTAAGCCCTCTATGATGTTTCCAGACCAAATACACATGACCCCACATGCCCTTATCTGGTGGGAGACTTCTTCCTAGCAAGGTACATAGTAGGAATGCTAGGGCAATTCTGCAAGTATTCTAAAAAGACACAGGCAGCTCCAGAGAATGACTACCTACTATAATAACTTCTTGGAAGGGAGGAGGCTCAGAATGCTACAATAGAATCAGAATTGGATTTGAAGTTAGAAGTCCTGGGTTCAAGTATCAACTCTGCCACTAACCAGCTGGGTCACTTTGGACACGTCCTCTATCATGAGATCATAGTTACAGAGTCAAAGAAATGATTTACCATGGTCACTTAGCCAGTAAGTAGTGATCCAGAATTGTGGCTCAGTAGGAACTGTCCTTAAGGTATATGTAGGGAGCTTTCAAAGGCAGAGCGTCCATCCTAACACATCTAATTACCCACTAATTTTAGAGAAGAGGAGATTGAAAATGTGATTTACTCATGGTCTCACAGTAAACTCTAATCCAGGTCTCCTCATCTAGTGCTCTACCACTATTAATGTTAGCTCCTCCCTTTTCACTGATAAACCCTTATTAGAAACCACGATTGGCTTGACATTAGAAATGAATGTTACCAGGAGAGAGGAGGGGAGGTGAAAAAAAATGGATGGGTGATAACTAAAACTAAAAATATGAGAATCTTGGTGGCAGCAGGTTTTTGGAGGATAGGGAAGAAAGGAAAGGGGCAGGGCTTCAGCCATCAGCTTTAGTGAGATCTCAGGGGAAGGTAGGATCTGAGTTGGATTCATTTTTCCCAGATCCTAATGGGAAATTCTTGCTTTTCATGATTCTTTAGAGAACCTCACCCTCTAACTCCATGGGTTGAGATTGGAATTTCCCACACTCAAGTCCATAGGGCGTGGGGAAGGGACACTGGGACCAGAGGGATTCAGAAAGCCTTGGAGGAATCCAGAGACTATGCCTGCCTCCCTCAATAAGTGAGTCATTGTACTCAGTTTGGAATTCGACCCTGGATCTAAGTTGGATTGGCCAATGAATTAGTGCAAACTTGCCCAAAGAACTGCATCTAGCTGGCCCTAGTAGACTATGTTTCCCACTCAAACAACCTGGGATATCTTGCCATCTACACTGCCTCAGTGTGTGCATCCCACCACCTCTATATCCTACCCCTCATTCTATCTCTTGGGCTGGGAGCGGTAGTCAAATCAAAATTACTATTGGAAAGGGCATGGCAATGCCCTGCCCTGTGGCTCTATTTACCATTCCTGTGACTCCACAGATTTCTTTCAAGCCTGAGCTAAAATCTTCCCAATCCATCTTATTTCAAATTCCTTCCCTCTGTGGGTTTTTTCTGATTTGTCCTATATATACAGTTGGTTTTTACATAGTTGTATGCATGTTTTTCCCTATTAGATGGTGATCTCTTTGAGAGCAGTGACTGTCTTTTATCCCCGGTGCTTAGACACATAGTAGATGTTTAGTTAATGTTTATTAACTGATTAATTGACAAAGGAAGATTTCCTTCTTTGGCTTCCACTCACTTATAACTTGCCCTCATCTGTTAGAATGTAAGTTCTTTGCAAAGGAGAGACTGTCACACTTTTGCCTTCTTATCCCCAACATTCAGAATGATACTTGACACATAGTAGATACCTAATAAATGCTTTCCCCATATATGCAGGATACATTCATTCATTCATTGAGTGAGAAACCGCTATTAATCTATGAGCCTGGACAACTTGGGAGAAGGAAGGAGACGAAACTGCTCTCACCTGGCAGGAATCTTTTTGGCCCTGTTCATATCCAGCACAGATCATGTCATCCAAAACCAGGGCTTGTCCTGTGGCTGTGGGGTTATTGATGTGGTATAGGGCATCACAAGTCTTGACATCAATCAGGGGGACCTGGACTTCTTGTAAAATCCAAGAAATATCTGAGGAAAGAGAATATTTTTGCCAAAGAGGCAGTGAGCACTGGGCAGTGGTTAAGTCGGCTGGGCTTGGAATCTGAAGACCAGACTTGAGATCTCAACTTTGCTACCTCCTACCTGTGGACCTTCAGGCAAGCCACTTAATCTCTCTCAGTCTCAGTTTCCTCATCTGAAAAATGAGGGAGTTGGGTGATAGCTGATGACCCATCTTAAGACCCATCTAAATCTATGATCCTATGAACTGGCTTGAAGGTGAGGGAAATCATGAATTATAACTGTGTTAGGGACATCTGGGAGACTTAACTAACCTAGAGGTGAATGAGCTCCCACCCTATCTGAAACCATACTCTCTCCTGGCCTTTTCCAAATCTTATCATTCCCACCTTCACCTCCTTGAGGTGTTGTTTTCCGCTGTTAGAATATAAGCTTCTTGAGGGCAGGCTCTGTATTGTTTATATTTATTTGTATCCTCAACACTTAGCACAGTGCCTGGCTCATAGAAAATGCACAATAAATGTGTTTTTTTTTTAATTTACTCAATTCAATTTTATTTTATTCATATTTATTTTAATTATTCATTTATTACCTAGCCATTCTTCACTAACAGGTTTCCTACCTCCTACCCCATTCTACTTCACACCCACCACAGAATCATATGGAATCTTAGAAATGGAAGAAACCATGTAGTTCTGGTTCAACTCCCTTCATTTTTCAAATTGTGGAAGTTAAAGCTCAGAGATAGGGAAAGATTTGCTCAAAGACACACAGATAGGAAACAGAAGAGCTGAGATTCAAGTTGAAGACTCCAAAGTGACTGTCTTTCTACTCATTCTCATCTCTAAATTTCCCCACTTTTAGAATGCCCTCCCTACCTTTTTTCCTCCATATCCCAATCCTCCCCATCCTTCAAGTCTCAGTTCAGATATCACCCTCTCCACAAGACCTTCTCTGATGCCCCCTAGACAAAGTTTTGTGGTTGTCATTGTTGTTCGACCAACTCTTCATGGGATTTTCTTGGCAAAAATACTGGAATGGTTTGCCATTTCCTTCTCCAGTTCATTTTACAGATGAAAAAACTGAGACAAACAAGGTCTAGTGATTTGCCCAGGGTCACACAGCTAGTAAATGTCTGAGGATGGATTTGAATTCAGCAAGAGTCTTCCTAATACAAGACTCAGTGCTATCCACTGCATTATATAGCTTTCCCAGATGATATATATTCACAATTTTAAAAATGCATGATAAGTACATCAGAGAGATACATGCAAAGTTCTGGATTGTCAGTAACATCTCCAGTGGATCAAAGAAGGCTTCCTGGAGAAGGTGACATGTGAGTCGGCAGTTTAAGGATGGGTGGAAATTCAGCAGGTGGAGATACGGAAGGAAGGCACTGCAGGAATTAGGAAGAACGTGAGCAAAAGCAGACAGACAGGGGAGCACCAACTGTATTTGGGAGATGGCAGGCAGTCCAGTCTGAGTTGAATGGAGATTACCAAAAAGTATAATAAGTTGGAAGCCTAGTTGGTAGAGGACTTTGCATTAAGGATAAAGTGTTAAAGAATCGTGGAAGAGTTTGGGGAAGAGAAGTAACATAACCACATGCATGAATAAGGAAGCAAAATATGCCCTTGGGTATAAAGGATAGATTCCAAAGAGGAAAAGTGGAGGTGGGGTGACTTATCAGGAGGTGATTGCAATAGTGTGGGCAGGCAGTCCAAGGTGGTGGCAGAGAGAATCCAGAGAATAGGACAATCGATCATAAGAAGTAATCTATAGGTAGAGTTGACGGGATTAAATGGAAGAGGAAAGGATGGAAGAAAACACCACAATTTACAGACATGAGACATTAGATGCAGGGTGTTATTATAGGAAGAGAGAGTCAAGGCAGAAGGAGGATCAGTATCTCCCCTTCTGGGAAAGATCTAAACTGGTGGATCACTTCTTGTAGTACCTGGCCAACATCCAGGTAAAGATGCTCTGAAGGCAGATGGAGCTGCAGGTCTGGAATTTCACTTAGGGGTCTACTACCTGGACCACTATCAGGGGGAAATTCCAGCAGCTGAGACTTGTAGAAAAATGCAAGGCAATTCTATAAGGTCATATTAGGAACTTACTGAGCATGAGGGGGGGAGGGAAAACAAGACAATACAATAATAAAAATAATAATTAAAACATGAATAATATATTTCCAAAGTACTTCCCCATCCATTACGTCATCTGATACAACAGTCTTGTGAAGGATCAACTTTTAGCGACAGCCCTGGTAGTAGTGGTGTTAATAATAGCCAACATTTATAGAGGGCTTTGAAGTTGGCAAAGCACCTTCTATACAGGGTGTTCCAAACTCCTTAATGCAGTTTTAAGCCTTAATGACTTCGTAAGTATAAATGCTACAAACTTGTTTTTTTTAATCATTTGAAATTTTCTTTAAATGTATTTATTTTGGTAAAATGAAGCGATACTTTTAAAAATTTTGGTTTTAACAAAATGGGGCACTAGCCTTTTTGTATGTGATCATATCAAAATTGTCATGTATGCCTCAAGACCTCATTTTCTGAATGACCTAAGGCTAGGATTACAAATATATCCTTTTTAGTCATGGAATAGCAGCTGATGAAAATTTTTACAAATTTCAAAAGATCAACTAGATAGATTCACTACAGGGCTTCTTAAACTTTTTGCACTCATGACCCACATGGGGTCGCAACCCACAGTTTAAGAAGCACTGAATTGTAGAGCATATGATGAATTTCCATAAGAAATATATGAATATTTTAAAATTTAAAATATTGAAAGTGCCTTCAAATGTTTTTTGTATGTTTGTCACACTTCAAAAGTTATGAAAGCGTAAAACTACATTAAGACTTTTGGGACATTTCCTATTTATTATTCTGTTTGATACTCAAAACCTTCCTGTAATAATTAGAAGCAAATGTTACTGTGTTTCTAATATCTGACAGCAGGAAGAAACTATTGGCCAATTTTTAAATTACTTGTCTACGATTCTAATTCTTAGGGTATTGATTTGTTTTAAGTAAAAGATTCTTCACTAGATAATTATGCTCGCATTTCTATAGCACTTTTTTAAAAAAACCAATATTATATAGTGCTTGAAGGTGTAGGAAAACATTTTCCTTACAACAATCCTGTTAGGTAGATAGTACACATATGTGTGTGTTCATCCTTCATTGCTGAAGAAGACCGTGCCATCAGAGAAACAATGGCATGACTTGCACTTGACTTTATTTTGAGTGAGGGAGGGCTGTGCCTCAATTCTCCTTCAGAGTCATCTGAATCCAGTGACCAGATATTCATCAGGATGACTGGAGATGACCCAGGATGAGGCAATTGGTATTAAGTGACTTGCCCAAGGTCACATAGCTAGTGAGTGTCAAGTGTCTGAGGTGAGATTTGAACTCAGATCCTCCTGACTCCTGCACTGGTGCTCTATACACTGCACCACCTAGCTGCCCAGTACACATATAGGCTCCATAGGAAAGAGGAAAGACAGCCCCAGGAAAGGTCACTCATCTACCCCGCTTGTCCACCTAGACTTGATCCAGAAGCTGGATTCTAAGATATGGCTCTGTTCTCCTAGAGTCCATGAGGAAATACAAGCATATTTTTTTATTCCCCCCCCCCACACACACACACACAATGGGGATGCAGGCTCAATCAAGACTTGACTATAGGGATACCCATAACATATTTATGGGGTTTTTAAAGTACCAGATGATTGGCCTTCAGAGCAGAAAGATGAGAAGGAACCATAATTAATAAAGCAGTTAATTGATCCCCTTACACTTTGCCTCCCTCCAAGTACTCCATAATCTAGCTACATACTTCTGTTTGCTCTTCTTCACACACTCCATCTCCTGTCCATGCCCCTTCTGACAAGATTTAGTTTAAATCTCACCTTCCCAAAGAGGTCTTTCTTCCTTTCTCCTTTCAGATTGCCTTCCATCTACTCTGTATGAATCTTGGATGTACCTAGTGATTTACAGTTGGTATCATCATTGGAATGTAAGGTCCTTGAGGGCAGAGACAGTTTTTTACTTTTGTTTGGACCACAAATACTTAGCTCAAAGCATGGCAAAAAAAAAAAAAAAGCAAGTGCTTACTAAACTCTTGTTAACTGTTAAGTGATTGACTGTCCTAGTCTATAACAACAATATCACAAACATATATGTCTGGTTATGTCACTAATTCATTGTGTGACCTTGAACAAATCACTTTCCTTCACTGGCCCTCAGTTCTGTATCTGTAAAATTGGAGGGGGTGGTGTGTTAGAATCTTCCCAAATTTATTTGGTCTACTGCCCTCTTTTCAAAAAATAAAACAAAAAACTCAGCACCCCTCCTAGAAATCTACTTTCTTGAACTTTGTAATGTTTTTAATTGCATCATTTCAAAATAATATATTTTAATGACATCTTATATTTAATAACATTATAAATTTGTGGGGGTTTTCCTGTGTTGAAATTTTAATGATGCAATATTGCATGTTATATATATGGGTATAGGATCATATTATAAATAAGTCATTACATGCACATACTCCTGACAATGCATGCTGGACTTCCCAAAAATGCATTACAGACTCACCTGCCAACACTTGCTTGTTAAGACCTGTTGGCAGACTTGACCACTGATCAATTATGACTTGTATTTTGTGTATTTATTTGGAAAATAATGTAATTGCTATGACTTTAACTCTGTTACACAACAGATAAAATATGTACAAACAGTTTTTAAAAATTCTTCTTCTCTTTTCTTCTTTCCTTATGCTTTCATCACCTTATTTAACACTCCTCAATTGCACCCAAGGCTACTACTACCCCCTGGATCATTCCAGTGCTCTCCAGGGAGCAGTATTGTCCACTTTGGGAACCTATGCTAGATGATCACTAGTGTCCTTCCCAATTCTAGGATACTATATTTTATGACTTATTGAAGGGAAGGCAAATTTGGAGGAACTGGAGTTCTATGAAGACTGAATAGTGGAGCTGGATGAGGCAGCTGGGTAGCACAATGGATAGAGTACCAGGCCTGGAGTCAGTAAGACTCATATTTCTGAGTTCAAATCCAGTCCCAAACACTTACTAGTTATGTGACCCTGAGCACATCACTTAACCCTGTTTGCCTCAGTTTCCTCATCTGTAAAATGATCTGGAGAAGGAATGGCAAACCACTCCAGTGTCTTTGTCAAGAAAACCCCAATGGGATCACAAAGAGTCAGACACAACTGAAAACAACTGAACAATAACAATTGGGACTCAAAACCAGGTATCATGACAGGACCAAGGGCTCTTTATAGTACATAACTTTGTCCTCAAGGAAAATACTATCTGAGGAGACTGCATTATGTCTGTAAGTAATGGGCAGTGTTTAATCAAGGCTGTATTCATGGAACAGACAGTCAAGGCTACACAAATTCAAAGGAAGGAGAGATTCCTATGTACTGGGATAGTCAGGAAATGCTCAAAGGAGGAAGTAGCATTTGGTTGGGCTGAGAGATTAGCAATCTCAGGGCTGGAGATTAGCAAGCAGGCAAGTACACTTACCCTATGCCTCACCTTACCTGTTTCTTTGGTTTTCCCCCACCCAGTCACCCAGCACAGAGTGCCCATAAGGAATTTCATCTGAGGTGCTGGGAGGCAAACAGGGATGATCTGAGAAGGGGAGCCCAGTTGTACCAGCGCAATGTCCCCTTGGGGGTTATTGCTTCCCCATTTGTAGGAAGGGTGAATGATGATTCTTCTCACAGATGCAAAGGAGGAATTGGGTGAGATTGTATATAGCTTCAGGTCTCCCAAACTGACTTGATATAATGAGGGCTTCTGGGAACTAGAATGAAAATAAAGATCAGGTCAGCTAAAGGGTTGATGAGCTTGATAAAGATATCAGTGCTCTTCCTCACAAACTATCTGGGATTGAACTATTTGGTTTAAGATTGGCATTTATTCTCTTTATATTTATATACATACTTGTTCTCTACCCTTAAGAACATAAACTCCTCAAGAACTGAGATTATTTTATTCTCTGTGTATGTGTAGGTGGGCACCTAGCCCAGTACCTGGCACCTAATAGATGGCAGTTAGGTGGTATAGTGGGTAAGAGTGCTGAATTTGGAGTCAAGGAGACCAAGGTTCAAATCCCACCTCAGACACTTACTAGGTGTATCACCTTGGAGAAATCATTTAACCTTTCTCAGGCTCTATTTCTTCATCTATAAAATGAGGGCAACGATAGTACTAACCTTACAGCGTTGTTGTAAGAATCTACTGAGATAATGTATAGCAAGTGAATTGCAAACCCTAAAGTGCTCTATAAATGCTATATTACTAAATGCTTGTTGATTGATTAATTCAGAAGAGTAAACAAGTTTCAAGTCAAAAAGCATTTATTTAAGTACCTACTATGGGCCAGCACTGTGACAAGTTCTTGCCTCCCCTATAGTTGGTTTTATGTTTATAGATGGGAGTGGTTATCTGATGTGGTTTTATTGGATATAGGAAAAAGGTTGTCTGCTCATGAATATCTTGGGTCTCCTTCCAAATGGCTATGTGACCTTGTGTAAATTGCTTTACTTTTCTGTGTCTCTATTTGTTTTGAGAGATTTGAACTGGAGTCATTCATTCATTCAGGAAGCATTTTCTAATTTCAAGTTCTGCCTTGTGTGCAAGGCACTCTGCTATGTGCTGAGATCCAGAAGAGAATGGAGTTAAGTTTTAGAGATGGGAAGTGATAGAGTAGTGACAGCAGTCAGCCACTTGACTCCAAGAACCACGCCATGTTCTCTGTAATTCACTGCTTCTCCATCTTACATAGTTCATTACTTGGAAAGCTCCCCCATCTATCTTTAGGGCACTAAAGATAAAGGAAGGCTCTTAGGATCATAGATTTAGACCTGGAAGGAAACTTAAAGGTCTTCTATGCTAAACCACCATATTTTATAAAAAAGAAAATTGAGACTCAGGGAAGGGCATCCATGCCTAGATAGGGGAAACTGGAGGAAATGAAGTTTCCTGGAGACTGTGAGTTCTGAAGTACAAGAAAATGATTGAAGAGACTGTTCCCTCCTCCTCCTCCTTCCACCCTCTTTGCTGTTCTTTCCCCAAGCTATATAGCCCAGGAATTGTGGATTAGGGTGGGAAATTCCAGGTTAGGGGTAAAGGTTTAAAATACTCCTGCCCATCACACCCCACTGGTATAGGGTTAGGTACACTCAGCTCAACTTGCCAGAGACCTTACTCACTTTTCAAAGCAGTGAGCAGCAGTCAGCACCCAGCTTGGATGGATGAGAGAGCCTCCACAGATATGCAGCCCTGGTGAGATCCTTAGGCTGACTTGCCATGGCCACTGTCCTGCCTGGGCATTCTGCCCTCCTATAATTCTCCCACCTACCTTAGTGGTTCCACACACTGTCGAGAGAGAGAAAGCTTATGAGGACACCCAGGTAGCATGGAACATTCAGGCTTTGGCACCCCCCCACTTCCCTCTCAAAAAGTCAGTCTTTTTCCAGTTCTTCACTGTCCTCTCTGATACTGGACATCTTGGCCATTCTAACCCAAATACCACCCCTTGACATCCCAGAGGCTTTCCAGCTCTTCTAACCTATTCCTATTCTCCACTCTTTCCTTACAAACCACCATCTCCTCCCAGGACCCAAGGATTCTTTAAAACCCCAGCCCTCAGGTAATAATTCTAGATCACACAGTGCTTCACAATTTACAAAGTGTCTTCCTCACAAATAACACTGAGAGGTAAGTAAAGCATTATTAAATATATTTTATAGATGAGGAAATGAAAGCATTGATGGGTGATAAGGTTTGTCTAAGAGAACATAATTATCTGAGAAGTATTTATTGTCCAAGAGAACACAAGTATCTGAAGTGGAACTTGAATTGGGACTCCAATTCTATGACACTGCATGGGTGATTCCACTTTTGGCTCTCCATGTTGTAGTCTGTCCCAAAGGCTA
Organism: Potorous gilbertii; assembly: GCA_028658325.1. Taxonomy (NCBI): domain Eukaryota; kingdom Metazoa; phylum Chordata; class Mammalia; order Diprotodontia; family Potoroidae; genus Potorous; species Potorous gilbertii. The sequence goes on along the minus strand of CM053769.1, from coordinate 43,551,580 downwards.
ATACAGACTGACTGCTCTCCCTATCTTTTCCAGAATTAGCTACTTACCTGTTGGCAGACTATTTCCATGGACACCTAAAGGGGATTAAAAAGAAGAAAAGAGACTAGAGTTAGACTAGAGGAATAGCAACCTTTTCCCGCCTCCCTCCTCACTCCACCCCTCAATAGAAAGCAGAGGGCTTGACCTAAAGGAATAATTTCCTGGAGGTGGCACAGCAACAAAGAAGATGAATGAAAGAGAATCCTGTCACAATCGCATCAGGACTGATAGAGGGGAGAACAAGCTGAGGTTGGCAAGGACAATGTATAGATTAGATACCATTCCAGCATCCCCAGACTTGGGAAGTGCTAAAAGGATGGAAGCGTCCCAGCTACCAGGGAAAGGAAACCAAGCCAAGGCAAAAGGGTCTTCTCCCAGCTTTCCACACTAGATCTTTTTTATTGTTCCCCTGGGTGGACCACCCAGTCCCACTCCCATCCTCCTCCACTCTGGCACCCATCAGACTGTGTGGCAACCTAGTTTCCCAGGAACCCCTCCCAAGGAAGCAATAAGAGACTACAGAAGGTCAAGGCACACACCAAAGAAAGGGTCAAGGACTGGAGGAGCCCTTAGGGTTAAGCAGTTACCCAGGTATGGGTCACTCAAGCCCAGAAGACACTCACCATGGAACAGTAGCAGCAGCAGCATGGGGAGCAGGAGAGAGTGGGTAGATGGTCCCATGGGCATCCCACACAACAGTGGCAGAGCAGAGCTCACCCTCCCAGGTCAGAGTCCTTAGAGTGGTTCCCACCCCCAGGGAGGGGCAGGATAGGTCATAAAATAAAGTTTGGCCCTGAATTCTTGTTCAATCAATACCAGACTCTCAGTCTCCTGTTCCCTCCTTCCCCATTATGGGCAAAGTATGTGTAAATATGATGCAAAAACTGGAAATGCAAGACTGGAAAGGCATTGACTCCCCACTTTTTTTAGATAATGCCCCCTCAGTCCAACTCTTCCTGACAATTTTATAGTATAGTTGCCTGATAGGAGACACCTCAGTGAAGTAAAAGGAACATGGGGTTTAGAGTCAGGAGATCTGGATTCAAATCTCACCTTGCTAACCAGGTAAACCTGGATAAGTGTATTGAAAATAACTCACATTTCTTTTCTTTTTTAAAATTTTTATCAATCTGTTCTTACATCATCTTCATTTCCAAATTCATTCTTTCTCCTTTATTTTTCCAGAAAGCTACCCCTTGTAACAAAGAATGAGAGAGAGAGAGAGAGAAGCAGTTAGGTAACTAACATAACAAAGTCTGACAATATTCTACACCCTTAGTCTCTGAACTCTGCAAGGTTGGGGGGTGTTATTGTTGTATAACAACTCCCATTTCTACAGCTCTGTGACTTAGGGAATGCAAGTATGATTGTCTCCATTTTACAGATGAGGCAATTAAGATTCTAAGAGGTTGTGACCTGCCAATGATCATGCAGTGTCTGAGTGAGTCAGCATTTGAACTTGGGACTCCTGATTCCAGATTCTATCAACAGTACAAATCATTCTACCTACCTGAGTCTTTGTTTCATTTTGTGTAAAGGGAGGGCATTGAAATGAATAAATTCTTCCACTCCTAGCCTTCTGACTCTAAGAAATTTCATGAAAATGCCATTCCCACTTCTCTGAGGCTTGAGGGGAGGTTCTCTTTCCCCTGGGGATTTGCCTTTTTAACAACCTCTTCCCTCCTCCCTCCCATCCCCACCCCCACCATGGAAAGCAGAAGGCTTAACCCAAAGGAATAACTTCCTCAAGGTAGCAACAGCAACACAGGAAATGAATGGAAGAGTGTGGCACAACTAAGAGCAGCCTGGAACAATTGTGTCAACACTACTAAAGGCTGGCAAGGAAAAGGGCTGGGCAAGGGACTGAAAAATCTATATCAGGAGAATAAAAAGGAGGAAAGAAAGGAGATCCTCCCTTTTACTGCTTACTTTGCTTCCATTTTCTCTGCCAAAGAGAGTGACCATTGCACTAGAAAGGATAGACCAAAAATTACTAACAGGGAGGTGAAACCCAGCATAAATAAGGAGAGAGAAAGGAGAGATAGAGAGATAGGTAGGTAGAAAGAAATACCAATTGATAGGAAAAAAGGAAGGAAGGAAGGGGGGAGGGAGGGAAGGAAGGAAGAGGAAGAAAGAAAGAAAGAAAGAGAGAGAGAGAGAAAGAAAGAGAGAGAGAAAGGAAGAGAGAGAGAAAGAAAGAAAAAGAAAGAAAGAAAGAAAGAAAGAAAGGGTAGGTGGATAGAAAGACAGGCAGGCAGACAGACAAGTAGGTAGATAGAAAGACACAGACAGACAGAGCATTAATTAAGCATGTACTATAAAACCAGGCAATGTGCTAAATACTGAAAATACAAATGAAAGAAAACAAGACTTTCTTTTCTCAGGGAACTTACATTCTAATAGAGAAGACAAAACTTTAAAAGGTTATGGAGAAAGGGGTGGGGTGTGGGGGGGCTGAGAAATGGGAGAGTATCTATACAATGAAGTGAATTGAGCTGGGAGTGAAGTGAGTAAGACTGGGGCCCCTCTCCTAGCCAGGGATTCATCAATCAAGAAACTAGACCCAATTTAGCCCAGGTGAATTAAATCCACAGTTGCAAAAACCAACAGCAGTGATTGCTACACACTGTTATGATATTTGAAAGTTCATGGAAAATAGGAAAAATACTCCAAGATTGGAGAAGGGCAAATATTCCAATTTTATTTTCTTTTTTCCTTTCTTTCCTTTTTCTCTTTCTTTCTTCCTTTCTCCTCCTCCTCCTTCTTCCTCCTCTCTCTCTCTCTCTCTCTCTCTCTCTCTCTCTCTCTCTCTTTCTCTCTCTCTATCTCCTCCCCTCCCAGAGTAAGACTTATTTTTGAATATAACCAATGAGAATTTGTTTTGCTTGATCATGTATATTTATTACAAGAGTTACACACACATACACACACACAAAGAATGGAAGAGAGAAAATTAAATTTTGTTAATTAGGAAAATTAAATAAAAGGAAAGGAAAGCAGTTATTACAAAGTATCAGAGTGGTTTCATCAAGAATGGATTATATCAGATTAACTTTATTTCCATTTTTATGAGTATTATTAAACTAATAGATAAGGAATAACAGTGGTGATAGAAATAGTTTACCTAGAATTTATCAAAGTTTTTATACAGTCTATCATATTGCTCTGGTAAAGAAAAAAGAGAGATATGGATTAGATGAGAATATAATTAGACAGATTCCAAGCTCCATGGATGGTCAGACTCAGAGTTAATGGTTCATTAGCAGTTTGACAGGAGGTGTCCAGTGAACCATTCCATGGATTTTTCCTTGGTACTGAGTAGCTAAACATTTTTTTCAGTGACTTTGGTAAATTCATGGGTGGTACGTTGATCATGGTTTAAGAGAATATTAAATCTGGGAGGGATAGCCAAGATACTGTATGACAGAGTCAAGATCTAAAAGGAGCTTGACAGATTAGTGTTGGAATGAACCTAAGAAGATAAAACTGAATAGAAATAGGTGTAAAGTCTTACATTTGTATATAGAAAGTCAACTTCACAGACACAAGATGGGGGAGAAACAGTTAGACAGCAGATGTGGAACAAATGCTAATATGATCTTGGGATTCAGTTAGAGGAACAGGAAGATAATATCACCAATGTTCTCTGCCCTGCTCAGAAGACATTTGGAATATTGGGTTCAGTTTGGGTGCAGAGCAGTTTTAAAAGAACATGATCAATGTCTGGGGAATGTCCATTGGAGGGGAACCAGGATGGTTGAGGTTCTTGAGTCCATGACATATGAGAATTGGTTGAAGAAATTAGATGTGTTTAGCCTAGAAAAGAAAAGGTTCAAGATGTATATGGGGGGTTGCCATGTGGAGGAAGGATTTGACTTGTTCAATTTGATCCAAGAAGGCTACAGTGACAAAGAAGCACATTTAGGTTTGATATCAGAAAAAAAAACTGTCTAATAATTGTTCTCCAAAAATGGATTGGATTGTCTTAAGAAGTGATGAGTTCTCTGTCCTTGGAGGTCTTCAAAGACTGAGGGCCAATGGACACAAATTCCTTTCATTTATGTGTTGGACTAGATGGTGACTGAGGTCTTTGCCAACTCTCAATTTCTGTATAAATCTGTGACTGATTAAGAAATACTTTGGGGCAGGAAATACCTTCTCATCAAATGGTAACTGGGTATCCTTCTTTAGATAAGTTCAATACTTTCCCTATGGAGGCTGGGTAAAACTCCCTAGGATATTAGGGACAGTGCTACTATTGCTAAACTAATCCTGCAAGACAATCAGACTGATCTTAGATCCCCTTCCGACTCTCTACCAACTATAGTTCTCTAATTCTGACACTCTGATTTTGCAGACTCTGCAGGTCTTTCTGGACCTCAACTTTACTCCTTATAACTAAACACCTCACCTATCATCTACACACACAGCATTTTGCTACCTATTGCAGTCACCTCTACTTCTACTTATGTGGTGTTGCCTTACCATAGAGAGCAGCCCCAGGACAGACCAACCTGGTGACAGACAGACAAACTAGCCTGAGACAAAGAAACACATCACAGACAAGCTGCGGATTGCAAGTCAGTACTGGGTTCTCTCCTTGTTCTGTCAGTAACTAGGTGTATAACTTGCACAAGTCACTTCCATTCTTGGAATTTCAACCTCCTCCACTATAAAATGTGGGGTTCAACTAGATGAGTTCTCTAAGCCCTCTCCTGGCTTTAAAATACTATGATTTTAAGACATGGGATTAAAGACCTTCTCTAACACTCACCTTTGGAGACAGTCAGATGCAGCTGATAGTCCCCTAGTTTCAAAATAGAATTTTCCTAAGTCCTGTACCAAATTCTGTCAGTATCACTATGCCTATGGGCATTAATGGAGGTCATTAAAGCTCTTTTTTCCCCTCAGGAAATGTGAAATTCTACCTTTCTGATTTCTGAACTAAATATATCTTACAAATAGGAAATCTTCTCCCATCCCTCTGCATTATTGCCAACACCATACATACACTCACATACTGTTAAATTCTCTATCTCCTTAAGAATGTTCTTTCACCTCCCTCAGGAGGACCTGAGTTCAAATCCAACCTCAGACACTTACTAGCACTTATCACTGATTGCCTCCAAAAGGAAAAAAATGTTCTTTGCTATTGCCATGTCTGGATTTCCTATTGCTCTTATTTGTTTTTAAATAATTTATTGGTATCTTTTGTTTTTATATCATCTAAATTTCTCCCTGTATTCCCTTTCTTTCCCTCCTAGAGAATGATCCTATCTATATTCTCTTGCAATAATAATCTCCTACCTGCCTTTCACAACCCAATTCAAATGTCACCTTCTCCATGAACATTTTCCCAGATCTCTGCTCCCCTAGTTAAAAGTGATTTCTCCTCATCTTTTATTTGCTTGTGATAATATTTAATATCATTTTTTGGACTTTAATAAGGACCATAGCTTGAATTAATTGATCAGAAGAAGAGCCTGGACCCAACAGTCTCTTTGTTCTGTGAAATAAACTCAGAGAATGCCTATTCCTATGACAACAAGGCCAGATGCTGCTGACTTAGCATATTTTATGAGACCCTTAACCCAAGACACTATCTTGAATAATGGGACTTTTTCCATATCTTAATATTTTGTGGACATATACTATGTTATTTCATGTTAATGGTAAAGAAAACATAGATATCCTGGGTCGTAATTTCAGTTGACACTTTTTCAACTCTCTTATCTTATTGTGTTTACAACCTATCCAGTTAAGAAATTCCTTTCTCATGATATAGTTAAACACATATGGAGACCATAAATCTGAAGGACACAGATTACTTTGGATTGTCCTAAAACAGATTTAAGCCTAATCATTCTTGTATTAGTCAGTCAGAGGTTTTTCAGGCTCCATGATCATGTTACTGCTAACTTTAAGGGAATAAACAATATGCATTTAGGCATTTGCCTTTTTTAACTAAATTTTCAGGTCGACACTTAACACATTCTAATTTAAGTCCTATTCCTATACTAGTCTATTCCTATACAGTCTCTTAAAGGAAGGGACTATATCTTATTTATCTCCATATCTTCCCAAACACCAATTACAGGGCAAGGCCTCTAGGTCCTCCAGCCCTTTGACTGAATCCAAACTTCACAGAGCAACTCCCCTTTAAAAAGGATTTGTTTTATAACATTTGGACTCAGTCAAAAGGCCACACATGAGGACCTACAAGACAACATGTGGTCTTCAGAAGAAGCCACAAGTTCCCCACCCCGGGTTGTCAATGGTAGATATTGAAAAATGTCTGTTGAATTAATAGCTGATATATCTCTAATATTTTACAGTTTCCAAATTACTTTAATAGCCATTCTCTTATTCTGTCTGTGTTCATCCTTCATTTTCAAAGAAGACCATGACATCAGAGAAATGATGACATGAGTTGCCCTTAACTTTGTTTTGAGTGAGGGAGGACTGTGCAGGTCACCAGCCTCAATTCTCCTCTTGAGCCATCTGAGTCCAGTGACCAGATGTTCATCAGGATGACTGGAGATGTTCCAGTCATTCTCTTATTAAACGTTCTTAACATGCTATGAATTCAGGAGAGAAGGTATTATCATCTTCATTACATAGATTTTAAAAAAACAGAGTTTTTATTTAGGAACATAGCCACAGGATTTAGAGTTGGAAAAGAAGTTAAGAGACCATTTAATCCCATGCCATAATTGTACAAATGAGAAAACTGAAGCTCAGAAGGGGGAAGTGATCTCAGTAAGCATCTGAAAGAGTCATGGTAACTAAAAGTCCAGCAGGACAGAAACATTGCCTAGAATGTTGGGATAGAAGAATGAGAAAATAGGAATGTGTTCACAATGTTGGATTTTGAACAAGAGAATTATAGAGGAACAAATCTCCATACCTACAGTTCAATGTGCTTTAGATTGTTCTCTGAACAATCTGTAATTTTAGTGGGTTGATTGAATAGATCTCTATGGCAGAGGAAAATGGTCAAGACAGCTTTCATCTGCCTAGCTAGATTTTTACCAGTTTGTCTATTACCCAAAGCATCTCAGAGGCACATTACAACAGCTTATGGAGAAGCTGGCTATTTGAACTATATGAAACTGTTGAGTTGTTTAGATAACCTCACTGTCATTGGAAAGACATTGGAAGAACATGAGTAAAGATGGATGAAAGTATTAGATATGCTACAGTAATGTTCTCCAAACAATTTTATTGAGCATCCCAACCAGAAAAAAAGTTTTGAGTATGACTCCACGATAGGTAAATAATTACTTTTTTGTAAACTCTCTACATGCCCAGCAGTTGTGTGATGATAGGCTTGGTTAATGAGCAGGGAGCCATTCATTACTCCCTTTTATTCATCTCCATAGTTCTGTAGGTCTTTCTACTTCTTCCCGGATACTCCCTGAGATCCTACCATTGGGCAAGTCTTTACTTCCCAGTTCCTCCTTTATGAAGGAGTGGTTTTCCTTTCAAAACACCAAGAAGAAAATAATGGAAAGGGAAGAGGCTAAGGTCCAGCCTTGGTCCTATTATTTCAATGCCAGTCAGATCACCACAGCCTTTCCACAGTCCAAAAAAATAAAACAAACAAAATGAAAAACTCTATTAGCTCATTTTCCTGGAAAGATACAAGTTCTGTTTCTCTCTCTCTGCTTTGGGAAGTCATTTTTTAAAAATTGATCATTCTCTTTTTCACTCCAGGCTCCCAGACCAAAAAAAAGTATGACAAAATGTCAATCAATAAATAAACATTTATTAACCTCTTACCATGTGCCAGGCACTGTACAAAGCACTAGATATATTAAATGAAGTAGAAGACAATTCTCACTCTTAAGAAGATTACAATCTCTTCTATATACAAAGTAAGCTATATATAGAATAAATAGAAAATAATAAACAGAGGAAAACATTAGAATGAAGAAGGCTTCCAATAAAAGGAGGAATTTTAGCTGAGATTTAAAGGAAATCAGAAAGGTCAATAGGTAGAGTAGAGAAGGAAGAGCATTCCAGGCATGGGAGACAGTCAGAGGAAATGTCCAGAGCTGAGAGTTAGAGTGACATGTTTGTGGAATAGTCAGGAAGACAGTGACGCTGGATTAAAGAGTATGCATAGGGGAGCAAGGTGTAGGAAAACTGGAAATGTTGGAGGGAGATTGGTTATGAAGGGCTTTGAATGCCAGAATATTTTGTTTGATCCTGAAAGCAACAGAGAATCACTGGAGTTTATTAAGTTGGGGGATGGGGAGGAGTGGCATGACATGATCAGATGTGCACTTTAGGAAAAGTACTGTGGGCTGACTAGAGGATATTTTGGAGTGTGGAGAGTTTTGAGGCAGACAGACCCACCAACTGGCTATTGAAACAAACCAGGTATGAGGTAATGAGGGTCTGAACCAGTAGGGGCAGTATCACAGTTTAATGCAAAGACTAGTTAGTGATGCAATAATTAATCAAATTTATTATTATACTTAAAGGCACAAAGTAAAGCACAAAAGATAAACAAAATCTTAAGAAATGGAAGTGGCTCACTCACTCCCAAGGAGATAGAAAGAATGGGGAGAAAAGGACTGAGGAATTAGCATCTGTGATCTCAGCAGCATAAATGGTTCCAGTTACCCAGCACCTTCTCCACATTGCTCATGTATGACTTGATGACACAGCTTCCATCCTGGAATCCATCAGGGAGGTTCTTGTGACTGGTACCTCCCTTCTCTAAGATATTTTTCCCTTTTCTTGATAAAGTTGCCATAGTGGCTGACCCTCCTCCTACTCAGACGCCCATGTGTCATTATTAATGCCAAAATGCTTTCTTCCAAGTCATTCCTTTTGCAGTTTTATCTGCCTCTTTTCTTAGGCTAAAAGGGTAGATTACAAATGACATTATCACATTTTTACAACATTCAGGATTATGGCAATTTCCCATGAAATCAAATAGCAAAACACTGGGAATTTTTACCTGCTAGTGGGCATCATCTCCAGCATCCTGTTACAATGTACTATTGTTCTAATAACTATATACATTACAATGCACAAAAAGAGACATTTTAAAGGGTTCAAATAAAGATAAAATATTTAATCCTAGAGTCAATAGGAAGTCACTGGAGTTTTGTTTTGTTTTGTTTTGAGAGTGACATTTTTAGACACACTCTTTAGGAAAGAAAATCAGTTTGGCAGTTATTCAAAGGATGATCTGGAGAGAAGTGAAACTTGAGGCATAGAAACTGAACCAGAGGCTGTTGCAATCTGCATGTGGCCTAAAGGGGAAGTTACTGAGCCTTAATTTTCTGACTACCTTCTCCCTTTCTCTTTCTTTTTCTGAATAGAATTCAGAGACCAGAGATTTAATAAAACTTCCCTAGAAGAAACAACTATTCAAAAATCGTTTATTAAGTCTGTATTATGTGTCATCACTGTGCCAGATTCTGGGAATACAAAGACAAAAATGAAACATTTCCTGCCCTCAAGGACTATACAAAAAAAAAAGGTGAAAGGGACATTTCTTGAATCTCACTTTCATTGGAACTAGTCAAAGGATGGTAAGAGAGAGAGAGAGAGAGAGAGAGAGAGAGAGAGAGAGAGAGAGAGAGAAGGGAGAAGAAAGAGAGAAAGAGAAAGAGAGTTTGATGTAGAAATACATTCAACTCAACAAGAAAACAGTAGGAACTGGGAAAAGGGAAAGCAAGGAATAAGGAGTATTAGATTCAGGGAGGAATTAGCCAGAAGTAAAACAAACTCCAGCCTCAAATGGTAGATTGTGAAGTGGGGCTTAAAAAAAAAGAAAAAAGGGTAAGAATTTATGATTAGGGTCTGGGTTATGGGAAGATAAGAGGGCTGGGTTGGGAGGAACAGAAGCATATGGCATCAAATATAAATTACCAGTACTGAACCTATTCCTTCTTTCACCAGTCTCTTCTTTGTGAAGGGGTATTCTAAGGGAGGAAAAGAGGTATTTAAAGGGGAAAGGGTATAAGAATATAGTATGAAATAAATATCATAACATAATAGAAATAATTCACCCATGAAATGGAAGAGTTTAATAGGATGGATTAAAAAGTAAAATCTAACAGTATGTGAAATATTAAAACATACAAAAAATACACTAGAAAAATAAAGACTCACAGTGCATTAAAATAAGGAGCTATGCACATACAACAAATTATGCACAATGACCACATTGGCCTTATACCATAAATGCAGGATTGGTTCAATATTAACAAAATCAGAAATGCAGTTGACCATATTTATGACAATAAAAATAATATTATTATATCAATAGGTACAGAAGAGGATTTTGACAAATACTATACCCATTTCTATAAAACAACAACAACAAACAGACAAACTAGAAAACATGGGAATAAATGGACTTTTTCTTAACCTGGTAAATAATATATATCACACAAACCAAGATCTAATATTATATGTAAAGGAGATAAACTAGAGGGTTTTTAAAAATAATATCAGGGGTAAAGCAAAGATATTTATTGTTACCACTACTATTTAATATAGCACTATAAATACTAGCTATAGCAATAAGAAAAGAAAAATAAATTGAGGGAATAAACATGGGCAAAGAAACAAATTTTCATGTTTGCCAATGATGGTATATATAAAGAACACAAAATAGTAAAATAAAAATTATTTGAAACAATAGCTTCAACAACATAGCAGGATATAAAACAGAGCCACATAAATCACTACCATTTCTGTATATTGCCAAAAAGCAACTAGGAGAGATAGAATGAGAAATTATGCTTAAAGTACTTATGAAACACTACTACTATTACTACCAACAATAACAATGGTTAGAATTTATATAGTATTTTAAGATTTGCAATGCCTTAAACAAATATTATCTCATTTTATCCTCACAACAACCTGGAGGTGTAAATGCTATTTTATTTCCCATATTACACATGAGTAGACTGAGGCAAGCAGATATTAAGCAACTTGTGTGGGGTCAAACAACTAGTAAGTATCTGAGACCAGATTTGAACTCAGGCATAAAATACTTGAAAGTCTACCTACCAAGGTAGACACCAGGACTATATGATTATAACTACAAAATACTCTTTATGAAAATAGAAGATCTAAATAATTGCTCATGGATAGAACAAGCCAATAAAATAAACATGGCATTACTATTTAAATGAATTTACTTATTTAATGCTAATCATACTGTCGAAGTATCACATTATAGAACTAGAAAAAATGACAAAATTCAACTGGAAGAGTAAAAAAGATCAAGAATCTCAAGTAAAATGATGTGGGGGGGGGAAAGTGGGAAATAATGAGGCCTAGCAGTACCAAACCTCAAACTATATTATAAAACAATAATCATAGAAACATTTTGTTATGGTTAAAAAATAAAGAGGTTGATTAGTGGAACAGATAGTCTACACAACAAACCGAAGCAAATGAACCTACCAGTCCAGTATTTGATAAACCCAAAGATCCATAAAGAAAGAGTAAATACTCTCTCTTTGACAAAAATTTCTGGGAAAATTGAGCAGCAGTAGGGAAGAAATTATGTTTAGAAAGATATCCTATAACGAACCAAGATAAGTACCAAATAGATACAGGACTTAAATATAAAAGGTCAAATCAAAAAGAAATTAGATTGGAGAAAAATTAAATATTACTTTAAAAAAGACATCAGAGAAACAAGGAAGAAATTGTCTTTATTATTTATGGATATTGGAAGAATTCATGACCAAATAAGGAAGATCACAGAAGATGAAATTGACAATTTTGCACAAACATTTTAAAAACATTTTGCACAAACAAATCCAAATGCAGATAATATCAGAAGGGAAACAGTAAGCTGGGAGTGGGGTGGGGTGGAGAGAATCTTTGCAATAAGTTTCTCTGAAAAGTATCATTTCCAAGATGGGTAAGGCTGCTTCAAATTCATAAGAATAAGAGCCATTACCCAATTGATAAATGGTCAAAGTATAGGAACAGGCAGTTCTCAAGAAATTCAAGCTATCTATAGCCATAGGAAAAAAAATTCTCTAAATCACCAATAGTTAAGGAAACACTAATTAAAATGATTTTGGGGTCCCAGTTTATATCCACCAGATTGACAAAGTTCACAAAAATAGAAAATGACAAATTTTGGAAGTGGTTGGAAGTAAAGAGTCACATTAATACATTTTTGGTAGCACTGAATTATTACAGACATTGTGGAAAGCAATTTGAATTATTCCCCCAAAGCTACTGAATTATTCATAGCTGTTGAGGCAACCATACTGATATTAAGCTTATACTCCAAAAAGATCAAGAAAGAGGAAAAGGTTCTCTAGGTACAAAAATATTTATGGCAGCTCTTTTTGCAGTACCAAAAATCTAAGAGAGTACCTTTCAATTAAATAATGCTAAATAAATTATTATTATTTGGATTATATAGTAATGGAATAGTATTACACTCTAAGTAATGATGGTTTCAGAGAAAGGCATAAAAATTTTTATGAACTTATGCAGAATAAAGTGAACAGAACCCGAACAATTTATAATCTAACACCAGCTCTATAAAAATTTTTGCAAGAATTAAAAACTCTAATCAATGTAATGAACAATTGTAATTTCAGAGGATCAATCCTGACTATCCATCTATCTGCCTCCTGACAAAAACATAATGAATCAACATAAATGAACCAAAAAATATCCAATATGTTTGGATATGGCTAATGCAGAAATTTTGTTTTGCTTGATTATGCAAAATTGTTACAAGAATTTTATTTTCTTTTTTTCTCAATGGTGTAGGCAGGAAGGAGAAAAATGCTTGAAAATTGAAAAATAAAATTTTAATTATTTTCAAAAGAGCATTGAGAAAACCTATTATATTTCAACTGAACTAAAAAAAGAGGTAGAAATCATGATCTTAGATAAGGCAAAATCTAAAATTTGAATTAGAAAAAGATGAACAGGAATATCATATTATGTTCAATAATACTATAGACAATATTTAATATCAATATTTAACACATATGCACTAAATATATCTAGGCCTTTAAAGGAAAAATTAAATGATTTACAGGGAGAAATAAATTGTAAAGTTATGATAACTGGGTACTTCAAAATATTCACTTTCACACACACATATAAAACATATACATTATGTGTAATATGACATATAGCACAATATATAATCCTTTTATAAATCTACATCTATTTATAAACTTTTATATATGTATATATAATATAGTGCTAAGTACTGGGGACATATGTGCATGTGTGTATGTACACACACACACACACACACACACACACACACACACACACGCACGCAAGCACTTAGCAGAGTGCCTGAAATATAATATGTGATTAATAAATGCAGTATTATTTAGCTAACTTTCCTCCTTCCAACCTTCCTTTTTTTCTTTCCTTTCTTTCTCTGACCTCTTTTGGGGGTACAAACTAGTTCAAAGGGTATGTTGTCTTTTGGGGTATATTTCCAAACTGTATTCCAGAGCAGTTAGATCAATTCAATCCACCAGCCATG
>CM053769.1:43391358-43537522 GCA_028658325.1 Potorous gilbertii | reverse complement strand
AAAAAAAAAAACCTTAATATTAAGAAATAACATCATAACTTAAAGTCTTTGGTGTCACCTAAATATTAGTAAAATCTTATCAGAAGACTTAATCAGTGCCAAGGAAACAGTATCCTATTCTAAAGTCCTTGGTTTTATTTGAATAAAAGACCTATTCAGGCTTTTTTTTTTTTAATAGAATTCTCAATCTAGTTTAGGAAGGAATCTCAATTCCCTGAAACTAAAGCACTTTATTTTTCTTTATGGTGACCAAGCCAGGAATGAAAGTGTCTTTGTTTAATTCAATAAAAAGAAATATCTCTTTGTTCACATTAGGCCAGACTGAAAGAAAAGTAGCTAAAAAGGAAGTAACTGGTTCCAAGAGGATATTTTCTTCGAAGGTGCACTAGTATTAATATAGTTAGAGTTTTGTCTGATAAATCAAAAATCTTAAATAAACTTTGTACCTTTAGTTTCTTGCTGAGGGAATTTTGTTCTTTATTTCATGATATAACAGGATTAGGTAGGGAGAATTTCAGTTGGCAAAATAAACTTTGCCATTTTCGAACTTTCTCCAAGCAGAAATTCTTGTGTATTAATACATGGTCTCTGACAAACATTGGCTCAGAGCAGGAAAGAACAAATGCTATAGTAGAGTCCCAAATCTACCAGCCACAATTCCAACTCCAAGTGAAAAGTATCTGAGGCCTTTACCCAAACAGAGGCCTACAAATCTCTAATGCTGCCAGGAAAGAGAAAAGGTCTTCCCTAATTAGTTCTGATAATACTTTATATAAATTTTGGACTTTTATAAGGGTCAAAGCTTGAATTAAGAAGAGTCTGGACCAATAGTCTCATTTGTTATCTCAAGTGAACTCAGAGAATGCCTCAGTGAAGCAAATGGGGTTGACTTAGCAATTTCCTTAGGAGACCCTTTTCCTGGCATCTTAGTGATAAGGAAAAACACGGATGTCCTGGGTTGTAATTTAAACTTTGTCAACTTTGTTAAGATACCCTTTTCTGTGTCAGCACAACACGTGCCATCAGAGTGATGGAACTTTTCTCCTTGTTAATTATCAACAAGTCACAGAGATATATGCTATAGGAAGGTAATTCACACAGCTAGGGATTATAAAACCCAATTGACACTACTTTGTTAATTGTCATACTAAATTTACAATTTGTTCAACAATGAGAGTTCCTTTCTCATGGTAAAATGTATATAAACCCAAAGATTCTTGTATGAAGTAGTCAGAAAATTTCCTGACTCCATAATGTATTATGTTACTGTTTTCTCTAAAGGGAATTAATTAAATAATAATGCATATATTTAGGCTGTTGCCTTTTCCTTAACCAAGTTTTCAGGTCAACAGTTCCTTTTGAATACACTCTCAATTCCAGGTCAGCAGGCAGTTGAAAGACTCTTCTCTTTATAGTAAGAAGACTGGTCAAGTCTCACTTGGTCATTGTTTGAGTTCTGACTGCTCAGAGTGAGTATAAATAGCAATTGTTTCTGTTTTGGTCAGAAACCCTGGGGGTCTTCCCCTCCCAAACTGATTTTTTTTGGCTATTTTTTGCCTCATTTTTTACTTGCTCTTAATAACTTAGTGACTGTTGCCTCAGAGAAACTGAGATCCAAGAAAGACCTATACTTAAAAAGGCCAAGGTCTCCCACTGCATCCAGGGCCATCTCCAGTCGTCCTGATCTATATCTTGTCACTGAACCCAGAGGGCTCCAAAGGAAAGAGTGAGGCTGACGACTGCACAACTCTGCTTCACATAAATCCAGCTCACTTGAAAGTCAAGATATCACCTTCCTGATGTCACTGATCTTCTTCAAGAAGAAAGGACAAACAACAACCTGTAAATAGTAGTAGCTGACTCACTGGGGACCCAACTGGCCAGTTCCAGTTAGGCGATGCTGCTCCTTCCTTCCCTCCTTCCTTCTTCTACCTCCCTCCTCTTCCTCCTCTCCCTCTGTCCATATATCCCTACCTGTACTTGCTTGGACCAAAGAAATATAAATTTTGATTGCTAAAACCTCACAAAATACCTTGGGGATTTGGAGCTAGTTTTCTTTTTTTCTCTTCCCTACTTATAACAATAGTCTGTCTCACATGGTCATTGTTTGGATTGTGATGGCTCAGAGTAAAGATAAATAGCAACTGCTTCTGTTTTGCCCAGAAATCCTGAAATAAAAGAGGCCATTTTTTGCCTCATTCTTTACTTAGCCGTCATCATTGAATGGGTGTTGCTTCAGACAAACTGAGACCAGGGTCTTATAAAAGATCAGGGTCTCCCACTACATCTGGGACCATCTCCAGTTGTCCTAATCTCTATCTTGCCACTGGATCCAGATGGCTCCAGAGCAAAGAATGAGGCTTGTGACTTTGCACAGCCTTTCCTCACTTCAATCCAATTTATTTGCAAGTCAAGATATCATCTTCCTGATACCATTGGTCCTCTTTGAGAAGGAAGGACAAACAACAGAACAACAGGAGGGTTAGTTAAAATACCGTGAGACTACCTGTACATGCTCTGGACTGGGAAATAAGATCATTTCATTATACTTCATCATGACTTGTTTGGAACTGGCTCCCCAGACTTTTCTACATGAGCTTTCAGTAGACAGAACACACTGTGCATCTTCCAAGGATGGAACTTCCATGGGCTAAACCTGACTCACCACCATCCATCAGGCTGAGTATTGGCAATAGATGAGAAAGAAGGTGTATGGGACCTTGTTCCTCTGGCCACTGGATCCTGGTGGATTGCAAAGCCAGAAGAAAGGGAAAGAGCTCAAGCTCCCTACCTCTACTGGCATGCAGGGTTGAGGATCAGGAAACCAGAAGGGAATCTATTATTAGTAAAGTTTTGAATTATATTGATAGATATTGATAGATAAAGCATTTTTAAATGCTTAACTATATGCCAGGCACTGTGCCCAATGGTGGGAATACAAACATAAGTTAGCAAGGCCTGCCCTCAAAGAGCTTTTCTTTCTTTCTCTTTTTAAACTTTATTTTTATTGGTTTTTTTAATTTTTTTAAATTTATTTTTAAACTGAAATTCAAAATAAGAAAAAAAACATTGCCAATTACTCAGCAGAACAAGATTCAATATAAAGCAATAAATTTTCATTTCAAGAAAAACTATATAATAAATACTACATGCTATTTTCAAAACTGCCCAGCTTTTCTTTGCTTCCTTGTAGGTTTTCTTTTGGTCTCTGCTGTGAATTTTTACTTTATTTTGTCCCCTTCCTCCCCCTCAAGAAGGCTACAATTAAATATATATATATATATCCTCACACACAGACATACATATATACGTATACATATGTGTGTAAGCCTGCTTATGTATATACATATATGTATGGGTGTATGTGTACGTATATAGGGATACATAGCTATGTATCCCTATATATATCCCTATATATATAAAAAGGTATGTATGTATGTATGTGTACGTATATAGGGATACATAGCTATAGATACGTATATATGTATAAATGTGTTAGTATGTGTGTGTGTGTGTATATATATATAGACATAGACATAGACATCCATAAACAAATATATATATATTCACACATATATACATACATATATATATACATATACACTCAAATGTATATATGTAAGTCCATATTATGCTTATTTCTACTCGTCATCTATTTTTCTGAAGTTGGATAGCATCTTCCTTCATAAGTCCAAGTCTCTCCATATTTTTCTAAATCCACAGCCGATCAGTTCCTACATCACATCAATATTCTGACCCAATCACATTCTATATGAGAGATGGTCTATGAGAGTTTCCTCCCAATTTTCTTCATTCCCTCTATTCTTGGCTACATAGATTTTATTTATATAGGAAATAGTTAATTTAAATTTAATTTAAAGGAAAAATTTAATTTAAAATAATCTAACTTATCCATTTTATACTTTAACACTGCTCTCACCTTATAATGTGGTTTAAAGTCTGATACTACTGAGTTTAGTTCCTTCACATCTTTTTCCCCTGGTTTCCTTGAAGATCCTGACCTGCTACCATTCCAAATGAACCATGTTATTATTTTTCAAGGAGCTTTTCTAATGGTAAAATTCAAATGCAAAACTAGCTCTCCAAAGAAGGGACTATACAGTAGAGAAGGCATCAAATGGGAGGGGGCATAGAGAGCTTGTTGGACTGAGTAAAACCAAGCCAGGAAAAACACAGGTTTTTTTCAGACCCAAATTACTCTTTTTTTACTGTTGTTGCTGTTTTTAATGTTCAGTTCCAAATTCCATCCCTCTTCCCACCCTTTCCCTACCCATTGAGAAGACAAGAAATATGTTTCCCATTATACATATAAAGTAATGCAAAACATTTCCATATTAACCACATTGCAAAAAAAAAAAAAGAAAAAAGAAAAAATTTTTAATGTTTCAATGTCTATTCAAAGTTCATTAGTTCTCTCTCCAGAGGTAAATAGAACTTTTCATCATGAGTCCTTTGGAATTGTCAGGATCATTACATGGATCAGAATAGCTAAGTCTTTCACAGTTGATTGTCATTGTAATGTCGCTATTACTGTGTACAATGTTTTCCTAGTTCTGCCCACTTCACCTTCCTCACTTCATCTAAGTCTTCCCAGGTTTTTCTGAAACCATCCCCTTCATCATTTCTTATAGCACAATAGTATTCTGTCACAATTACATACCACAGTTTGTTCAGCCATTTCCCAATTGATAGAATTTTCAACTTCAAATTCCTCTATTTAAAATCCCTCGATTTCCAATTCTTTGCCACCAAGAAAAGGAGTGCTATAAATATTTTTGTACATATAGGTCCTTTCATTTTTCTTTGATTTCTTTGGGATACAGACCTAGTTGGAATATTCCTGGTGTAAGGGTTATACACAGTTTTATAGCTCTTTGGGTACAGTTTCAAATTGTTCTCCAAAATGATTGGACTAGTTCATAATCCCACCAAGAGTACATTAGTGTCCCTACTTTTCCATAGTCCTTCCAGTCTTTTATGTCATGTTAACCAATCTGATAGATTTGAGGTGGTACCTCAGGATTGTTTTAATTTTCCTTTCTCTAATTATTAGTGATTTAGAGCATTTTTTCATATGATTATTGATAGCTTTGGTTTCTTCTGGGAAACAACCTGTACATATCTTTTGAACACATATCAATCAGAGAATGGTTCTTATTTTTATAAACTGGTTCAACTCCCTATGTACTTGAGAAATTAGTTTTATCAGAGAAACTTGCTATAAATTCCCTCCTCCCTCATTTCTTGCTTTCCTCCCAGTTTTAGCTGCATTGGTCTTCTTTGTGCAAAACTTGTTAATTTAATGCAATCACAATTATCTATTTTACCTCCTGTGATCCTCTTTACCTCTTGTTTGATCATGAACTTTTCCCTGATCTATAGATCTGGCTGGTAATTTTTTCCATGCTTCTCTATTTTATGAGATCACCTGTTATGTCTAAATCACGTGCCCATTTTCAGCTTATTTTGGCATATAGTATGAAATGTTAAACTACAGCCATTCTTGATTTTTCAATATGTGGCCAAGAAAACCAAATCTAATCTCCCTTCAGGTAACATCCCTTAGAATACTTAAAATGGCTGTCATATCCATGCTTCCCCACTCCACCACCCATCTTCACTTCTCCAGGCTAAATAGACCCAATCAGTCTTCACCTGATTGAGTTTGTAGCTAAATATCCCCAACCTGTCCTCATTTGACATAGTTTGTGGCTATTTTCTACACCTGAGTCACACACCCTTGGGTTTGAACTTTAAAAGGGAGTGACAAATAGCATCTAAAGGAAAATAACAAAGTAGTACTATAAGTCTGGGGGACTATATATAGGTCCACGGAGAGGTGGGGCTGACCAGAGAGGAAAGTTGTTTGTAACTTTAAGTTTTTTCTGACTTGGAGACTGGGGAAGACACACAGAATACACTCTACCACTGAAGGACTCTGTAGCTCTGTAGATTACCAGAAAGAGAAGTAGACTGAGAGACACAGGGAGGGGGAGACTAAAGGATTCAAAGACAGAAGGGGTAGACTAAGGGAGACACACATAGTGGACAACTGAGGTACACAGAGAAGGAGAAGTCTACATCAGAGGGAAGACCAAAGAGGCAAACAGAGAACGGGGTAATGGGAAGAAAGAGAAGAACCTGGGGGATAGCATAGGTAGAGAGAGATGAGTCCAAATGAAGATACAGGAAAGTATCACTGAAATGATAAGGATGTCAAGAAGATGAACTTTGGGTTCCAGCTGAAACATTGTAAGAGGTTGTGGTTTCCAGGTTAATAGGAGAACACAGAACACCTGGCATTGAGTTTCCCTGCCCAACCCTTCTTCTCCTCTGAGTCACCTCCTTCCTCCCCAGACCGGTTCTCTGCTCCTGTTAGCAGGAGACCAGTCTGTTATGGTGAAGCAGGGAGGGGTTCTTCAGCCCAGGTAAGAATGCTCTGGGGGTGGGGTGGGAAAACCCAGGTCCTAGGTGAAGTTGAGGGGGTGAAGATGTGGGTGGGCTGGGGAGAGGGAGTAACAGGGAACAGGGTTGAGCTTGAAGAGGTCAGTGTTCTGGATTGGGGTTGAGGAGTTGGAATCACAGTCATAAAATGCAGAATATCAGAGCTAGATGGGACCTTGGAACAGAAAATACAGAATATTCAAATCTGGGAACACATACTGTAAGAAACGGAAGCAGAGATGTAGCTAGATTTTTTTTTCAACTGGATCAAAAATAGTCAAGGGTGCAGCCATCACGAAGAGTCACTGGGTACAGTCATGCTGAGAAAGGGAGCGGTCCAACTCTGAGAAGAGTCCATTTCCTATCCCTGAAAGATGGAGGAGGAAGGGAGATAGCCTGCAAGAGGGTGCCACAGTGACCAGCACCCTAGAGAGGGAATCAAACATTACAAGGCTGCTCAGGTCAACAGTTATCATGAGGAGGAAGCACTCACGCCCAGATGTTGGTACTCGGGATAGAATCCCAATCATCCCATACTAGTTGTAGCTCTAGATGGAAAGGACCTTCCAATATAAAACAAAGAATATCAGAAGTGGAAAGGGTCTCACAGCCTAGATATTCTGGTCTCTTCAGTTTACAGATGGGGCAATCTTTCTGGAAATAGGAAGTAACTCAGCTAAATTCATAGAGCAAGTCTTTCAGAGGCAGGACTGGAACTCGTGTCTTTGGACCCAACTCAGGGCTCCTTCCCCTATAGGAACTGAAGGAATGCTCAGGGCCTAGGAAAAAAAGATTGCTTTAAACCAAACCACCACCTTTGGATCAGATTTATTAAAAGCTGAGAGGGGGCTGGGTTGGGCAGGGAGGGCAAGGAAGGGTGGAGAAGCCCTAGGGATTGAGAGGAAGAGAAGTCAACGTCTGACTAGAACTAAGACCCAGAAAAGGCAGCCTAGGTTCTGAAAGGAACAGGACAAGAGAATGGGAAGGTCTTGGGGTAGGAGGGGGCTCTCAGAGTGCAGAAAAGCTCTCCTCCTAATTACTTTGCCTAGAGAATCCCCTCCCTCTGGCTCTTTTGCCAGATTTCTGCCAACATGGGAGACCAGGAGGAAGCTAGGGGTCAGGAGAGGTGACTTGGAGTTCGTGATGAAGGGAAATCCAAGAATCCAGTTGTCTCATTGTTTTCACACTCATCGCTGGGGAGGAATTTCTAGAATCTCAAGTGACTCACTTAATGAATCAGCTGGGAGCGGGTGAGGAGGCTCGACTCACCCCAAATCTCTGAGCGTGGCCCAGGGATTGGGATTGAGCCTGAGGCAGGATCATGGTGGATCAAGGGTTGGTATCAACAAAAAGGACCTCAGAATGAGGCTTCCATCTCCTTCTCCCCCCTCTCCACATTATATTTCCCTGGCATTGGAGGGATGTTCCATCAAGGCCCCCATGGAAAGGCACTAAACCATGTGTATGTTAAATGGAGAATCAGTAGGAATGTAAACTCTTTAAAGACAATGACTGTTTGGGGGACATTTGGCGGGGTGAGGGGGGGAGGGTTGTGTCTATATCTCTAGCACCTGGTACAGTGTTGTGCAAATAGTTGGCAACTGAGAAATGTTTGTTAGGCACTAGGCTAGAGTCACAACTTGGTCATTTCTAGCTACATGCTCTTATGCAAGTCATTTAATGCTCATGAGACTCAGTTCCCTCCCCTGGATGAAAGCGAAACACTGGGGTCTCAAATATATAGATAGAGTGAAATAATACATAAGGCTAGAAATTTGTTAGGGCTGTAAATTTAAAAGTTACTAGTTAGGGAACAAAACCAACTAGGATAATATGCAAATGCTAGCATATGCCTCGAGTTACCAAAAAATACTGATATTTTAAATAAAGTTATATTGAGATGTGCACACACACACATACGTACACACACACGTATGTACACACACACCTACACACATATGCACATGCATATGTGCACACATATTACATGTGCTAAGGTGTAATTATTCATTCTCAAATGATTATTAGATTCCCTAGGACTTGAAAATAACTAAGTCCCTGAAGTTATATGAAATTCCTAGGATTTCACATCTCAGGATGTATCTTTCACAAACACCCTGTGACAAAATTGTTCCTTAAATGTAAAACCATATGCGGTAATTTCTAAAACTTCCCACAAAGGGTTTCATAAGATTAGGTGACACTTACCCTTTTTGTTCTCAAACTAGAATGTTTGGTTCATAGAAGAAGTCTCTCCAACATGATCATCTTCCAAATAGCTATTTGAATATCTTCTAATAAAAATATTCTTTGGAAGAGATCTGATTACTACAAATGACGCTGAGTGATTCAGTACATTTGCTCCCAGACTGACAGGTCTTTGAATTCGGACCGATGATTCTGACAAAGGGTGGTCTTCCTACAGATGTTCCAATGCTGAGCCTTACAGGCCCAGTCTCAGAGTTAAGAAAACATACTTTAAGTATCTATGGGGATTCTCAGTGAGAGATTGTCTGTGTCTTCCAGAACCTACTTATATGAGCCAGAATGATTTTGTATATATTGAATCTATGAGATTTCATATTTAAATAAGTAGAGCATGATAGCAAGATTAACTTGGTTTTCTACAGATGAAGCCACTGAATGTTTCCCAGTGGAATTAAGCTATTCTCACTTGGGTCAGTCAGTCAAGTACTTACTCTAGCATTTCACTGCCTTCAAGGACCTCATATCTAATTGGGGTGACAGTGTGCAAATAACTATGCATGTGTAAATTACATGCAGTGTAAATGGGAGATAGTCTCAGAGGGAGAAGGGATGGGGAGAGACAGAATGGGAAAGTCCTCTTGCAGAAGGTGGGATTCAAGTTGTCCTGTAGGAAGCCGAAGAAGACAGAAGGAGAAGGTAAGGAGAGAGAATGTTCCAGGTATGGAAGAAAGTCAATGAAAAGGTACAAAGTCAGGAGAGGGTGTCTTCATTGTCCCCAAAGGTATAGAAGGAAGTTGATAGGCACACATGGATAAGTTAAGAGGCATCTTTCCTCCCCAGTTTCCTTACTGATCACCAGTACTCAATGAACTGGTTTCAGGATAGGTAGTTCCTAGGTGTTGTGATTTTGGGGGGGTTTCTTTGGGGTTTGGGTTGGTTGGTTTTTTGCCCCTGGTGCATTTTCTTTGTCTGAATTGAAATTATGAATTATCTACCCTTTTTCTAGCATGGGAAGGAATTTCTCTTTCCTGAAAGCAACACTTGTAATAATGTTTCCTTAATAATATAAGCCTGTGGGATTTATAAAATGAGTTTAATGTTACCCTGACAACTTCACAGGGGTATTGTGAGAAAAGCACTTTCTTTGAACTCCATGAAGGCAGGTCTAGGTCTCACAAAAACTTTGTATTTTTCCCAGAACCTAGCCCCACTGGATGCTCTACACTGCATACATCTTTTAAGTAGGTGCTTAATAAATGTTTGACTTGAATGCTTTGTGAGAGACAGTAAAATTTTGTGTTGGGGTGGAGGAAGTACTGCCACTGAAAACAGGAGGTCTGAATTTAAATCCAGGCTCTGACATTAAATGGTTGTTCAAACATGGCCAAGTTACTCATCTTGCTGCCTTACCTATCTCGTAAGACAACAAATATTACAAAACCATGAGATGATCGCTGTTAATATCATCAATGGCTCTACCCTAAATTTAGGCCTAGAAGGATAGGACAGAGGACCAACCAAACAGTCCGACTGTGTGAGCCAGTAAGTTTTTAGAACTTGAAGAGACCTTGGACTCCTTACCAATTCTTAACCTGGTATCTGTGGATGGATTTCCAGGGGATTATGAAGTTGAGTGGGGAGAAAAATTTGCATCTTTATTTTGACTGTAATTGGTTTGCTTTGGATCTGATGTATTTCATCTTATGCATTTTAAAAAACATTTTTCTGAGAAGGATAGGCTTCACCAGACTACCAAAGGGGTTTTCCATGACACAAGAAAAACTGTTTGAGAGATCTAGAACCCGATCTCTAAGATGCCAAGAGGCGAGGCTTCTTCCTCTGCAGAATACATCTGGTTTCCATTGACATTTCAAAGTCAGAGTCCCCACAGGGACATTCAGGTAGTTTCCTTTAGGAGAGTTTGGAGTAAGAGAACAGGATTCTCCCAACTCCATCCCCTACATGCCACATGGAGCAGTGTCTCTACTTGACTTCTCCCCTCTCCTCACCCCAGTCATATCCCTGGTTTCTGCCATGCCTTAATGAATCGCTAGGAGCTGGGGACCAGAAGTTTGGTGGGGGAGGTAGTCACCTAGAAGTGGCCTAAGAGAAAGAGCTTGGGGTAAGGAGAACTAGGTGAGAATCCTAGCTCCACCACTCACTAGTTATGGGACCAGCACAAGTCACTTCATCCCTCTGAGTCTTTGTTTCTTTCTCTGTCAAATAGGAATAGATTTTTTTTTCTGCCTGTCTCACAGGGTTATTGCCAGAAAGCACCCTCTAAACTATGAAGTGTTATATAATTAGGATCTCTGATAATGATATGAGAATTCCAGTGGTGAGGGTCTGGAAGGAGGAGGCAGGGTACTCTGAAGAGACAAGGAGCTGTAAAGACCCTGGTTAGGGGTCTAGAAACAAGGCAATAAAGTCTAGAAAGCTAAGAAGAGTCATATAATGTCAGAGCTGAGAAGAACCTTAAAACAAAGAATGTCAGAGAGAAAGGACCTTAGAATGTAGAATGTCGGAGCTTGAAAGGACTTAGATTATAAAATGCTAGAGCTGGAAGAGACCTTAGAACAGGAAATACAGAATTTCAGTGTTGTAAGGGAGCTTAAAACAAAACACAAAGGTGATCAGATTTGGAAGGGCTCTTAGAACATTGAATATAGCTCCATGGTGGGAAGAGATCTGAGACATAGAAAAGACATTAGAATAAAGAAGATAGAATATCAGATTTCTAAGGGATCTTAGACCATGAAATGTGAGATTTGGAAGGGTCTTGGAGAATAACCTATTCTAACATTTTGATTTTAAAGATGAAGAAAATGAATCCTGGGGGAAAAGAAATTTGCCCATATTTCTACAATTTCTACAATCAGTGGTGGAACTGGAATTAGAATCCTAGCGTAGTTCAACTATTTTCTTTGTTCTGTAACATTTCTGGTAAAGAGATCTGGATCGTAGGAGAATCTTGGTGACCTGGGAAGTGCCCCTTTGAGGATGATGGAAAGGATATTTCTGTTATGGTCAAGATCCCATGTCAGGAAACAGGAAGCTTGGGTAAGAGAAAAATCCCAGAACAAATGAATAAAAAATTTATTGAAATTCGAGGAATAAATAGTATTAGATACATAGAAGTGGTTACAAATAACTATAAAAATCAGTTAACATTCAAACATATACTTTCCTGAGGACTATGTTCTTCTCTCACCCCTCTCTGCCTAACCAGGGTATGAGACTGAGGCAGCTCTGGGTCACCGGCCAGCCGGGATAGGACACCCAAGTTCATGCTTCTCACCTTCTATCCATACCCTGCTTTTTCCTCAAGGCCTGGGGGAGGTGGGGAGAGAGGGTGCCTAATCCCAGAGGGAAATGGCATAGGCCTAAGGGAAAGCTAATCGGCAGCAGAGGCGGGGCATGAAGCTAGGCATTTGAATTCTTCCACCCTTCAGAGGTAGGTCATGGGTTTAGTGAGAAAATGCAACATGAAGTCACAGACCCAGGTGTCTAGCTGACCCCTCAGCTGGCCCCTAGATCCCACCTCCCACCCCTAGGAAGACTGCAGCCTGTCACCTCGAACATGCCTCCCACCTCCAAGCCTGAAGTCATCGCTATCTCTCCATGGCTCTCCTCGGAATTGTGCCCCTTGCACTATCCTTTGGATCCAGGCCTCGTGGGCAGTGAGGCTGATGTAGACACCAGGCCGGTTGCGCTCAGCACAGCCCTCTCCCCAGCTGATGATGCCAGCAAGAAGCCAGGACTCATTCACTTGACACATGAGGGGGCCCCCTGAGTCACCCTGCAGAGACGGAGAGAAGTTACATACGTTTAGAACCTGAAAAGAGGTAGGACCTAGCGTAAGCTAACAGGTCGTTAAATCTCCTGGCTCTGGGATGAGCAGGTTGGACCCAACTGGACCCAGTTGGCCGACAACTTTCCTTCCCTCAGCCACGACTGAAATACTCTGCTAGAAACAAGAACAGATGAGCAGCCACTACAGTTTCTAAAGGAAACCATACAACCTGACACAGAATAGGTGGGAAACCATTTTAAACACTCACTAAACTCAACTTCTCTTTTCTGTTAAGCATCAAAGCCCTTCAGAACCTGACCCCAACTGACCTTTCCAGTTTTATAATACACTAACTCCCCCTTCCCTTTATGGATTTTATGGCACAACCAAACTGGCCTGCTCTGCTCAGGTAGCCTCTTGCCCCTAAGTTGACACATGGTAGAGCATCGGTAGATTAATGCAAGCTTTGCTGGGTGCCAAGAATAAAGATGCTTGGTGATCTGTCTAGAATTGCTCTTGAGAGAGGAATCGGATTGTCTCTTGAGTTGTCATGCCAAAGGGAGCGAATGAGGCAACAGAAGTCAAAGAATTCATTGTTCCTGGGTACAATCTATCTAGCTGGGTCTAGGGTAGGGTTGGAGGAGAAGATAGCTCCCTCTAGAGTAGGCCAATCACCCAACCCAGGGAGAGAACTTACCAGGCATGCATCCTTCTTGCCTTCCAGGTAGCCAGCACACAGCATATCTGAGGTGATGACCCCCTGTCCCACACCCTGCCAGTAGAGGCGGCTGCATGTTTCAGAGGAAATGATGGGAACTTTCAACTTCTGTAAGGTCTGGGGATATGGCAGGGAAACTAAATGGGAGAAAAAGGAAAGGAAAGAGGGAGTCAGGCTCAGAGAGAACCACTCCTACCCAGTCTTCTCCATTCCCAGTGACCTATCAGAAGCCTTTCGTTTTCCCCATCTCTGTAAGGACAGTAAGAAATGGTCCACGCTCATCCCTCAGCACCGGGGTCTCTACTTCAGGATCTTATCACTGATGGTTGGCAGATGACTTCCTGCTAGCAATTTTGGAGTTTTAAGGATACTCCCAGTGCTGCAGACACCCCCTCAGAATCCTAAGCCTTTTGACGTGTCTCTTTCTTTTTGTTGTCTCAGTTTCTTTTCAGTTTGGTCTGAGTGTCTTTCTTTCCCTTTGTGCCTTTCAGTATGCTTATATATCTCTTTGTGTTTAGATTCTAGTCTTTTATCAATTCACTGAAGAAATCCTATACTGGACTTCACTGGATGGAGAGAGGACACAAAACCATGGCATACAGAGATAGTCTGCCTTGGTAACACAAAACTTAGGAGGAACATGATTGTTGTTTTCAAATACAGGAAAGACTATCATGGGGTAGAGGTGGGGAGGCTGAGATTTAAATTGTTTGGCCCTAAAGACCAGAGCAGCAGCTAGATTGTACAATGGAAGTCAGGAAGACCTGAATTCAAATCCTGCCCCAGACACTTATTAGCTGTATGACCCTGGGCCAGTTTGCCTCAGTTTCCTCATTTATAAAATGAACTGGAGAAGGAAATAACCAACCTCTCCAGTATCTTTGCAAGGAAAGGGGTCATAAACTGACATAACTGAAACAATTGAACAACAACAGCTACAAAACCAGACTAGGAAGGAATGATTGGCAGGCCATGGGTGTTTTCTCCATTTATGGACATGTTTAAGTAGGTACAAGTTTGACTATAATTTAGGCCAAGGTTACACTAAAAGTCCTGTAAGATGCCTTCCAGATAAAACATTCTATCATTTTACCATAAGACTATTTTAAAACAAGGATATAAAGTAGATTTTCCATATTTTTGCTTCTCCGAACCTGAGGCAGCTTGGTTAATCATAGCTACTTCCCATTAACCCTCCAGAAGGAGAGGTAGGGAGAGAGAGAGAGAGATAAATAGAAACAGCTAGAATGTCTTGATGATAAGTTCAGTTCCTGGATAATTGTAAGATTGTTCTCTGTCTGGTATATAGAACTGTGCTGGTCCTGACTCTTGTTGGCCACGCAGCATCACCCTAATATTCTGGGAGGAGCTGATTTCCTGGGACTAGAACTTTTACTGCCTCCCCTATCTCTGGACCAGAACCAACACTGAAACCCATGTGGGAGTGAAATGAATGAGAACATGTCTTGTCATATCTTTTCTGTGTAGGTCTAGACCAATGGCTTTGAATATTATTGGTAAACTCAGTACTTAGGTCAGCTGAACATGGGGCTCTCGGGTCCTTAAAATCTTGGCTCAGTGTTTAAGTCTGTCTTTGCTTCTCTGTCTCCTCATGTCTTTCACATAATCATGGAGTCTTGTCACACATTCCCAATTGCCTAAGTAGTCTCATACTTGGTTGCTGGTGCCCCCTCAACTTCCTATTTGCCTTTCCCTGGGTAAGCTCCAGACTGTCAAAGTCCTTTTAAAAATAAAGTCTAGCATTAAACCCTACTCTAGATATGGTGTGACCAAGGTAGGGAAGAACAATTTTGGAACCTTCTCCCCGCTCTGTTTGTCTCTGCCTCCAGGCATCCATAACTTTTCCTCCTTAAAGTGAATATGGGTGTTTCATGAGGGCTCTCACCTCCATCTCCAATGCTGCCCCAGCCAGCAATCCAGCAAGTGGTACCAGGAAGGAGTTTCACAGTGCTGTCAGGCAAACAGATGGGCAGGACATGCTCAGAGAATTTGATGGAGTGATCCAGACGTACCAGGGCAATGTCCCCTTGGTTGCTTTCCTTCCAGACGTATTTAGGGTGGGGCAGTACCCAGGCCATGCCTACTCGTATGGCTCGATGGCCAGGGTTTCCCAGCTGCCAGGCCCCCAAAAGCACTGAAAATTGAGATGGCTCCACGGAACTGGAAAGAGAGAAATAGCTAGTTGAGAACTAGCAAGATGGGAGACAACTTGAGACAGGATTCCTGGGTTCTTGGAGAGGGGAGAGAGGTCTGGGGAACAGGACACTTGAGTTCTAAAGGAAAAGAGGAGGGCAAAATTTTTAATTCTTGGAGAGATGAGAGAAGACTAATGTAAGAAAGACCTTCAAGCAATTAAAGCTCTGTAAGAGTAGAATGAGCTGCTTCAGGGGTGTTCTTCCTCATTAGAAGTCTTTAAGAGAAAGCAGAATGACAGCTGGTCAAGAATGGTATAGATAGGATTTTTGGTCTCGCTCCATATAGAAGTAGTATATGCTGAGGTTCTTGGAGTACAGAAGCCTGTGGACGCAAGATGCTTGGGTCGTAAGGAAGGAAGTGTGGACAAGAAATATGGTTCCTAAGGGAAAGAGATATGGGGGATAGGATGCCAGGGTATGGAAGAAGCAGTGTAGTATAATGAAAACAAATTCCTGGATTTGGAGTTGAAGGCCATAAGTACATCTCAAGTCTGCTACTTGCTGTCAACATGACATTGGGCAAGTCACTTAAACTTTGTGTATCTCAAGTTCTTCATCTGTAAAATGAAAGAATTGGGCCAGATGACCTCAAAGTGCTTTCTAGTTCTAGAGAGGGAGAACAAGGAGACATAATACCTGGGTTCTAGTGCCAAAAGGCACGGGAAACAGGATCCCTGGATTCTGGGAAGAAAAGGTCTAGCTGACAAGACTCTTGGATTCTGAGGGAAGACAGAGGAACAAAGTGGATGACTTCAAGGATAGACAGGTCTGGGGCGCAGGATACCTATGAAAGAGCTGGATGGCATAGTGAATAGTATGCTGTATCTGAATTAAGGAAGACCTGAATTCAAATACTGCCTCGGACACATCAGTAAACTCCTCAGTCTGTTTCCTCCTCTGTGAAAAGAGATAATAGCATCTAGCTCCCAGGGGGTGTTATGAGAACCAAGTTGAATGAAGAAAAATTGTAAAGTCCTTTACAAACCTGAAAGTGCTAAAAAAAAAAATGATAGCTGTCATAATAATAATTTTTATTTATTCGGAAGAAGAGAGATCTAGGAGATAGGATTTGTGGGAGAGGAAAGGAGAAGGGTAGGAGGAAAACGTACTCCTTGAAGCAATGGGCAGCTGTGACCACCCATCTATTGGTGATCAGGGAGCCAGCGCAGTGGTGAGTCCCATTTTTCTGGATACTGACGATCCACGGCCATTCAGCATCCAAGGCATTTTCACCGCCTATGATTCTATTTAGCTGCTGGGGTTTCCCACAGTCTAGAGGGAAAAGAGGAAGTTAGAACTCCTTTCTCTTCTCTAGCGACTCTTCCCTAACCCATATTATCCATCGTTTCCTCTTGGCTTTTCTTGATCTCCTCCATCCTGTGATGAGGACCCCTTGTCTCCCTTAGAAGAAGCTACGTGGCACAGTGGATAGAGTACTGGACCTGAAGCCAAAAGGACCCAAGTTCAAATCTGATCTTAGATACTTTCTTGCTCTGTGACCCTGAGCAAGTCAGTTAACCCCTGTTTACCTCAGTCTCCTCAACTGCAAAATGGGGATAATTAACAGCATTGACCCCACAGAATTGTGAGGATCAAATTAAAAGATATGTGTATAGAGTTTAGCACCGTGCCTGGCACATAGAAGGTACTGGGTAAATACTTATTCTCTTCCTGTCCTTTCCTGGGATGCCCCAGTATTTCCTACTCACCTGGCATCTCAGCAGCTTCTAGAGGGACTAGTAGGAAAAAAAAAAGAAAATATCAAGATAATTGAACAGAATGAGGCCAGTAGCTCTAAACCCAGGCCTACTGTCCCAAAGACCTCCTCATCCCTATAGTCCTCCCCTTTCTGAGAAGCCCCTTGGGTCCCAGAGGGTAGGAATCTTTGGGAATAACTGCCTGGAGACTGAAAGGAACATAAGTTTGTGGTTCTCCTAGAACTCTGACTGCACCTCCAAGCACCCTCTGTCCATCCTCCCTCTACCCACCAGAACTTTCTGTCTTGTGTCATTCAAGTCATCATGGTAGGCTCTGAATAGATTCAGAGATGGATGCAAAGAGAATCAGATTCTGAGAACCATCCCTTCTTACTTTCCTTCCATGTCTGAGCCTCCAGTGCAGACTTCCCTTAACACCCAATACTTCTTCTCCTGACATCAGCTTTTCCCTGGAGCAGTGTCTTATCTCTTTAGGCTACAAATGCATTTCCTCCTGCTGAGCCTGCCCTATGTCCCTTTTCAGAATCTCTACCGTCTCTTAGATGGAAGTTGGGGTAAGGACAAGATGAGAAAAGAGAGTGGAAGCTCTGGGAAAACAGAAGAAGGAGCAGCACAGGGATAGTATAGAAAAGGTAGATCAGTCAGAACAGAGCCAGAGACGTTGACAGATTCATTGACTCATAAGATGTCACAGTTGGAAGGGACCCAAGGAGGGGAAGTGTCTCACTCAAGATCACACACTGCATCAATGACAGAGTCAGAACTAAAAGGGAGGGTTCCTGATTCCTAGTCCAAGGCTGCAAACACACACACGCACACACACAAAATTAGAGCTAGAAAGTATAAGAAAATTAAAAGCAAGAAACTGAGCTGCAAAGACAGAGTAGAATGAAAACAGACACCAGAGTGGAAAGGGAATAAGAGAAAGAAATAAAAATTAGAAGAGAAAACAGGAGCAGAAAAGAAGGGGAGCAAGAAAAAAGGAACTGAGAAATAGCTAGGATTAGGAGGTAGAGGCAGAAGGCTATGGAGCTGGAGCAAGGACTCTCTAGGGAGAAAAAGGAAAACACTGCAGAAGAGAAGAGGGAGGTGAGATAGGAGAGGTCAGAGAGAAATAGCAAGTCCAGCCAAGGGAATCCAACTTAATAACTCACCTGAATGGACCAGGAGTGGCAGAAAGGCCAAGAACCTGAACCAGCCCCAGCAAGAGCTGGAAAATTCCATGGTGAGTGAGGAAGGAGGGCTCAGGGCCCTAGGACCAGGATGATAGGAGTTGTGCGTTCCAGAGAGAAAGACTGAGTGTGTGGCCTGGCTTGCAGGCCATTGGTTTTTATCCATGGGGAGGGTGGAATGCTGTTAGACCAGTTGAGTCAGTGTGTTCTTGGTTGAGGCCCTGTCCCAAGGCTGTGGGTCATTAATATGGCCTTGGGCAGAACCAGCTTCCTCCACCTGCCTCAGGTCCTTGGAATGGTTGGCTTTGGGGCAAGCTCCCTGGCCTCAAGGAGGAGGAGGGAGAGAGAAGTAAAGAACAAAAAAATGTTAAGGTTAGAACCTTAGAACCCAGAAGGTCAGACTAGGGCAGGATTGTAGAGAGTAAAACATAAAAAGTCAGAGCTGCAAGGAACCTTAGAACTCAAGATGAGAAGGGACCTTGAAATTCAAAATATTAAAGCTAGAAGAAGCCTTTCCTGATCCCCATTAATACTAGTGCCTTCAACAGGTTGATTATATCCAGTGTGTCATATATATACATATATGTGTGTGTGTAAACACACACACACACACCTATTCCCATGGTAGTTTTTATGTTGTGTCCCCAATTAGACTGTGAACTCTTTGAAAGAAAATAATGTTTTCCATCTTTCTTTGTATTCTCATTGCTAGGCACAGTGCCTGCCCCATAATAGGCACTTAATAATAACTTGTGTGCATATATGTATATATGTATATACATATACATACATGCATGTACATGTATATACGTATACACGCATACACATTCGTTAAGGTTTACTACGTATTTTACAATATCTCATTTTATTCTCACAACAACCATGAGAGGTAGGGTCTATCATAATCCCCATTTTACAAATGGAGAAACCAAGGTCAGCAGAGGTTAAATGATTTGCTCACATTGCTAGTAAATGTCCTAGAATGGGACTGAGATCAGATCTTCCTGATTCTAGGTCTGGGGGTCTATCACCTGTAGAGCTTAGAGATCATCTAGTTCAAAGGTTTTTAATCTTTTTTGTGTCGTGGAGTCCTTTGACAATTTTTTCAAGTCTATGGATTTCTTCTCAGAATGATGTTCTTAGATACATAAAAGAAAACAGGATTACAAGTTAAACCAATTATATTAAAACATAGTTATCAAAATATTTTTTTAAAAAAATCATGAACCCCAGATTAAGAACCCCCTAATCTAAGCCAACACCCCATCTTAGGAGGAAGTAGAAAGGAAATTGAATATCAGAGAGGAAAAGACTTGCCAAAGTTCAAAGAGGGGTTTGGTGGTTAGAGCAGGGCCAGAACCCAGTCAGATTTATCATTGGAAGAGCCTGTAGTGAGCCTTCTACTCAAACACCCTAATTTTACAGATAGGGATCCTGAGACCCAGAATGGTCCAGTGGTTTGGCCATGTCATCATAGATAGAAGAATCATAGATCTAGATCTGGAAGAGACTCTAGAGGACATCTATGTGAACTTTTTCAATCTACTGGTAGGAAACTGAATTCTAGAATGTCGAGATGATTTGCCCAAGGTCACAACCATTAAAGACAGTGTTTGAACCCAGGACCTAGTTAACTCTATTGTCTTTCCATCATTCCATAGTAAGTTAAAGTAGAGGAGGGAGAGCATCTCCTGGCTCTGGATACACCTTACTATATTATCTCCCAGCAGCTGATGAAAAATACATTAGCTCTAATTCTGGTCTGAGTTCTCACTGTGTACAGGGAGGATTTGGGGGGAAAGAGGGTGATGCTAGGGAGATTTCTCATGTCTGGAAAAAATGGTGATTCAATAGAGGCTTGGAGGCAGATGCTTGAGACTAGACATCACAAAATCTCCAAGTCAGAAGAGATCCTAGAGGCTGTTGAGTCCAACCCATACTTGAATAAGAATTCACCCTACAAGCTATCTGACAACTGGCCACCCAGCTTTTGCTATCTGACGAGGGGATACTACTCCCTACCCCATTGGTGTTTGGGATAGCTCTAATCCTTACAAAGGTTTTCCTTATCAAACCTAGGTCTCTCTCTACAATTTCTATCAATTGTTCCTGTAGGGACCAAACAAAACAAGTCAGATCCCTTTGAAGATAAGTATCATGTTCCATGCTAAATCTTCTCTTCTCCAAGATAAACATTCTTGGATCCTTCAACCAGTCAGTCAACAAGTATTTATTAAGTCCCTTATTTTGTGCCAGGCACTGTGCTAAGTTCTAGGGATACAAAGGATGACAAAAGTATGGTCCCTGCCCTCAAGCAGCTCATGTTCTTATGGAGACCACCACACAAGCCACTACATACACACACAGTAAATGGAAAAGGGATCTCAGAGGGAGGACACTGGTGGGAGAAAATGTAAAGGGGCGTGGAAAGGTTGACAACAGAAGGTAGGAAGTCAAGCTCAGTGTTGAGCTGATAACCCTGATAGCAGTTTCTCAAAGCCCTTCTTCCCTGGTTCATCCTCCTCTGGAGACTCTCCAGATAATCAATATCATTTCCAAAAGCTGAGAACTTTTTGCAGACCTTGTAAATACCAAGAAACCAAGACACTGTCTTTTGGGATAGAATGAAAGTTCCTAAGGGCAAGGACTGTTTCATTTGGCACAGTATTTGGAACATAGTAGGTATTTAATGAATGCTTGATTGATCAGTGATGATTGAGTGATATCATCAGCATCCTTAGTTCCCTAAATTCAGCCTAAAATGGCCTTTGATTTTTTTAGCTGATACGCAATACACTATTAATTCATAATGAGCTCTGAATTCCACTAGGGAAAAAAAAACAGATTTTTGGTTGAATTTCTATCTAGTCATACCTCTCCTAACTTATGCTTGTGAAGTTGATTTTTTTAACTCAAGTGTAAGACTTTACATTTATCCAAATTAAATTTAACCTTAT
Source organism: Potorous gilbertii (assembly GCA_028658325.1). Classification (NCBI taxonomy): domain Eukaryota; kingdom Metazoa; phylum Chordata; class Mammalia; order Diprotodontia; family Potoroidae; genus Potorous; species Potorous gilbertii. Next base: position 43,516,275 of record CM053769.1, on the reverse strand, counting down.
TATATTTGACTTCATATCCTTATTTTGTTATACAATATATTAAACTATCACTTCTAACTTTGTGTTATCTGCAGGCACATCAAAGGAGAAAGATTTAAGAACTGGAATAGGAGGTCTTGGGTCCAGAAACAGAATGTGTGTGTGTGTGTGTGTGTGTGTGTGTGTGTGTGTGGTAATGGCTTCTGAGACACAGAGGGTGAGGGATGGGATGGGGCAGGTACCCTGACCTCTAACGGCCCCTTGGCCTCTGGTGGCCAGAGTCCTGTGTGACTCAGTCACAGTGGACCTGACCCAACCCTCAGCTCTGGAATCCCGTTAGCCCACTTCCCGGAAAGCTGTGATTCAGGTCCCCCTGCTTCCAAAACTCAGCCCACAGGAGGGAAGCCAGGGCCACCTCCTGGTTGGCAGGACACCTTCCCAGAAGTGGCCCGACTGGTCTCCTTCCTGTTGTCACTGTTTTTTGCTGTGCAGGGGTGGAGCTTGGACCAATCATTGCCAGACTCTGAGGAGCCACCTGTTCCTCAGGTCCTTAGAGTGGGAGGGGGAGTGGGAGAAGAGACTGAGAAGCTATGATAAGAGCCAGAAACTAGGGAGGGGGGAAGGAAGGGCAGCGAATCTAGGTGCCATGCGGAAAGATGGGGTAATAGAGGTCTGTGGGCAAGACCCAGGCCACAATGATGCCACGACTCATGGGCATGGGGAAACAAGCATTTATATAACACCTCCTATGTGCACTATGCTGAGCAGCACTATACAAATATTACCACATTTGATCCTCACTACAACCTGAGACATAGGTGCTATGTTTATCCCCATTTTAGAGAGACTTTGACAAACAGAGGTTAAGTGACTTGCCCAGGGTCACATAGTAAGAACTCAGGTCTTCATGACTCCAGGCCCAGTGCTATATCCACTTCACCAACAGCAGCCTGGAAGCTGTGATTTGGAAAGTTTGAGTGTAAAATTGGAGAACAAAGATTGGGGGCTAGGAGGGAAGGGAGAATCAGAATCCCCTTCCCCACTGTGGATCTCAGTCTAGGAGAGGCAGACATGCTATAGTAGAAGGATCATTATACAGCAGGAAATCCCTGGAGTCAGAAGACTTGAGCATGAGTCTTAATTAAGCCACTAATTTCCTGTGTGATCTTGGGGAAGTCACTTCCCATCCTTGGCCTTAATTTTCCCCCTCTGTCAAATGAAAGGCCTAAGCTCCATGTCTAATGATCCTTCCCAGCACTAAGGTTCTAAGATCTTTCAAACTCTGCAAAACACATCCCTCTAAGGGTCAAAGGGTTTACTTGCTATGATCTCATTAGTGTGACCTCAGTGCTGATCAGTGAGGAGGAAGGAAGGGACATAATTAGGGGGAAATTAGGGGTGGTTTGGGCTTTGTGTTGTGTCTGCTGTGAGCTCAAGTGGGAGGTTTCTCCCCAATGGGGTTTACCAGTTGCCAGTCAGCTGTAACCCAATGGGCGGGAGAAACTTATGTTTGTGGCAGGATCTGTCCTTTGACTAGCCTTTCCCACACTCAGACAGCAGCCCTTCCCCTTCTCAGACAGACAGGTAGACAGGCAGATAGCCAAATGGACAGAGAGCAGACTTTACCCTCAAGGAGGAAAAAAGAGAGCTGTTCCATTGCTTAAAAGTATGTGACTCAGAAGCCTGCTTTCTGCACCCACCCTTGTCCCAAAAGGCACTGGAACACAAAGTGATGCAACCTCCCAGAGTTCAAATCCTGAGGACCTTGGAAAAATCTCTCATTTCTTTGTGTGTCAGTTTCCTATCTGTACAATTTCAACAATAGTACTAGCACTGCCTATCTCATGGAGTTATTATGAAAATGAGATATCACATAGGTAAACTCTTGAGAACCATAGGAGTTTATCTACATAACTCATTTTCATAATAAACAAACATAAACAAAAAAAGGTGAAAAGGAAATTCTGTCACTACCTTGCTATATAAAGTTGTGCAAGCTCCTAGCTAGGCTTCAGCTTCCTTATCTATGACAAGAGTAGACTAATTTTTTTTACAACCTATTCCAGATCGGACATTCTCTGTTCCCTTCCAGAAATTCAAGTGGTTGCCATCCCACCACCCCCACTTCCAAATCCATACGAACCCCAGGACTCTGCCCCATTCCTAGCCCCAACATCTCCCTCTTACTTATAACTCCTCTCCCTATCAGGCCTTCATTCCAAATTCTAGGCAAACTAAAGTGAGGGTGATTGAGGCAGACATCTCTCCTGAAATGGAGCAGATTCTGGGGGCGATAGACTTGAAACAATAACCAAGGAGCCTTACCCAAAGGGAGGAGAGAATATATTATTTATTATATTATATATATATAATTATTTTATTATATATTATTTATATTATATATAATATAAACTATAAAATAGTTTAAAAGGATAGGAGGGAACTATGGAGGAAGTTCTCAGAAGCAGCCTAGGAGAATTGCCCTGGAGGACCATTCTTCAAATCCAATGGGGGAATGGGAGAGGCTGTGGGAAGGCAGAAGTGAGAGAGACCAAGGTTTCTTATCTCCAGTCTAATTGGGAAAAGGGAGATCCCCTTTCCGTTGTCCCTCAAGGTATTAGAGTGCTAGAAGTGACTGTCCTGGGGGAGGGATTTTCCTGCAGGCCCAGAGCTGGTCCAGGTTACCAGACAGATACGACAGGATGTTTCCAACTAGCAGAGGAAGAAAGTAAAGCAATGATAGAAAGCCTTCCTCTCCGTATGGCACCTTTCCACATTTTTAAACCTATAAGTGCTTTGAGTCGGAGGGAGTTGTAATTATTGTAAGTCTCCAGAAAACACTTCCTCTATATGATAGGATTTTATAGGCCCTAACCTGATAAGGTGAGATAAAAGCCTTAGGGAAAGGAAATGACCAGTCCAAAGTCACAGGGCTCACACAACGGTGCTAGACTCCTAGCCTAAGGCTCTTTCTAATCATTAATAATAACAGTGCCGAGATTGAATTAAACAATGGGAATTACCCCCAGGGAGTATAGGCCCTACTGGAACCTCCAGGAGATTCCAAGGAACTTGGTGTTTCAACACTTGGATCTTTCAGGGTTGATGAACTTCCCGACTGTTTCTGGCCACACAGTCACTTAGCATTGAAAGGATTTGAGGCAGGACACCTTGAATGGTCCCTTGGTCTTCCTGCCTGACCCTTGATCACATTGAGGAGCAGAGTGCAACACTACTTTACAGGATAGATAGCTCCTAGCCAACTTTCTGTCTTCTTTTGATACAACTCCAACACCTCCAGCATCATGGAGCCCACTTCCACCCTAGAGTAGGAGTGGAGAGCCCTAGGGTCTTCATCACTTAGCAGCGTTTCCCATGAGAATTCTAAGAATGATCCGATGATGATTAGAAGGACAAGTTTGCCATAATAATCCAGATATTTTATTCAGCTGTACAATAGTCAGTAGAACATTAAACTTAAAAAAAAAAAAAGGAAGAAAGCAACCCGTCCCAGCACTGTCTGTGTGAACTCCGCCAAACTGAAATAGATAGAAAGAACAAAATAATAGCAACACAATAAATGCTTTTATCTTGTTTTTAAAAATAAATTTTAATGGATATCTTTGGGGTTTTGTACCACATCTCCCAAGAAATACCTCCCTTCTCCGTGTCCTTTAACAAAGGAGATTAAAGGGGAAGTGACATTTAACAAAACTAATTTCTGTACTGAAAATATCCAATGTTATAGTCCATTTTCCACACCCATATTCCTTCCATCTCAGCAAAGAATTATTGTTCTAATTACAATGATAATTTTTTCTTATTCTCAATAGCCCTCATTTCCATAATGCTAAAAGGTTTACAAAGTTCTTTGCTTACAGCTATGAAGGGAAACAAAAGGTAAATAAAAGATGATGCTTGGCCTTGAATACTTCACAATACAATTGAGAGTGAGGTAAGACCCAGATTTATACAGATAGCACACTAGAAAGTGATCAGTTCATCAGAGGAAGACAAAGGGTTAATGACATGGGATGAGATAAGAGGGTTCCGAAAAGGATTCATGGAATAGGTAGCATTTGAGCCAGGCCTCTAAGAATCAGTAGGTGGTTGATAGGTTGCTTTATCCTTCCTTCTCATGACATCAGGAAGGTGACACCATGACATGTAAGTGAATCGGATTTAAGTGAGGTAGGGCTGTGCAAAGTCACTAGCCTCACTTTCACCTCTGGAGCCATCTGGGTCCAGTAGCCAGATATAGATCAGGACAACTGGCATTGGCCCAGGATGGAGTGGGGAGACTTTAGCGGGTCTAAGTCTGATTGAGGCAAAGCTTTATGGACATGTACTTCCACAAAGAAGATGAGAAGCAAGGGCTTATTGCCTTGGGGACTTTTCCCCTGGAAATTCAGCAGCCCCAACTATAAAGCATTGGGCTTCCTATTTCGATAGAACACTGGACAGAGAGAATCCCACATCCTGTCCTACCCCAGGCATTAGTATGAAAAGACATGGAAGGAATTTTACAGATTATCTAATCCCCTATGTTTTATAGCTGGGGAAATTGGGGTACAGAAAGCTAAGCTGATTTGCTAAATTCACACAGGAAATACAGGAGCTAGGATTCGAACTCAAGTCCTCTTCTTCCTATAATAAATAAACTAAGCTGTCTGATCAAGAACGAAACTCCTTATCTTCACCTTTGAAAAATGTCTGAATGTGATTTTACATGTATGATGATTACATTCCTACCTTCTCAGTAGGTGGGAGAGGGTTACAGGAAGTAAGAGAATTTGGGAATCAAAAATTTTTTTAAATGCTAAAAATAAATAAGTAATTTTTTTTAAATGGCTGGGTACAAAATATGTAATTTGTCTAAATAATAAAACTGGACATTTATATGGTACTTTAAAGTTTACAAAGCACTTGGTGTACATTATCGAATTCAAACCTCGCACAACATCCCTATGAAGTAAGTCCTAAAGAGTTAATATTCTTGTTCCATTTTAGACGCGATTTAGAGACATATAAGGAAGTTGGGTCTCAAAGAGACTTACTCATTGTTACCCAGTCAGTATCAGGGCAGAATTTGAACCCAGATTAACAGAGAGCAAATAATTTAGATGGTGAAAAATTTCACCATCTTTCATCTTTAAAGCTAGACTCAAATAGGACCTCCTCCATGAACCCTCTCCTGATACCCCCCATTGGTGATGTCTTTCCCCCTTTGACATCACATAGCACTTTTTTTTTTGGCCTAGGTAGTTATTTCTGCTTATGTCTTATTTTGCCCTTTCTATTCCCAATACTGGACTGTTCCATGAGGGCAGGCATGCTTTGATTCTCCCTTAGTAGATAGTCTGGCACTCTATGCAGTAAACATTTAATAAATGTCTGTTGAATGAATGAATAAACTTTCAAATGAATGAATGAACTGAGATGTTCTGCCCAAAGTAGAGAAGAGAGACTTGCTTACTACCTTCAGATACCTGAAAGATATTTATCAGGACAAAAAGACATTAGACTTGTTTTGTGTGCCTCTGGAGAGCAGGACCAAGATCTGTAACCAGGAAGTTATGGAAAGAGAAATCTGGGCTCAACAATTGGGTTTTCAAATAACAACTTATTATAATTAATTATTAATTATATTACTATTAATACCAGCCATGGAATATAGAAATCTATCTTGCCCTACAGGAAAATAGAGTGGAGGGGAACAAGAAAAGAGGAGGTAATAGAAGGGTGGGCAGATTGGAGAAAGGAGTGGTTAGGGTGCACCCTGTCCTGGGGTAGAGAGAGATGGGGAGAAAATTTGGAATTCAAAATCTTATGGAAGTGAATGTTGAAAACTGAAAACAAATAAATTATGTTTAAAAAAATTGGGTTGTCCCAAAGTGGAGTGAAATTCTTCAGAGGGTCATGCATTTCCTGTCCATGGAGGTAGGATGACCACTCATTGGGGATGCCATATTATGGGAGTCTTCCTTAGGTAAACATCGTTAGGCATGACCTTGGAGGTCCCTACCAATTCTGAGATCCTGCAATTCTATGGTTCTACTCAGCACCCATACCTTGGGAAAGGATCTAGTAAACCAAATTCCCATCAAGGTGTTATTGACTGTCTAGGCCTTATTTCAACACTTCCTACTTCCTTAATCTACAATTAAAAAGAACATGGAGGGCCATGCTAAAGCAAAGGAATGAATTACTCATGGAAGAATTTCAGGCACTGTGACCACATAGTTGAATCCCTTCTCTTCCCTGAAATATGAGGGACCCTGAGCCCTAAGCCCTGCCTTTCCCTCCTTGGGGCAGTCAGGTATCCCAGTGGATAGTCATGAGTTCAAATCCTGCCTCACACACTTACTTCTCTCAGACTCATTTTCTTCATCTGTAAAATAAAATTAATAATTATTAATAATCCTCAATAAGATGAATAAGAACACATCTCTCATAGGTTATGAGGTCAAACAAGATTATATATGTGTGTGTGTACAGAGAGAGAAAAAGTCTAAAATGTTATATAAATGGCAGCTATTATCCTGCAAACCACCTTTCACAAAGCAGAGGTTGGCCAGGATCACACAGCATGTCAGTGGTAGAGTTGGGCAAGGAAGGAGTCAGGTTTGCGGGGTAAGGGATGTGCTGGGTAATGATAGCACCATCTCATGTGCTTGACCCCTCAGGGTCAGCAGGAGGGCCCTGAGAATCATAGGTTTGGGGTGACCTCAGTAGTCATCCTCTGAGCTTTCTATCTCCAGGAAGCTTTGCTCAAATTGACCTCTAATAAATAGAGGTAGATAAATGGATGCTATGACATGGTAGAGTAGAAAATGCCTGATGCCAGAAGTCAAAAGAGTTGAGTTCTAGTCCTCATCCTATCATTTATTTATGAATTTAGTCATGTAAGCCTTATCCATACAATGAGGGTCTTAGACTGGGTGATAATGTCCCTTTCAGTTTTAATGGTTTGTTCTAACGGTCCTTCAGGTTTGAATGTTCTAAGTTCCCTTCATGATCTAACATTCTTCATCCTGCCATTTTTTTTCTGTTGTCTATGGAGAGGGTGATGCTATATGTTTTATCACAATACATTGCCCTCGTGCCCAAGAGAAATTTAGGTGGAAAGTGATGTTGTGGCCACACTTTCTTTCCTCGGTTATACTTAGTTTTGTAGAATTTTGTCACTGGTTGGGCAGTAGGGTAAATGTTAGGAGGTCAGTAAGATTGTTAGCTATTGCATAAGGTTTGAGTGTCTCCAAGCCCAGGGAAATGGGGATTGGGCATTTGGATCCAATCCCAGAATCAAAGAGGGGAGCTATATGTTCTAGTGCTGGCACTGCTATTACTATCTGTGTGACATCACGCCAGTCACTTCTGTGGCATGATGTCACTTCTTATCAGTCAAATGAGAATCATCACCCTTGTACCATCTGCCTAACAGTGCTATTGAGAAGCTCCAATGAGACAATGATTATCAATGCATATTGTAAATCACAAAGTACTATACAACTGTCAGAGAACACAAAATATTAGACCAAAAAATGTCAGAGCTAGACAAGACCCTGGAATTCATTTCACCCAATCCCGTCATTGTATAGATCAGAAAACTGGGGCCCAGAGAGAATGAATGACCTCTCAAAAGTCACACAGCAAGTTAGTGGCAGGATCTAGACTAGAACCCAGCTCTCTGGATTCCAAGTACCTGTCACTTCTCCTGTCACCCAGGTTGATGCAGCAAGCTAATGATACAAATGCAACTAGAATCAAGAACTCCTGGAACCCAATTCATGGCTCTTTCCATTAAACAGTTGCTTCCACCTATCAAATTGCTTTTTCACTCTTTAGGGCTCCATCTTCCTCCCCTGTAAAACAGAGGTGATAACCCTGGCATGGTCCCCTTCACAAGGCTCTTGAAATGACCATGAGATAATAGATGTGGAAGGTATTTAGTACTGTTCCAAGGTAAGGTTTCCTTATAGTGAAGCATCCCTGGAAACCTTATAGGTAAGGGCTAATGGTACAGCACAAGTCAGGGAATTTCTGTAGTCCTATGGTTTTTTCAAAACAGCTTCCTAGTTTACCTGGTTAATAATTAAGTTTCCACAGTAATGAGTTCTTTTCAACCTCATCCAATATTTCTTCACCCTTCCCATATGGAGGAAGTTTCCTCCATCTGATCAAATTTCCTTTACTCATTTGGACATGGTTTCTCTTGCTCTTCTATCTGAGAAAATTGAGTCATTGGCCATGCTCCCTCCTGTCCTCACTCCTTATGCTCCAGAAGACCCTAGAGCCAAAAGCCATTAAAGCTTGAAGGAAACTCAGAACATGGAACACAGAAAGAACTAGAAGGAATCTTGGAACACACAACATAGAATTTCAGAACTGCAGGAGACTTTAAAACATAAAATATTAGAGCTAAAAAGGAGGATCTTCTCAGATCAAGAGACCTAGAGGGTACAAAGGCTCACCCAAGACAGTCTTAAGGTTTCCCCTTCACAACTTGAAGATAGCTTCCTTTGGACACCTAAAGGGCTGTGCTGTGGAAGAGGAATTGGACTTGCCCTGCCTGGATCCAGAAAGCAGAACTAGGAGCATCAGGGGATGACAAATAGGCAGGTTTAAGTTTGTTGAAAGGAAAAATTTCCTTAAAATTTTATTGTTGCTGTTTAATCATTTGAGCCATGTACAACTCTTCATGTTCCCATTTGGCAAAGATACTGCAGTGGTTTGCTATTTCCCTCTCCAGATCATTTTACAGATGAGGAAACTGAGGCAAATAGGGTTAAGTGACTAGTCCAGGGTCATACAGCTAATAAGTGTCTGATGCCAGATTTGAACTCAGGTTTTCCTAATTCCAAGCCTGGCACTCTACTCATTTCACTACCTAGCTGCTGTCCAAAAATGCATTGAATCCATTAAGAGTTCTTCCAAGGATGGATAGCTAGTGTAGAGGAAATTCTTGGTCAGGTATGGGTTGGACAAGATGGTCACGAAGGTCTCTTCCAACTCCCAGATTCTGTAGTTCTTCATGGGATTATGTGATTCCCCACCACACCACTTCTGTTCTCCAAACTCAAGTATCCCAACTCTTTCCCTTTCTTCATAGATTCTAGATCTCATCTTCCTAGCCACAAACTAAAAGTCTCTTCTTTAGATTTTGTAGTAATAATTCAGCAATGATTATATGCCTACTATGTACCAAGCTGCCTGACTCCTAGAGAGGCTCAGTGGAAAAGACCTGGCCAAGTTCAAATCTCATTTCTGAAACACATTGATTGTATGACCCTGGTTAAGTCATTTAGCCTTTAAGTGCCTCAGGCAACTCTCTAAGATTTTTAAGTTTCAGAGAAGATGCTGATCTTCAGTGGGAGAAAGGATCATGGGAGCTCTTTGTATTCATAATATCACAAGTACTGTTTTAAAAAAAAGTGCCAGGAAGTTGTTGTTTCTTCATGACCCTATTTTGATGTTTTCTTGTCAAAGATACTAGAGTGGCTTGCCACTTCCTTCTCCAGCTCATTTTACAGATGAGGAAACTGAAGCAAACAGGACCACATTGCTAGTAAGTGTCTGATGTCAGATTTGACTGATGAAGGTAAGTCCTCCTGACTCCAGGCTAGCACTCTATCCACTGCCACCTGGCTGGCCGAGGCTAAATACCAGACATATAGAGACAAAAATAAAATGGTACCTGCCCTCAAGAAGTTAACATTTGTAAGAGGGCTCTAGTATATCCATAAAATGACTCTGACAACATCACTGATGAGCATTCTTCTGCAAGAGCTGTGATAATGTGGAACAGAAATGCCTTGGAGAGACTGTGGAACAGGTGTAGACATTTTGTAACTGGTTTCGGTCTGTTAACAAGGTGATTGGGAGAAGCCTTCTTTAATTAGGTGCATAGTCAAAACTGGGGATGTCTCAGAAAGATGTGAGTCAACTAAACCCCAGTTTCTTTGCCTCCTCTTTAACTACACTCCAATGGTTTGACTCTTTCAATGAGAGCATCCCAGGAGACAGGATGTTGTAAGAGAAGAGGACTCAGAGCATGTAAATATGCCTTTGTGAACATTAATTGATGTTAAGTGAGTAAAGGGAACTGGAGTGAGGAGGAGGTAGCCTACCTGGCTCTGAGAGGGCAAGCAAAGAGCCTACTTGCTACACATTCTCCTGGGAAGTGTGTTAGATTTGGGAGCCAAGGACCTGGATTCAAATCCCACCTTTGCTATTTATTACCTGGGTGATGTTAGACAAAATGATCTTAATTTTCTTATCTATAAAATGAGCAAGTTGAATTAGTTGAGTTCTAAGATTCCTTCCACCTCTAAACCCATGTTCCAGACTCTCTAGGTAAAAAATTTAACTCACAGAGTACAGAATTGGAAAAGACCTGAAAGATTAAATCTAATTCCCTCATTTTACATATAGGGAAATTGAGGCTCCAATAGAGGAAAAGACTTGCCAAAAAAGACCTTGGAAGTGTTCCCACATCTCCTTACTACAATCATGTGCTATTGAAAGCAACTGACCTAAAGCAAAGTAGAGCTACACAATGATTTCTGCAGTCATACTGTTGCAGAGTATCAAATCTGAAAGAGACATGAGAAACTGCCTTATTCATAAGCTAGAAAAGTGATGAAACTGTTCTCACCTATGTTGTAAGGGGAGAGGCCTTGAGTCCATCAAGACCTCATTCCTTGGCCTCTGGATTTGTTCTTTCCCAGTCTAAGTACAGGGATTGGGACCTTTAGTCTTGTGACAATCTGTTAAGAGATGGAGCATCCAGACTGCCTTGCAAACCTGTGGCTAGATTCTAAAGGCAACAGTTCAGCATTGTTGTCCAGAGGAATTAAGGACATGTACCTCAGGTTGAGCAAAGACAGGGGGAAAGATTCCATATGCACCATCGGCACTCTTTATGGTAGTAAAAAAGCAGACAAAAAACAAACACACACAAAAAACTGGAAACAAAGTGGGTACCCATCAATTTGAGAATGACTGAATAAATTATAGTGTAGAAATGTAATGGAATATTACTACACAGTATGAAAAAATGAATATGAGAAATTCAGAGAAGCTTGGGAAGACTGTGAACTGAAGAGAAAACTGACATATAGTGACCATGATAATGTAAAGGAAAACAATACTAAAAGACAGAATTCAGATTGGTGGAATGACTGATCAATTCCAAGAAATGAATGAATAAAGCATTTTTATTAAGCACTTCCTATGTGCGAAGCATTATGCTAAATGCTGGGAATACAAATAGAAAATAAGATGGTTCCTTTTCTCAAAGAGCTCACATTCTAATGGAAGACAACACATAAGGAAAGTTTTAGCTACAAATCAGATGGAAGAGTCCCATAGTCCTTAGAATACCACAAAGCAGATGTTAATGCTTTAATGTTTAACATCATTATTTAATGTCACTACTCCCAGTGTTTCTGGATTCTTGGCTATTCCCACCAGGTTCTGAAAGGAGGTGGCTATTGAGGTGGTCTTTTGACCTGCCTGGCACATACTACCTGTCTCTCCCCGAGAATGCCCTGCTGATTCAGCTAGGCTGGCATGCCTACCCTGTTTTGTGGTTGGTTGGAAGTTATTGGAGATACAAAGACTTACTTCCCTGGATGATGGCTAGGCTAGAATGAGCACCAGATGTGTGGGAGTTACTGCCGCTCCCAGAGGTTTGGGGCCTACCTGATTGGTGATGGCAATTGGTCAGGAGCTATTGCTGGTAATGATGAGGAAGATGAGCCTTTTCCGTTCTCCATGATGGCTGTAGGGATTGGGCTAGAAGATCTGGTGGTTGGAGGGACACCACTATTCCAAGGCTTTGGGGCTGGTTCCATCAAGTTCTAAAGGGAGATGGTGGTAGTGGTGGTGGTGATTAGACTTGCATGGTACATGCTGCCTTCTGTCTCTTCCTCAGGGTGCCTTGCTGATGAATTTAAGAAAGTTGGTTCACCTTAAGCAAAATCACTTAGCTTCTGAAAGATTGAGTTTCCACATTTGCAAAATGAGAGATCTGGATTAAGTGACCTCCAAGGCTCTTTCTTATTCTAAATCTCTTTTCCAATGACCCTATGAAATAATGTATAACCAAATAAAGAATAAAGTAATGCTTGTAAGATTTGAAAACTGGAGTTTTGATTACTTGACAGCTGAAAATAAATTGACCTAAAGAGGGCCAAAGAGAGGAAGATTGGTAATGAAATAAAATAGTCATTGTAATCAAGAAAAGATAAAGTATATACTCTTTGTGCCTATTTTTCTTTCCTACTCTTTCCTATATTATATTTCATTTATATATATATATATGTATACATACATATATCACACACACACACACATACATACATACATGGAGATATACAGAATGTGTCCCAAAAAGACTGATGGTTAAACATTCCTCCCTCCTCTCAGTAAAAAGATGATAGGCTACAGGTGTGGTAGGAGGCACACGTTGTCAGATATGGTTAATATGTTGGTTTGTTTTGCTTAATTATACTTCTTTGTTTCAAAAGAGGGCATTACTGGAAGTATTAGAAAATGGAAGCAATATTTTAAAATCATCAATAAAACTTTTTTTGAAATCATCTAATTTAAGCCCCTCATTTTATAGGAAAAAAAAATAACCTAAGTACCAGAAAAAGAATTGATTTTTCCAGTAATACTTCTTCAGTCTTAACAGGATAATTTGTACTAATAATGTACAACAGAATTTGTCACATTGCTAATTCAGTTTCACTCATAGTCCACTAGAACCACTAGTCTTTCTTTCTTTGATCATTTCTTGTGGTATGATTTGGGTCCCTAAATGAAAGGCCTGAAATTTATTCCAATCCCTTAAAAAAAAAGACTTTTAAAAATGTCATTTAAAAGTTTTTTAATGTTTCCCAATCAACTACCATTTATTTCCTCTCCCTCACACTCCCCTCAATTGAACAAAAACAAAAGGAAAAGAAAACTCTCATAAAAATGTTAACAGTCAAGCAAAACAAATTCTTCATTTTAAGTCCATCACCTATTAGAGACCTTTAAAAAAATTTACTAGATCAATTTTGGCCCAGGTGTCATTGACCCCCAGTCCTCATCCACCTTGATGACCTTTATGAGCATACTCTCAAGCCTAGAATTTTATTGGGAGTTCAAAATCATGGTGACAACTCCAACCTTGCTCCTTCCTGAGACACTCTCCAGCATCAAGGCCAGGGACAAAAGTGGGAGCCAGGAGCAGGGTCAACACCAGAGTTGAAGGACAGTGCAGAGCTGTTCAAAATTGAACTGTCCTTTGTGGCTATTGTGAACTCTTGGGGCAGCATTTAAAGGAAAGATTCAAAGAGGATGTCCCACTTTGTTACAGCAGTTTGGGGGCTTAAAGGCTTTCATTGAGTAAGTGAGTGATCTGCTGAGGCTAGAAGGAGCTAGCCGTTATTATGAGTATGTTTTAACTCACAGAAGAAAAGGCATAAGGTCTAACTTGAGACACCTGAGGGGCGATGGTAGAGCAAGGAAAAAGGGATTCAGGGCAAAGGATACATTTGAGCCTCAGTTACTGGAAAGATACGAACGTGGCTGGCCAATGACTGGATCTTGGGTAGAATGATCTTAGGACCTCAACCAGTAGATCAAAGTGGGCCTATAATATCTTCAGAGACTGCCCTCTACTATCATAACTGAGTTCAAAAGATGAGATGCCTTTATCACTTCATGTACAAGGCAGCTCAGTGATGGCAGGGGAGCAGGAATTTATCAGAAAGAGCAGGGTCCCTATCAGGCATGTGTGATTGATCTCTCCCTAATATCTCTCTAATGGCACCACCAGGGAAAGGCAAAAATGGGTCCCTTATTCACTATCAACCAGATACCAGAACAGAAGATTCTGTGACAAGGAAGATCCCAGATAAGGAGCAAGGTAAGGAGAAGAGAGGCTGTGTCAAGCAGAGGCAGCTTGTCATACATATGAGCATAACAGATCTTAGAGGTTTTTTTCAAACTACTCAAGAGGAGAAAGCAAAATACTGACAGCCAGGAGTGATAGAAGTTGGCTGTAGCCTCCTGGCAAATTCAGTTGTTTGCAGAGTGATATAGATCTAGGTAAGCTTCCAAGAATTCAAGAAAGATGGAGCTGCCTTATTTGGGGTCCCAAGGAGTCACCCTCAGCATAGGCATTTCTGTGTATATCTCTTCCCTTAAGAAGGTAAGCCCTCAAGGGACGTGTGTGAGTGTGTGTGTGTGTGTGTGTGCGCACACTGAGGCATGTTGTATGCTGTAATCTACGTGCTATCACTCCATTGGTTGGGGATAGGGCAAAAAGGTGTCACTCTTCCTTTCAAATTGATAAGGCTTCCTGACACAACCTTGGTTGCTTCTCCTATACAGTAATTGATACTCTGTCCAATCAACAATGGAGCATGTTTGACAGCCCCAAATATAACATGACCTTATGCAAGTCTTTTCCCCTCTCAAGAGCTCAGTTTTTCCATCTATAAAATTATACAGTTGGGCTAAATCAGGGATCCTTAACCCAGGATCTGTGAATTTGCTTTTTTATAAAAATACTTTTGACCACTGCGTTTCAATAAAATTGATTTCCTTTTTAATCCTCCGTATTTTATTTTATGCATTTGAAAACATTATTCTGAGTTTCTTCATGTGAATGGGTGTGATAATAGTCTGATAATTTTGATCTTACAAGATTGTTGTGTTTCAAATGAGCCTTAAAACATTTGGCAAACTTTGAGGTATTATATAAAGAGGGAGCAGGATGGCATAGTGGATAGAGGACTGACCTTGGCATCAGGAAGATGAGAATTTGAATTATGCTCTGTGGCTACAGGAAAAACAATGAACCTCTCAATGCCCTAAGTAACTCTCTAGGACCATAAATTACACAGAGTTGTCAGTCTGCATTAGTAGTGGGAGTTTCCACACTGAGAGTTCCCTAAAGGAATGAAATCATTCCATCATTAATATTTATTAAGTGTAGGTGGGCAGCTAGGTGGCACAGTGAATAAAGCACTGTGCCTGGAGTCAGGAAGATCCGAGTTCACATCTGGCCTCAGACTTACAAGTTGTGTGACCCTGGGCAAGTCACTTAACCTAGCCTGCCTCAATTTCCTCATCTGTAAAATGAGCTGGAGAAGGAAATGGTAAATCACTCCAGTATCTTTGCCAAGAAAACCCCAAATGGGGTCACATGGAGTTGGACATGACTGAAAAACCACTAAACTACAGTAATAACATGTACCAGGCACTATGTTAAGCACTGGGAACACAGAGACAGGGCAAAGACAGACCCTACCCTTGAAGAACTGATGATCCAGTGGAGAGTCATGAGTCCAGACAAATAAACAAATGCCAGTTTTATTAGTAGTATCTTACCTGCTATGTGCACAGTTCTGTTGTTATCAATAGGAAGATGTAAACATTTTAGATACGACAGATCTTACCTTCATAGAACTTTTGATCTAGTAAGTGGTTAAAATCACCAACACAGATAACTCTAACATGTAGATAATATTACACAATAAATGCATTAGAAATTTGCAGAATTTAGATGCTACTAACCACCCTGACATCATGGACTTAACAGTGTAATGTGTGGATAAGGTACATACGTAGATAACTATAATACACAGTGTTACCTGATAAATGCATCACAGAGATGCAAGATAAAATACCTTGTTGGTCTGCATGGAGAAGCTACATTGCTGACCAGGGAAATTAACTACTTTATAGTTTATAAAGTGCTTTTCTCCCAACACCAGGTCAAGATAGATAATGCCAGTCTTATTAGGACCATTTTGTAGCTGAGAAAACTGCAGCTCAGAGACACTAAGTGGCATATCAAGGTCACAAAGCTAGCAAATGCCAGAATTGGGGCTCAAACCAATGTCTTCTAAAACTAAGGGAAATCCTCTTTCTTCTGTGTCTTCAAATTCTCAAAACTTAATTCAACTTATCAAACATTACCTAAGAAGATAATTTGTACAAGACCCCATGCTGGAAGCTGGAGATAAAAAACAAGAATGGTACAGTGTTGCCCCCTGTGCCCCCCCCATTCCAATCTTGTAATCCATTAGGGAGGGTAAAACCAGTGCACAAATATATTTTATACCAAATGGGATGTAATCTAGGCAGAGCAGAGATTCAAAGAAAGGGTGATAAAAAAAAATTTGATGCGGAAGAGATCACTCTCAGAAGGGAGAGTCCATCCACTGTGGCCAGAACCATTATAAGAAACCAGTTAGTCAATCATCTAGCAGTTATTAAGTACCTACTATGTGTCAGGTATCATATTAAGTGCTAGAGATATAAAGAAAGGCAAAAGACCATCCCTGTTCTCAAGGAGCTTATGGTCTAATGAAGGAGACAATGTACAAACAACTATATATGTATGCATGTATAGATATAGACAAAATAAAATATAGGCAATCTCGGAAGGAACTAAGATTTAGGGGGAATGGCAAAAGTTACTTACAGAAGATGGGGTTTTAGCTTGGAATTGAAGGAAGCCAGGGGACAGATGATGATAGAGAGCATTCCAGGTATGGGGAACAGGCAGTGAAAACATTCAGAATTAGGAGATAAAGTATGTCATATATGAGGAACAGTGAAGGTTCCACAGAGTCACGAGGATGTACCACTGGAGAAGCCAATGGATACAGTCCCAAGAAGGGAGGGATCATCAACAATGCTGAAAATTTCTCTCCCCTGCTGAGTAGTCACAGTATCTGAGAGAACTGCATTCTCACCACTTGCTAGTTTTTCAATTCTCTGTTGCCTGTGCTAATTTTGGTCTAATAATTAACACCAAGAAAACACAGGTGTTCCATCAGGCACCACCGCACTATCCATACGTGGAACCATGGATTACAACAAATGAAGAAGTTTTGAATGCTGTGGATAAGTTCACTTACTTGGTAGTGTACTTTCCAGGGATGTACACATTGACAATGAGGTTGATGCATACATTGCCAGAGCTAGCTCAGTGCTTGGGAGGCTCTGAAGAAAAGTTTGGGAGAGAAGAGGTATTAGATTGACTACCAAATTGAAGGTCTTCAGAACCGTTGTGCTGACTCATTGTTGTATGCCTGTGAAACATGGACAGTCTACCAGCACTATGCCAGGAAACTGAATCGCTTCCATTTGAACTGTCTTAGGAAGATTCTGAGGATCACCTGGCATGATAAGGTACCAGACACTGAAGTCCTTGCTTGAGCTGAACAGCCAAGCATACAAACTATGCTTCAGAGAGCGTAGCTCCAATGGACTGGCCACATTGCTTGAATTCAAAATGTACGCTTGCCAAAAAGAGAACTCATATGGAGCAGGCGATCACATGGTGTTCAGAAGAAGCAATACAAGGATACTCTCAAGGTCTCTCTCAAGAACTTTGGATTTGATTGTGGGACATAGGAGACACTGCACAGGACTGCTCAGCATGGCATGCCCACATCAGAAAGGGTGCTGTGCTCTATGAGCAAAGCAGAATTGAAATAGCATAAAGGAAACATAGGATGCACACATATGGAGTATCCACCCCAAATGTTCACATGGACCATCTGTGCCCAATCTGTGGTGGAGCATTCTGAGCTCATATTGATCAGATCGGCCACAGTCGGCCACACTGAAACTTGAGTTTATCATGGTGATGTCATTTTGGTCCTCTTCAAGAATGAAGGAGAACAACCATTCTTTCACAAACATTTCTTGAACAACAGCTCATGCTTGGTTCTCCAAGAAATACAAAGATCTCAACCATATCTTTTAAGGCAAAATGCCTTCCACATCCAGAGAAAAAACTATGGAATTCAATCACAGAATGTAGCAGATCATTTTTTTGTGTGTATTATGTTTTGGTTTGTTATATGATTTCTCCCATTCATTTTAATTCTTCTATACAGTATGACAATAGTGAAAATGTATTTAATAGGAATGTATGTGTAGAGCCTATATAAAACTGTATACCAACTCAGGGAGAAAGGGGGAGGGAAGGGGGAAGGAGTGGGGAGGGGAGAAAATCTAAGTTATATTGTAGTGATTGTAGAACACTAAAAAGAAATAAAATTAATTTTAAAAAATCTCAACCATAATGACAAAAACTCTCCCTCTCTCTTTCTGTCTCTTGTCTGTCACCATCACCTCCCCCCACTCTCACACACACACAAATACCCATATTTAGTCACAGCGTTTATCAGGCTACAGAACACCTTCACCTCCACTCTTCCATTTGATCCTCAGGAGGTTCCCTTGAGGGAGAAAGCACAACAATTTTCTCAAGATTATGTATCAAGTTAGTGACAGTCACAGGATTTGAGTTCAAGTCTCGTAACTCTCAAACTAGGGTTCTTTCTACTGTATATGATTGTCTCTTAATAGGACAGAATCAGTCGGTCAATAAGCATTCACTGGGAGGCAGCTAAGGAGTGAAATGGACAGAGTGGCAGGCCAGGTCAGAAAGACCCGAATTCAAATCCAGTCTCTAGCACTTACAAGTGGTGTGATTCCGGGCAACCCAATGAACTTCTCTCTACTTCAATTTTCTCAACTATAAAATGGGGATGGATCATAATAGAAACTACCTCCTAGAGTTTTTGTAAGAAACAAAACAAAATAATATTTGTAAAGCACTTTTCTCACTGGGCCTCAATCTTTTTCTTCTATAAAATGAGGGACTTGGATTAGATGATCTCTAAGATCCCTTCCAGGTCAAATTCTATCATAGAAAAGGATTTCAACAGATAAAAATAAGCAAGGAATGAATTACAACATTGAGGGACAGTGAACATCAATATGCAGAAATGAGAAAGGGTAATACAGTTTGACTCCAACATACATTGCATGAAGGGATCATAGATTTAGAGCTGAAAAGGACATCGGAAGTCATCAATTCAACCTCCTTATTTTACAGATAAGAAAACTGAGGCTGAGGGAGATTAAGTGACTTACCCAGGGTCAAAGGCAGGATTTGAACTTACTGGTTTTAAGCCCAGCACTCCATCCACTATACCATATAAGTGCTATAGACTAGGCAGAAGAGTTAAGTGGCTAGGTGCACTTCCCAAAGGAGGTAAGATCAGCAAGGTAATAGAGAGGGTCCTAAGTTGGAGGATAAAGAAGAGAAGGCCAGCCTTCTACCCCATTCCATGTAGGAGCAAGGTCTTCTGTGGCAGTGCCACAAGATGGTTGGGCAGTCTGCACGATAGGCTCAAAGAATTAGGACTGGACTTAGAGTTGAGGAAACGAAGGTCCATAGAAATTAAAGAAATTGTTGAAGGTTGCAGAAAACAAGCATTGTTGGGATCTGAACCCAGTTCTCTAACACCAAGTATAGCACTGTTTTGAATATCTCAAGTCTGTGGTCCCCTCAGGCTGTAAGCAGAAGCCACTTGACTGGTTTAGTATAAAGGCATCTCTTTATAAATGTTCCTACGTGCTGGGCAGGAAACCAGGAGGCTATTTCCACCACACCAGGGAGCCCTAGTTGACACATTCTTGTTAAACTGGGTCCTGGCCCTGGTTGTAGGCTTGTGTGACCTGAATAAGCATATCCTAGCGCTTGCTAGGAGATAGAAGAGAAAATTGCTCATCTCTCCCTCATAGGGTGTGGGGACCCTCCTCTGCTTCCCCGCTGTCTAGGGAAGGGAGATGGCCCTACTTACTGCTGATGACTATTCAGTCAGAACCAAGTGTATGTCTTCAACAAAAGTCATGGGAGATGCACCTGTGGCTCAGCCTAAAGCATTCTGGGTATTTGGTGAGGAAAGAGATTCTGGTGTTTTCAGGAATTCCCAAGGAAAACTTTATGTAGGATTTAGATAAGCACAGAAAAAAGAGGGAGGAATTCACAGTGGGGGGAGCAGTGGGACCATAGGCTGGGGATAGGAATGAGTTCAACAGAGAAGTAACAGCCTCACCCAGGGCAGTGGAACACTTCACTGAATGAGAAGATTGTGAATGACCTTAAGTACCAGGAGTACTTGGTACTTGGAGTTGATTTCATGGGTAAAGAGGAGCCATTAAGGGGTTCTGAGCAGAAATATATGATCCATACATAAGAAAAATTATTCTGGTAGTGTGTACATTATACATTGAAAAGGAAAAAAAATTGGGGATGAATTAGTTTAGTTAGAAGGCTATTTCCATAGTCCTAACAGAAGATGGTGGTAAGGGCCCAGTTTGGGGAAGGAAAAGAAAATTCTTGCTAAGAGATCTTCTCATTATAGGCTTACAGAAGCACCTATAACTCACCCACTGATGTTCTAGAAACATTTTTCACTGGGGGTGCAGCCTCTCCTGGATAATTGGACCTTCTGACTATGAAGAGAGGTGGTACCTGTGTCATCTCCTTTCTCTAAATAACCACTTCTAACATTTCAACTTTAACTTGCCCTGAATCTCATGTATCCCAGTTGGGATGGTTACCCCAAAATAGTTTTTCCTCTCCCTCTACACCCACAAAAAAAAAGCAATGATGTAAACAGTTATCATGTTCTGGATGAAGGCTAACTCTAGGGCAGTCAGTAGAAGAAGTAGTAACAGCATGAAAGAGATGGGATTTTCTATTTGTGGAGGAGGAGGGCAGAGAAGTCTACACATACATAAATGGCCATCTTTGAAATGAGTGGCCCACTTGTAGATTGTCAGAGACCTAGGAACATAAGGAGTTAAAGCTGAAAAAGACCCTAATGGAGAACATAAAACGTTAAAGCTGAATGCAACTTTAACAAAGCATATAAAATGTCATCACTGAAAGGGTCTTTAAAATGGATGAATGAATAAAAAGTTATTTATTAATCATTTACTGTATGCAAAGCACTGTGCTAAGTCCTCAGGATACAAATCAAGACAGTCTCCACTGTTTGGGGGCAGTTAGGTGGCACAGTGACTAGAGCACTGGCCCTGGAGTCAGGGGGACCTGAGTTCAAATGTGGCCTCAGACATTTGATGCTTACTAGCTGTGTGACCTTGGACAAGTCACTTAACCTCAATTGTCTTGCCTAACTTCCTCCAAAAAAAGAAGCTTAAATTCTAATGGTGGTGACAACAGCTACAGAATCCAGAATGTTAGTGCTACAAGGTACCCATAATCCTCTCATTATGTAGATGAGGAAAATGAAGCCTACTGATGAAGAAACTGAGGCTCAGAAAGGGGAAGAGATGCTTAGAGTTATACCACAAGTTAGTCCTGAATCACTGAGGTTCTTAATGTGGGGACTGTGACCTTGATTTTAATATTATGACAACTAGAGTTTAGTCCTAGAGTTCATTTTCCTTTGTGATCCTTAATATTTTATTTTATATGTTTAAAAAAGCACTATTCTGAGAAGGAGCCCACAGGATTCAGTCGATTGCCAAAGAACAAGTTCCATGACTCACACAAAAAAGATTAAGAAGCCATGTAGAAACTCAACTTTTTGGTTTCCAGGCTCTTTTCACTGTCTTCTCAGGCTGGACTCGTCTGGAGCTCACGTCGATCCAGAAAGTGATACTGGCAAATAATTTATTAGCAAATTTCCCAGAAGTATTGCCTGATACCCACAGGTGACTCAGAGAAGGAAACACCTGTCCACATCCCCTCCACACAATTCCCAACTGGCTAAAGAGTCAGAAAAAAAAAGAAATCAACTAATTACCAGATGATTAATTACCTCCAGTGAATTAATAACCTCAAAAAGCTTTCAGTTTCTGGTGGTAGTAGAAGGGCGGTCACTGTGATGGGGCCATAGGTCAAGGCATCATAAGGAAGGGATGGAACTGAATGATGGAGCTGGCCCTGAGGTACAGTGGGGCAGCAACCAAGGATAAGTGGGGAAACGAGGAAGACAGAGGAAAGTAGGAGATCGCATTCCAAAAGATGTGCTTGGTCAAAAGGGCTGACTATCAAGAGGTTGGGGAAAGGGAAGCGAAGATTAGGAGAGAATTGTTATCAATAACAATAAGTTAATAAATAATATGTGACAATAATTGCACATGGTATAGCATTTTGTGGCTTGCAAAAACTCCCTCCGTATCATCCCTGATGCTAATAGTCTTCCCATTTTACAGAGGAAGACATTGAATCCCACAGTCACACAGCACTGAGTAAGTAATCAAACTTGAACCAAGATGCTCCGATTTTCAGTCCCATGTTCTTTCTAAGACATCACAGATAAAGACCAAGGGCCTGCTGATAACTCAGCTTGCTGGGGGGTTCGAGGCAGGAAGGGAAAGAAGAGACTAACCCCAAAAGGTCAATGTCAGAACTGGAGTTCAGAAACATTGCCCTCTCTGTTCCCTCACTTGGAACTCCTTCACACTGCCCAACACCATCATCTCCGGTTCCCTTACTCCCTATGAGTCAGAGTCACTCTCTTTTAAGGTAAAATACCCTTCCCTGCTGTTACGCTTCCTTGAGCTCACAGTAATAAGAGAATCAGCAAATCCTAGAGCTGGAGGGACCTCAGCAGCCAAATAGTCTAACTCCTTCACTTTCCAGATAGGGAAACTGAGACCCAGGGAGGTTGTGACTTGGCCAAGGTCCCCAACCTAGTAAGCATCAAAAGTGGAAGGAGAAGCAAGGCCCTAAACTCCAAAACCAGTATTCTTTCACCTACAACTGTGCCACCTTCATGATCTTGAACTCTCCAAATTTTCCTCCCAATCATAATTTCCTATATTTCTATCTCTCCAACTGTCTTACTGCTTCAGAACTTATTCTGTTTATCATCACCTCTGGTGCCTCTGTCCCTCCCTGTTCTCCTAGTCCATCCCCTGGGTTCTGGCCTCATTTTTCTGCCTTAATAGTCTTGCCTCTATGGTTATCCATAAATAAAGCACCACCTTTATCTTCCACCCTTGACTCCATTGGTCCCTTGTCTTCTCGTTGTTCGTGCCCTGCCAATACCTAACTCTCAATCATTTCTACTAGACATCTTTGGTCCTACTTTTAAATTGGCACAAAAAAAAACCATGGGGGAAAGTATTTAGCTTTGGAGTCAGTGCCTGGGTTCTACTTCCAGTTCAATTAATGATTACCTTTATGACCTGGGGAAGTCACTTACCCTCTGCAGGTAAAACAAGGCTGTTGGACTAAATAATCTTGAATTTCTCTTCCAGTCCTAAATCGTATGGATTTGTCTGGTTGGAAGAAGTCATACCACCAGGCATTTGGTATTCACTAATGTTGCTCTTGTTGCAGCTGCATGGCCAGCCTTTTATTTTTCCTTTTATGCTTCTATAAAACATCCTTTATGCTTTATGACTCTCTGTGATGCTCCCTTCAACAGCTCTTTCTCTCTCCTTGTGCTCTCAACATCACCACACCATACCCTTTCCCAACAGGACTGAGACTTTGCCTATTTTGCTGAGAAAACCAGGGTCAATGGTCATGTTCTTACCTCCCTCCTGTCCAGGGATTGACGCTTAAGCATCCTTTACATCTTCACCTCTCACCTCATTGATTCCAGTCTCTGAAGAAGGGATGTCATATCTTACCAAGACTAATACCCTTATTTATGTCCATGATTCTGTTCTCATCTCCTCTAGGACCCTTTTCTTTGATTACCCAGCTATACTCTCCCCTATCTGTCTAATCTTTGTATCCCAGTTCTCATCTCCAGGATGAAAATCACTGAGTTCCTTCAAGTGATGACATGATCCCTTCAGTGACCTGGCTGCCTTCCACTGGTTCTTTGTAAATCCCTACCGCCTATAAATTTACCCAAATCTCTCCCATCCTTAAAAAGCATTCACTTGACTGTATCCGCTCCTAGAAAAATCCACCCATGATGATTGTTTCCATTTCCTCACTTCCCAACTCACTTCTTGATCTCTTGCACTCTATGTTCCAACCCAATCTGTAATTTGAAACTGTTCTCCCCAGCACTAGGACTGATCTCTTAATTGTGAAACCCAAGGACATTTTCTCAGACTTCATTCTTTTTTACTTTTCTGGATATTTTGATACTATTGACCACCCTTCTACTTCCTCAACTTCCATACAGTCTCCTCATTCTCTTACAGTTTCACCATTCCTTGGTATCTATTGTTTATATTCTCTTTTATCTACCTCTGAACCCCACTATAGGCATGGATGTCCTATAGGGCTCTTTTTGATTCTCTTCTCTTTACTCTTTTGAGAGCTGATTATTAAATCTTCAGTATGACCATTTTCACCTCATAGATCAGCAAATGCTACAAAATAGGTCTCATTTTATTGTTTTGTTTACTTCTAGACTTAGAAAAATGATGGTGAAAATGTTAATAATGCAAATTAAACCTTCAAGTATGTTAAGCATATCCCCCACCCCCAAGAGTCAGTTGTTAAACACTTCTCAGCACATCTACTACTCTCATCCCCCATAACAGTTATTTTTCAAGTACTACACAATACCTCCTATATCTATACTATCCTTTCATTGACACAGATACTGCTCTGCAAAAAACCTCTTGTACTTCTCACCTGGCTTATTGTAAGAACTTCCTGATTGGCTTCCCTTCTTCTAATCCTTCTCTTTTAAAGAATCATGCTATCTCAAGGACTAGAAGGGACCTCAGGAGGTCATCTGGTCCAGTTCATCTCTGGACAAGAATCTTCATTGAAGTATCATCAATGAGAAGTCATTCAGCCTTTGCTCTAAAACATTTATGGAGATGATAAGGCAGTGATAGAAAGGGGCAGGTAAGTGGAGCAATGAATAAAGCACCGGTCCTGGAGTCAGGATGGCCTGAGTTCAAATCTGACCTCAGATACTTGACCAAAAAAATTACTAGTTGTATGACCTTGGGTAAGTCATTTAACCCCAATAGCCTTGCCTTCCCCACTCCAAAAAAATTTTTTTAAAAAAAAGGAGGTTATAGAAAGGGGAGAACCCACTGCCTTCTGAGGCAACCCATGTAACTTCTAGATTGCCTTTGATGTCAGGTAGTTTTACATCAAGCCTAAATATGGTGTTTGGCAACCTCCACTGATATTTGTGAGGTCTGCCTCCTGAAACCAAGAAGAACATGTATAATTTCCCTTCTGCATTAAGTCTCTACATACTTGAAAAAGTTACTGTATCATCCCTAAATCTCATCTCCAGATTCTTTCAAATGATAGCATGATCTTGAGGCCCTTCAGTGATCTAGAGACCCTCTAGTTTATCAGTATCCTTCCTAAATTATGGTGCTCAACATTCCAGATGTTACTCTGCTCTCTTACCAGGGCAGAGTACAACAGTAACATCGGCACCTCATATCTAGAAGTAAGTCTCTCATAATGGCCCCTAAGATTACGTTAGCTTTCTAAACCGACGCATCACACTGCTGACCACTAGGGCTGGAACAGTTCAAAGAAAGCCCTTCCTTTCCCTCAACCCAGCTCCCTCATCCCAAATCCCACCATGAAATGGATAGCTCTCTAGGCTAAATGCTGATCATATGCACACACCATTTCTGTCCCTAAGGGAGATAACCCCTGCTCCAAATCCTGCTGTGCTTCAATCCTGAAGACCATTACCCCTTTCCTAGTGATCATTGGTCAAAGATTTGGTCACTCAAATAACTTGGATGAGTAGGGAGCCAATAACAGCAATCCTTCTAGTAACTGTGAACTGTTGGTGGAACACAGGCTTATCCTCTTCCCTGTCATTGCTCCCTAAGTCTACCAGGCCTTATCATCTGCCATGCCATTAAAATCCTCTAGGCCATATAACATGTTATTATTCCCTAAGGACTCGTGGGTTTCATCATATCCTAAAGCTAAACCTCCCCCTGATTAGGAAGTAGCACTGCCTTGCTTTTCTGTCTGCATCCCTAGACTTGGCATATATTGCCTGCTTAATTGAAGTCTTTCATGACGATTGGGTTAGCTAGGCAGTGCAGTGGATAAAGTCTAGAGGTAGGAAAACCTGAGTTCAAATCCAGCCTCCAACACTTACTAGTGGTATGACCCTGAGCAAGTCACTCAAACCCTCTTTGCCTCAGTTCCTCATCTGTAAAATGAGTTAGAGAAGGAAATGGCAAACCACTCCTTTGGCACTTCTTTGCCAAGAAAATCCCTGGACAACATTCATGGGGTCACATAGAGTTAGACATGACTGAACAACAACATGACTGTCCCAACCTTGTGATCTATTACCCAAACTCCTCATCTATTTCCTCTTCCTGTCCTGGTAGGCTATAGTATACTCAAATGACAATATCATTTCTACATTACCACTGTTCATCTTCATCCAAATGCTTCCTAATAAGCCTTCCCTCCTCTAGCTCTTGGATTTCCTTGGATGAGTCTATCTTCCTCATATGCATTTCTGTTCCCCCCATCCCTTTTCACCTATTGTGTTCCTTATGAATACAATATGCTCTTCCAAAAATATATTCCAGACATAGGTTATTTCTCACCAAGTCTTAGTGATACTTATTAGGTTGAGCTCCTCTCCTTGGTGTTAGGATCTCAAGTTCCTGCTTAGTTCTCAAACTTTGTGTATCTGTGCATAGATATCCAAGAGCATGGGTTTCATTGATGACTCCTTCCTTGGATTTTATGTTCTGTGGAAGTCTGGGCTTCTTGATTGCTATGGCATCTAAGTTGGTATGTGTGCTTGGGTAGTTTTCTTCCTCCCCTCCTTCATTTAAATCTTCTTTGATTAGATTTGTATCTATGTAAAAATATTATTAGTACAACTTATAAGGTGCTGCATACCTTACTAGCAGCCTACCATAACTTTACCATTTTGTCTACACAAAGCCATGGTCCATACAAAGCCTGGTCTCAAACATTGGCTGCTTCTAACCAACTGCTGACTTCCCAAATCTTCTGGAATATTGCAATAGTCTTAGTAAAGCTTCCTTCCTTGAGTCTCCCCTGCTCTAGTCCATCCTCCACTCAGCTGCCCAAGTGATCTTTCTTAAGTTCAGGTCTCACCATGTCAACCCCCTATTCAATAACTTTCAGTGGCTCCCTATTACTTTGAGGATCAAATATGAAATCCTCTATTTGGCTTTTAAAGTTCTTCCTAACCTGTCCCCTTCCTGCCTTTCCAGTCTTCTTACACTTTACTCTCTGATCGAATGACACTTATCTCCTTGTGATTCCTCACACAAGACATGCCATTTCCCCCTCTGTGACTTTTCACAGGCTCTCTCTTATACGTGGAATGCTCTCCCTTCTCATCTTGACCTCTTGGCTACCATAGCTTCTATCAAGTGTCAGCTCAAATCCCACTTTCTTTGAGAGACCCTCCCTGGTCCATGCTTGTGCCTTCCTTTCAAGAATATCTTCCACTTACCTTGCAAATGAGGCGTACATGCATATTTGGTTTTCCCCCCACTAAGTCCCACATAAGAATGTGAGCTTTTTCAGGGAAGGGGCTGTTTTTACCTTTTTCCCTGTCTCAGCACTTAGCAAAGCGTCTGGCCCATAGTAAGCATTTAATACCTACTTGGTGACTTGACTCTTCTGAAACCCTTGCCTTCAATTAACATTAGTAACAGAAAAACTCCACCTGTGCCCCTTGGGTCTTCGGTTTCTTGCCCAAGACTCCATAATCCTTGGCAATGCTTTCTAGATTCCTTCTGATAGTATCATTGCACCAGCATGAGTCACCAAAAGTGGGCGTCAGTCATCAGGCCTGACAAGTCTCTCCATGACATCTGAAACCCTGACCCAGGAACAGAGCAGCCTTCTTCATTGTTATCATCAATAAACCACTGCCTCAGTGTCCCTCAGCCTGGAGTCACAAACCACCACACTTGTCTTTTCTGACCTTTACTAGATGGTCTCACATTTTGACCAACCCTGTGGGTCAGAATCACTTTCCTTTGGGAACAAGCAGCTGCTTCTGCCCCCAGAGATTCCATCTCTTTCCTCTTCAGGAAGAACTTCTTATCTATATTACCTCTAAAAATTCATGCTCCAGTAGAGTAAAATGCACTCTGAGTTAACCCATTATGGATGCCATTGTTTTGCTTACCTAAATCAATAAGGATGAGAGTTACAAAGAAAAATTTTGACTCTACAGATACATAGTTTGAAAATTATTCTCAAGAAGAACTGAAGGATTTTTTTTGGAGGCAATTGGAGTTAAGTGACTTGCCCAGGATCACACTGCTAGTAAGTTTCAGAGGCTAGATTTGAATTCAGATCCTCCTGACTCCAGGATTGGTGCTCTATCCACTGCACCCCCTGGCTGTCCAGAACTGAAGGATTAATGTTCTTTTTTTTGACTAACCAAAAAGAGACTCTTCTTTCTCCTCTATGATATATTTTCCAACCCTCCAGCTTCTTAACAAAGGTTAAAATTCCCCTCAGCAAATTCAGATCCATTTTCTTTATTGTTGAATTTAAAGTTATTCCATCCTTTAAAAATGAAAGGTTTTGCCTTCATTGATAACCTATGACCCCTTAGTCTTCTAGCAAGGAGACCAGCATGAACTTTGAGTGGAGCTACTCAGTAGCAGCAGCTATGTGGTGTCATAAAGACTCATATTCCTGAGTTCAGATTTGGCCTCAGCCTTTGTCATCCAGCAATTCGTGCACTTCATGGCCTCCTCTTCCTCTGTCACTGGACCTGCAGCCTCATCCAGGAAGAGCCTCATCAAGCACGTGACTGTCATTGGAGATGGGCTCATAGATGCGAGGGTCACACAGGTTGCTGCATCAACTGGACACACAGTTGTGTTAGTGGACCAGTCAGATGAGATCCTAACCAAGTCCCAAAAAGAAATTGAAGAAAACCTCCAAAGAGTGGCCAAAAAGAAATTTGCATCAGACTGGTGATGAATTTATTAAGAAGACCATGAGCAACATATCTTTGAGCACAGATGTGGCTTCTGTGGTCCATAGCACTGACTTGGTGATAGAAGTCATTATAGAGACCTGAAAATGAAAAATGAGCTTTGCCAGAGGCTGGACAAGATTGCAGCAGAACACACAGTCTTTGCCAGCATTATTTCCTCTTTGCAAATCCCAGACTTAGCCAATTCTATCACCAGGCAAGACAGATTTGAGGGCTTCATTTTTTCAATCTTATGCCCATGATGAAGCTGGTAGAGGTCATTAAGACACAAATGACCAGTCAGAAAACATTTGAATCTCTTATAGACCTTAGCAAAGCTTTGAGAAAGAATCCATAATTTGCAAGGATAGCCCTGGATTTATTGTAAACTGTCTCCTTGTACCATATCTTATGGAAGCAATCAGGATGCATGAAAGAAGGGATGCATCAAAAGAAGATATTGATGTAGCCATGAAGATGGGAGTTGGTTACCCCATGGATCCATGTGAACTCCTGGACAATACTGGTCTAGATACCACCAAGTTCATCATAGATGGATTCGAAAAACTCATCATCCCAACCCAGTCAGTTGCTAAATAAATTGGTAGAAGAAAAGAAATTGAGCTGGAAGACAGGAGAAGGATTTTACAAATACAAGTGATCCCCTGGGTCTCTTGAGTGGGAGGAAGTTTGTCAGCAGGTACCAGCTGGCCTTCTCAAGGGCCCTATGAGAATCCTGTTTGGGCAGAAATTCCCTCACCCAGCCTGCCCTGATTTTTGTGCATTTTGTTTGTTATCTCTCTAAAGATTATTTGGCACTCATTAGGTAATAACAAATTTCTCCATCTGGGAGCTAATTACTTTTTTTTTAGTCTGTCTCAATTTTTCCATAAGCTTGATGCCCTTTGTGCCTTGGAGCAAATGAATCTGTTCATTTTCTTATAAAATTAGATGCTTATAAAGAAGGTGACACCTAGTCGTGTCTTCTAACTATTTGGAGAATTCATGTTAAAAAAACAAACAAACAAACAAATCTGGCCTCAGACATTTACTAGCTGTATGACCCTGGGCAAGTCACTTAATCCTGTTTGCCTCAGTTTCCTCACCTGTAAAATGAGCTAGAGAAGGAAACGGTAAACTACTCTAGTATCTTTGCCAAGAAAACCCCCAATGGAGTCACCAAGAGTTAGTCACAACTGAACAACACAAAAAGTCCCTGACTCCAGGACCAGAATTCTATTCACTGTGCCACCTACCTGTCCAACAGGAGATAGCATGGCAGTGGAATATTACTGCTAGTCAGGAGCTCTGGGTTCAAATTTTGCCTTTGAGACTACTTGTGTGAATTTGAGTAAGTCACTAAACCTCTCTGGGTCTCAGTTTCCTTATTTGTAAAATGAGAAAATGGACTAACTGGCCTTTGAGTTCCCTTCCATCTCTGAGACTATGATACTATGAATATTCGTGTCCTGCTCTCCTGGAGAACTGCTGTGACAACCTGTTTGTGGTGAAATTGTCACCTTACCTCCTTAGTATCTTGACAGGAAGACCCAGTTCTTTTCCCTTGTCCTACCTTGTCTTCCTTCTTCTCCTTCTCAATTCATTCTTCTTGAGTTCTTCTCTTTCTCATCCTTTGATTTCTCATTGAAATCTCCCAAATTTTCCCTTCTAAATTCTAATCTAATTTCAAACCCTTTCAAGTCACCTTCTTCACAGTTTCTACTGCTTCTGTTTCATCCCCTCTTTCTTTTTCCCATTCAACCAACTCTATCCAATCCATCGGTTGCCAAAATATCATACCATGTTGCAAGTCTATGACCCCCACATAGACTTAAAAATCTGTATTGGTTTCCTTATTGCCTCTAAGATGAATTGCATCTTTCTTAGTCTGACACAGGCTGTCTCCAACCTATCTTTGAAACTTTATTTCACAATTCTCAACATCATCATCAACACCAACATCTAAGTTTCAACCAAACAAGCCTATTAGACATTCTTGAACTCAGCTATGATAGGATCCAAAATCATCTAGTCTAAATCCCATCTCATTTTACAAATACAGAAATTAAATCTCACAAAAAGTAAGAGACCAGTCCAAAGTCACACAGGTAACAAGTGGCAAAGACAGGATTTGAGCTCAGGTCCCTTGACTTCAAATTCAGAACTCTTTCCAATGCATCATGTTGCCTTTCATTCCCCCTCCCACCTTTGTGAATTTTCAAAGGCATGCACAACTGCATACCTAGAATGAACTTCCTTCTCATTTCCATCATCCAAAACCATTCTATTTCTTTCAAGTCTCAGTTCAGGTATATGTTTTCCAAATAGCCTCTAATGATCCTTTCAATCAGTGCTTTTATACTTTTTGAATTTTATATTCATGCATGTATGTGTTACATGTGTACATATATGTATGTGTGTTTTATATGTCCATGTTTATAGGTATGCAAATGTTTACATGTGTATGTGTTCATATAGGTTTATATGTTTACATAGGTTTATATGTTTTATATAGGTTTATTTATATTTGTATATATCTATGTTTATGTATCTAAACACATATATGTTTATATGTGTGTAAACATGTGTGTATGTATGTTTTTATATGTATATGTATTTATATAATTTTCTTCTCCCATCCCCAATAAAATGTAAGCTCTTGGATGGCTGGAACTATTTTGCTTTTGTTTCCATGTTGCCAGAGCCAAAAACAAAGTAAATGCTTAATAAAATATTTGCTAAATCTATTCTTTACTGAGTCAGGAAGAGGAGTTGGCATACTCCTTGTTCCATATATGAGGCATTACTCTGGCAAGGTAACATAGTTGGAAAAATTTGGAGTATCAGCTACTCACAGTTGACATGAAATACTCGCATATATCAATGAATTAAAAGAGGGGATAAACAAACCCACTCTTCTCCCTTCTCCCCCTTCATCCTGGGCCATTGGTTCCTTAACAACATTCGTGTAGGACAATAATGGCTTCAGATTTTAAATTTCACTTTTTGCTTTTATTTCTTCTAATGATTACCTTGGGCTGGCTTAGAAAACTGTCCCTGGTAGCACCAATGAGTTTATGAGTTCTAGCAGGATGCTCAAGGTTCAGTTGCTTCCTCCAAAGCAGGTGCTAGATGAGTTTACTGATAGCAGGTTAGTCTCTCTGTAAATTCTCCATGAATACTGCCAGGAGTCTTCATATACTTTATGACCTCAAGGACCAGTGGGATCCTGAGAAAATGTGGTTACTGTGATATAGGACCAAATTCTGAGGGATTACGCATAGCTTCCCTCTGCTATTGTCACTCAACAACCTCTTCTGTCAGGTTCATTCTACTTGTCTGTATTCTCCAGTTCATATCTTTGCTACTCTTAATCCATTGGCCTTCAGGTTTACTATCTCTCTCAAGGGTTCAGTACCTGGCTCAAGGTCACAGACACCCTGTCCTTCCAGTTTCTTAGCCTGTTCAACTCTAATGACCTACACCTTTACTCTACTTCGGACACCTACATGAATGGTCATATCTTCAATCTTATCGTCACCTATAACTGTGCCACCTCCATGATTTGAAGCTGGTAGTCCTCTCTCTGATTATAATCTCTTGTCCATCCATTTTTTCCCCTATATCTCCCTCCCTCTAAATCTATTTAGCCTTCTCAATTTCCGTTCTCTCTAGCTTAGCTCTCTTAGTTCCATAATTCCTATCTTGGACTTGCTTTCCTCCCTTCCCCTTCCTTTTTCCCTAGCTATAGTCTTAACCCTGTAGTTAGCCAATTCAACTATCTACTGGCCTTTACTCTTAACTCCTTTGTCCTCTGCCCTTTCACCTTCACACTCTGCCTCTTCTCAACCTTGAATCACCATTTTCTTTTCTCTGTTCCCTTTGAACATGAACAGAGGAAGTAACTCCACTGGGTCTATTAAATATTCATGCTGATATCAGCAGGGCTCTTACTGCTGCATGGCAATCCTTTTATTCTTCCTTGATTAACTATCTGTTTCACTCCCCTCAGCTACTTTTTCAGATCATCTCTTCTCTCCCCAAGTCCTGATGTTTTCCCTACTCATCTCTCTCAGTAAATGTCCTCACTTCCCATATTAAAAAGGAAAATAGGGCAATACATCATGTGCTCTTTCATCATATCTACTCCAAACCTGAAAATCTTTCTCCATCTTCACCCATCCCTTCCTCCTCTATTTGTATCTCTGAGGAAGAGATTGCCCTTCCCCTTGCCAAGGTCAATCCCTTCAATATCAAGGTGGGGAGACAAGAGAAGTCCCAAAGGGTACAAGGAAGGAAGAGGAGGGAAGGGACTAGGAGATTGTGGGATGGAGCTGGATGCTCTTGTCTCGGGAGACAATGATTTTGAATAACAGCAATTAATGAAATAAAGGATGCAAATCTGGTAGCCAAAGAACTGGTGGAATACTTCTTGGTTGGGCTTAAACCATGAAGGGTCCTGCAAGTGTTCCCTCTGCAAACACCAGGAATCAGGCTTACTGTTGTTCATCCTTCATTCTCAGAGAGAATCAATGACATCATATGCACGTCTGGATCTGCACGTGAATTGAATTTGAGTGAGGCAGACCTACACAAAGTCATCAGTCTAGTTCTCTCCTCCAGAGCTGTCAGAGTCCAGTGACAAGACAAAGGTCAAGACAACTAGTAGTGACCAAAGATGTAGTGAGTGACCTTGGCCTTTCTAAATTAAGGTCTTTCCCAGATCTCAGTTTGTCTGAGGCCACACCCATTCAATGACTAAGGGCTAGGTAAGAACTGAGACTAAAGATAGCCCAATTTACCATCACAAAGATTTCAGTCTGGGAGGGGAAAGACCCTTGGAGTTGCTGGCCAGAACAGAAAACAATTGCTATTTACACTCATTCTAAGCTATCAGATCCTAAACCACGAACTACAGAAGCTTGGGCTGGACTTATTACTGACCATTTAATGAAACCCAGAATAATTTGAGTTTAAAGGTATGGTCAAGTAACTCCATTTAAACTCCATTAAAATAAAATGGGCTTTTTAAAAGCCTTTTTTCAGAGCTATATTTCAAGAATCAAAATGAAAACTGCACAGGACAAAAGTAAATTGGCGCAGCTTTTTAAAGAAAAATGAAGGAGAAGGAAGAGAAGGAGGAGGAGGAAGAGGAAGAGGAGGAGAAGAAGGAAGAGGAGGAGGAAGAGGAGGAGGAGGAGGAAGAGGAGGAGAAGGAAGAAGAGGAGGAGGAGGAAGAGGAGGAGGAGAAGGAAGAGGAGGAAAAGGAGGAGGAAAAATAATAGCAGCATTTCCCAACTTGTGTTCAAATTAGCAGGCCGGGTCCCCAGAGGGCAGCCACTACCACTCTTGGATAATATTTGTAAAGATGGTTGAGAGGAATTGAGGAGTAAGATGGTAGAAAGGCAGTTCAGGTCAGAGGTCTGGATCCACAGGAACCAAGTGAAATTCAGTTCTGTCACTAGATCCCAAGATGGCAGGAGATGAAACACACCCAGAACATATCCCACTGGTGAAGCATGCACTTGGCTCTGCGTCAGGCCTGGTGTCTGTGGTCCCAATCCTTTTAGCAGACTCACATCCTTTATCATTACTGCCTAAATGATTTGGTGTTTTCTGAGCCCAGGATTTCATGTTACTTAAAGCATCCAAGACGTCCTTCACCAAGGAAGACAACATACGGGGAAACCAAAGCATAAGGTTCCCAGAGCTCTACGCTGAAAAAATTTTACCTAGTTCTTAGTTCCTCCTCCTCCTCCTCTTCCTCCTCCTTTTCCTCCTTCTCCTTCTTCT
This sequence comes from Potorous gilbertii, assembly GCA_028658325.1. Taxonomy (NCBI): domain Eukaryota; kingdom Metazoa; phylum Chordata; class Mammalia; order Diprotodontia; family Potoroidae; genus Potorous; species Potorous gilbertii. The sequence goes on along the minus strand of CM053769.1, from coordinate 43,481,749 downwards.
TCTTCTTATCCTCTCTTCTCCCTCCCCACCCTTCTCCTTCCTCCTCCCCCCTTTTCTCTTCCCCTTCCTCTCCCTCCCTATTTCTTGTACAATCAGTTACGTGAGCTGCCATGTCTTGGGTCAGCCTATAACACCATCCCAGAGAGTCTGACTCTCTTTGCTTTAATCCATTGCCTGTAGACAATGGCTGTATGGGAGAGAAGAAATAGACTGCTAGAGTTGGAAAGTAACTTAGTAATAGTGGTTTTCAGAGTGTGGTTTGGGGACCCTATGGATGTAGCCTTTAGGACTATCGTTCTCAGCCTCTTAGGCTGCTTTAATGTGAAAAGCGGTTCTCAATCATCAAATGCCCTGCAAGTTCACAAAGACATTCTTTCCTTATTAGGTTTGTCTGAAGCAGTGGAATAAGTCTTTATTCAGTCCCATTTTCAACTTTAAAAAGGAGCAGAAAGAAATTCATCAAGACATTTTGAGTGTGTTTCTTTAAAAGCTCCAGTGGGTGTAGTTCAGTGGAGAGAGCCTTGAGCTACAAGTCAGGAAGTCTGATTTTTCCATTAACTCAGATCTTAGGCAAGTCACTTCTCACTCACTGGGCCTCCATTTCTCAACCTGTAAAATTTTAATGCAGGTTAGAATATTCATTGCGGCACTTTTGTGGTAGCCAAAAAAAATACAAAGTGGGTATTCATGAGTTGGGGAGTGACTGAACCAATTATTATCTATGGATGTAATGGAATATTACTGTAATATAAGAAGGAGAAATAGGAGCAATTCAGAGAAACATAGGGAGACAAGGCATGAAGTAATGCAGAAAAAGCAAGCAGAACCAAGAAAACAATTTAAAATTAGACTATAATGAGAGTGATGAGGTGTATGGGTTCTAGGTGGACCCCAAAATACCGACAGTCCGGGTCATGCGAATGAATTCGACTCAAGCCTTCTTAAAGTCAAAGAAAACAAAGTTCATTAAGGATTCGCCTAATTGGGTTGCCTCTTAAGGAGCCTAAGCATTTGTAATGCTTGTATTCACAAGCGGGCCAGACAGAGTCTGAGCTGGACTGCATCTGAGCGCCTTCATGGAGGCAAAGTAGGACTTAAATACAGAAAAGAGTATAGGAGGGATCTGAGGGGTGGTCTGGTAGTCTAGAGTGATGGGGGAAGAAGTTCAGGAAGGGCCTCCAAGGAGGATTAAAGGCTGGAAGTGGCTAGAGGTAGTCAACAAACATCAGACTAGGGGGTGCCTAGGTGGTAAACGGGTAGGGCAATCAAGAGATAACATACAATGGTCAGGTTCTGTGGAGAGATACAAGGGGAGCTCAGTCTGAGTATGAAAAGTCAGTTTCTACAGGGAGAGCTCAATTTGAGTATGAAAAGTCAGTTTAAGTAAGGAGATTCCAGGGGAGTTCAAGGAAGTTCCCAGAGTCTGAACCCCATCAAGAGCATTTAGATTATAGTATGACTACAATTAGACTACAATACAATGGTTTTTTTTAAATTTAAAGCAAATGAACTCAGATTAATTTTAATGACTAATCTTGTTCTCAGAGAATATTTCCTTCTCCCTGAGAGAGGCTGGGGACTGCAGAATGTTGTAAAGGCTGTTCTTTGTTACAAGATAGGATTCAATGTGGGGAGAAGGAATATTGGGAAATAACTGTGTTGTTTAAAAAAATTCAAAAAACTTTTCACAAGAAAAAGGAGCTTAACTAGATGATCTTCTGAGGTGACTTTTTGCTGTGATAGTCTATATTTTACATTCTAAGGCAGCAATTCTTAAACTTTTTGGTTCTAGAACTCCTTTACACTCTTAAAAATTACTGAAGACTTCTCCCCTACCCAAGAGTTTTTGTTTATGTGAGTTATATCTAGCAAGGTTTACCACATTAAAAATGAAAATATTTTAGTATCATGAAAATAGTTTTGAACTCAAGGACCCCCTAAAAGAGTCTCAGGGATCCATAGGGGTCCCCAAACCACACTCTGAAAACCACTGTTACTAAGTTACTTTCCAACTCTAGTAGTCTATTTATTTTAAGGCCCCTTCCAGATCTTATATTCAATCCTCTAAAGTACCTTAATGTTCTGAAATTCAAAGTTCTGCGTTCCTATTAAAGGAGAGGCTCGGGGTCATTCGTCTTATTCTCTTCTGCCCTCTGGTGGCAAAATAAGGATATAACAGCAGAAAGTTTGAAGTCCAGGAAAGTAGTGGATGGAGGGTGATAGGTTAGACTGGAGGGTTCTCAGAAGTCAAGTTAATAAGTCAAGTCAACAAGCATTTATTAAATGCCTACCATATTCCAGGCACTGTGCTAAGCATTGGGTAAAAACATTCCCTTCTCTCAAAGATCTCATAGTTTTAACAGGGGAGACAATATGCAAACTACTCTGTACAAACCAGATATTTATCCACGATAAATGAGATAATTATGAAAAGCCTTTCACTTCTGGCATTCTAAAATTCAATGAATTGGGATGTTTTGGTCTCCTTCCCCATCCTCTCCTTTTCAGGCTTTGTTCTTCATTCTATAAGCAGGTGAGGTAGAGTATTTTATACATTGCTGTGTTGTATTGTGTTTTTATAAATTCCTTGAGGAAACCAATTTCTGTGTTTCTGATCTTGAAATAATAAAGATTGTATCTATTTAAAAAAAAGGAGAGCCTACTATCGGGCTAAGCACTTCATAAATATTATTTCATTTGATCCTGTTAACAACTCTGGGAGGTAAGTCATACCTCCTTACCTTGCGTCCACAAAGAACTTTACAGATTACAAAGGTTTCTTTTTCATCACTTTTTTTAATCTTTACAATAGCCCTTTGAGACAGATAGACAGGTAGTTATATCTTCATTTTATAGAAATAGAAACCAAGTCTTCGGAGTATGGGCTCAAAGTCACATGACTAATGAGCAGCAATGTCCTCCAGCTCCAAATCCAGGGCTCTCTCCACCATCCTAGAACTAGCTCTTGTATAAAAGGTTTTTATCACATTCCATTTGTCTCAACTTTCAGGATTAAAAATAAAACTTTGGGTTGAAGAAAAGATGAGTTATATCAACATTCAACAATTTTTCTCTGGAGCATTTGTCTGGTACCCATTTTTGTAAATATCATCCCTTTTAGGAGCAGGTGAGAGAGTAATTCATAGTAAAGGAACATTGCAAAAGCAGCTAGGTGGCACAGTGAATACAGCCCCGAGCTTGGAGTCAGGAAGACTGACTTCAAAACCGGCATCAAACACATACTGGTTGTACGACCCTGGTCGCACAGTTACTTAACCTCTTGCCTCAGTTTCTTCCATTGTACAATGGAAATAAAAATAGCATCTACCTTGCAGAGCTGTTGCAAGGATCAAATGAGATAATATTTATAAAGTGCTTAGCACTTTTTTAATAGAAATAATCTTTATTATTTGAAGAACAGAATGAAGAAGTAAACAGAAATTGATTTTTCTCAAGGAATTTGTAAAAACACAATGCCATTTAATCTTTGTATATATTCTGGAAATGTCTAAAAAAATTGATGTAAAGGTACTTGGATCACATAAACAGATGACAAAACTCAGTATATGTTTTTTACCTCATATCTAAAATTAAATCAAGATGAGAGAATATTAAATATATACATAGATATATACATACATACACACAATACATAATACACAACAGATTTCATTTTTCAAAGTTTTTTTAATGCCTTTTCCCTCGTCACCTGCAGACATTGTAAATGTGAATTGATTTTTTTAGTCTGGATATAAATTAACAGAAGCTGCAGATCACATAATGTTCAAAGCCAATCATCAGTGACCAAACACACAAGCTAACATATTGGAAATCCAGTGTTCTTCATTCATATGTCTGGTCTTCTTCAATTTGATATTCAACCTTCTAAGATCCTATAACCCGGTGTTGGTTGGTATGTACACAGTGGGTACTTAATGAATATGTTTCCTTCCTTTCTCCCTTAGCTATTTATTCAACAAACACTGATTAAGCATCATCTGTAACGAGCAGAGTTAAGATACAAAGTTAAGAGATAATCCTTGACCTCATGTAAAGAGGTAGCACAGGGAAGAGGTAGCTGGGGAAGACCCAAATTCAAATCCAGCCTCAGATGTGTGAACTTAGGCAAGCCACTTAACCTTTCTTTGCCTCAATTTCCCCAAATTTTAAAAATAGAGATAATAATATGAAATTAAATGTGATAATATTTGTAAAGTTCTTAGCACAGTGTGCAGAACATAGTAGGTTCTTGATAAATCTTTACTTATTAAATTAATCAATAAATACTTGTTTCCCTCCTTCATGGAATTACAAATAGTAGAAAGATAAGATAACTAGAATGTGTTAGTATTAACTGCTAAGTATATAAAAGAGTTGTAAAACGAAGTGCCAGGCAAGGTTCACAGGGGCAAGGTCTATGTAAGTTCTAGGGGAAAGGTCATTATTAATGCTAGGTTCAGAGAATGTTTCCTGAAAGAGGTAACATCTGAGTTGTGCTTTAAAGGATAGATGGTGATTCAACAGGAAGAGAAAACAGGAGGACATTTCAGCTTCCAGGAACAGCATAAACTAAAGCATGAAGGAAAGAAAGAATAAGGCATGTGCAAGAGACAGAGAGAATCTAGTTTGGCTAGAGCATCAAACACATGTAGGAGAGGAAGGTGAGATGTGCCTAGAAAATGGGGTGGCATCAGACTATGGAAGGCCTTGAATATTAGTAAGAAAGTTTTGCCCTTTACTCTGTGCATAGTCACCAAAGATGTGTTAGTAGCGGAGTGGCAAGATTAGATCTGTGATTAAGAAGGATAAATCTGTGTGTGGTATGAAAGAGATAGGCAGAGACAGAAAGGAGGGGAAGCAGAAGAAGGAAGGGAAAGAGGGAGATCCAGAGGGAGGGAGAGGCACAGAAGGAGAGAGAGAGAGAGAAAGGGAGAGAGGGAGAGAGAAACAGAGAGAGAGAGAGAGAGAATATGCATGACAGGAGGCAGGGGAGGATAAGGGAGTTGATCTATTGAAAACCTATTGCATATTACATACAATGCTAACTCACGTTCCATAAGTGCTGAAAGCAGGGCACATTCTCTGGGACTAGTCCTGTGTGGTGTTTGTATTCCAGCAATGACCAAAGGGTTGCTACCTGCACTCTGAATGCAAGCTAGCTTCCTGCCTACAAAGAAAGATGAAAAGACTGAAGGATGAGTGATTGAGTGCCTCTTCGGGTTCCAGATTATCAGGAACAATGAAGTGTTTCTTTTTTAAAATGAGAGAATTTTCAAGAATAAAATTCTAAAGATACAAAGAAAAAGAATTCTAGTGTGGAAGAAAAATCTGAGTTTGCTGAAGACACTGATGATGAATGCATAGTGAACTCAGCCACCAACAGCAGGAGCCAGAAAAGTTAATATAATCTAGGGCTGCACTGAGAAATATCAAATCAAAGAAAAGTGTTAATCCTGACACATTCTGCCATGGCCAGATCACATCTAGAGTACTCATACTGCATGCCACAATTTAGGAAAGGCTTTGATAAACTGGAATGCTTCCAGAGACAGACCACCAGAATGCTGAAGTCCTACCTACCCCCACAACATCCTTCTTTCTTTCTTAATGAATCCAGGGTCTGACTCACCGTCTTCCTCTCCACCCCTACTCCTGCTTCATGCTAGGGGACTTCCATATACATATAGATTTTCCTTCAAATAGCCTAACCTTCCATTTCCCCAATCTAATTAACCCCATGACCTATTCCTTCATTCTACCTCAGCTGCACACGCAGAAGGGCTCATCCTTGATCTTCCCATCACCCACAAACATTCTACTTGAAAGATAAAGACAACTCTAACCATCCTTTATCTGATCATAATTTGTCATTCCATCTTTCCTCATCCCTTCCTCCTCCTAAATGTGTTCTCTGTCCTCACCATGACCTTCAGCCTCTGCCCCTTGGTTCTTTCCCAGTGCATCGTCCTTACTGTCTATATATTCTTCTTTTTCCAATCTTGATCCCTAAGTGAAACAATTCAATTCTATGCCATTTTCTACTTTTTAATCCTTTTTTCCTTTGTCCTATCACCACTCAATTTGCCAAAACCCAATCCTGAATCATTCCTATCATCTACCTCCTCTATCCCTACTTCCTTAATACTGAAAAAACTGGAGGAAATCATCCAAATGTGATGTGATCCACTAGAAATTCACACTATCCAATCCCAGCTGAGACCTTGCTGCACCAGAGCAATCTTTTCATTCCTCCGTAATTGGTTTTGTTCTACTAATCAAAGTGGATGTTCTAGACCCTCTCTTCTCCCCTTAAACCTCCCACAGCATATCTTCTCATGAGGATGTCACCTCATACTTTGCAGAGAAAATAAAGGCCATTGGATAGGAGCTACCTCTTTCCCACCTCATCTCATAACCCTCAGTTCTCTTTCTTTACCACCCTCTCCAATAATGAGCCTTCTTGCCAAGGCCAACTGCTCGACATGTATCGTGACTCCATACTGTGTTGTCTTCTTCAGTATATTATCCCCATTGACATCTTGTCCATCTCTAATCTACAATCTTTCTCTAGCCTTCCCTACAGACTACAAAAATGCCCAAGTCTCCTCTACCCTTGAAGAAAAGAAAAGGAAAACTTTTATTAGATCCTGCCGTCCCTACTAGTTACAAACCTATAGCTCTTCATCCTTCCTCAGTCAAATTCTTTGAAAAAGTCATCCACTTCCCCTCCTCTCTAATCTGGTTTCTGACTCCATCACTCAAATGTAATTGCCCTCTCTAAACATCAATGATCTCTTTATTGCCAAATCTAATGCTCTTTTCCCAATCCCCATCATTCTTGACCTCTACAGTATTTAACACTATTGACAACTGTCTCCTAGTATTCCACCCCTTCTATATTTTCCCAAAACCATTCTCTTTTCATTCTCTTCCTTTGTGTCTGACTGCTCTTTCTCAGGTTCTTTTATTGGATTTTAATTTGTGTCAGACTTGCTAACTGTGGTTCTATCAGGGCTCTATCCTAGCCTCTCTTTTCACCAGTTCTACATCACAAACTGCCTATTCAAACTGTATCCCTTGTAGGCATATGTAGGTATAGGCAATCTCACCATGTCCAAAATAGAGCTCACTGTCTTTTCCTCCAATTCCACCCATCTTACAAACATCTCTGTGACATTAAGGACACCAGTATTGTATTATATATATTGCATAAATATGTATTAAGGACACATACTTCTCCTTGGCTCTTCACTCTTCCTTTTTTCTCTCAATTCTGCTTCTCTCTGGACTTTGACAGCATACCTCAGTTGCCTTTTCACCCTGAAAGTTCCCTCCACCCCATGGCATTCTCACCCTGATTTAGACCTCCTATAGTGCCCTTCTCCCATTGCTGAACTCTTCCTATGACCTCCATTTTGAAGAAGATCCAGGTCTTCAGACTTTACCACCATGCACCTCTGTAGGCACTTCCCTTCCTTCCTCTCCCAAGCTTTCCAGCTCCCTTTTAAGTGTTGTCTCCTTCCATGAGAATGTAAGTTCCTTTAGGATGGGAACTGCCTTTCTCTTTTCTATTTGTATCCCCACACTTGGCCTAATATTTGGCACACAGTAAGTGTTTAATAAACGTTCATTGACTTTCCTTGACTCACCCTATATATCCAAAGTTACAAAATCTTTTTTATTTCTATTCATGTAACACATCTCAGATATACCCCCCTTCTCTCCACTCAGACACCATCCTAATTGAGAACCTCATTATCTCTCATGTGGACTATGGCCAGAGTCTCCTCACTGGTTTCTCTGCCTCCATCTTCCACAAAGCCACCCAAGTGATCTCCCTAAAATGCAGGTCTGACAATGCCACTCCACTACTCAATAAAATCCAGTGGTTCCCTATGGCTTCTAGGATAAAATATAACCTTCATTCCATGACATTTAAAGCTCATTCCAACCTGACCCTTTCCTACCTTTATAGGCTACTTATAAATGGTTCTCTGCATTGCTCTCTATGATCCCATCATACTGGCCTACTTGTGGTCCCTCTCATAGGACCATCTGTGTGTCTTTGCATGGACTGTCCCCAGTGCCTAGAATGCTTTCTCTCCTCACTTCTGCCTCCCAGAATCCCTGGCCTTTTTCTAGACTCTACTTAAGCATCACCTTCTGCATGAGGCCTTTCTTAATTCCATCTAGCTGCTATTGATCTCCCCTCCTAAGATACCTTTGATTAGAGTTAGATATGACTGGTACATACATACATACATAAATATATATGTGTGTGCATGCATGTGCATATATATACACACACACATATGCTGTCTCAGTGTTCAGAATGTAAAGAGGGCAGAGACTATTTTGGGTTTAACTCTACATCTCTAGCACTTGGCACAGTGCCTGGAATGTGACACCAATTTAATAAATGACTAACTGATCATGTTAATGCATACTAAGGTGCCCCATTCCCTATTTAGAAATACTTTTAAATGGTATTTTTTCAGTATTTTTGTCTAAGATCTTGGTCTCATTTGAGTGAAAGATCTAATCAGTTATCCTTTGAATAAAGGAAAATTCTAAAGAGGTGATTTCCTTTTAGAAAGTCCTTTTTTGCTTCGTCCTTGTCAGAGGTCCAACCAGCTTCCAAGGGAAAGACCTGATCAACCCTGATAGAGGAAAGAATTCTCTCTAAAAATTATTAGGATATTGAAAATACTAAAAGGTAATTAAAAAAAGTATCTCACGTTCACCTTTGTTATATTGAAAGGAGATTATTTAAGGGGGATGATTAAAAAGGAACTGTATGCTTTTAGGGAAATGATTCTTTAGGATGTATCAAAAATAAAGTTGCTATTGTTCTATTTAATGAATCAAATACTAATATCTAAACATTGTTCTCCTGTTTGATCTTTTTATGTTTATTATTTTATAATTTATTTTTAATTCTTTTAAATTTTGAGTAACATTCTTTTCCTCCTCACTCCTCTACCACTTATTGAAAAGACAAGCAATAGTTTATCATTTATACATGTGAAGTCATGCAAAACGTATTTCCGTATCAGCCATGTTGCAAAGCAACAATAAAAAGCAAAAAACAAAGAAAGTGAAAAAATATGCTTCAGTTTGCACTTGGAGTTCATGAACTCTCTCTGGAGGTGGATAACATTTTTCATCATGGGTCCTTTGGAATTGTCTTGGATCACTGCATTAATCAGAGTAGCTAAATCTTCCATAGTTGACCAAATGATCATCCTTACAATATTGCTGTTACACATGATGCTCTTGTTCTTCTCACTTCACTTTGCATCAGGTGATATGTCTTCTTAGGTTTTTCTGAAACCATTCTGTTTGTCATTTCTTTATTCGTGGGGGGAGGGCGTTGCCCATTTAATTGACATCATTTTGACAACATTAGCCAGATTTACACAACAGCCAGGCTCCATCCTCATCACAGACTTCACCCTTGTGTTTGGTCTCATTTGGTTTTCTTAGATGTTACAGTCTCACAACTTGTATCTCACAAAGCACAGAACTATAGGGAGGGAAGGCAATAGGACTGCTGGATTTTAGGCCATTTTTCTTTCAGGGACTGGGGTGGGAGGTAGGGGAAAGGGAAGAGTTTCAATGGGGAGTTCCAAGGCATTGTTCTGAGGATAAGGAGTGTAACTAAAATGAACTCAATAAAATAAGACCTACAAAGGGGAAGGGAGGGATCAAGAGGGTGCACCACTCATTAACTTTCTTTTTTAAACCTGAAGAGAAACTGAAGATTTGGGATAGGTTGGACAAGAAAAGAACACACTATCCTTTAAGGTAGATTGAAACAGTGCTTTTTAAAACAAAGAAATCAGAACTAGAACATCTTAAATTTTTAATCATTTCTTTACAGTTTTGCCTAGACCATTTTTGATTAAGAAAACTGTAGAAAGTTAGTAACTGTCACAAGTTTATGCCAGGAGGTGATCCATGTCAATTTTCCAAAGAGTCCTGGTTATGGGTTATGTTGGAAATGCACTGCTCCGGGTCTCTGCTAGCCCTGGTTGGAATCAATCACAGAAGATTTAGTTCATGGGTTACTTTTCCCCATATTTCTTTGTAAACTCTTCAGTGTTCTTACAGAATTTTTTATGGTCCTTAGAGTACTCTTCAGCTAGATCAGCCTGAAAAGGGTCATTCATCAGTGCTATGAGGGACTGGATAACTTAATCAATTTTGGTTGCTGGCTTTCAGTTTTTAGCACTAATTACTGGCAGACAGATCTGCCCTTTTCCATTGATGTTTGGGTAGTAAATCTTTGTTTTAGAAGTGATCTTAAGTGGTTGAATGGATACTCTGCTGGGAAGCTGGTTTCAATTCTGAAGGCTTCCTTGTCAGGGGAACGATGAGCCCTGCTTTATTGATATAATGCAGTTTAGTTACAATGCAGTGATGATTTTCTTTTGAAAAAAAAAAACAACATTGCCTGGACTGACCTTATGAGGGGAGATGTGTGCCTTTGGTGATTACAATTGATTTTGAACTTTACGTTAAAATTGGGCTTTGTTCCCAGGTGGGAGTGGGGAGAGGGGTGGACTGTCCCAAGTTTTTGTGAACTGCTATTTTCAGAGTTAGTTTGGAGGGCTTGGAAGTTTTTGGTGCTTCCAAAGTGGTGTGATCCTGGGAAAGGTATGGTCATGTTCTCCTGGACTTTAGGAATACTCTGGTCTTTACCCAGGAGAGGCCCCTGATCCTTTGTAGCCATAAGTGATACGGCTCCTCAGAGGCCCTACTCCCTTGAGATAAAAGGTCCTACTTCTCCTCAGGGCCCCTAATCCCTTGTGACTCTCCCTAATCCTTTGTGACTGTGAACAATCCTCTTTGCCTTGGAACTGCAACCCAAAAGGGGTTAGAGTACCCTATCCTGCACCAAGTGCTAGCACAGAGGTCCCCTTTAATCTCTTTCTGACCAGTTGCCAGCTCCCCTTAAAACTCTAATTTGATAACTCCCAAAGTTGCTGCTGCTGCCAGGACATGGGTTCTAGGCCAACCTCCACTCCAATGTCACAGACCTTTCTTTCTGGCCTCCCAAGTTGTCTTGGGCTACCTTGACCTTTCATTCAGAATTCAATTTGAGGTGTTATTTTAAAGGTGTTTGGAGAGGAAGGCTGGCAGAACTTGGCTGCTTTACTCTGACATCTGGGCTCCCCCTCTAGTGCTGTTTAATCTTGATAACAAATCTTGTCTTTCGGAGGATGCAAATTATAGATTGTGAGTGGAAATGGCATGCGCCAGGGAGACTTTCAGGCAGGACAGACGTCTGTCCCTCGGGATTTCTCTAAGCAAATACATTTGGAATTGGAATTATTTTAGCTATTATTACCATTAATTCATTCTAATTAACCAAATAGTCTCTTGCAGATTTGTGTCAAGTCCAGGTCTACATGGTATTACAATTAATAGAACTTGAAGCTGATGGAATGACTGAACTCAGAAAGCGGCCATTAATGACTCAATGCCAACTGAGCAGGGGATCTCCAGTGGAGTGTCCCAAGGATCTATGACTCACTCTGTTCTTAACATTTTTATCAGTGTAGTTTATACAAGCATGGATAGTGTGTTTACCAAATTTGTAGTTGTAAGCAATAGCTAACAATCTATATGAGACTGAGAATTCAAAAAAAGGATCAGAAAAAGGTCCAGCATTGAATAAGAGTGGATGAATGAATGAAAGTTAATGAAATGAATGGGGAGGGGGAAGTTTATTAAGTATTTGCTATGTGCAAGGAACACAAATACAAAGGTAATGACCATTATTTCCTTCAAGTAGTTTACATTCTAAAGGGAGAAACAATGCACGTAAGGAAGGAGTGGTCTTTAGCACTGAAGGGTTGGTGAGACTTTAGGGGGACAGACTGACACACCCAGTCTTGGAACCTTAGTGGAGTTGATTTGATCTGGGTTCACCTGATCTAACCCTCCTAGTAACCAGGAACTCATTAACACCTTGAGGCTACCTGTTCAATGACGAGACACCTCTAACTGTTAGAAAGTTTTCCCTTATATTGAAACAAAATCTCTTCCTTGGTAACTTCCAATAATGGTACTAATTCTGTCCTGGGGACTAAACGGGACAAGACTAACCCCCCTTCACATAAAAATCATTCAGGCATTTGAAGACAACAATTACATCTCCCCTATATAGACTCGGGAATAATAAAATCTTCACAAATCAGTAATAATTCATATTTGTATAATGCCTTGAGGATCATAAAGTCTTAGAAAAACCCATATTAATGGAGTGAGAGTAGCCCTGTGATTTTATTGGCATAGGAAATGCCACAGGTGATGCTCTCTACTAATGTAAGTTGGCGTCTTTTCTGCTACTTATGGTCTAAGAGAATTGCCTTGAGCACTTAGAGGAAAAGTGACTTCCCGGAATCATACGATCAATAAACTCCTGAGATGGAACCTGGATCCAAATCTTCTTGGCTTCAATGCCAGCTCTGTGACCATGGTCAAGAACCTTGAATCCTCTTAGTTTCCTCACCTGTAAAAGAGGAGGAGTAACTCAAGTTTTGAGGCAGTGTGGCATAAATGTCACAGTTGGGAATTCAATTGTAGGTTTCCTATTTCTAATTCCGGTGTTTTTTTCCCCACTATGCTTTTCTTTGCTAGAGTGTGCAATCCAAATAATTTAATCAATTTGATTAAGGAGAAGAGATGTAAAATCAGCCTTAAATACTTTCAGTGAGAAGGGTGTAATCCATTTTTTCCACCCAATGAAAGGTTGATCAGCAAACCTGAATGAATCAGAATGGGGGAAACTGTCATATAAAAATCTTCCTCTTGTTACAAGCAAAGACAAGAAGAGACAGCAGCTGTGTGAACGTGGATAAATCGCTTCATTATTCTGTGACTCAGTTATCTTGCTTTGCCTACTTCACATAGGTGTTGCAAGGAAAGCATTCTGCAAACCCTCAACTGCCGCAGAAATCGAGCTACTGGTTAACCTAAAGAATATATCATAAGCTTGGATAAAAATGATACTTCCGTTCCTGTCCTTGGTTTGATTTTATTATTTGATTTGCTTATTTTTATTAATATTGCTGATAGTGTTGATAATTAATATTAATGTTTTTATTCATATTATTTATTATTCGAGTTTTTTCTTTCTCTTAATTCCTTAGGGAAGTTTTTCAAATCCTACCTCAGCTGAATGCCTCCACTGAGGTAGTGAGAAAAGAAAGGCATCTGCCAACACCATCCCAGGGAATCCCCAGGGAAGTCAGATTAAGATTAGTGACAGCAAGAGAAAAGAAAAAAGGAAGAAACTCTTTGGAGAAGGGACTTTGAGCAGCTATCAAAGTTGCTCCTAAAGTTTTTTGGCTTAGACCAAGCACCTGTGCCCAGCTCCCGTACAGCATTATTTGCACTAAGGTTTTGACTTTATCCTGTGTGTACTTCTTTATACCTCCAGGAGAATCTAACACAGAGGAGATCTGGATTCTCATCCTCACTCTGTCATCAATTTGCTGTTTAACTATAGTTGGTTTCACCTATCTGGGGCTCAGTTTTCTCCTACATAAAATTTCTCCTACATATCTCATCCCATACAATTCTTGTCCATGTCTTTCCATAAATCCTCCATGAAGGAAGCAGTCAACATGCTGGAGGTCTTTCTCTCGTCCTTTTAATTCAACTCAATCCAATAAGCATTTATCTATTGAATACCTGCCATATGCCAGGCACTCCAAATCATAAAAATCTAGAATGATATGATGTTGTATCTCTATGACAACCAATGAAATTATGCTCAGTTTAACATAAATCAATTGTAATCACCAAAGGCACACATCTCCCCTCATAAGGTCAGTCCAGGCAATGTTGTTTTTTTTTTCAAAAGAAAATCATCACTGCATTGTAACTAAATTGCACTATATCAATAAAGCAGTAAGCCTTTATTAAGCACCTACTGTATGCCAGGAACTGTTCTAGGTGCTGAGGATACAGACAAAATCAAAACCAAAATAGTCTCTGCTCTCGAGTAATTTACATTCTTGGGGGATAGGGACAATTTGTACATACACAGGGTGTCCCCAGCATCTTGGAGTAGTTTTTAAAAGCTTTAATTCCTTTAAAGTTTAAAGTTTCACTAGACTTTTGGGACACCCTGTATATTTGGGGGCACTAGGTGGCATCATAATGCACAGAGCCCTGGGCCCAGAGTCAGAAACACCTGAATTTTAATCCAGCCTCAGACACTTACTATCTCTGTGACCCTGGGCAAGTCACTTAATCTTTTTTTGTCTCAGTTTCCTCATCTGTAAAATGGGATGATAATAGCATCCACCTCTCAGGGTTGTTGAGGTGAGTGAATGAGATATTTTTTAAGAGCCTGGTACATAATCAGCACTATATATATATACATATATATATATGTATATATATATATATATATGTATATATATATGTGTGTGCGTGTGTGTGTGTTAGCTATTATAATTTTTGCTATTATATGAAAATATAAAATATAAATATAATAAATATAAATAAAATATAAATAAATATAAATACAAAATATAAACAAAGCCAACACAAGGTAATTTCAGGAGGATGGCAGCAGGGAGAAATGGGAAAAAAGGTCTCATACATGAGATGGTGCTTGAGCTGCTAGAACATCATTCAGCTATATAATAATATTTACAGAATTGTTCCTAGAGAACAAATTGCCCCACATAACATCGTTTCATCTCACACCATGTTTCTGCAGAATCAGTTATTAGCATTAGGTGGAGCGTGACTAAGGACGTGAGCAGCAACATTTCAGAAATCCGCAATCAGTACAAACCAGGGCTTAATAAATTGTTTTGTTGACTGACTAGACTTAAGAAAGTGTTAACAATGCAAATTAAATTTAAAACTGTACTATGTCCATCTCCCCCATCCCCACCCCCATCTGGTTGCTAAATATTTACTGGCTATCCTCCGGATTACTCGATAAACATTGCTTAAGCTTGGCAGTGGTGCAATAGAAGGGCCAGACAAGGAACAAATTCATTAGCTGACTGGAAATCTGGTGACTGGAAGCAAATGATAACAGCCACCATAAGAATAAGTGGCATTTGCAAAGCACTCTAAGGTTTGTCAATTACCTTATATCCATTAGCTCCCTTGAGCCCCACCACACCCCTAGTGAGGACTGTCTATTTACAGGCCAGCTGCTTTCCTTTCCAGATGTTGCTTTTCTTTGAAGGATGCACTCTCCTGGTCCCTCTTGTTTGCTCACAAGTGGATGAGCTGTCCAAAGTAAAACAAGCTACTCCCCATCACTGGAGATCTCTCAGCAAAGGACAGAGGACTCAACTTCCTCGTAGCCTCAAGACATATTTGATTTTCAGGTGGGGCCTTCAGAATTGCCAGATGTCCTAAGACCCCTTGAGTCACAAGGTTCTGAGACCAGGTGCCATATCCTGCTTGACAAATAACCCTTTTAGTGATTTTTATTTAGTGATATCATTGTCAGGAAAATTACAGTCTATTACAGACATAAATATATGTATATGTACGTATATATGTTTAAGTACATATAAGTATATGTGGATATACTTCATACATCATACATCTTATATATTGCTACATATTGTGTTACATACTATATAATATATGTGCCTGTGTATAAATGTACATATGTGTATATATGTAGGTAGGCATATATGTATAGGTATGTATGTGTTTTTTTAAGGAATGAATTGAACTCAGTGGCCAACAAAGACCCTTCCAGCTTTGAAATTCTGAAATTGTGTAAGCGGCGGGCTTTAGGGAGAGGTTTGGGAATATTCAATGCCTTTCCACACTTTCTTCTGTGCAAACATTCTCCCTCAGTCTCTTTTTCCCCCTCTAATGCTATGCAGGTTCTGAGATGTGATTTCTACAAACCCACTCACTGCTGCTGCCACCAGGAGGGTTTCCAAACAGGAAACACTACCTGTGGTTGCCAGGAACTGTCCAAAGCTGAAGCTTATTCTGGAAAACAAGGAGCTTTGGGGAACATACACACACACGTTTAAACATGCACATACATATGTAGTGCTTAACTCCACCTAACACTCTTTGTATGTTGAACATACATACATACATACATATATACATACACATGTATATATACATGCAGATGCATACAAAAATGTATAAACACATACACACTCATGTGTGATTTGATGTACAGTATATATGCATACTTATACATAAATGTATACATACATATATTTTTTAAATACATAAAATAGCACATAGGATTATAAATAAAACCAATTACATTGAAATAGTTATCTATATAATAGACATATATGTATTCTAGATGCTGGGGATACAGAATAAAACAAAAATAAAATAGTTACTGCTCTTAAGTAATTTACTTTCTATGGCAGGCAATTTTTACATATACAAGATGTGTATGTACTACATATAAATTGCATAAATATATTGTGTATATACACACATTTGTATATATACGTAATTTTTATATACGTATATTGATGTATGTGAAAACAAGATATATCCAGAATAAAGTGGAAATGCTCAGCAGAGGGAAGGTGAAAACCCCCTACATTTCAGGCTTAAAAAGACACAAACATACTGCATGTTCACCTGTTTGGGCATGACAGATTGCATATAAATATTCAAACAATCAAGCTCAGACCTTGTTAGAAAGCCTGGTTTCTTTGAACTTCAGCCTGCTTCAGACTACTGCTTCTTGGATCTCACTGAAGCCTAATTGATGACCTGGGGTAGCTAGGTGGTACAATACATAGAGCACCAGTGCAGGAATCAGGAGGACTTGAGTTCAAATCTCACCTCAGACATTTGACACTCACTAGCTGTGTGACCTTGGGTAAGTCACTGAACCCCAATTGCCTCATCCTGGGTCATCTCCAGTCATCCTGATGAATATCTGGTCACTGGATTCAGTTGGCTCTGGAGAAGAAGTGAGGCTGGTGACCTGCACAGCCCTCCCTGACTCAAACAAAGTTAAATTCAAGTCATATCATTATTTTTCTCATGGTATGGTCTTCTTCAACAATGAAGGAGGAACACACATTGATGACCTACCCTTCTGGTCCCCAAATATCCACTGTATTCCGGTTTTGCCACTCTGGTAACTGACTTCCTTGACCTGCCTCATACACCTTTTTAATAGTCTCACACACAAAAAAAAAGACCCTTGTGAACTTGCTTCCTCCTTCAAACCCAGACAGTCTGAGCCTACCAGGACTATATCCTACAAAACTGCAAATAATTCCATGCAGAGCACCTAGTTCAGGAACTCACCAGGCCTCACCTCTGTAAGGTTTGATAGACCAAGCCTTTGCCAATCACCCATAGAGGTGAGATTGGTTCTTTCCCTAAGAATCAGTCCCTAGACCTCGACTGGTCAGTTACCAGGAGGCTAAGGCTGAGGTTGCTATATAGACTCAACTTCCTCGTAGCCTGAAGACATATTTGACTTTCAGGTGGGGCCTTCAGAATTGCCAGATGTCCTAAGACCCCTTGAGTCACAAGGTTCTGAGACCAGGTGCCATATCCTGCTTGACAAATAACCCTTTTAGTGATTTTTGAATGGCCTCATTTTGTTCCAATATCAGATCTAAACTACCAGGGGATAGCTTGAGTCAGGCCCAACCTCACCCACAGGTCCAGAACACTAATGGAACTCTATTTTTGTCATTGTTGGGCTCCTTTTAGCCCCAAATTTCTAGGGAAGCATAAGAAACAAGACCTAGTATTCCTCTCCCTTAAAACATAATTGGTTCTTCTAGATTGGCTACCCCCTCCCTGATGTTAACCCCCAGGTTATTTTGACTCAAGTCACCTGCTACAATGAGGTCTTGGAAGTCATCGAAGAATCACCCTCTGGGCTATATCTAGGAAAGATGAAATAGCCAGGGCTCTCATAGAGGCAAGGACTATGTTGTATGAGCCATTATGTGCCAAATACTATCTCTGTCAAGTCCTTTTTGGGCTTCCTCTTTCCCAGGCTGAGGGCTCCCCTCTGTGACCTCAAACCTACTTGTGCTGCAAGGTTAGGAAACTATGGATGCCATGTGGCACATGACCACAGAGAGACTTGTACTGATCACCTTTTAGGGAACTGCTATTTCTGGATGACCCTAAATTCAATGAACTCAGTTCTCTCCTGCCCATGGGGCTCTCTATAATCTTTCCAGTTTTGAGATTACCCTCTTCTTCTTGTCTTTCCAATAATAATACTGTCATATCAGTTATTACTTCCAAATTTTAAAAAGCAATATGGCTTGCTAAGAGGTCCAATAAGGATTATGAATGACTGAACAAATTGTGTTATATGAATGCAATAAAATATTTATGCATTGTAAAAAATAATGTATGGCAGGATTCCAAGAAACTTAGAAGACTTGCATGAACTGATGCAGAGTCAAGTGAGAAGAACCAAGACAACAATTTACATGATAGCCACAGTAATATGAAAGAAGACATATTGAAAAACTTGAGAACTCCGATCAATACAGCAACCAATTGCTACCTTAGAAAACTGATAATTATGAAGCATACTTTGTGGCTCCTGGCAGAAAGGTGAGGGACCAGAAATGAAGAAAGGCATTTTGAGACATGACCAATGTATTGATTTATTTTGCTTGACTAAATGGGAGAGTCATCTGGGAAATTAAGTTGATGAATAATGATAGAGATCCCCCCAAAAAAGAAAGGAAAGAAGAAAACAAAAAGACAGAAAGAGACACAAACAAGACAATTTCTACGTACCTTGTTAAATATATGCCCTCCAAAAAAACTGTCACAGAATTTCGTACACAACTCTCATTTTTTTCCTTTTCTGTTGAAATACTTGTTGATAATTAAGTTCATAATAAAAGAGAAAATTTAATTATAAAAAAAGAACTTAAGGCTTTTACTTAAACCACCTCAAAAACACTTCTGCCAGCGCTAACTTTTTCCAATCTAAAATTCTGGCCTTCAATTAGCAGGCTTCATTTTATTAAGATGAAAAGGTAGCACAGGGACTAGGATCATATATAGGCTACTAAGATTTGTCCTCCTTTGATGAATCCCATTGTAGCAACAGCCACATCTCACTTTCAATCAAGAAACCCCCAAATGACTAGAAATCTCACCTTAAACTTAAATAGCTTGGAGGTCTTCCATCATCAGAACTGATCAATACAGTATGAGGTCTCCCAATTTTTCTTTCCTAAAGACCAGCTGCATAGATCTGTCATTGAAGAACACTGGTAATTAACACCAGAAGGACGACTCCCCAGAATACATGTAAATCTGCAAATGTACCCTTCCTTCCACATGAACCAAATGCTTAATCAGGCCCATACCTCCTTCCCTTGCTCAAACCATTTTTTCCAAAGGAGGCAGAGTTAGGGGCCAATCTTACACTCACAGCCCTCTTAAATACTTCAGCTCTAGAAGGTCACCTCTAGAATGACTCCACTGAAAATACTCTGGAGGCCCAGTGTGAAGGGAGGAGGTTATAACCATTCTTTTCATTTTCAAGGTCTCATAAAGGTTACCCTCAAGAAAATGACCTGTGTTGTCTGGTGGTACAAATAAGGGAAATCCCCTTCAAGGACTGCCATTTCCAAATTCTACATAATGTTCTGTGTTCTAAAAGTCTATGCTGTCTGTGAAATGATCAGATGATTGAGATCTCCTAACCAAAGTCTTTCCTTCCTCTTAGCCATAGTTCTTCTTGGCCACCTTCCATCCTTCTCGACCCCTTCTAGTCCTGCCTTCTTTAGTTAACTACTCTCAGAATAGTGTGGGATCATAGACCATAAGACATGTAAGCCAGAAGAGATTGCAGAAATCATCTACTCTAACTCCTTTAATTTACAGATACGGAAACAGAGTCCCAAGGACAATAAATTACTTTCCCAAGGACCTGTTTGTATAAAAATATTTATAGTAGCCCTTTTTGTTGTGGCAAAGAATTGGACATTGAGAGAATATCCATAAATTTGGGAATGGATGAACAAGTTATAGTCTAAGATTGTAATGGAATGCAATGGAATACTAATGTGCTATTAGAAATTACAAGGGGAAGGAAAACCTGGAAAGACTAATATGAACTGATACAAAGTGAAGAGAGCAGAACCAGGAGAACATTGTACATTTTAATAGCAACATTGTAACAATGATCAGCTGGGAAAGACTTAGCTACTCTGACCAAGACAATGATCTAAGACAATTCCAAAGTACCCATGATGAAAAATGTTACCACATCCAGAAAACTAACAAACATTCAGTAAAGATTGAAGCATACTTTTTTACTTTATTTATTTTCCTTTTGTTTGTGTACATAAGGGTTTTCTTTTGCAATATGGCTAATATGGTTTTGCATGATTTTACATATATAACTGATATCATATTGCTTTCTGAATGACTGGTAGAGGGGCAGGAGGAAGGGAGAGAATTTAGAACTCAAAAATGTTTTAAATGAATGTTGAAAAAAATTTACACATAATTGTGAAATATTTAATGAAATAAATTTTTTAAAAATGTAATTACTTTTTCAAGGCCACAAGGCAGTAAGTAGGAGAAGCAGCATTCAAACACAGTTCCTCTGACCCCAAATCCAGTGTTATTTTGTTTAAGTTGATCATCTAGTGCAACATCTTCATTTTTACATATGGGGAAACAATCTCAGAGTGGGAAAAGGCCTTTACTAAAGTCATATAATAAGTGAATAAATGGCAGAACAGAGACTAGAATCTAGAGGTGAGGAAAGAAGAGGCTGGTAGGGAGACAGGCATTGGATTGAAAGTGGGGAAAAAGTAACAAATGAGCCAGGAAGATCTAGGATGAACCCAGTCATTAGTGTGGGCCAAGGAGTCATGGAGGCTGGAAGGGAAAGAAGGTTCCAGTAAATGAGCTCTTTAGCTTTGTGAAGAAAAAGTCAGAACTTCAGAGTTCATTTCAAAAAGATGGTCATAGGAAGTGGTTCACTGCCTCTACTAGGAAAGACTTACAGAATGGACAATGGAGCAGACTGGAATGGGAGTTAGACCTCAGGCTGCACATCTTCCAGGGGCATAAGAGATGGGAATGGTGAGTATTTGGGGATGGAAGAAATAGGAATAAGAAATTAAAATGGTTGGACAAGTATGATGAACACAGGGCAGGAAATGAAGAACTTTAAAAACGGAGTACACACTAATGAGAACCTCCTATGAGGAAGACTTAATGATAATGAATCAGCAAAGCATCCTAATGGAGACCTGGAGGTAGGAATGGGGAAAAGTGTTATGAAATTTATTCCCTTAAATGAATTACTTTAAATGTAGCTGTTAGGCAAGTATTAATGTTTAATGTTACAGTTCTACCGGGATTGGTTCTGTAATTTCCCTGGAGGTCCATGGGAGCTCTTAATGAGGAAAATCCTTCTACCAATGTAAGTCAACACCAAAATCCATTAGATTGTGAGCTCCTTGAAGAGACTGTCTTTTGCTTCTTTTTGTATCCTTAGCTTAATATCCAGTCCCTAGCACATATCAGACGCTTAATAAATGTTTTGCAACCTAAAGTCTTGAAAGTTGCCTAACAAAGCATTTAAATTAAAAAAAAATAAATAAGTGGGAAGCTCTGGTCACAAGATGGAAAGGAGAGAAAGTGAGTGGACAAGAAGGGAGGGTGACAGAAAGACAGGGACTCCTTCAGAGGAGGGGCTCCCCAATAGCTTCCCGGCTTCCTTGGCAGCCCCTAGCCTGCTTCTGCCCTCGCCATAATCAGCACCCGTACCCCACTGCCACTAGAGGTCACCCCATTTCCTTTCATCAGTGGGCTCCAGGTGTAAGGAAAGGGGCTGAGGAAACCAGGTTCATCTATGTCCTGACCTCCTTCCTTCTGAGAATCTCCAGCAGTAGTCATACTACGCCTTCCCCCAATTTGATAGCTTTTGTGGCTTTCTGCACAGATCACCACCCTCTTTCTCCTTATCATGTATGCCCATCCTCTAGAGTATAAATATTTACAGAAGTAGAGGGCCAGAATTTTGAAATCACAGAACGTCAGACCTGGAAGGGACCCGAATCAGGAATTCTAGAATTAGAACAGCCCATGGATCACAGAACAGAAAATGGAGGGACTGGAAGAGACCTTCAAATATTAAAGAATGTTAAAATTCTATAAAACTGGAGAGGACTTTAAAAGACTTAACAAAGAAAGTTAGACCCAGAAGGGATTTAAGAAAAGAAAGCATAGAATGCCAAAGCTAACAGGGTTCTAAGAACATGGGTCATCCAATTTTAAATCTGAAAGATATGTTAGAGCATCAAGGTTTGTTGCTTAATACGTAGGGGACATTGGACAAGTCATTTAACATCTATTAACTTTAATATGAGGATGGCATAGATGGCCTCCAAGATTCTTTCTAACTCTAAATCTATGATCTTGTAATTCTATAAAAAGCCCTCAGAACATAGAATGTTGGATTCTAAATGGACCTTAGAATCCAGACATTTGAATTCAGGGAGGGAGAGAGGAAAGATAAAGTGGGGGAGGGGAGGGTGTGAGTCAGAGCATTGCTGTTAAATTGATATTTCTGGGAGAATAGTGGGATCTAGAATGGAGAATGAGGTGAATTAAGGAAGGTTCAAGTGATGAGAGGATGAACGTGATTAAGGACAGCCAACACCAGGAAACTCTAGGTTTGACCTGGTGTTCAAGGACCCAGGTATATGGGGAAAGAAAGGGGAGTTGGCTACTCCAATGGGGTGGCTCTATCCCCAACTCTTTTACGGCAAACCCATTCCCTAAATAACTTCCTCCCAGGAATCTATTTCTACTCTCCAATGTTCCCATCTTCAGAGCCTGGGGAAGAGGGTCCCTCCCACCCAGAGACCAATAACCACAAAGGAATTGGGGCACTGCTGATCCAGGCCTTCCCAGAACCCAGACTTCCTGTACACCCCTCTTAAACCCTGCCCATTCTGAGAAGGTTTCCTGTTCTCCAGTCTTCTCTCTTCCTCCTGGCTCCTCTGCTCAGTGGATAAGTGCCCAAGTGTCCATTCTCCAGAGTAACCAAGATGTGCTCTGGAATCTCCAGTTAGACCTATTGTTCAGACTAGGGGGAATAAAAGGATGTGGAGGTTCTAGGGTCAGTCCATCGCAATACAAGGCCAAGGCTGGCCAGGGTATCCTGGTTCTGACCCTAGAAGTTCAGGGGGTTCAGGAGGGCAGGGTCATTGAAATGTCACCTCCTCTTCAGGAGACTCTAGTTCCTGAAGGAGAGGCAATTGAGAGGGAACTGGGTAAACTGGTCGGGTGGCATTTCCAAGCAGGCAATCACCTCCTGGGATATAACCCCCTGCTTCATGGAGCCTGGAAGCTCAGTGCTCCCCAAACCATTCTTGCCTTGCTGACCCAACCAGCCCACAGCCCCTCCCTGAACCCAGGAGTTCTATTCCCCCGGCTCCCTGAGACCAGAAGACATGAGGCAGCTCCACACACTGGCCCTCTTCTTTCTCCTCCTTCGGTTTGGTGAGTCTTCAGAAGCTGGAGTCCAGGATATCTGGGTTTGGAGTGAGGGGCCAAGGTTGGGGGTGATAGGCAGTGTGTGACCCAAAGAAGGCAAGCTGGGGGCTGAAGGGCAATCAATATACCTGGATTCTATTTTCTTCACTTTTTCTTTCACATCTTTTTCTTCAACCTTTTTTGGTCCCCACCTGCTTTTCCTTTTATCCAATCACATATTTCCTCGGTTCCTGTTTCGTTCTCTCCATTCATCTCTGTATTTCTATGGATCTCT
Organism: Potorous gilbertii; assembly: GCA_028658325.1. Taxonomy (NCBI): domain Eukaryota; kingdom Metazoa; phylum Chordata; class Mammalia; order Diprotodontia; family Potoroidae; genus Potorous; species Potorous gilbertii. The sequence goes on along the minus strand of CM053769.1, from coordinate 43,457,967 downwards.
GCCCTATCTTTTACGTTTAAGTTGATTTCTGTGTCTCCTCACTCCCTTCTAGAATATGCCCAACTGTCTCTTTCTGCTGTTTATCCTTCCCCCTACCTAACACCCTCCCCACAACTCAGACTCCATGGCAGGAAGTAGCCCCAGGGAGAGTAGGGGAACCCAAAGATTCCCACAGGATAGCTTGGCCTTAGATAGTCCAGGAACATTTGGGTTTGTTTCTTGAGGATTTCGGGGTATCTCTGTGAATTGAGAACACGATTTCTGGGTCTTGGAAAAAGAAAAGGCTAAAGGACGTCCCCTAACCATGAAGACCCCTGTAGTCATACCCCATAAAATCTATGAAGTCCTAAGATAATAATTCACAAGGTTCTGTAACACCTTGAGGTTTACAGCCCTGTGAAGGATGTAGTTCAGGTGTTACCACCCCCATTAAAAAAAATTAAATAATTTGCCTATCGTCAAACAGCTAGTAAGTGTTAAAGTCAGGATTTCCGTCTAGGTCTCTTCGATCTCTAAGGCTTTTGTTCCTCCACCATGCTAGATGACTCTCCTACTCCTTATCCAAGTCTTACATGGCTAGGACAAGAATATGCTCATGCTAAGATAGACACAGGCCTGAGAGAGATGCAGATTTGCCTCCATCAGGTGCCCCAGTCCTGGAGAGGAGGTAGTGATGAGCTAGGGGAGGGAAAGATCACCACGACCTGGAGAAAACACCCTTTCTCATCTGTCATCATTCCAGAAGGAGGGTGTGAGGGTGTGAAGAGTAGGACCCAAGGGGCTTTACCAGTCAGTATGCCAACTGGGACTGAGAAGTACCAGGGAGGGGATGGGTGGGGGACAAATCTACTAACCTCTGAATGGAGAAGGAAAAGCTATATATTTAAATGCCTTTCCTTCATTTGGAAAGAGAAAGGAAGACAGGAGCCAAGAGTTAATTGCAGTTAGGTGAGGGGAGTGGATGGGGTTGATTAGGATGCTGGGAGATAGAGATGAGTAGAAAGCTGAGGGATTGAGGAGGAAGATGAAGCTGAGAAAAATGTTTAGTTTGGGGACTGAGGAGGATGATAGAGGATGTCGTTTAGTAGGAGAACAAGACTTAAGAGTAGGAGGCTGAAAGAGATGATTGAGTAGGAGGCTAGAGAATGGAGCCTTCTAGGAGGAGAAGACACCTAGAGGCAATATGGTAACATGAAAAGAAAAGGAGATCTGCAATGAGATGGCTTGGGGTTCAAATTTCACCTTGGTCACTTATCATCGGTGTGACCTTGAACAAGTCTCATCACCTCACTTCCTGTTTCCTCATCCCTTGCAGAGATCCTTTAGGGTCTACAGTGGAAGGAAAGGGAGAAGAGTTAGGAGCTTAGACATTGCAGCTGGAGAGCTGGCTTTCATCTTAAGCTCTGAGGATATTATGACCACAAAGAAAAGTGTAGGAGGAGGGTGGGGTGCCAGCCTTCTCCCCTGATACCAAATCTCACGCTAATTAGGGTCAAATAGGGTTACTGTGATCAGAGCAGCTCAGAGGGGTGAGAGAAAAGATCACTAGGGAGCTGAGAGACAGTACCAGAAGTCAGAACTTCTGGGCTGGTGGGAGGTCATCCAAGCATCTAAAGAGACACTCCTTGCTTTCCTGATTTTGCCTTCCCTTCCTTTGGGTGCTCTTTGCCCTGAAAATCATACTGCATTCCACTGGCTAACACACCCTACTCTGGAAGCAGCTGCATTTCCCTGTCCCTGTGTCACCTCCCTGGGATGGGCCTTGGCCATTTCAGGCTGCAGATCAGGACTAGGGTTCAGTTTCATCATCTCGTGATGGCTGAAAGATGTGGGGGATAGGTACTCTCTTGAGTGGCTCTAGGACAATCTGCTTTGGAAATTGTGCCGTTCTCTTTGTCCTGCTTGGCTCCTGGGACCCCAGTCTCTCTACCTCTTCTGGTACCCTGGATGTCCCCCCTAGTCCCTGGCTCTTTTTACGTAGGCCTATTGTTGCAATGATAATTGCGTCTCTTTGAGATAAGTGACCATCCACCTTTTACAATCATAATGATAGATAATTGGATGTGATTGCTCCTGATATTATTGAGTAATTACTGTTATTGCCAATAAGGCCAAGGAACAGTGAAATTCACCTCTTAAATCAAAGGCCATTGAGCAGCCTAGGGGAAGGGCCTTAGGCCGAGAGATGAGAATCCTGAGATGACTTGGTTTCTAAGGTACAGTCCTTTCTTATCAGCACTCCCCCCCAGCCCAGAATTTTACATATGCATAAACTGACCCAGAGCAATTATTCCTTGTACCCCCTAAGCATGCTCTCTTCTCTCCTCTCTCCTCCTCCTTTTTCTCCTCCTCCTTTCTCCTTCTCTCTGCCTCTCTTTCTTTCTGCCACTCTCTGTCTCTCTGTCCTTCCAACCACCCCCCCCCACCCCCACCCTGCGCCATCTCTTTTTCTGAACGTGTATCAGGATCTTTCCATTTCCTGTTTCTAGGTTCCAAATTTTCTTCCTCTACTCTGAGTTTTCTCCACCTCTTGGAGACTTCCATTTATCTCATTCCTTTCCCTACACTTTGTCTCCTAACATAAGACAGGCAACTACTTCAAACCCAGAGTCATGTGGCAGGCTGCTATCACCAGAGCCTTTTGCAAAAGAGCTGAGTGGGCAAATTTTGTATTTGGTGCCTTTCTACCTTCCTTCATCTTTCCTCTCACTGCACTCTCAGGACATCCATGCTGCTCCCCAGTGCTCTCAAAGCACCTCGAACTTACTCAGTCCTGCCTCTCTCCCAAAGTCCTAGACTTTAAATTTATCTCTCCCCACTACTCTTTTCCCCCAGTTAATGTTCCCAGTTTGTTAACATGGCTGTCTTCGCTAGACATTTGTCTCTCAATTTGACACTAACTAATGGATGTTAATCTATGAATGTAACTAGATTTAATAGAGGAGTTTGCTAAGCCAAATGAATTAGTGCACTGTATATGGAAAGACATTTTTCAGTATAAGGTGCAGGGGCTCCCTGGGACCACTGCCCACTCACATATTTACTATCTCATATATCAGAAGAACCAGAGGTCAGCATTTCTGAAAGGTTGCTAAATTCTTTCCTACACTTTCCATATCTTACCCTTGCCTATCTTCTTTTTTACTCCTTTTTGTCAACTTCTTGGACTATATTATTTCCTCATCACTGTCCCCTGTCCCCTTTCCCCTTTGACTTTTCTTTTTCCTGTTCTCTGTCCCCTCCTCTATTCTCATCTTTCCCCCATTCCCTGGTACCTCTGTTTCCCCATTCTGGTGATGGAATGTGTGTCTGGAGGCCCACCCCAGTGCCCATAATACATCATAACTGTCCCAACCCCATACATTGAATCAATGATCTAATTATACAAATAAGCTCCAATAATGGGCCTGCCCATTTCCTGCTAAAGCTGTTCCTCAGCTCCATCTGGTTGGTTTTATTTGAATGTCCAAATCTGAGGACCTAGGGTCACTAGTAACAAATCCACCCACTGGGTTCTGGGAACAGGGCAAGGTCTAAGGGAAATGATGAAGACTGGGAAATACTTCTGATTTTTTAGCTGGAAGGGTCTTTTCTGTCCCTTAGGGAGTTCAGACCGAAGGAAGAGGGGAGGTTGGCAGATATTAGCAGCTCATTTATCTATAGAACTTTAGAGGTTGTGAAGTAGGTAGTACAGGAAATTATAACCCCTATTTTACATAAAAGGAAATGGCCCAAAGGGATGAAATCATGTGCCATATCCACACAGCTGGTAAAGAGTAGAACTGTGATTTGAAAACAGGAATTTGGACTTCAATTTTTCTGGGACACCACATTGTATCTCCCTTATCATTCAATCAAATGTCCAATCAACATTTCTTGAGACCTTTTGTGTTTATGCTTTAACTGTGTTGTTTCTCATTGTCAGGTCACTCTTTACTAGCAAGCTGTCAGAGCCTTGAGAGGTGGAGATGATAATCCTGTGTGGTTAGCCCTACTGCCAGGAGGAACCCCTTGAAAGCAGATAGGCTCTAAGTCTGGTGGTTGGAGAATAGGATGGCAACCTAGAATACCAGGGGAAGAGAATCCGGAAGAATGGAGAGAATTTTTCAGTCTGGGGCTGTAGGAGAACTTCAGTGGCCATGGCTGTTGACCCTCCACTCTTGTATCTTTATCTTACAGGAACAAAGGAGGCAGAGTCAACTAGAGGTGAGTGTCTGACGCTCTACCAGTGAAACTGAAAGGGAAATTGATAGTGTTCTGGATTCTCAGAGTATGGTCTAAGCAGGTAACTTTTACAAACAGGAGGTTTCTATCTCATGGGAACTAGAAACTGGAAACCTTCAGCGAGCATAATTGCTGTCTTTGCATATTTTACACATGAATAGTGTGGTTAATTTGATGTGAATTCTACTTGACATGCTTTACCCCCAGAGTTCAGAAAAAGAGTAAGTGCATATAAATTCCAAGAAGATTGATTTTTAATCAACATGAGGAGGAACTCAGTAACAATTGGATATGTACAACATTGGAATGGGTTACTTTGGAAGGTGATTAATTCCCCAACAATGGAGATGTTTAAATGAAGGTTCCATAACCATTTCTCAAGGATGTTGTCAGGGGGGTATTCAGATTGATATTGATATTCAGATGACATTGCTCCTCAAGGATTCTGTTTCCATACCTTTTATAATATGAGGCAGATATGACTTCCCAAAGAGAATTGGGCATATCAGGGAAATCCTGACAGGCAAAACTAGCTAATCAAAAAGAAATCAGAGAGAATGGAGGAGTAGTTACTGAGGTCCCAAGAATGAATGAGGAAAAATGAATCACAAAGGTGAGGGAAACTATAGTCCAAAGAAAGGGAGGTAGAAAGGAGAAAAACTTATGAAGTCAATTCCAGCTCTAATTTAGCCTACTATGACTACAAAAATAATAGCTCATGTTTACTGTGGGAGAGACACGTCCTCCACAGGGCAGCAACAGCCACATCTACCTCTCTTTTTTATTCTCTTCTGCCTCCCAGTTTGTGGCCAGCCCCGAATGCTGAACCGAATGGTAGGAGGCCAGAATGCCCAAGAGGGGGAATGGCCCTGGCAGGTCAGTATCCAGAGGAATGGGACCCACTTCTGTGGAGGAAGCCTCATAACGGATCAGTGGATCATCACAGCAGCTCATTGCTTCTCTAAGTAAGTCCTACATGCCTGCAGGCCAAACTGCCCCTATGCTTTTGGATTTTCCCTCTCTCTAGGTGGATCTGTTTGTTTCAGCACCATGGACAGCCTTCTGTCCTCTACAATTCCTACTAGGCCCACTTTCCCCTCATCCTCTAGCACCACAGACAGCAGCACAATGCCAGGTCTGTCTCACCAGACCTGTCCTCTCTTCATCAACACAGATAAATCTTCCAGACTCATAGACTCAGGTATTTACTATACTCTTTGACATAAAATAGACAAGGGCTTATGGATACTTGACAAAATGAGAATATAAATTAGTATCTGCTGATTCCAAGCCCAGCATTCTTCCTAATATACCATACTATGTATGATGCCAGCTCAAAATTCTTTAGCTCTTTATTATTACAAATCAATTTCCTTACAAAACACTATGAGTTAGGAAGTGGTTCAATTACTAGTGTTACTCCAATTTTATAGTAGCAGAAATAAAGGCCCAGAAAAGTAAAGCAACTCTGACCCAAGCCCCCTGATGGTCATTTTGGTGTTTTTTCCACAAGGTCAGATTTCCTCACTTAGCTTAATACAGGCCAGACAGGCCCTGCAACATTGAGGTAATATAACCAGGGGCATCCTTTTGGTATGAGTTCTCCATGAGAAAGAACCCTCAGAATGTTTTGAGAACCTATCACAGTTCATCATTGTTTTTTTCATAGATTAACTTTTTTTACATTGAAATTCAATTTATCAAATTTTTCTGAGCAGAGTTTACAGTTAGCTATATACAATGCATTATTTGAGGGGTTGTGAGGGAATCTAAATGACTAAGAAACAATCCTGTCTTAAGGCTTCTTAAAGCATAGAAGAGGGGACAACATATATAAAAATAAATACACAGAAAGATGTGACAAAGATCCAAAGAGAGATAGGAACAAATACCTTGGGGGTTCACAGAAAGAAATGATCACACCTGCTTGGGAGAGGCACCATGGTTTAATGGTAAATGGTAAAAACATTAAAACTGGAATTAAAGGACTTGGGTTTGAGCCTTAGTTCTGCCACCAACTAATTTTGTAACCTTGGGCCAATGATTTAATTCCTCTGTACCTCAGATCTCTATAAAAATAAAGTCTAAGAACTACTAAAGGATTTCTAGAATCCTTTCTGCTCTCTCACTATCTCCATATGTATTATATATGTATGTATATGTGTATGTATGTATATGTGTACATGTATATATGTAGAAGTAAACCTAAGCCCTCAAGTTCAACTCCTTCATTTTTACAGATGAGGAAACCAAGGCTGTGACTTGCCAAGGGTCATATTCCTAGTGAGGAAGGTTTTTTGCAGATAATGGTTTTTGAGCTAGGCCTTAAAGAGACTCAACCCCACCCCCTCCAGGTATAACTGGTGAAGCTAGTCATTGGTGTCTGTATTCTTGCATGCTTGCCTTCTTTCTTAGGTTATCCCAGTCCCTCAGACAGTTCCCTAAACCACCTCCTGTTGTGTTTCCTTCTCATTCTGTTCTCTGGCTCTTCCTAAATTCTGTGCCTTTTTGTTTCCCCCTCTTCTGATGCTCTTTGCCACAACCTGGAGCCTTCAGGTGAGTATTTCTCCTGTATTCTGTGGCTTTGCCTGTCCCCTTCAAAGTTTCTCAGTACCATGGACATCTGCCCATGGCTAGTACCACCCTTTACCCTGCTCTTCCTCCCTCATTCTATTTTCAAAACCATAGACACTTCTTATTCTCATAAAAGGTTCTTAATGGAATTTTTAGCTGGAAGGGTTACAGTTCACCTAATCTAGTCTCTTCATTTTATAGATGAAGATAGTCTTTAACAAAAATGGGAAATAATTTTAACTCACATTTCTATAGTGATTTAAAGATTGTAAAGCACTTTCCCCATTTAAAGGAGAAAATTAGGGTCCAAGAAGCTCAAGTGGTTTGCCTGTCACGTGTCAATAAATATTAGGGTCCAAATTGGAGCCTAGTCCTTTTGTCTCCAAATGCACTGTACCACTCAGAGCACAACCTTGGGTCCTTTCCACATTTTACACCCTCAAATGTTCAAGGTGTTCATGCTAACTCCTGGATACCTATTAAGCCTTCACATTCATGTGTGGCCCTCAATCTGCCCCAGGAGACCACAATCACAGAACCTGGAGAGATTTCCAATTTCTCTGAATCACATAGAACCAGAGAATTTCAGAGCTTGAAGGGATCTATGTTTCCTTATCTGAATAATAAGGGGGTTGGACTAGATGACTTGTGAGGGTTAAAAAGACAAGGGTTACATTGTGAATTAGTGGCCAAACTAAAACTTTCATTTAGATGCACAATCCAGAGCTCTTTCCAGTGCACTATCCCTAGATGCTTTGTGTTCCTTAAATTCTCTCACTCCCTCAGGTTCCTCAAGAAACCAACGTTGCACTAAGCTGAAGGTAACTGATAAACTCTCTTACAGTTGTCTTCATTATAAATGAATTCTCAGAGAGGAATTTTCCAAACCAAGGACTGATTCTAATGGTGGAATTTCAGGCATAATTATGAGATAAAGGAAAGATGTTTTTGGAATCATATATCATGGGTAATGACCTAACCCACAATCAGTGTGAGGCAATGGAATTGAGCATGGGACTGAAAAGTAGCCATCCTGGATTCTACTCTCAATCTCAATCTGGGACCTTGTTTGTGAAATTCCCTTTCCCTCTTTGGGATTCAGGATCTACCGTTGAACAAGGAGGACATTGGGTAACCACAACTCTGAAGAACTGTGACCTTAAGAATGAAAGTAGGGTAAACAGTGATGTAGTACAAAAGAGTGCTGGATTTGCAATCAGAGAACCAACAAGAAAGGACTGCTAAAGTAGAATGATGAGAACCTTGAAGGGAAGTGACCCTTCAATCTCAGAATTCATGAGAGAGGTGGTGAGCAAAGCCATGTATAATCTGACTTGTACTAAAAAAACCAGAGAGCAGATTTCAAAGGACTCAATGAAAGATTAAGTAGGACTCCATGACCTAAAATTCTAGAAAGTCCCTCCAGAAGGAATAGGAAGCTGTCACAAATTAAATTATGAGAATTATTTTTCATAAGTTCAGAAACAATTCCAATGAAGAAGAAAAGGAACAGTTTTTGAAAAAGATTTGTGGAGATTAATCCAAAAGAAATCAATCAGCTAATTTAGATTTTAAAGAGAAATATACTGAGGGCAGAAGCACAGGATAAAATAGGGTGAAAATCCTATAAGAATAGTTTCAGGAAGGCTCAAATTCAGAATGAGTAATTAAAGTTAAGGTAATAAAAACAGACCAGTTTTAAAAGTTATTTTGAAAAGCACCAGGAGGATCAAAGAAGAGGTAGGACCACTGTTTGAGTAAGGTATGATAATGTATAATAGAGGGAAGATAGAACTACTCAAATTCTTATTTTGTCTGGTTTCCCTGACAATAGAACTTTCCTTATACTGGAAAAAAATGGGATGAAACTGGCTAATAGGGCAGAACCTAAAAATAACAAAGAAGTTAGTAAGAGAATAGATAGCTATTTTGAATTTGTGACCAAGTCCATATGCATTATACTCCAGGACATTAAAGGATTAGCAAATGTGACTGCTAAACCTGTCAACACCTCAAAACCTCTGAAAAGGGGTAGAGAATGGGTGAAGTACCATAGGACTGCATAAGGAAAATATTGTCTTTATTTTTAAAAATTCGAGTGCATCTTGCAATCTATGCACCATACAGGTTGAATTTGATTCCTGACCACATTTTGGAGCTCATTATTAAAGGGATTTTTAGCGAACAAGTAGAAAGGAAAGTAATGATAACAAAGAACAACATGGCTTCATCCAAAATACCAGATGAACCTACTTTTCTTTTTCTCTTTTGGTTTGCTTCTGACAATGTTGCTAGACTGGTTCTCTAAACTTCAGCAAAGAATTTGGCAAAGATTCTGATGCTATTATTGCGGACAAGGTAGACAGATATAAGCTAGATGACAGTTGAATTAGGTAAATGTGACACTAGTTTAATATTTAAGAGAAATCATTAATGGTTCAATGTCAACTTGAGAGGAGGTCTCCATTTGGAATATAGAAGGTGCTTAATCAAGTTTGCTGATGAATTGTCTGGTAGAGTATTCTATGGTGTTTGCTATTTTTATCTGTAACTTGAACAAACGCATACATAGCTTGGTTATCCTATTTGTAGATGATGCAAACTGGAGGGATAGTTAGAATGTAGAATGACAGACTCTGGAGGCAAAAATGATCTTGGCAAGCTAGAAAAATAGGACAAATCTTACCAGCTATAATTTGATAGGGCTCAATATAAAGTCTTACGCTTGAGTTTAAAAAAATCAGCTTCACCAGTATGATATAAAGGAGGCACGGAAAAGACAAATATAGACATGGAGGTCTTAGTGGATTGCAAGTTCAATATGAATTAAAAGTAGACTAAGGCAGCCAGCCTAAAAAATTAATGCGTTGTTAAGCTGTATTAAGAGAGGGAGAGTGTCCAGAACAGTGAAGGTCATGCTCTCACAGTCCCCTGCTCTGGTCAGACCACCCCTGGGGATTGTGTTATTTTTAGGTATCCCATTTTAGGATGGACATGGATAATCCAGAAAACACTTAGAAGACAACCTAGAATGGTGAGGAGCCACATGAATCATTTGAAGTAACTAGGAATACTAATTCTGGAGGCATGAGAATTTGGAGGAGATATGGTCGCTGTCTTCAAGTATCTGAAGGACTGTCATGGGGAAAGGAGATTAATGTTGTTCTGCTTGATTCCAGAGGGCAGAGAGGTAGATTAAGATTTGATGAAACTATTTTTGAAGCATCAGCGTTGCCCTGATGTGTAACAGGATACCTCAGAAGATAATGGTGGCTCCTCAGTTGAAGTCTTCAGGTGTAGATGGGATGTCTTTTAGGAATGTTTGCATAAGTGTTATTCAGTCAGGTATACTTTGCACTCTTCCAACCCTGAATTCCAGCCCTTCTCCAAGGGTAGCCGTGTGACACAGCAGAAGAAAAGGCTGAACCCAGAGCCTGAGTTCAACTCTGAGCCTCAACCATGTACCTTGTGCAGCCTAGACCAAGTTACCCAACGCCTTCTGAGCTTGTTTTTCCATCTGCATAATGAAGGGAATGGATTTTCAGGGCTTCTTAAACTGTGGATCATGACCCTACATGGGTCACAAAAAATTTGGCAATAACAAAGGGGTTTCTGAACGTGCAACGACCAACAATTAAAAATCAAACATATAATGAATCCGAGGTGTTTCTGGCAGTGCCTGCCTGTGTTGTATTGTGCAACTTCACTGCAGCATTGGTTCTAAACACACTACACCAACAAATGCTGCCGAAATGTGAAAAGGGACCTCGAGTAGAAAAAGTTTAAGAAGCCCTGAGCTACGGGACCTCCAAGGACTCTTCCAGCACTACCCGGATGAGTCTATAAAGCACTCAATTTGGAATTTGGCCGTGGGTGTAAATCCTGGCTCTGTTTATCTGTTTGATCTCAAACAATTCACTAAATGTTTCTGGGCGTGTTTCTCTATAAAATGAAAGGATAGCTGAAATGATCTCTAAGCTCACCTCTACCTCAAACTTGTAATTGTCCTATGCAGTCCCTCCTCCTTCCCCTCTCCTATGCAACTGTTAACCATTAAGATGAGCCTTCTTGTTTCTTAGTGTTCTCGTTTTGTCTTTTTCCTACTCTATCAGCACCTCGGAAACTTTCCTGTACAAGGTTCTACTAGGGGCTCGGCAGCTGGTGAATCCTGGGCCTCATGCCATGTATGCTCGAGTAAAGAGGGTGGAAAGCAATCCCCAGTATCAGGGCATGGCCTCCAGTGCCGATGTGGCCCTGGTCCAGCTGGAGACTCCGGTGACCTTCACTGACCGCATCCTCCCTGTGTGCATTCCCGGCGCTGAAGTCAAGTTTGAGGCAGGAATGAACTGTTGGGTCACAGGCTGGGGCAGTCCCAGTGAGCAAGGTAAACTGAGGGAAAAGGCAGGTTGGGATTTTTCAAGAAACTTAGAAGATCCTGGGGAGAGGATTAAAGCCAGAAAGAGAATAGGGTACCTGCAGTCAAATACTTTGAAGCAGGGAGGGGAAATAGCATCATAAAAAGTAGCAAGAAATTAAAGGATACTTTCCAAGTCCTGAATTCCGTGTCTACCTTGGCATTCCACTGGGTTAGAGGGGTCTAATTATAGTGAGATTGTAACAGTCTCATTAATACAGGATTGTAGGATCCATGTACAACAAAGATACACAATCTTTGAGACAATCTCCCATATTAGCCTCCCTTCTCCCCAACCCCACATTTTAAGTGAGATGAAAATCTGGAAAAGGTGGGCACTAGGATGATGAAAGAGTAGGGGAAAAACAGAAGACAGAAAGGTAACTAATAATCAGAATTGGTGAAGTAATGTTCTTGTTTTAGGAACCAGGTGTTGGGATGTTATGAGGAAAACTCAAAGTATTGGGGTCTCCCTCCCTCTAGATAACCTACCCAGCCCCCAAATTCTACAGAAGTTGGCTGTGCCCATCATTGATAGACAGAAGTGCAACATCCTCTATAACAAGGACGCAGAACATGGAGTGCTACCCAAAACCATCCAAGATGACATGTTGTGTGCTGGTTATGCAGAGGGAAAGAAAGATGCCTGCAAGGTATGCCCCTATACCAGGAACTTGACCATGGGCCAGAGACTGATCCTGGTGCGGTGGAAGTTTAGGCCCTTGGTTCCTAAAGCTGAACAAGTCCTTGTGTGCAGATTCTTTGAGTTAAATTAGTGAGGGAAGGAAAGAGACTTACAAGGGCATCTTGGTTGGGACAATGAATTACTGTGTAACTATTCAATTCCCTTTTCTGTTTATCTCTAAAATCGAGAGGCTGAAATAAAGAATGACATTAAGGCTACAAATCTGGGTGACCAGAAAGATGGTCACCTACTTTAAAGAAATAGGGCCATTCTGAAGAAGTGTAGATTTGAAGGAAAAGAATGAGTTCTGGTTTTGGACGCACTGAGCTCAGAAGGCACAATGTACAGTGATGATGATTTAGCTGTGTGGGTTGTACAATCACTAAGCATCTAAGATAGAAATCCAAATGGGTCTTCGTGACCTCAAATGTCTGTGTAAAGCTAGTCCCTGAGTTGAGTGCCAGTGTGGTGGGAGACACAGCACACATATAGCACATTACACACAAATACCAGTGCTGACTGAACAGAAATAGTAAACACTTTTGAATTGGGAGGATGACAAAAGCTTGGCGGTTTAGGAAAGCTTCCTGAAGTACATGCTTTGCACCCTTAGGGAAGGGGTTTAAAGCTTTTTGGAAGGTTGGTAGCAAGGATAGAGGGGAACAGTGGAGGGGTAGAGGTAGGATGGAAAAGGGGAGGGAAAGGAGAGGAGAAGGCAGTGAGAGGAGAACAAAGGGGAGGAGAGGGAAAGAAAGGAAAGAGCAGAGAGGATGAGAGAAAAAAACAGAGGAGCTCAGAGGCAGAAAAGACTACGTTGTGACATCAGTTGGGCTTAGCAGCAGATGGCTCAGCAGAACGGGGGTACCATGAGGCCTGAAGTTGAGGCCTATAAACACTTACTAGCTGTGTGACCCTGGGCAATTCACTTAACCCTGGGTGCCTCAGTTTCCTAAACTATAAAGTGGGGATAATAGCACCTATCTTGAAGGGTTGTTGCGAGGAATACAAGAGATATTTGTAAAGAGTGCTCAGCACAGCCTGGCACATAGTAGGTGCTATGTAAATGCCGATTCCCTTTCCCCTTTGTGGATGCCCAACCATGAGTTTTGCTTCGTGCTACAGGGTGACTCCGGGGGACCCTTGGTCTGCCACATTGGTCATTCTTGGCTCCAGGCTGGAGTGATCAGCTGGGGAGAAGGCTGTGCCCGCCGCAACCGCCCAGGAGTATACATTCGAGTGGCTTCACACCATGCCTGGATCCACAGGATCATCCCAGAGCTACAGTTCAAATCTGGCTACGACAGGAAGAGGGGGCCCTGGGGGCAAGAGACCTCCAAGCTAAACTATGCTCCTGCTCTGGCTGCCCACACGCTGCTACTTGCCCTCACTGTCCTGCTCACCTTTTGAGCAGAACCACTCAGCTGGGCCAGGGCACAGTCATGAGGATAGAGGCTCTGGCTATTTGATTGCCTGCTCATGCTTGGCCTGCCCCTTTAGCCCAAGGGAATGTGAACTGAAAGGGAATCTGTCTGGCAACTTTGGAGCCCAGACACTGGAGCTGGTGAAAAGGATCCCACTCATACTCTGCTAGGAGCATGCTCCCTAAGGGCAGGCTGGCACTGCAGGGGAGTATCCAGAATGTCTTCCTTTCCCAAGTCAACACTGTATATTTGTAAATATCCCTTCTGTCTCTCATAAGCCTGTTTTTATTATATTTGCCCATTAATAAAGTCTATTCTCTCCATTCCTGGATTCCTCAGCTTGCAGGGGACAGGACACCTGGGATCTAGGAGGGGAATTGAGAAGGCAAGAATGCACTTGTCGCTTATCAGAAGAAGTCCGACGTGAAGCAAGATGATCTGGAGCCACAGAGGTGAAAACAGAAGTAACTGCACTAGGAAAGGGTGAGGGAGGTATTGCAGAAGCAGTACTGTATACCTAGAGACTGAAGATTTGGGTGACTCCCATCTCTGCCACTGACTAGGTCTGTGGGCAAAATATTTCATCCTCGTGTGTCTCAACTTCATCATGTATATAGCAAGTGAATAATACACTCACAGGTCAGTTGTGAGAAAAAGTGATTCATAAACTTTAAAGCACGAGAGAAATGTGAATTATTATTTTTTTATTACTGTTAGTTGGAGGAGGACCCCCAGGGTCTGAACAGAACAGGAAGGAATTGGAGAGCAGTGTTGGGAGCCCTGGGTCCTGGAAAGAAACACAGAGCCTAGAAGGAGCTAGAAAATAAGACCCTTGGTTTCTGAGGGGGTTGTAGATGTCTAACAGCCTCCCTGCAAAAGTCACAGGCCCCAAATCTAAGGGTGATTCAGCAGCAAGCCTAATTGTCAACACCAGCTTACCTGGGAATTCCCCTCGAGGGAGGGAGGAACCAGGAAGAGTCCGAGGTGGTGGCAGAAACAGAAGAGGGCTGGGGCCCTCCATCAAACAAAAAGCTATGGGGTAGGACCGAGGAGGATTTGAACTATGGCCCTCAGTTCTCCCAAGAGTAAAGTAGAAGTGGAATCTCTAAGGGTCTTCCAACAACCATATAATCTGGCTCTGTACTTTTGGTCACAGGACATTCAGGGAATGCGAAGGGGCACCAAACCGGGAATCTGTGGGGGAGGATGATGAAGTCAAACTTGACCAACATCACAACTCCACTCTAATTAATGACACTTTGGTCCAATGCCATGCTTTCCCCAGAAGACAAAGCACAATGGCTAGAACCTTTTGGCACTTTTGCAAGAAGGAAGGAAAAAGCAAACTTTGTATCTTTTAGCAGACCATCTTGCAAATCCTCCTCCCTGGAAATTCTGCCTAGTCAACTTCACCATCCATGAAGATAAGGAATCAGATTGGTGCTGCTTAGCCCTGTAGGACAAGAGTAGGATCAATTGTGGGGGGAAGTGTGTGGTTAATTATCGGAGTTCTCCCACAAGAGAATGGCTCACCTCAGGAACCAGTCATGCCAGGCACCCAGCTTTACTGACTCCCAAGTTCGTACTCTTTCCATTACCTACCCTATCTGGAAAGGACCTTTGAAATTATCTCATTCAACCCCCAAACTGAACTGATGACAAAACAGGCCCTTAGAGATCTGGTCATTGGCTTCTTTCTCCTAAGCCCTGTTGATTCTACCTCCAAACAAATCCCACACAAGTGTACCCTGGACGCATGAGACTCTGCCTCTGTACAATACTTGTTGATCTTCACTGGTGGAAGGAATTTCCCCTCCATGGAGTAAACTACACTTAAGTGATAGGTCTGGACAATTCACTAAGTTTTCCATGAAGTTTACTGCTCACTGTTTTCCCATGTCCATCTTCCAACCTAGGCTAAAAGCAACATGAGGGTTCAGTCTCACTTCTTCAACATTCCCCACGGTGTCCAGAACAGTGCTAAACTAGTGTCAGGTCTTCAAGAAGGGTGCCCTTCTTAATAAAAAGAGGTAGAAACACAAGAGACAGAAAATATTTTCAGATCAAACCAAAGTTTTAAAAGGGAAAACAGGTTTATTTCATGCAATTTACAATTCACAATAAGCTTAGTGTTATGAAAAGGAGGTTAAAAAACACCCACACATTTTGTCATTTGTTCTGGAAACAATGGGCAGCCCCTTCCCTCTTTGGCCGAAGGAGAAAGCCCCAGATAAGGTTCCCTCCCAGACTCCTCTGGGTGGGCTGCTTAGATACAACTTTCCATGTGCACTTGGCTGCTGCTAAGTTTAACCTTGATGCAACTGTAAAGCCCAGGAGCCAGAGCCCACTCTTGGCTCCAAGCTCTGCTGCACTAAGAACACTTTAAAGAGAGTGAAATAAAGACTTATTGCTAATTTGCTAGCTGGGAAATAAAGCATCACAGACATAAGCTCAGGAAGGTGGTGGGCACTGAAAACACAGCCAAATGGGTCACTGTCTCCCTGGCAAACCAATGAGAAAATGGGAGCACTTGCTGAGGCCTGGGAGGCTCATGAGAAGAGCCTTCCAGTCCAGGCCCCTGGCACTCAAGTCCAGCCCAACCCAAATGAAGACAAGCAGTTTTGTCTAGGAGCAGTTCAGGAGCCTTGGGAAAGGAAAGGAAAGAGTAGTCAGAAACATCCATCCATTTCCAGTGTCAAAGAGGTCTGAACCAAGGAAACAGTCCACATCCTTGGGGAACCACTGCTCTACTAGCCAGGGCCAGACGTGTGCATAAGTATCTTGGTCAGATCTCCAAAACAGAGAAACAGTACCAAGTAAAGGGGAAAAAAAGTGCCCAGCCCCTATACCAATTACCATTCAGTCTTTCAAGGGGAGGTGCCTTGAAATTGGTTGTCATTTCAGACCCATCACCTCACAGTGGCCACTCTAGTAGAAACAGTGCCAAAGTATTAAGTCCAGAGAATCAGTTCAGAGCTCAAAGCCAAGCTGGAGGTTCCAGGACTGGTTCAGTCAATCAGAAGGGGTGGGGGCATGGGGAGTGTTTAGGGGAAAGGCATCATCCCAACCTTCTCCCCTATCACCTAAAATTCGAACAGGTTGCAGTGACAGACAAATATTCAGAAATGGAAAGTAAAGAAGAGGAAAAAAGAGGGACAGAGAGGGAAGAAGGCAAAGAAATTCCCCCCAATGACCCAAGGACAGTGGCATCAATAAATCAGACCCTATGGAGACCTAGTCTTCTCCAAGGGCATGTGCATCTGATCCAAAGTTATTGGGTTTTCTCTTCTTTTTTTTAAAGGCAGCAGCTACTCTTTCAAAATAAGTTTGAGCACCATTTCTAATTGTAGATAGACAGACACACAGTCCCCAAAGACAAACCTGGAAGGTGTTAGCCCTTAACGTTATCCACCGCAATAAAAGTGTGAGTTTCGTAGGACACATAATGACAAAAATGAAACAATAACTAAAAAAACCCACAATGGCGCAGAATTAGCCCTTTTCAGTCCCAGTTGGGCAGAAAGGCCAAAGTTGTTGCCAGAGCAGTTGGACCCAATAGGCCATTGCCGTTGAGGAAGGGAGTCACTGGAGACTGCTATCAGCCAGCAAGTAAACCCTACATGGGGACACAGTGATGACAACTGTTCTTCTGAGTGCTCTTTGGACCCGCAAGGGAGCCCCTATTTCAAAGCATGTTCAAAGGATTAACCCTTTTAATTTTCCAAGGGGTTTCTGGAAAATGGGGAATAGCCTAAAATGATGGCCAAAGTATCATTTCCTGAATTAAACCTCAGAACTGATAGTGACCAACATTTTCCTCTCTAGAAATGCTCAGCTTTCTATTCCACTCCTTCCGATCTGCTTTAATGTCAGCTTTTGTGTAATTAGGGCCAGAAAATAAAGAATTCACTATAGAGTAATAGGGTGGTACCAGGGGCACATGTCAAACTTCCATTTTTCTCCAGTTGCAGCAGCAGATCCTCCATAGTTGAAAGAAACTTCTGAAAGAAGTTTGATCCTTGGACAACTGGACTGGATAACTAATAAGAACCAACTGAGATTTTCACAGGCATTAGAAAATAAAAGGAGCAACAAAATTTGACCAGCAACTCTATGAGAAATGCCCTAGACTTTTAGAGGTCACACTTGATACTGGGAGGAAAGCTATAGGCTAATTGGTTTTTCATAGAATTTTAGCAAAAAATCTTTCAACTGATAGTACAGAATTTCCTGAAGTAGCTTTTTTTTGCTAGTTTATATAGAAGATATCGAAGGAGAATGTATATTCTCAGAGGAGAGTTTGGGTGGAAGGAACCTATGGTAAACTTCTTTTACCCACAGCTATAGAGAATCAATTAACCAATGCAGAACAGACAGCAGCATTTCTATAGCATAATACTCTTCTGACTTTGAGATAGTGGCAGGTGTGAAAATCCTAACAGTCTTTAGAATGATGAGCCAGATCCACATGGCAGGCCTCGTCTGGAGAAAGCCATCTGTACCTGTTCTCAGATACAAGATTTTGAAAACACAAGGAATAAAACATCTATTACAGGAGTCCTTGGGAGTTCTAGGGGAGAAATAACCCTAGTCTAAGGTCTGACTTTATGGGCCATGAGAATGCTTTGCTACTTAGTAAGGGAAATTGGGTGGGTTTTTTCCCTCCAAAAAAATCCTTTCAAATGAGTTGTCTAGAAATTTCCCACGCAACTTGGGAAATTATTATTTATAGTCATTTTTATTTTTAGCGAAAGACAGACATAACAATAATAACTTTATGAGGTATCAGGAAAACTTCATTTTTTAAATGGTGCTTCTTCCCCCCCCCACCCCCACCCCGAACAGGGGAACAAGGGAGGCAAAAAGGTAGGCAATGCCCTCGGGAGAAGCAAATGAACAGTGGCAAAGTATTCCAGTAGAAAGTCACTCCATAAAGGAAACTTTTCAGTTCTGGACTACTTAGCACATTCTACTTTCAAGGAATCTCCATGCTTGCTTTCTAGTGCTCTCTCCTCTTTCAGGTCTGCTGGCTATAACCAGTCCTGAAAGGTCACACTACAGTTGCTTGGTCAAAAGAAAGGAATCACAATACCCTTCTTGTGCAGTGATTGGAATGTGGATGACAAGAGGCAGGCACTAATCAATCCTTACTCCTGGGAACCAGGACTCTTGCTCCCTAAGGCAAATAAAACCAAGCCAAGAAAGAGAATGCTGAGCTTCCTCTGCTTGGCTCACAAGAGCCAAACCAATGCCTTGATAGGGGCAGAGGACTATGCAGACTACAGCTGGAGCTCAATGTAATGAATCTCTAGCCCCAGATGCTCACCCAGGGACTTTGGCAGCAGAGACTTTTAGATGCAGTATAAGACACCAACAGCTGTTTGCTTATCTGTAAATATACATTATTATTTGCTATTTTCAGGGGGAAACTTAGGCATTAAACTTTAAGCTGATAAAATATGGATACCTAAAAAAGTATAAAAGTATAAATATCCCCTTTAGAATAAATTTTAGTTAAGTCTCAATATCTTAAAAAAAAAACGAACAACACCACAAACCTTTCTTCTCAATATTACGAATCAAATGAATGCTAAGCAGCTAGCAGCTTCCTGCAGAGAGCATGTCCAAGTGGAAAAACATACTACAAATTCTTCCATGCTTCAGCTGGGTGAAAAAAAAAACTATTTAGCCTGTTACGAAATCTGCTTTGTAAGAAATATTTTTGTTTTTGTTTTTTTACAAATAGTTTAAGCCAAACCTTTTTAACAATAACATACAACAAACTTTTTATAAAAAGGGAGGTAAGTCCTAGATGCTCAAGAACTTTGTTGAACATGTCACCGGCAAGAGAAAGGGGTGGAGGCAACATTTCAGGAAATATTTTGAAATGCAACAATTTTAAAAGCCTTAAAATTCTAGATATCCTCCAAAGTGTAAATATAAGCAATCCTGAGGGTCAGTTTTCTTACACCTTCCCTTTGAAACAGTTGTTCATCAGGAGCAAAGAGTTTGCTCATTCTAGATACTCACATCTCTACCTTACCAAACAGAGCTTTAGAAAACTAGTTTCCAACTACTACTTGAGTTAAATCTGTTTAAAAGTCATGCTAACAGATTTTTTTTAAAGGAACACTAACAGCTCCAATGTCATGTAAGGCTATCATATCCTGTCCTGGTTTTGTGTGAGATCTCAAACATCCTTACGATTCTAGAGAGAACTGCATAGTTTTACAAAGAAAATGAAAGAGGAAGAGAGAGACATATGATGCACTGTAAACATCCTGAATTTTTCAATTCAATCCAGATTTTTAAACTCAAGAAATCAGGTGAAAATCTGTGCAAAACGCTTCCCCAATCCCAATGGAGATCACTAGGACGACAGATGCACTGACAAAGGTCAGCAATTACCACCAACCAGTCTATATAATTTTAGGCAAAACTTGTACCTCTCATTAGATCATCTAACCTAATTCAAAAAATTCTCAACATTTTTAAGCATTTCTAGAAAGTAAAAACAGGAACATTTGGTAAATGAGCTATATATATATATATTTTTTTTTTTTGCAAAAAGGGAGGAAGGGCAGAGAACATAAAGTTTTCTTAACTGGAAAGTACTTATTAAGAGATTCCGTTTTTTCTAATCCAACATTTAGCTGGGATGGAAGCTTAATTTCTGTTAGAAGAATTAGTTACTAAGATAAGAGGTCTTCAGGAAGTAGCGACAAAAAGAATCTTCTCTTTTTAGGAGATTCACTTTGAAGGGCAAGGTAAGCTCCCAACTAAATGCATGCAATCAGACTGGACGGCTGAAGCCAGCCAGCCTCTCACCGCCTGGTGTTGAACATATCACATTCTGATATCATTTGATCTCCTTAAGTATGGATGGGGTGACCAAACAGTGTAAGACAGTAAATTGGGGCTGCCAAGCATTTCCTAACAGTGAAGGCCCCAAACATCTGCATTTAAGGGTTGTAATATGTAGCACCAAGAACATTGTCCTTTAAACTATCCTCAATGATTAATACCAAAGAAAAAAAAAGAAAGGTTAAAAAAATCACTTCACACCAATCATCATAGGACCTTTCTGCCTCAGTCCTGCAAAGACAAGACCTGGGAAGAACTCAGGGTGAGCGCTTGTTCCAGCCGGGATCAGTCCTGCCATGCATCAGCATCAGGCTGAACACACACATTCTCTGTGCATTCTGCCAAGGAGTAATTTCTTCACTCTCTCAGCCAGTCAGTTCTGTCTCACACCATCTCAACGGGCCCCCAAAAAAGATTCAAATTCAAACCCAGATCTCAAGAGAAAATTGTCTAAAGCAGGTTTCTTCTTACAGCCAAGCCTCTTCAACATGGCAATTCATTGTGTTTTGGGAGGAAAAAAAGTGAAAACTCTTCAGTTCTCAATACTGTGGTCTTCACATCCTGGAACCCCTCTCCTGCAAAATCTGAAACATAATAAAAGCAGAATGAAAATCAGAAAAAACTTTACAAAAAGCTTGAGGGCTTGACTTCAAAGGGCAGTCACTCAGCTGCTCAGTCCCCAGAAAGGCAACCAAACTCACTGAGCTTCTTGGAGAGGCAAACAAGGAAGCAAAGGAATGATACACGGTGTGTCTCCATATCTTCAAGTATCTATGTATTAGGAGCTCCTAAACAGCAGCTAAGAGAACTACTAAATAACTGGCAGGAAATGAGATGACAATATTTTCACAACAGCAATCACTGTGAGATTCTGGAAGCCCACAACCTGGACAGAACAATGTCCTAATCTTCTTGGGATTACTTCACACGAGACACACACACACACACACACACACACACACACACACACACACACACACACACACACACACCCCATCTCTTACACTGCATCTAGGCAAGCAGCACGGCCACAAAAATCCAAACCTAATCCCTGCTATGAAAAGCATTTCGGCCCTTTGCAACATGCCATATTTCAATAACATATATGGTCTATGCAATTTCACGGGTCTCACACAGAGTTGAGATTGTCATTTGACATTGTTTTGGGTGGTTATTGCTGTTCTTTTATCAAGTTTAGACTAATCTCATTTCACCCAAAGTATGAAGAAACCACAACCAGTGAGCTGTGAGATGGATCTGGGTACCCAGAACTCCTTGCATTTATGAGTATGGTTAAATGAAAAGACTGCTGCAGATGATTATCTATGGTCTGTTGTCTAACACAGAATACATTACTAATTTCTGTTTTTAAGTCAATGAATGTCATTTATTCTTAATTAACTAATTAATTAATTCTTAAGTCCAAGAATGACAGAATAATGTGATCAGGTCCAAGACATCAGGACCTATGACTGTACTAGCTAATCTCATAACCTTTCTTCATTTCATTTTTAATTCATATATCACCTATGCACAAGAGAAATAATTGATAAAATCAAAAGACACCATTATCTAAATCCAAAAAGATACTATTTTCTTTGGCTAAAAATTGAAATATCACCAACTTAGAGTAAAAGTGATTATAAATTACAACACATGTTGGAATAGCTACTGTAAAGCTTTAGCCTTAGTTTTTGCAAAAGCGCTTTCTAAGATGACAGTGCATCTTCAATCTGCACTAAAGACTAAGAGGTAATTTATAGTTGACCTCTGAAGGTTGAAACAATGTAACAGTGTAGGTTTCTGTATAATAAATGTATACTTAAAGAATTACCAAAGATCATAAATTTTGACTGTATTTCCAATGAACTTGTTTAGACTGCACTTTTGCTGAAAGGTATTTATCAAAGCAGTTGTGAGGTTCTATACAGTCTTCACACATATTTCACTGGTCCACTTTGTGATTACATGAGTTTCACTCACTCATTCCTACTGCAACATGTTTCTTAAAATGCAGTTTCAAATGGACATTTTGCATGTTATACAAATGGAGTAAAAAAATCAGAGTAAAAAAAAATTTATAGCACTTTGCTATCAAAAATACACATCTGGTTACAAAAGGCAGCATTGTATCCCAAGTAATTTGTTTCTTCCTAATAATTCTTATTCTACATAAATTATTACCATAAGCCAATGTTTCAAAAAGCTAATAAACTGAACAGTTGTAGAATAAAACCTGTTCACCCACTGGAAAAGCTGATATTTGTTTCCAAAAGTTACAATGAACATAGAACAAATACTAAAAAGCACTGGTCTCCCTGGTTTGAAAATAAAACAAAATATAAACTACTGTATTCCATCTCAAAATGCACGGTATTGATTTAGTTTTATGACAGGACAAGAGTCCAAGCCAAAATGAAATAAAGCAAGTATTTTACAGAATTAAGTCATTATAAAAAATAAATCACATTTTTTTCAAGAGACAGAAATGTTGCTGATGACTGGGAATCCAATAATCTTGTGATGGCTGCACTGACATCTCCTCCTGCTGCTACTAAAAAAGCTTGTAAGTTTGCTTCAGTTTAAGAAATCGACTGAGCAGAGCTATTCCAGATGATGCTGCATCTGACTTAGAGATTTTACATCTGTATCTGAGGCACAGGCCCACAGTATTTTCTGAGTCAACTGTTGGTGTCCAGGTTCCGTAGTTGCTGATGAAAGACTTGTGTTTCCACCAGGTGCAGAGCTATACAGAGCAGCTCCTGTCAGCCTCCAGTGTTTCCCAATCTTCCTAGGTCAAGAGTAAATATTGATATGAGCCCTAGGGCTTCTGTTGCATCCTAGATGAGTTACTGCATCTCGATCCTTGGGCAGAAGGTAAATAAAAGGTTCTGCCTAAGGTATGGATTTTCAAGTATCTGTTACAATAAGTTCTACACTCCTGGTGTACTAACCACAACAGCCCCTACTCCAAATTGCAAATCTCACATAGTAGTTAATATTCTGTCCAGCAGGGCTGGACAGTGGTGATCTCTAGGTCTTTGGGGTGACTGATAATCTGGGAGTCTCTAGTTGGGGGTCACCACTGCTCTTGTTTCTCTCAGTCATGGTGGGTAGCAGAGGGAACTCAAGGCCACCCACCTTTCCACTCACAACCTTATTCCAAACTAGAATCCCTATCAAACTGGAAAAGGCACAGAGAACAATGGGAGGTCTAAACCGTGTGACTTGATGCAAATTAGTTTGATTCAGTTTCCTAATCTGGAGAGGGATGACAATAGTGATAGCACCTACCTCCCAGGGTTGTTGTGGAGTCACATGATTGTGAAATGTTTTAACACAGTACCTGGCAGGCAGGACACACTGTATAAATGTTAACTATTCTTATTTCTTTAATTGAATGTAATTACTCCATACTGGGTTTTAGATTTGATTGGTATAAAATGCCAAAGGTGATAAGATGAACGATTTTCTATGTAAGGTTAATTTGGAAACGCATTCGACTGAATTGATATTATCTGATCAATAATAAATTTTTGTTTCATGTTACAAACTCATAATACTGTCTATGCTGTTGTTATCACATTTCTACATTTTCTTACATTGTGAAATCTGGTAAAGCATTGTACCAGAAATGTTGTTAGAAAAGCATTTTCTCTTTTAATCTGAATGTTGTTAAAATGTGAATTGAGCTGTTAAGATAATGTGGTAAAAAATGTTTGAAAACTTCAATATTTAATGGCATATATTTGCTTTAAAGTGGATAATGATCCTACGGTTTGGAGGAAGTACCACAGGCCCCTTACTTTATCCTTACCTGTGAGGTTCCTTGGAGACTTTTATCAGACCTGCTGACCACCTGCTGAACTCTGAGACACCAGGACCACTCCCAGTCAGACTGGGAAAATTTAACTGTTGGCCAACAGTAAAGAGTAAGTTTCCTCTAAGATCATTTAGCTACCACTAATGAAAACTGTGAAACTGTTGATAATTATTATGTAGTGTGCCAACGTAGTAACAACAGACTTTAGATCTGGAGGTTTAATTCTGCCTTAGGGGCTCATCGCAATATAGATATGTTCCTCTGGAAACTTTTAGCAGCCAGCAAATTTTCTGGGCATCGTGAGTCAACACTGGATATGTAAAACTCCAGAATGGGATTATCTTAAATTTACAAATGGACACATGAAACATCCTTGTGTTTGTGCTCATTTTTAACTATTACTAGAACAGGAAAGGAATGATAACAATTATAGCCTGACCCCAAGCTGTGATTAGTGAAAGTTTGCTATTTGAGGCAAAATCTGATCTTGTTCTAAGTTTTTATTTCAGGTATGACTGTCGGGATTGTTTTGAGGCCAATAGTCTACCCATTCAAGAGAGATGACGTGTTGTACGCCCAAAGGGAGTATTGTCTGAGGACTGCTATGGGAAGGGAGGTCTGTCCCTGGAAAACGTTGAGGAGATATCTGGCTTTGGCATAGGCAAAGGTAGGTGCCTCTTGATTTCATTTTCCCCAATTTCCTGTATTTCCTTTCTGAACAGAAAATTTTCCCACCTAGTTAATTCTGAGCCTGGCTTTTGAATAAATGTAAAACTCTGCTGCATGACTGTTAACTATGCTCTTGCCTAGAATCAAACAGAACTAAGGGAGTTCTTCCCATGATGGCTTGTGTCATCAATCTGTGCCCTTGCCGGAACAGTCCTGATACTGCCATAACCATGTCCCTCTCTTCCTTTCATAGTAAATTTCTGTTATCAGGGCAGGTGAACAGTGGAAGTTTGTCATTGAACGGATTAACGCTAAAACATCTGAGTTACCATAATAGGACACAGTACAAAAGAGCTCATTGCTGTTAACTGTTATTTATTTATTTACCTATGTAGCTAGGTAGTTCTCAATAGTTATATATTTATGCATAAGTACCACATTCCTTAAAGGTGATAGGAAGATAATTTGTATGCCCTAAAAAGGGGGAAAGGGAAAAGATACAAAAGTTTTTTGTTTTGTTTTTTTTTTAATTTAATGGAGTTGTAAACTTTGGGAATGCAATGAGATCAAACTGTTTTATCTAAGATACAGGACATAAAACATACCAAAATATGTCTAATGGAACAGAGAGGCCTTTGGGTATGTTCTGGTAATAAACCTCAAAATCAGATTATGATTTTTACATATGAAATTGCATTGATAACTATAAAGAATTTTAAATCATTTACATATGAAACTGCATTGATAACTATAAAGAATTTTAAATCATCTTTTCTTCCTTACTTTAAAGTATCTGTGAGATAACAGCAGAGGAAAGGAGAACCCATTTACAAAACAGGTTCCCTTCCTTAAGCCAGTAGATTACACTGTTTCAGGTGAATCTGTTGTTGTTCAGTCATTTCAATTGTGTCCAACTCTGTGGCCCCATCTGGGGTTTTCTTGGAAGAGTTACTGGAATGATTTATCATTTCCTTCTCCAGCTCATTTTACAGATGAGGAAACTGAGGCAAACAGGGTTAAATGCCATGTGTCACATAGCTAGTAAGTATCTAATGGAAGATTTGGATTCAATGAAGATGAGTCTTCCTGACTCCAAGTTTGACACTCATCAAATGTGTTACCTAGCTGCTCAGTGAATTATGAGTTCCTAATTTGTTACTGTTCTTATAGCTCTGTTATTAAAAGGATTAGATTCCTACAGCTGAGTTAGTTCTTGTCACGTGAACAAAGACTGGAAAAGCAAATGTGGAAGGCTGTACTAAACTGTAATGTACTAAGTCTTGTTACTGGCAGATGTTAGCAAAATTACCTAGGAACCTTTGCAAGTGACTTGGAACCAATGAAACAGGTCTTCCAGAAGCTCTTTGGGAGCTTCCCTGAAGACGACATCTATTCTAGAATGTCCAAGGATTCTATGGACTAGATGACTACACAGGCCATCTGGGACTCAAGATGGAATGCATCGATCAAATATACATCAGAAGAGGTTTAACAGGTTACAAGGAAACTTGACAATTATTGTATTACTTTGGCCTTTTGTTTCATAGTGTTTACGTTTACTGGGTTTTCAGTGACTTTGGAAATACGTAAACCTCCTCTCTCTAACTGGTACATCATGAATCATCTAACTGGTTTTACCTAGGGAGCCTATGTAACACAGTTTATCTCTTTAAGGGATATATGAGATTGTGACTCTGGTTATCTAAGTTTGTTCAACTTTTAGGGCATTTAAGGAAACAGGATTGTGATTTGCGATACTCATGGCCACAGTACACTCATTTCCTGTTATAATTTTCAGGCCCCTAGCTTGTAGACACTAGTTGTGTGCTGAAACTCATCTAAAGTGGCCTGATATACTTCCTCTGGCTTTATTTTATCTGTGCATCAGACTAAGGAGGTAATTATACATATTTCCTTTTGAAATGCTTTTCTGGCACTCCCTCCCCGTCCCATTCAAGCAAGAACTTTCCGCACAGGACATACATCTCTATCAGGAGGAGATACCTCTGTTGCTTCTTATATATAGGAACAATAAACCAGGCTGCAAGGACTCCATGATGTAGGAGTGGAAGGATAGACTAGATCTGCATTTAGACTTTTCAATACAAGAATTTCCAGCAGACCAATGGAACTCAGCCCTCTTGGGAAGGTCCATTCCAGGTACTGTTGACCTCAAGACTAATCAAAATCAAGGGAAAGAATTCCTGGTTATGTAATTCTCATGTGAAACCTACCCCCAGCCCACACTGTTTCATAACGTTTCTGTCCGTCCGAGTTGTGCTGTTCTCTTGGTGGCCTGATCCTTCTCTCTCTACTCCTCTCAGGAGGCTGGAAAAGACTTAATGTAGTCAGTAATCTTCACTGGAGGGGAAGGAGGAGTTAGGTCATGCTTTATATCACCTCAAAGCTTCAGAGCCTCATGAGGGTTGGGTTTGCAATCATATACATCAAGGGAACCTTGGCTCGTGGACAGTCCTTCCCATTATGGATTCTGAAACCATTCTGCAACTCACGAGGATTGCTGGAGGTGGGCTGCAGGTCTCAGGACACAGTGAACCCCTTTGACTCATGGGCCCCCTTTCTCCTTTAATGCTGGCTAAATATACCCAGAGAAAAATAACCCCACTGGGAAGCAACTCAAGCTACTACCTTTGCTGAAATAGAAAATAGTAAATTCTTTGTACATTCTACCACACCTTAGAAGAGAGTTGGAATATTGCACTACCGGTACTGACCCCTTGTCTATATTCCCTGATATTTGTTAAGCAGAAGAAAGGGATTAATGTCACTTTGGCTCTAAATGATGTAGTGAATCATTCTCAAACTGTCCAGTTTCCCAGTGTCACTAAAGCAGACCCTTTCCTGTGTGCCACTGCACCAGCATAAGCACCACCTCCAATAACAGAGCATGCTAAATTATGGTTTTCCTGGCAACCTGACCTTTAGTGGCTTCATAGCTGGCTCCTTCACTGAAGGCATTTAGGGGGTTGTCTCTAACCCCGCTGAGACTACCTCAGGGTGGTCAGGCCCACTTAGATCATCTACAAAATGGCTTTCCACTCCATCTGAAGCCCCCTGAGGACCAGTGACTCCAGAACAATTTGTATGTGGTGACAAAACTTTATTGCTCCCTTCCCCTTAATTGGATTGGGACATGATTTGGCTCCACCAATAAGAGTTTTAGTAATACTATAAGACTAGTGGGAAAGAAATCTGCTTAAAACCTAGGGGCATAGTGGCTTGAATGTAAAAACAAAAAGAGAGAGAAAAGACCCTGGCTAAAGGGGATGTGGCTACAATCCAAAACCTTGTAAAACTACATGGAAAGGAAATGGAGTTCCTCTGGTACATAATTCCATATACTGGGTCTTTGCATTGGATCAGGCTGCTAGGAACCTCTCACCTGAAACTGGGAAACTCACCTCAGCCACAAGGGAGTTGTCCTTTCTCCTCCCTCCAAATTGAGGTAGATTCATTAGCACAAATGGTCTTACAAAATTGTATGGTCTTACTTAGACCTTTTATAGCTTCACAAGGAGAGACCTGTGCCATGATCAATCAGACTTGTGTATCATACATTAATCAATCAGGAGAAATAGAAATTAGCCTTTAACAATTTCAACAAGTTACAGCAGAAACACAACTACCAATCCCCCTTAAACTCTGGTAGAATCCCTCTTTTTTATTCTCTTGGCTGCAGGGAAATGGCCTGGTAATGAGCCTTGGTAAATGGTCCCTTATTGTCCTCTGTCTTACAATTCTTCTTAGACTTTGCATTACTTGATGTATTAAAGTCTGTTCCAGTTTATTCCTGGAGAGGCTGATGTTAGTTCACTCAGCTGACTATGACTGTGTTAAAAATCTTATAGAATTGACTTACACAAACTGAGAAAACCAAACTGACTTCATTTTATAGCATTACCAACATATTATACAGCTGCTAGAGTTATGTCTTATAACTTCAGGGAAGTCATTTATCACTGTACTGCCATTTTGTAGATGTAGGAATTGCAACCCATCAGGGTCCCCAAACTCTGGAAAGTCCTTGACACAGTAATTGTACTTTACTATTAAAAACCTTTATAAATCTCTCTTCAGCATTCTTGTGCTCCTGAGAGGACCCTAGACACAATCTGTTCTGCAACTGCATGCCTGAGGACTTAGTTTCCTCAGTTATCATAAAACTGTTCACAACAGCACAAAAACATAAAGCAACAAAGGCAGCAGGTAATAAGAAACAATGAAGAGGCCAAGAACATACTGAGAAGCACCGAGTCAAGTGTAAAGGCATCAGACATGTTAGTCGGATTTGGCACACACCAGCCAAGGTACTCCGTTTTCCTCATCCTTAGTTTCTTTAGCTGTACGGTGACAACCTACCTTAGAGGGCTGTGGTAAAGGAAGTGTTTCATAAACTCTTAAGTGTTACAAAAACATCCTGTTATCTTTACACCTCAATACAATGACAGAATAAAATTTTGGACTTCCTGATAATATTTTTAAAGGCTTATCTGCCATTCCACTGACCCAGAAATATCCAGCCAAGCGACACCATGGAAAGCATGTAGGACTTAGAATTCAAATATTTCCTCAGACACTTACTAGCTGTGTGACCTTGGGCAAGTCTTTCTTTGCTTCAATTTCCTCATCAGCTAAAGGAGGGGACTGAATTTAATGGCTTCCAATGTCTCTTCCAGCTCTAAATCTATGATCCTATGATCCCTGCCATGTATCTCAGGACTCTTAGGCTGCTTGTAAAAAGTCTAATGAGCAAGATCTTGCTCTGTTCCTCCTGTGGGTACTACATAGTAGTGTATCTCCTTCTTTACTATTTAGGAGCAGATACTTAACAACCTACCTATATGCCTCCCTTACAAGGAGGGCACAATGTGATCATATGAACTAC
The DNA here is from genome assembly GCA_028658325.1 of Potorous gilbertii. Lineage (NCBI taxonomy): Eukaryota > Metazoa > Chordata > Mammalia > Diprotodontia > Potoroidae > Potorous > Potorous gilbertii. The sequence continues at coordinate 43,428,387 of CM053769.1, read as the reverse complement.
ATACCCTACATACACTGAGTTCTGTGCCCTGCTCCCCTGACTCCCAATACAGAATGGCTCTGCTAACTGCCTGAGCAAGGCCAAGATCAGAGATTCCTCTACAGTTATCCATGACAGGTAGTCTTCCAACTTGTGCCCAGATACTTTTAGGGATGGGGAACTCACTAACTCTTGAGGCTGTCCCCTAGTTATCTGGAAGTCCTTCTTATATTGCATGGAAAGTCCTCACTCTGTAGGCAGGCATCCCTTGTCAAACTGAATGGGTCTACTGCCTTTTCCACATGACAGCCCTGATTTAATAGTTGCTCTAATTTCATTCAAGAGACAGGTGAACTCTGAAGGAATGAGTGTGTGGGAGTGCCAGGTGGACAGAGGAGGGTAGTGGCTGCACTATGATAGCCAGCCATCATGTGTTTCAGTTGTGGATTCACTCCCCCACCTGAGGCTAACCCAACCTACAGGAAACTTTAATGCCTTGAAACAGGGTAATGGAATCTTGTAGCTTTGCTAGTAGGCTTACTACCAGCTACACATTTTTTAAAAGTCCCTGTGAGAAACAAAGAATTATAAAATAAATCAAGTCAGCAGTTTTTATAATTTGCTGGGAAAGTTCGTTCCCCAAAGTAAATAGCTGCTTACAAGGTAATTTATAATGTCAATTATACAGTCAGGGAATTTCCTCATGAACATGGAAAAATGTTTCAAAGCAAGTAAAGAATATAATCAGTAAGGATTCTAAATTTCAAGATTTCTTAAGTCATTAAGACATTCCCCTGGAACACTCAAGTTATATGCTTTCTTCAAATTCCTTTCATGCACTCTTCCGCTTTAAACCTTTCATTGGTTCCCTACTACCTAAAGCAGAAATGTCAAACACAGAAATACTCCCTACTGATGGCAAACAAATGAAAATACAACAAAACATAGATAATGTAACTGTGTGGTTTTCTAAGTCAATATACAGCCAGTAGGGATTAGTATATAGGATTTAGCGCCCCTGTTTCTCTTTGAGTTTGACACCACTGGATTAAAAGATAACGACTAACAATCAAAGCCCTCCAAAAATCTGGTGTCATGATAACTAATGCTGCAACCTTCTCTCACATCACCTATCCTGTCACACAGTCATATTATCACTTCTGGCAAGCTGGACTGTTCATCCTGTTTTGATTATCTTTGTTTGGGGACATGAATCCAACAAATAAAACTAAGAATTATCCTCGATTCCACAAATAAATCCCATGTTTTCCCACTTCTCTAACTTTTCTTAGGCTAATCCCTATATCAGGATGCCTCTCCCAACAATCTCTGGCAAACTCTTATCCACCTTTCAAAAAAAACCCAACTTAAATACTCCTTCCCTGGTGAAGCCTTTACTGATTCTCGCATCTGAAAGTGATCTTTCATTCCCAGACATAATATCATATTTTGGGTGTACTTCTCTTATGTACCTTCCACCTGACACTGTGACAGTTAATTAAACCACGAAGGACTATATTTTAGTTATTTTTGTCTTTTCCCCACAACGAGCAATTTTCTGCATATAACAGGTATTTAATAAATATGTGGTGAATTGAACTGAAAAGCCTTCTGAAAAGAGGCAAATCCTTTTTGCCTTAAAGACTATTCGTTATAAATATAATTATCAATTTGGCCAAGATGACTGCCTGAATAGGGAATGAATAACAAGCTTACACAGAGAAAGCCAGTGAGACAGTATAGAAAGTGACATCTTCCACTTGAGTTACACAAAAAGTCTGCTTCAAAAGCCTGCCAGCCAGCTCAAGAAAATAAGTCAGAACCTTCCCAGCATAAGACAAGGGCCAGATACACATGTATCACATAGGGCTCTTCGTCTAGAGGCAGCCAGAGTAGCAGGTTCCCCTGAAAAAGCCCCAGGATGGTCAGAAGACACCAGGATGATTCGAACCCCAAGGTGGTGATGTTGGAGTACTGGCAGAGAGGCAGACAAAAGCAGGCAAGGAAACATTAGGAAAGACCCAAATGGGCCAGAAGCTCAGCAGCTCCCAGGGGCTCTGAGGGTCCCTAACTCTCTGCTCTGAGACTCTCTTGAGAATCCTGAAGAACCAGCATTCTGAATCTTAAATTCCCAAGGGTGGAGATCAGTGGGCCAAGTAACTAACTCAGAGTTAGAACAAGTAAAGCTAAGTAGACCACCAAAAAGTGTAGCAGGGGGCAGATCCTCAGTCTAGCACAAAGTCCTAATTCAGGAACTGTAGCTGAAGAAATGAGTGCACTAATAAAGACACCAAACAAGAAAAGAACTTTCTATAGCTCTAGAGAAACTCAAAAACCCAGCCCAAGAGAAAGCACTCCATAATAATTAAGCAAAACTTTTCCATGACGACTACATGAATGTTAGAAGAAGCGAGGCAAAACAGTTTCTAAGATGAAATAAAAGCTCCGGAGGAAAGAATCAGGAAAGGAAACAAAAACAGTACACCTTACCCAAATAACAGACTCCCTGAATACCAGAATGGAGCAAACAGAAATCAATGACTCCATAAAACAGGAAGAAATATTAGAACAAAATCAAAGGACTGAAAAATAAAAGAAAATATAAGGTACCTGAAATCTTGAGCTTCCATATTTAAAAAAAAAATACACTGTAAACATCTAGAAAGAAGTTCAAGAATCAATGAACCGTAAGCTAAGATTACATAAGACTTAGGAGCACTGACTACAAAGGAGAGGAGGCACTGGGATACAGCCAAGAATAACTTACCCTGCCCTGCAAAGTTAAACACAATCCTCATGGGAGGTAGGGAAGGCAAGGAACAGATTTCTGAGGGAAAAAAGGACTGACTTTCAAACATTTTGAGTGAAAAGAACAGAGCTCAACAGGATTTTTAAAAATACAAATCCAAGAGTTCAGAGAAAACTAGAAAGTCAAATTTACTTGAACAATTAGAGGGATCTCTATGATAATGCAGTGCTAACGTTCAAATAGAGGAAAAAGGAATATATGTCACTTTAAATCATAATATCTTCAAAAGATATTAAGGGAGTCAAACTTAAAAAAATATCTAGGGGCAACTGGTACTGTTCTGGGAATTTTAAGAGGAGAAAGGTAAGGGGGAGGGGGTAAAAGGAATGCAGTAGTAGAGAAAGGAGAAAGAAGATAGTAGAGCCTGATTTTTTTTTTATAATTGAAGTGTAGGAGAAAAAAAGTATAAAAACATTGGCAAGCAGGGACAGAATGGGATGAGCCTCACTCGTATCTGAAACAGACAAAACAGTGCTGAACACAAAAAAAAAACACAGGGAGTTTGGTGTAAAAACACAACCAAGTCAACAAGTAGGGATAGAGCACAGTCAAGGAGGAAACAGTCATAAACAAAACAAGTCTCCTAATCCTGAAGGGGGTATTAAAAGAGAAGTTAAAAAGAAAAGTGAAGAACAGGAATCTAACTGAGGGGTCCATCAGTTAGGGAACAGCTTAACGAACTGAAGTATATAAATAAAATGGGGTGATGTTGTGAAAGAAATAATGGAAGAGATGATTTCAGAGAAATCTGGTTAGGACGGCTGACGAAGAGTGATGGACAACTCTGCAAAGACAAACAATTCGAAAGCTGTGAGGGCTCCAATGGATGGGGATGCAGTGACTCCGGAGAAGCCAGGCTGAAGCATATTATGCACCTCCCGAAAGAGAGGGGAGGGACTCAAGCTATAGAAAGAGAAATGGTTTTTGGACACGGTCCCTGGGTGGATTCACTTTGCTTAACTATGCTCATTTACTGCAAGGAGGATTATTTCCTCTCTGCTTTTAGCTGGGAGGTGGGGGTGAAGTTAAAGCAGGGAGGAGGGGATACAAAAAACAAGCACACCACTAAAACGTTTTTTAAAATGCACAAGATAACAGAAGTTCAGAAAGGAAACACAGACAAGTGAGCAGAACAGTTTTGAAAGTAATGTATTTTTAAAAAATAAAACAATGCATGAAATGGAGATTTACAGTTTCATATAAAATTCTCTGTTCTGTTGTGAGTAGGAAATACTTTGGAAGGTGAGAGGGATTTAAGTTCAGATTAAAGAGCCAAAGATAGATTAGACAGACAACAATCCTATCTTCATTGTGTACCTCGCTGCACTCCTCCATGCTCTCCTACAGGATCATTTCACCCCTGAAACTTATACCTCCTCAGTACTCCCCTGTCCTGCAGCAGCTTCTCCCCTTCTGACTGGAGAGGGTGGACAGTGGAAAGCTTCTTCCAAATTCTCCATCTAAGGAGGGTGCCCAGGTTAGCCATGTCTCCATTTCCCACCCTGCTGCACTCAGGATTTCATCACTTCCTACCCTGTCCCCATCTCCCTATCTCCCTTTGAAGCTTCTTTTCCTGAGCTACCTTCCTCTATCAGATTGCGAGCTCCTTGCCGGCAGGAACTGTCTTTTACCTTTAGTATCCTCACAGCCTAGCAAAGTTCCTGGCACACAGCAGGCACTTAATAAATGCTTATTGGCTGACCAGGATCAAATGAAATAATATTTATAAAGCACTTAGAACAATGTCCAGCACACAATAGGAGCTATATAAATGTTTATTCCATCCCTTTTCTAACTAATTAGTCACTTATTGTCCTACTCGTTATAACCTGAGTTGTTTTTTTTTTATAACTTCTCTAATAGTATTTGACAGAGAGGCTCACTCACATTCAGCAGCTGCAGAGCCTCAAAGCTGAAGGGTCATACGTGATAATGTGTCAAATTAGGGTTTAAAATTTAACACACCATTATTTGCAAAGGAAACCTGCCTATCAAAGGTAAGCTTGACCCTAAAAGGAAGGAAACTCCTTGGCTTGCTAAATTTAGTCCACTCCTGAGAGAACCCTCACCTGGCATTTAGTAACATCTCAAAAGTTTAAGCGCTGTACAGAGGAAAGGTCCCTTTTTCATTATAACTGCCTCTGGCTCTAATTCTTACAGCACGTATAAACCTAGATGTCCTAGAACTCTGATTACCATTAAAAGCACCCATCTGACTGTCTTTACTATGATTTTCACTTCATTTTATAACACACTGGCCGTGTTTCTGGGCCACCAGAAGCCCCATAGGAAATTTATGACATTACTCTCAGCTTTTAGCTTCAAGTCAAATTTCCAAAATATGCTATAACTTTTAAAGCAATCCATACTAAAATTCTAAGAGCATAAAATTTTTGATACGTGAAATGAGATCCCAGAATATTGGCTAATAAGTTTTGTTAACCTGCACTTTCTGATAAATGTGCCACAGTCACCCAAACAGTGAATGTTTGGCTATGTAAGGTTGAATTGTTGTCTCTGGAAATTAAACTGCTGAAAAACTATTATTTCCTGAACCAGAAACTATTTTCACAATAAATCCTGTAGAAATATGTATTAGCCAGAAACAACTGTGGAGTAATAGCGAACTCTATGTATCCGCTTACTCCGTCTTTCTGAACTTAGGAACTTTTAGGAGTTAGAAGTTGCAGGGCACTTAGGAAGCTCGTCCTAAGTGTATCACTCTGAAGTCTGCCTCTATATAACATCTTTTACTAATTAGTCATAGACTGTCTTCTGGAGTTCAGAAGAATCAATCTAATCCATTTTCTATGTTACAGGCCTTCAAATACAAAGCATTCCAAAAGTCTTAGTGCAATTTTCAGCTTTAATAGCTCAAACAGTTTTAAGCTTTTAAGCTACACTAAGACTTTTGAGACACCCTGTAACTGAAAACATTAATGTTATTAAATAAAGTCATAAAAAACAAACATTAATGTTGTTCCCATATACCTGGCCTCTCCCAAAGCCCAGTCAGATCTTCTCTGCTCAAAGTTAAATATCCTCAGGAATTTCAATAATTTTTTCATTCATCTCACCATCCTGGCCACCCTCACCCCTGACACATGCTGGTTTGTCAAAGTTTTTCCTAAAATGTGGTACGAATAACTGAACACTTATAGTCTGTCCAAGACAGAGTGAAATGGGACCACTGTTCACTTCACTCTGGCCTGTGTTCCTCTTAATGTAGCCCAAGATCACACAGTTGACTTAACACTGAGCCTAGAGTCCACTAAAATTCCCAATTCTTTACACAAACACCTAGACACCTCCCCCCACAAATTGTAATGAACAGTCCATTTCTGAGCCTACAGGTAGAGTTTTACAGTGTTCCTTATTAAATGGCATCTGGGATTCAGTTCCTTGGTCCAACTTGCTGAGATCTTGCCACTAAATGTATAAGCTAATCCTCCCATCTTTAGGTCACCCATACATTGTAACACTATGCCATCTCTACCTTCACATGTGTGATAAGTAAAAATATTGAACAAAATAGTGCAAAGGAGAGAGAGCTCTGTAACATGACATTAGAAATCTCACCTTCAGCTACCATGACCAGTGCTATTTAGTGCTAAAATAAACTACGTACTTCCAACAAGTCTTTATAGTAGGCTGGCTCACTACACAGGATCTACGATCAGTCAGTTCTAGCACTCTAAGGAATACCAGTTACACAGGCGAACTACAACTGGACAAACATAGCAGCAGCACTAGCTATAGGGGAAGTTTGGGTTAGGGGTGAGGTATTTCTGGGGGAATTTCTAGGGCAGCTGGAGCTCACCATTACATTTAAACTTAATCTGAGTCATTCATATCGTAATCCGTCTCCTCATCTTCACTCTGGTTCAGCATGCACCATGTAGCAAGTACAGAGAAGGGATGAGGGGAGAAAAGACAGCAAAGTTTAGTCAACAGCCATGACCCTGGAATACAATTAGTCAACATATAAGAGTGTTCTTTGTTATTCAAAAGCTGGGGTGCAGCAGTAGTGCCTGAGATGTTCCCCAATTTATAAAAGAAAGGGATGACTGAAAATTGAAGGGAAGTGAAAACAACTTTTTAATAGAAGTACTTCTTTCTGTTTTCCATCATGCACAGAACAACTAAACCACCTGTGGAAGCCTTAGTAATGACCAGTTTTTAGAATCAACACACTCATATGAATCACCTGCTCAAAATGCCCCCAACTTCTTCTTACAGCAAAATGAAAGCTTATGTAGGCACAGACTGGAGAAGGGTTTTGTGGGTACAGGGTTGGCTCCTGTAACCTACCTTTTTATAAAATAAAATAACATTTCAAATACATTGATACAAACACATTGGCCAATGAAGCCAAGATAACTGTTTCTCTTTCTAATGTAAGTCAGGCAAGGTTACAGCTATAGTTATATAAATTTACAGTTATAAAATAATTACAGTTATATAAAATTACAGTTTTATAAATTAAAAAAAGATTTTCTCAGCATTAGTCTTCTCCCATAAGGAACTTAAATTTATCGCTTTTCCCCAAAATTCAAGAAAATACTTTGTCAAATTAAAACTGAAGGGTTCATTCAAATGCAATTATCAAGGACAAATGTGAGGAAAGCAGAATTAAAACAGGAGTGAACGATAACTTTTTATATTAACAAAGAAGCAAGAAAACATATAAATTTCAAAACACTATAGAAATTTTAAGGTGTAGGATTTCCTCAGCTCCCCATTTGTGCAAAAGAAGTTCAAGAAATCCACCTTCCTTTCTGAGTTAACTCTGGTCATGAACTAGCAACTTTTCCTAAGTCCTAGAATGTGCTTGTTATGGCTGATGCCCTAATGTAGCAGAGGCTCCAGGATACTGTTCACAAAGCTTATTTTTGGATTACAAGTTATTTTTTTAATGGCATAAAAATGAACTTGGTTCACACCTTGGGGCCTCTTAACAACTGCTCCCATCCATTTCACAGTCAGAAGCCACCTAAGCTGAGCATGTGCGAGAGAGAGTGAAAGAGAGCAAGAGAGAGAGAGAGAGAGAGAGAGAGAGAGAGAGAGAGAGAGAGAGAGTGAGAGAGTGTGTAGGGGGAAAGAAGAGGGGAGAAGAATGTATTTTAAAGATTTCAAGTAAAACACATCTTTGTTTACTAGCACAATGTACATATTAACATCCTTACAATGGTTCAATGTGGAAAAAAATGAATCCTTTTAACTGTGAACTTTGAAAATTTCTGGAAGCATACCATCCTAAATCCAATCCAAGAAGGAAACAAAAGAAGACAGAGCAGAGCGCTTTACCTGGTCATCACTTGTTCTTCCTTCCAGGCCTCCCAGAGGAAAGTGGCCTCAATACTGGAGCAAATTAACATCAGCCCTTAAAAGCAACTGAAGGACTTCAAATAGGTTACTGGGCTCTCCTCCACTCTCCAGTAACTCCAGGAAAATAGTACTGAGTAACTCAGTAAGGGAACAGCCTCATTAGACACCATTTACTGGAACTGGCCTTGCCTAAAACTCTAACTGGTCAATATAGTTGTGAACAGCAAACAAACAGCTAGGGCACATGGGGACCAAGAAGGTCTCGGGAAAACCTAAAGGCAGTTCACAAAGATAGTTTCTAAACAGACTTCTAACCACATACAAAAAGCCACAAAATTTAAAATTTTGAGATGACATGCCAGCTTTTTAATAGTATAAATACAGTATTGGTTCAAATATAGGCAGCATTTTCCCCTTAATTAGCATGTACAAAAAAATTCATGACCTATAATTTACCTATCTATGCAAAATTTTAGCTTTCAAAAACTTTTCCTGTTGGGATTAAGGAATAAAGATAACCACTGGTCCGTAGGATTTCTTATACTAAAGGGAAAGTTCACAGTTCAAATCAAATATCAATTCAAATATCCTGAGCTTTTAGCTCATGCTGTTTTTGTGTTCCTTGGAATCTCTTCCCCCTCCTAACCTTCTTGTAAAATCTTACCCATTCTTTAAGATCTAAGGTACATTATATCTTCATGAAACTTTCTATGTACTTCAATCCAAAGTTTTATCTCCATTCTCTGAATTATTTTTGCACTTATTGACTATAGCAAATCTTCTGGCATGTGAATTACTGCCTGTTTGATATGTGTAAGACATCTCCTCAGCAAGACTAAGTTCCTTGTAGGAAATGCTTCCACTACTGCTAATCCTAAACACAGAACTATAAAAGCAACATGTGTTGATTCACCTCAGACTCAAATGTGTTCTCTGTGTACTTGGCCAAATGGAAAAATAAAACATCTCAATTCCATAGTTCTCTGCAAGAAGTATCATGAAACAGGCTCATTCTAGACTCCACTAACACCAGGCTATATGATAACCCTTAAAATTAAGGTTACCAATTCCAACTTTCTGCCCACTGGATGAGTAAGACATTTAAAAAATAGGTGGTCATCCAATCTCTAACTTGAATACCTCTAGTTATAGGGGACTCACTGGAGCTACCCATGAGGCAGAGCACACCATCTTTAGAGAGCGGTAATTATATAAATGGAAATTTACAGAGGATTACAGGGAAGGGCACAGACTTAAAATAACTGCCTATTTACAGCAGCTAGTACTCACATACAATACTATAAGCATATGCTAATGATATATGTAAGGCTCTATGGGCAACAAACAAAATGCCAAACTTTTGTACAAGTAAGTCTAGCTTGCACAGTTTGCCAACCATTTTGCTGGTTTTCAGGTACAAAAGAGATATCCTTCAGCCCCTAAGGTAAAACGCTTACAGACTTCTAATGTTATTTACAGAAATACATCCTATATTTCCCTGTTATACATTCTCACTGATTTAAGATCTGCCCACAGAAACAAAGGGAACTCTTACCAAGTGAGAAAGCACTGCAGAGTTTTTGCAAAACCCATGTCTACCTATGTAAACAAATTTGGAAGATTTATTTCTAGAGCTAACTGAAATGGGAGCTAGAAGTTGACAAAATGGTGCAATAGAACAAGCTCTTGACCTGTATCTTAAAGGGTCAGGAATCTTAGGTTCAAGTCATAGCTTTACTATTAACCAGTGGTATAAGGCATTTCCTTTCTCTAACCTCAGATTCCTCATCAATAAAATGGTCAGATCACTATTTGCATTACTTCACAGATTTTTTGTGAAGATCAAAGAGGTAATGAACATAAAACAATATGTAAATACCAGTTACTACTAACATGAACAGATAGATAAGAACACTTCTCCAAAGCTTAGGAAAACTGCTATCTTGTAAAAATTGTAACAACTATATGGTAATGGAAAAGCAGAACATAAGTGGACTAGTTACAGATTGGAAAGGTTGGCAATTAAATGATAACAGTAAGATGAAATAAAGCTAATGAAATGTGAAAAAAATGTATTTTTAAAAATTAGTACTTTATGAGAAACATCCTTGTGTAATGGACAGAGAGCTGGTCCTCAAAGTCAGGAAGACTTGGGTTCATGTTCCACGAATGGCACATCCTGGCTGTATGAGAATGGGTGAATCATTAGAGCACCTCTCACTATTCTAGGTAACATTCCTAAAGGAAAAGATGCAGGGAAGAGGCAGTGCTCTATCCCAGTGCAATCATATGTTCCTACAATAAGTATTCTCACAGGCCATCATGAGAGTTACGACTCAGGCACTTCTTTTCAGTAGACTATAAAAACACTGTTATGGAGTGATGGCCGCGGGGATTAGTGATGGGGAAGAATACAAGTGCAGCACTTCCGTTTACTCCAAGACCTTCAGAGATTTGTGCCTACACAGATGCACCCTCTCTCCAAAAGATACAGACCATAAGTCCTCCCCATGTGGTCCACCTTCTGGTAATGACCTTTTGGCACTGAATGACCTTTCCCTCCCTCTTTCTCAATGACCTACCTTTGCCTTTTCGCTGGGTTCACTGGTTGTGCCATAAGAGGTATTATGCAACTCCTTGGAGACAACACAAAGAAATTCAGCTTGGTCTTCATTTCCATAGTTATAAGATGAACCAATACTGACCAGCTAGAAGAAGATAAACAGTGGGTGATATATCAGTAGAAAAAGAAATTCTTCCGTTTCCCTTTACCTTATCATTGACCAATTTAATGACCTCTGCCCCCAGGAAAAACTCAAAGCTGACTCACAACCCTTGGAGACTTCTGCTATTGGGTCAAAATGACTTTCCAGGGTAAGGTGTAGGGGGTAGCCCTGTCAGCTAGTCAACACTACCAGGAGATCAGATTATACAGTTTATTTAAAATCTACCTCAAGTAGATGGAAAAATCAATGAGAAAGGATGCTTTTGAGAAGATATTTTTTAATGAAGTCATGGAAAACAACTTCTTGAAGGATACACACACAAACTCCCCCTTTGCAGGGCCACATCATTTATTTTTCACATGTCAGGACATGCTCTTTCCCTCATCGGAACATTCAGCTTTCTAATTATCTCAATTTTTCTAATTGGACCAGGAGGAGACCATTCAACATCACAAGGGAGATTGGGGAGGAAGGACAAAAAGGATGGGGATAAAAGCAATGAGAGGAGTTTTAAATAATCCAGCCATTCAGCAATCAGGTTCAGGGCAGCAGCTGAGCCACACCCCTAAGCAAGGCAATGCCATCCAAGCAGTAGACCTAGGAGGCTGCTCCAAAACGTGAATATTACACAAACAAGTTCTATTTGTTCTGCTTTTGGCAAGGCATCGCTGTAGAACTTTCTGAGTTTTCTAGCCCCAAGGCCAAAAAATACAGAGGAAATCAAAGAATAGTTTACCCAAGGATTCGAAGAATAAGATCTATCAGTGATGTCACCAGTGTATGCCTTCACTTAAGAGTTGATGGGGTACAGAAGGAAAAGGAAGGAACAGGCAGTCAGGAACCCCAGGTTCAAGTCCTGGCTCTCTCGTGGTAACTTAATATGTGGTCATGCGTACACTAGGACCTCAACTCTGGGCCTCACTTTCCTCTTCCACAAAATAAGAAAGTTGGACCACACAATTTCCTTTTAGTTCTAACATCTTATGATTCTATGAAGCTGCAATGAATCTTTGGCTGAGATGTAGCATAAGAAACATTAGTGTAGAAAAACTCACCATGCTGAAAACCTTTCCATATTTTCCTTTAAAGTATGGGCATCAGGAAACAATTCTGAGCCACATAAAAACAGTGAACTATTTGCACCAGGGGTCTACACAATCCATCAGACAACTTTTTCATTTTTATAACCCCAGTTCCTGGCACTCACAATAGATATATGATGAATAACTGTTCAATTAAGCTGAATTTATGTTCTGGGGCAGAAAAAAACCTCAGATGGGAAGAAACACCCAATGGAAGTAAATCACACCTCAAGCATAAATTTGTGGGCTTCCCGCTAAGCCTTGAGAGCACTGGCCTTAAGTCAGACAGTACAGCACCCTAAGTCACTTCTGTCATGGGAACCCATAGAGAAAAGAAGTTATTTTCTCAGTAAATTTACTTCTACAGGTCAAAGCATAAGCACAGATTTTGCCCTAAAACTAAGGATATGTCCTTAAACTAGTTTCAGAAAAAAACCTGGCCTAGATCCATTTTATAGACAAAAATAAGCCTCGTCAAAGGATGAGAAGAACTGCATATTAAACACTAAGCTTGCAGCAAGAATCAGCAGCACATCTGCTAAGCTTCAGAGTGGGCTAAAAGGGCCAGGTCCTCCAGGGTAATCAATTACACTTGCATTATGCACATGCTAAGTGGCGTAGAAGAAGGGGAGCCAGTACTGAAAGTGGTCATGACACAGGAATACTTAAGTCCATCAGTAACTAAAACCAATACTTCAATGGCAGTAAATCCATGTCCTCTTAAAGGGGCAGAAACAAAAAGCAGATGACATACAAGCTGGGTTGAAGAATGTGAAACTGTTGAACTCCACTACACTGAGAATGTGTGAAAAGAGAGTGAGACAAGCAGTGGGAAGAACAGGCAGGGAGCGAAGCATCTTAGTGAGCTCTCCTTTTCTTTGAGGAACTGCAGTTAAAATCTTGGCAAAGATACTAACTATTTTGGTGTCAGTCTTCCTTTATGCTCCTCGGAAAACCACCCCACAATCTTCTGCTTCACCTCCAAAAGGAGAGGACTGCAGGGGCAGCTGCTGCCCGAGGGGTAGCAGAGGATGAACAGCAACAAGGCCTGGGTGCAGAAGGACCTCGAGAAGTGGAGAAACCACTTCACATCCCTCAGCTAGAAGGTACCTCAGTGAAGCACCAATCTATCCATGCCAGGCAAGCATCTAGCTTTTGCTTGACTTCTTCCAGGAATAAAGAACTCATTACCTCCCAAGCTTCCCTTCCACCCTTGCCCACCTGAGGCAGCAGCAAGGATGGGTGTGAAGCTCCTCCTTACACCAAGCTGAAATCTCTCTCCCCTCAACTGCCATCTATACGTGAGGATTATGGCTTCTGAGAAAAATAGATTAAATCTATTCCCAAATAAAACCTTACATTGGAGAATACAGATGTTCTGAAATAAAGGAGGGGAGGAAAAATTTACCTATTAACCAATTTTATTATGTTCAGGATGTCTGGAATCAAGAGACTTGGGTCTAGCCTGGTTCTGAGCATGTGAAATCACATGTAATCTACAGGCCTCAATTTCCTCCTCAATAGAAAGAAAAGGTCTGAAATAGTTAATCTGCACCAACAAGTTCTACTATGCTACAATTCCTTATTCTAGTCTATGGAGGTGTCAGTTTATAAAAGATGGGGCAATTATTATGCCCCCTACCCCAGAACAGGTATAGGGGCAGGACTCTCAACATCCAAACGGTAGCTTCCCTCCTTAGTATCTGTCAATGCTTGGCCAAAGCCCAGATATTGATCTAAAGGGCCCAGAATGATGGCCCCACTCTGCCTTAAATGACAGCTCCTTAGATGGCACTTCAATCACACAGTCTTAGCTCTTCATTTCCAGGAATTACAACATTTTCAACTGAACTAATTATAATTTTTCTAAATAGACTAATATATCATTGCTGTCCTCAGGCAATGCTAGAAGGAACTGAAGAATGAGCTGGAAAGGGCCTATATAAAACCTCTGACTTGGAATTTAGAAGACAAAAACAACCTATTTCCCCCAAAAAAGTCCTATGGACAGATACCCACTGCCTTTGCCAAGATGAAGTAAAGAAAGATGCTTCAAGTGACAAGGATAATTCTCCTCCAGCTCCTGCCAAAAATCACAACAGCCAAACTGACGAGATAGCACTGTGAGAAGTGTAACATCTATGCTTAGACTCAGATTTGTCCGACCTGATTCAGAGAAGCTGATCTGGCATTCACATAATTCTGTCTTTAGAGAGAACTTCTTTGGGCAAGAAATGTGTTCATGTTTTGATATCAGATGACTAACACCATGGCTGCTGACTACTGAGATAGGTATTTTTGTTGAATTCTCTGGCTTTCTCTGAATAGCCCAGAATCTTGAAGAATATAATAAATGTAAAATCATGGAAACTGTAGATAAAGAACTCCAGCCAGAGTTTTCAACATGTTTTCAGTATGAACCTCCTTAAGACAGTTTAAATTCAAGAAGAGGATTACAGTAAGTGGGCAGTAGACAAAGATAATTTATATGCTGAGGGTAACTACGAAATAACCCCAGTCTGAGGTGGGGCTAAGTATAAAATGAGAACAAAACCACTTAACTAACAATAAGTTCATTATATTCTAGCTTCAATGTAGGTGCCCAGAAACACATGGCAGCAGAAAAGAAGGAGCAAGGGCTTTGGAGTCATTCAGCCTGGATTTCAGGCCTAGCTAAGCAAAAAATTTAAGATAATTACTCTTTGTGAATTACAGTAGGCTTCTTCACAAATAATAAATATCCATGAAAAAATCTGGAGCTTCATCAAACCAGAGGCAAAGGAAATTATGGCTTCCTTCAACCTTTTAATCCAGTTAGTAAGTCTTTTTAATATTTATAATACATCACCTTTGATGCCATAATTTCATTAACTTCTTTTTTCAGTTTACTTAATACTCATTAAATACTGTAGCTTAAAGAATATATTGCACTTCAGGCAATTTTGAAAAAAAAAAACCTGTGATTTAGATTTTGCATTGAGTTAGAATAGCCATGCCCCACCAAATTAGAAACGTTTGTACTTATAAAGGGAGTTGGACCAGAACATGCTCATCTGAAATATTCTGATCTCTGAAAAAGGCAAAGGTAGAGGTGGAGGGAGTTGAACTGAAAAGGACCATCACCAATAAGAAATTACAAGTTATCTGTTTGAGAGAGAAAAAGGAAAAAGAGTGACTACTTTTTGCCTTCTCTAAATGCACTTCTACTTCACCAGAGCATGGAAAGATTACTGCCCATTATCAAAGATACAATAAAATGGTTTTGGTGTATTGAAAGAAAGGCTCTAAATGTGAACTCCTGATTACCTAGTCTGCATGTTCTCCAAATTTCTTGGTTCTTTCTTTCCTGCTGGTCATTCTTATACATATTTCACTATCAAAGAGTTTTTAAAGCTATAAAAACGTTGTAAGGTTTTCTGTATGTCAATAAATATCTTTTTAAAAAACTATTTCACTATCAGTGCCCCAGTGCAAAACAGGAAGAAGACATGAAACCCAAACCAGCAATTCTGGTCACTTTGGGGTCAAAGAAAATTGACTAAATAGATGTTTTAGATTATTGATGGATTTCAATTATGCATCTTATTCCTGGATTAGTATGGCTGGTTACTATATAAGAATGAGTCTTGAACTACAAATAGCTCAAAATAAATAAAAATCTGCTGGAGAATGAAGAATTGACTAGAAGACACTGTGACAAGTGCCTAGAGTGGATTTAGGGAACTGGAGTTAGCAATAAGCTAACCTTGAGATGCACAAAATAGTTTTTATGGGAATAAACTTGAAGAGGAATCAACTGCTTTCTCATCAAACTAACCCATCATCACCTTCTTTTGAGCATCACTGTTTACATGATGATCATCCAGTCCAACCAGTACCTGAGCAGGAAGAGCCTCTACAACTTCCAGGACAAGAGGTCAACCAACCAGCCTCCAAATGAAACCCCTTTTCAGGAAGAAGGAACTTACTACCTCTGTCACTGTGGTTCTTTAAATGGGGAGAGGCTGATGCAGTATAGCTGAAAGAGTGATGGAAGTGTGTCAAAAGAGAACCAGGTTCAAGTGCCTGCCCATGACACTTCCTAGATACACATCCATTGGCAGGTCATGTGACCTCTTTTGAGTTAGAAATGAGATCTGTAATACATCACAGCCTCACAGTAAGGATCAAATGGGATTTCAGAAAGTACTTAGCAAACCTTAAAGCACTACAAACATTCAGTTGCTATTATCCCCAGTTTAGGTAGGAGTTGGAAGTCCCTTCGAGCTCTGAGATTCTCTTATTCTAGGATCATGTACTAACCATGTGCAGCAAAAGCTACACAGCCATAGTCTGAGAGAAGAAACACTGTAAGGTTAAGTAACATGCAGAACTTAGAGTCTTAAGATTGTCATTCTCCATAAGCCCTTTTCTGTTCCTTTATGAGATGAACATTTAGGGTATAATAAAATGCCACGGGCCAAAAGAAAGTGATAAGAAGCCAATCACAACAGAACTAGCTATGCACCAAAGGAAGCTGTGTAACCTGGAAGCAGCAAAAAAAATAAAATAAAATAAAATAAAAAAATTAAATGCAAGGCATTCATTCATGCAGGTTGTGGCAAGATGGGCTTGGTAAGGGGTGGAATGGTGGGACACACCTCACTGCAGCATTTCTGGAAACGTGTCTCCTCCCCTGTCACTTCCCGAGACACTATCAGCAGAAACTCTGACTGGTGGTGCCGGCCATAGCCAAAGGCAGGACCTATACTGACAAGCTGCAACAACCAATCAGAGCAAAACACAAACAGAAATCTTGGTGATGCTATAGCATTCAAAGTCCCCTGTGTCACAAAAGGTATAGTCAACCTCTGTGACCCACATCCTTCTCCATGGTCATGAACATGCAAAATTTCCCAGCACCAGGATTCCAATGGTATTTCAGTGTGTGCAAACCCTTTGTGCACTACTACGTAGGAAGACAGAAAATTAAGTTCTATTTGCCTTTGTCCCCCTGTCCCCAAGTTTGATTTTAATGGCAAATCAGAGCACTCTACAAATATGATCAATTATTTCAAATGACTTGGGAGTAAATTATCTCTTAACTAGGAAAGATGCTGTGGGAAACCAACAATTTTCTTCCTTCTTCCTGGGTAATATAAACAAGAAAACACATGCTGCAGAAGTTGTAATAACACAGGACTAAATTACTATAAGATGAAAAAAAGTACCTAAAATAAATTATCAATAGAATGGTCTTCCTGAAAACCCAAAATACAACTCACCCCCAACCATGTAATCTCTGAGGGAGATAGTTCTATCCTCATCACCATGGAGTTCAGTGTCTTATTTGTAATAGGCATTCAATAAATAACTATGAAATTGAATTGAAAGACGGGCCACTGAGAGTTGAAAGTTAAGACCATGATTTTTTTCCTATGTAACCAATAGCTCTTGGGGAGTATTTTTGTTTCTCTATATAAAAAACAGAAATAGAAACTAAAGAATCATGAAAAAAATCTGCAATCTCAAAAGCAACAAGCAAGTATATGGGTAAAGAAAAATTACTAAAGACTACGCAAATGATAAAGGAAATAATGACAAATAATCACAGTCTAATACATGGAAACAAACTAGGATGAGAAGGAAAGGCAAAGGAAAAATATGGAGCTGGTATATAAAAACGGAAAATACAATTTTTAGCACAACAAATAAAAGGGGAAGAGAATAGCATATGGTGACTTATTTGGCAAATTAATTTTACTAATAAAGAAAACAGCAAAATATTCAGTGACAAATGACAAGACAGTAAAGAAAAACAAGGAAGGGTATTTGACTTATACCAATGATATAAAAGGATGGAAGAGAATTAAGGCAAAAAAATATTTCCCCCA
Source organism: Potorous gilbertii (assembly GCA_028658325.1). Classification (NCBI taxonomy): domain Eukaryota; kingdom Metazoa; phylum Chordata; class Mammalia; order Diprotodontia; family Potoroidae; genus Potorous; species Potorous gilbertii. The sequence goes on along the minus strand of CM053769.1, from coordinate 43,410,590 downwards.
ACTAGCAGAACTGAAGCCATCAAAATTCAGCACACTTTTTCCTCCAGGGGAAAGCAGAAGTAATGAGCAGAAAAAGGAGAGGAAGGGGCAGAGAAAAGAGGAAAGGGAGGAGAGGGAGAAGAGAGACCAACCAGGGAAGGAGCCAGCACAGTTTACTTCATTTCCATTAAGGAAGCGATGGAGCACATTACAGAGAAGCAGAAAGGGCAAACACAAATGCCTTGAAATCAGCACATTGAGAAAGGAGCTGACAAAGATATTGTAGCAACAAAAGAGGATAAGATTTCCCTAAACTGAAAGGCAGCAGTTTTGCCTCACTTCTGATTTCTGTAGCTGATTCAACTAGGAGAGGCAGTAAAGGTGTTTTTTTTGTTTTGTTTTCATTCTCTACTTGCTGGCTTAAAGCACCTGAACCTTAAGATACACCTTCCTTCCAGGAATCCTTAAAGTAGTAATGAGACTATCGAAGGTAGAATATTCCATTACCCATCCCTTGAGCCATCAGCCATTAAAACATAATACTTTTGTAATTAGAGTTCAGGAAGTATATGGTACAAAACAGTATTACCAGATAATTCAAACCATTTCAACTCTGTTACATTAAGAAAAAGAAATAATCTCCAACCTCCCCAACATTCTTCTTTACCTGCTCAAACTTCCAGCCATCAGACATGGTTGAAACCATTTGGGTGAGCTCTTCCTCTTGACACTGAAGCACTCTGTAGACATGCTTGACTGGCACCTATCAAAGAAAAACGCCACGTATTCAAAATACTTGCATTTTTTATTTTTTAAAGACACAAAAAATTAGGATGGAAAAATCTTTTTTTGGGAATTAGTTCTCTAGTGAACCTATGAACTCCAGGTATATCAGCACAATCCTCAGTAGGCATCATTTCTTCCATTTGGAATCTGCAAACAACAAGTCATGCAAGAACTTTTAAATTCAGGCTACCTTGGTATCTTGGGGCCCTGAGGTTAGAATAAAAGGGATGTCTTCACAAGATCAGAAGTAACATTAGTGATGGTGGCTTTTCTTTCTAATCACTCATTTCTCCTTTCAAAATATTTCTACCCAGTCACTTCAAAATAAAAAGACTATGTTCTCAAAATTCAGAGGGCTTGTGCAGCTGGAAATGACCCTACATGCACTCAAGTTTTATTTCAGTTCCAGAGAGAAAATTATCAGGTAAAGAATGTTTTGAATGATCAGTAAGGAACTCGATTATTAAGACCCTAGAAATCTTTCAAATACATTGCCTCCACCATTAAAATGTGAGTTTCTTGAGAGCAGCAACTGTCTTGCTTTTTGATTTGTATCCCTAATGCTTGGCAAAATAATTTGCATACAGCAGGTGTTTAATAAATGCTTCATTTATTCATGTAATGTTAACAATCAATACTTTATTCCTACCATTTTAAAAAATGTCAAGTCTCAGAGAATTGTGGATACACTGATCCTTTCCTATGCTCTAACAGTTTTTTATTTTTTAAAGACACAAAAAATTAGGATGGAAAAATCTTTTTTTGGGAATTAGTTCTCTAGTGAACCTATGAACTCCAGGTATATCAGCACAATTCAAAGTAGGGTGACTACTAGTTACTATAGAAATGCATTCCTCTTTGCGTGACCAGGTCAGGTCAGGTCAGGCTTTTACTAGGGGGAAATGCCATAACAAGGAAATCTAATCTGTTCCCAAGCTGTGGATTCCTACTGAAAAGCAGAGTAGAAGAATGGAATGATCCGTGAATGAGCAAAACTAGCCCAGCCGGGATGTTCCATGAGAAGGGCTCACTGAGCTTCTCTGGTTGTAACATCAAAGATCCCCTTAAGGGTCAGCAGCTACAATCCCCTGCTTCAAAGTATCACAGTTTCTCAAGTAAAGAGCTCCATGTGAGAGATGCCTAACAGAAAAGGACTCAGGATGGTTAAGTTCTTGGTTTCTATATACAGTACCTGCATTCCATCTTCTCATTTTCAATGATTCTTATGTTGAGGTTCTGTCTAATTACAATACAAATGGGTTCTTATTTTAACGTGTAAGAAAATGAATGAGGGAAAAGGGAGGGGGGCTTAGATGAGCTTAGCCCAATTAACTAGAAATAATGAAGATGGCCTCCTTTTGAAAACAAATTTATCTCCTAAAGAATGGTGCAATAGGAAAAAGAAAAAAAGAAAAACTTATGGAAGTAGACATATGCACAAAATTACATATCCATTATCTCATACATATTTGTATGAATGTGCATTTTAAAAAATAAGCAACATACATTCACAATAACAGCATTCTGAAGGAAATGGAACGAGAAAAAGATCCTGTGACTGAAAAGTAACCCTGCTATGACTGCTTTTATAATGCTATCAGTGAGTTAGCGTTCTACAGCATCTTTTTGTTCACAGTACTCTGAGGTAGTCCCCAATTTACCAATGGATTATATGCCAAATGTTCATTTCTAATCCAGTTATATATCCAAAACCTCAGGAAACATTTCGTCATGGAAACAATGCCATGAAAGGTAGTTTCCCAGAGCAGTTCACAAGTCTTATCTTACCCATAATGCAACTGATCCACAGAATGAACAGAATATTTTATCCTGGGGAAATAAGTTTTTTAAATTGACAATGCCAACCACATAGCTACCTCCATCTTTATACCCCACAAAAGCCCCTTCCAAACCAGCAATAAGGATTTTTCCTCTTTCCTTCCTCTATACCAACCATGGTGGTCTTCAGAGTCCTATAAAGGAAAGGAGACGGTTTTGATGGTCAGGGTGGAAGATCCAAAGGCTTCTAGGATGACATGAGATCCATGGGTACAGGAGAATAAAAGGAACAGCCTAAGGAAGGACAATGGGGTAAAGGGGTCCTGATAAACCGAGTATGATAGGGGTGGAATAAGGTCAGAAGTCAGAGGTGGCTGGGTAAGCTTAGACAGGTAAAGGTTCTCAAAGGAGAAAGGAAGGGAGCTTTCAAGACAAACAAGGTAACAATGCTGCTATAACAGACGTGTATGGGAAGAGGGATTAGGGTTAAAGTGGCAGTAGCCATTCATGAACAGGGATTTTGTATATACTGAGTTTTCTCAGGGAGAGAAAACTTTAGACTTGGTGGAAGAAATTATTGTACTGGGATTCCAAAGATCTGGGTTCTAGATCTGAGATCTAGTCCTGATTTTACTGCAGACTTACGGTGTACCTTAGGCAAGTTGCTTTTCCTGTTGAAGATTTAACAGTTTCTTCTTCTACCAAATGAAGAAGTTGGATGACCAGAAAGGTTCCTTCCAGCTCTGAATGCTGGATCTTTTCACAAATATTTAAATATTATGAAAGTGAAAGGTAGCAATGTAGAGAGTGGGAAGTAAACTAAAGTAAATGGGATATGAAAATAAAAAGATGAGATGGAGAAAATGGACACAGTTGGAGGCCAGGGAGATAGAAATCAGTCCATATCCACAGAAATACCACAAAGCATCAGGTAAAATAAAAGGAACCTCCAGAAGATGTAACTGAAAAACTGTCTTCTCTCTTTCAGGGGACATGAGGGGAAGAGGGAGAGTCTGACTTTGGAATTACAGGGAAAAACACTTCTAACAATGCCCCATTCTTGTTCCTTCAAAAGCACAAGATATTTTTCCTGTACATGGGATGCAATGCTCTTGAGAATGGTTAAAAACCTTTCACCTAAGAGAGCGGTTTGATAATTATATATAGACATACCAGCAGCATTATGAATGGAAAATCAGAGTATAACTGATAAGCAACGAAGGAGTTTTTGGTAATTTTGTTGTGTTTTTTTTTTTTAAGGTGATTCTGACTCTGCTATAGTGGTGACTCTAAGGAAATGAGCTGGCAGCCACCGCACTGTGAAGGCCCTTGCTAATAGCAGAGCTTGAATTGGCTAGATGGGAAGGGATCTGCTGTGCTTTCAGCTATAAAACTAACTGACTCAGGAACAAAGTCTAATGGTTTCAGTGCATTAGAAGATGCAGGAATAGAGCTTACCACAAAAATACATACTTAATGGACAGCCACGGAGTCTCTACTAGTTTGGGTCAATGTTCATATCATGCCTCTGCTATGATCACTCAGGAACCTCTCCTCCTTTAAGAGCACTCTAACAAAATGTATCCCAATACAAACCACGTCATTGGGTCATTCTAGATGTAAATGGCTCACTGGTTTCATCTCCTCCCCAAATCCCACCTGTATAATAGGTCACCTCAATATTCCTGCTCATGATCTCTCAAAGGCCCTAGTTTTCCACTTTCCTCAAATTCTATGACCTATTTCCTCCACTCCACCTCAGTCACACAGAGGGATGATCATACCCTACATTTCACCATCTACCACAAGAGCTCTACTTCCACGAGCAAAACCTACCATTCTCTTTTTATGATACCCCCTAAACATCCCCACTGTAACCGCCAAACCTTCTACCCTTCAGTACCTTCTCAGGAATTGTCTCTGCTCTGACTTCATTGTTATCCTTTCCTAATCTCAATCCCACCGTTATCAGTATGGCTACACATCGTCCTCCTCAATTCTGGATTCCCTTGTACCTTTGGCCTTTTGCCACTCACATTTTACCAGATCCCACGCCTACTTACTTGCTGCTTAAAAGGTGTTAGACAACTTAGCAACTCTGATCAATACAATGATCCATGACAATTCCAAAGGAATCGTGATGAAGAATGCCATCCACCTCCAGAGAAAGAACTGATAGACCCGAGTGCAGACTGAAGAATATTTCCTCTCTCTCTCTTTTTCTTTTTTTGCAACATGGCTTATGTGGAAATGTTTTGTGTAAGTTTTTTTATGTATAATGGGTATCATATTTCTTGCCTTCTCAATGGGTGGGGAAGGGTATGGAAGGAAGAATAGAATTTGGAACTCAAACCAAAAAAAGAGAGAAGTAGCAGCTTGAAAAAGTCATACCATTGAGCTAACTGGATCTACTCTAATGTGTGCTCCTAACCCACCTCTGATCCAAAATTCCATATCTGTGTTGAAGATACCACCCTGCTTGCAGTCTCCCAGGTTAACAATCTTGACATTCTCAATTCCTCATTCTCCCTCACTCCATAAACCCAATAAACTGTTACCAAAACCTGCTACTTCTTTTGCAAAATCTGTTTTAAGTGCTATTTTTTTATTTTTGTGTCACTGACATTTCCCACTGTATCCCTCCCTCTTACCCCTCCCAAGCAGTCCTCTCTTACAATAAAGAATAACAGGAAGAAAAAAAGTTGAGCAAAACTAACTAATTTTGGCAGGGAGGGGAATGGGCAGGGAGAAAACAGGGAAAAGATAGCTGCTCATAGCTCTTCTTTGATACCAAATTTAGATATTATAATCTGACAGCATTCAATTTTGATTGGTTTGGGTTGTTCTTTCCATTTATATTGTTGCAGTCATTGTGTGCATGATTATGGTTCCACTTACTGTATTTTAAGTTAGTTCATCAAAATCTTGCCAGGGTTCTTTTATTCATGTTTGTCATTTCTTACACAATAATATTTCATTACATTCACGTACCACAATTTCTTTAGTCCTTCCCCAATCAATGGGGTTCTATTTTGTTTCTAGTTCCATGCTATCCAAAGTGCTGTTATAAACAATTTTGTGTATATGGGAACCTTCCATTTTGTCACTGACCTCCTTGCGGTACAGGCCTGTATCTCTGGCTCAAAAGGTATAGACATTTTAGTCATTTCTCTGTGTAATTCCTAGCTGTCTTTCAGAATATTTGGACCAATTCACAGCTCCATCAAAAAAGTATTAAACATAGCTATCTTTTCCTAAGCCCTCCAATGCTGACAATGCCTACCTTTCGTCACCTCTGCCAGTTTTGAAAGCACAGGGTAGAATCTCAGGGTTGTCTGGCAAATCTTGCCATTTCCATCTCCACAGAATGTCTTGTATCCATCTCTCTCTCATTATTCACACAGGTCATCCTCACCTCTCACCTGGACTGTTAAAACAGCCCTTAACTGGCTTCTTTGACTCAAGCATCTTACCATTTCGCTCCATCCCCCACACAGCTGCCAAAGTGATTTCCTTAAGCACAGGTCTGACTCCTTTACTCACACTCCAATGACTCCCTTCTACCTCTAGGATAAGATATAAACTCCCCAGCTTGATATCCTGGCCCACCCTTCTTTTCTATCCTCATTACATGACTCCCCTCCCTTTCCTTCTTCAGGCTATTCCATGTCTTACCTGGGCCTCTGCCCTGCCTGTCCCAATGTCAGAAAGGCTATGTCCTCATCTGTCTCACAAAATCTCTAACTTCCTTCAAGGCTCAGCCCTAGTCTAGTACTTCCTTCTACACAAAGCCTTTCCTGATCAACTACTAAGTTGATAACTACTAAGGGATAACTACTATCCCTCTTAAATTATCTTGGATACATTTTGTATTACACATTTTGTATTTACTTTGTATTACACGTGTACTTATTTGCATGTATGCAGTCATCTCTTATAAAGGGTAACTTCTTGAAAGCTGAGACTGTTTCATATTTGTCTTTGCATCCCCAGTGATAGAGAGGCTACGAGAAGAAATTAGAGGCGGCTGAGTGATGCAGTGGCTAGTGCAGTAGGCCTGGACTCGGGAATTCAAATGAGATCAAACCCAGCCTCATGCTCTTAATAGTTGTGTGACCCTGAGTAAGTCATTTAACTTCTATTTTCCTCAGTCATAAAATAGAGCGGATCATAGCACCTACCTCTCAGCGCTGTCATGAGGAACAAATGAGATAATACTTGTAAAACCTTTAGCACAGTTCTTGGCACACAGAAAGCACTTAATAAATGACTATTCTCTTCCCCTCCCCTCCTCCTTTGAGTGCCCAAGACAGCACCCAGCACATATATAGACATTAAATAAATCCCCAAGTACAAGAAAAAGAGCTGTAGTACATAGCATTTTCTGTCATCTAAACAAGCAAAGCATTTTTTCCAGCTCTGCTACTTCTTTTTGTGATCTTTGGAACAGTTCTATGAAGAAAAAATAGCAAAGTAAAGATTTCCCTGCCCAAATACCCAATATATGACATGTCCACATGGCAGCTAAAAGGCTCTCCCCAAAGAAAAAGAGTGATGATGAGGATGATGTCACAAGGGGTTGGTGGACTGGTTCCTCAGGGACTGGAATGACTGAAGAGGGAAAGGAAACACTTTAAAACTCGTACAGCCACAATCCACAGGCCTCACTGTAGAGGGCAGGACCTACTTTAGGTAGGTCTGCCCAAAACCATTGGAGACCAGAAAAAGAATGAATCATATTGACCTCTTACCTCAGGAGTACAAAGACAGATTAGATTAGTCAGCTGTCTCACCTGTGATGTTTTGCTGTCTCGTTCTCTAATTTTGTCCTTTACAAGTTTTATTAGTGAGGTGATGTTATAAAATTCAGCTTCCTCCAGCACCCCTGGTGTGAGATTAAGAAAAAAGTCATTATTTTTTTGGAACTATGCATAAAGTTTATAAAATGCTTTTAGAAAAGAAAATGAAATGACTCCTTGGAGGACATTCTCAGTTGATGTTTCTTTTAGTAAGAATCAATTTTCCTTTGAGGAAACAGCTCTTCCGATCCCCTGGATTCTCTTCCATTTGGGGTCTCTACCTTAAAGGAATCTTCAAACCAAGTCTGGAAGGACTGTACAAAAGACTAAGGAGTTTCTTCTAGATCATCAGAACAATACAGTCTTTAGAATGCAGATGCTTTAAGTGATGGGCAATTTGAACACCTGATTCAAGGCCAGGTGGAGAACATGGTGTGTGATTGAGGATCCAAGGCTAAATGAATTTCTGAGTTTTCTCATCAATATGAGAATAATAAAGCCTGTATAGTATACTTCCTATTTCCCTAGGCAGTTGTACACAATGTGACTTTTAATTGTAAAGCACTAAAGAAATTTGAACTCCCATCACTCTCACAGCACTAATCAATGTCGATATAAACAATACTGAGTGGAACAATCCTCGGATCAACAATAGTTAAAACACTTGCTTGCTAGGCACCTACTACGTGCAGAGCACTGTTCTACACACTAGTGACACAGACAAAAATGAACTTTTCCCACACTGCACAGAACTTACATTCTGCTGGAGGGGAGGGGCAGGCAGATAACAGATAACACAAATCTATCATTTTTGCCTTGTGTATGTAATGAGATTCAAATCATTTACCAAGTAATCAGTACTGAAACATAGTCTGGAATCTGTGTCCTAACCCATGATACTGGTACTAGAGAAAGCTCTCTCGACCAACAGAAATAGAGCAGCAACTGTTCTGCAAATCTACAAGGCTGCCCAGGTCACCAGGAGGTTAAATGAGTGGCCCAGTGTCACACAGTCAGTATGTTTCAGACTTGGGACCATGCCACTGTTGTGGATCTATTGTACAGCACTTTACAGTTTGCAAACTGTTTTTCATTACACTTTTTATATGGCTATGAATGAACTGGTATTTTGTTATTGATTGTTTCCCCCTCCCCCCATCCTTCAGTTTGAAAAGGGCAAGCTATATTTAATTTAAATAAAACATCCCAAATGGTTCACATATAAGACACTCAGAAAGAGCCATTATAATTTCCAAATGAACACCCTAAAGGGAGTCTTTTGCTCAGAAACATCCATTTTGACATCTTTAACAGATCTACAACATCAAGAGTTTTCCAAACTGAAGAAATATTACTAGAAATATCACAAAAACTTTAAAACTGAAAAGGTTTATCCTCCTAAAGAGTTCTATTATAGTTATAGAGTCTAAGAATCTGGGATGAATGAAAACAGAATAAAAAGAGTATTACAAGTTGTCCTGTTAGATCATCTCAGTAGGAAAGGCCTCACAATCTGAGGCAATCACCTGTAAGGCCGAATTACAAAACTGGTCAGCAAGGCTGGTACTGAGTTTGGTCTATGTACAAAAGATCTGGTTTCCAAGGCAACTGTGGTTGCCATTAACTAGTGTAAGGTAACACATTACACAGGAAAGACCCTTGGAATTAAGATCAAAAGACCTGCCAAATCCTGATACTACCACTTACTAGCTTTGTGATTCTCTTCCTGTTTCCACACCTGTAAATGTCTGTACTTCCAACTTCACAGAGTTGTTGTGAGGACCAGTGAGATCAGGCACAGGTACAAAGTACCTGATATTTATATAACACTTTACATTTTACAAAGTGATGTCCTCACAACAAGCAAGTATTTCCCCCATCTTACAGAAGAAGAAATTGAGGAACAAAGATGAATTGATTTGTTCAGGGCCACATACCTATCGACAAAGTTCAGATTGGCGCTCAGGTTTTCCAACACCAAGAGCACCACTATTTCTACCTCGAGGTGCTCAAGTGCAGCCCTTTGAATCCCAACTTCACAGAACAAATCCTCTTAATAAAAAAGAACTCAAGGCCACAGGCTCCTCGCCCCTATGCTAAACCATGCTGATTTGTAATTTTAAGTCCCTGTATAAAAACCCAAGAAATCACTACTATTGGTATAGAGCAAAAAAAAAGAAAAAGAAAAAGAAAAAGAAATCAACCCCCAGTCCACTGGGAAGTTCCCCTATGGAGATTTATGGGAAAACACTGACAAGAGTGATGGCATAAAGTGGCTGCAACCTTCATTAGCAGAGGAACAACAAGGAAGTCACAGAACCAAAGTAATAACACATTTGTAACAATAGCAATGATGACGACTATTTTTTGTTAGTTAATTCAAGTCTGGAAGTAGAAAGACCCACACATAGACTAGATTTGGTTCCTAAAAAGAGATAATCACTCAAAGAGAAACAGATACAATGTGTACATGGACAAGGAAATGTTACAGGTTTGCTGTGCTTGTGTTAGAGGAGAACCTTGAAAAACAGAACTTGAAAAATGTTAATCACTAGGAAGCCATTTTGAGTATGAATCATGTGATGAAAAAAAATACAACTGGTGGGTTTAGAAACAGGAAGAGAGTAAGACAAAACCTAAAATGTATATGGATTGGCAGACATTTCATCGATACGATAAGAAAAGAAGAGGTGAATAAACCGGTTAAGCGAGGGGTTCCTCTTCAACCATTAAACTGCCTACAACCTGGAAAGCACTAGGTGAAGCAAAGAGAGGTTCAAAGAGAAAGAACTTGGAAATCTGAGCCATCCTGAGATATATCTGGCATTATTTTTCCTAAGTTACAAATGAGTCCATTTAAATAGCAGACTTGGAAACATAGAATTCTTAGTGGTAGTTATCAGATATTCATGCTGCCACAAAACACGCCAAGTATCTTTTGCTACTTGCAAGCATTTCTTTCAATCACTCAGGAAAGGAGGGTCAAATACAGTACTTAAGTGTGATATCTTTGTTATCTATTTTTATTAAAGGAATCTATGAAATGGCATAGGAGCTCTCTCTTTCCAAACAAACTTTGAGAATCAGACTTTTTAATGTGGACTTTGAAATTAACTGAGGTCAAATCAGCATCATAAGACTGCCTGGTTGAAGAAATCTGAGCAGAATATAAAAGCATATTCCTATTGCAAATGATCCTCAATATTTAACTCAGGAAGGTACTTTGGAAACCTATATGAACGTAAGCTGTTATCTGAAAAGTTATTTATTTTTGTTCAAAGCATTAAGATTTCAGAATCCATCTTAACTGTTATTTATATTTAAGAACATGAGTATGTCCACCACCAAGGTTATGAATTACAAATCAAAAAGTAAAACAGCCTACTCATTATCAATTCATGCTAAGAAATTATCATTACACCAGATTTTAAAGCCTTGTGAGAAGAACCTAAATCTGGCATCACCAAATCAGTCTGGTAGACTGAGAAGGATGCAAAGTGCCTGGCCTAGTCTGAATGGCTCTTGCCTTCCAGGAAGCAGAGTATTAATTAGTATTTTTGTCTTAGAAACATTATGAGGACCCCAGTCACTCTGGCCTTATTTCATTAAGGGAAATACAAAGCAGAAAGTATTCAACTTACCCTCTTCTGCAAGGTCCTTATTAATGACCAGTTTTCCATGTCTCAAATAGTTCAGGACTGGCCCAAAATAGGTGGGATCTCTGTCTATTAAATAGGCACCTGTTTCATCCTACAATAAACAAAACATTGGTGAAATAAATTCCAATCTATTCAATAAACATCACGGATCCAATATATGCATAACATTCAGCTAGGTAAAAGGCACAACCCAAAGTGGTCTGAACGTGTCCATGTTCACAAAATCATAAAGTTGGAGGGAACCTCAAGTTACCTAGGCCAACCCATTCCTTAATGAAACTCAGCCTATCCGAACTCTTCAAAAGAGGAGGAGCTCACTATTTGCTGAGGCAGCCCATTTCACTTTAGCTAGTGCCAATTAATTGTTATAAAGATTTCGAGTCTTTGAGACTAAATTTTCTTCCCCCAAACTTCAATCCACTGTGGCTACCTCAGCCCTCTGGGGCAAAGCTGAATAAATGGAATCCTCATCTACAATGATAGCACTAAAAATACTTGAACGCACCTTCCTCAGTGGTCTTTTCTTCCTTTTAAACAGTCTCAGACCCTCAAATGGCACAGTGGCATGGCCCCTCTAGATGCTAAGCACCTAATCGGGAATCCTAATATGTGACCCCTGGAACAAAACACAATACTCGAGATGTGGTCTGACTAGGCAAGAGTGTAATAGGACTATAGCCTTCCTTATTCTAGATACTGATTTCTTTAATGTAGTCAGTGATCACATTAGCTGTACCACTGCTTTGCACACTGCTGACTCTAACTGAACTTACAAACACCCCCAGAACTCTTCCATACAAAACTGTTAGCCATGTCTTCCCCATCTTGCACTGTGTAGTTGCTTTTCTGGACTGACTCTGCAATGTTGTCCAGTGTTACCCAGGAGTCTAGACAGGCAGTGTGGCAGAGACTAGGTAGTCAAAAAGACTTTGAGTCCAACCCTACCTCTGACAAGACCAGCTGGGTGAATATGGACAATTTTCTGGTTAACCATTCAGTGCGCCAAGCAACCTCTAAGGCTCTGACAGATAAGCTGCTCATCTTCATCAGTGAACTGTAGTGAAGTTCATCAGAAATTTCCTACATCAATGAATCTATAAGTCACGACCAGAAGTATAAATGAGAATTGGAAAGGACTTCAGTATTCATCTAGTCCATAGGCTCCCAAAACTCACTTGGCCTATCTCCCCTTTAAAAAAAAAATTACTCATCATTCCCCTGGAAATCTTACAAACTAGAAAAGAAGTTTCAGATTAAGTGTACAACTGCACCCAAGGCTACTACCACCTACCCCCTCCCTAGGGGAGGGGCCTGGAATTTGAGCAAGTAACAGCAATAACATTTTAGTGTAACAGTCACAGTCATAAAATAGGAATATTAGCTAGTGATGTGGAGGGCGGGTTGGAAAGGAAATGAATTGGAAGTAGGAAGTCTAGTAAGGAATTAGAACACTAAGTCTGAGAACGAATTCATTAGAATGAACATTGAAAACATATACCAAATTTTAGCTACTGTATTCTGAAAGATTATGTGATCTCCCTCTTGAGTATTCTCTACTATGCCTTAGGAAGTCTTGTGACCAACAAACACAGAGGCAAACTTTCTAATGATGAGCTTCTTTCAACATAAGCTGGTCCCTGAATATCAGATATGGAGCCTACATTCAAGGCTCCTCCAAACTCAAAGGACCTGCCACAGCTTTCATTCCACTAGAATAGCATATAGATCTAATGTGACCTAATAAATGAGTATGCCATTTCTAAAAGGTCAAAATCAGTTTATGAAGTCATATGAATGATCTATTTGTAGTAAATTTTTCTTCATAGGGAATATGCAGTGTACTAGCTAGTTCAAATCACCAAATTTCTGAATCTTATTATGCCACACAAGGTAAAATAGACACAATCTATTTCTCAGTTAACAAGACTTATTTAATAGGACCCTACAGGTAGTGAGGGAGGAAGAACAGGGCATATTCCCCATAGGAACCTAACTATCCATGAAATTATTCACAAGAACTAGAAGGGAAACTTTGCAAAGGGAACATAATTCACTTGTTTCTCCTTGTTTCTACCCTGGTAGAGGCTGTAGGTTATTTATTATCTTACAAGTCCCCAAATTAATACAACAAATTCTTCATACATAAAATTTTATAAATTACATTTTAAAATCTTAAGAGCACATGAACCATTTGCTTTAACTTCTGAATGACATGGTGCTAAGAGGGCAATATTATTTATGTTCTGATTTTTTTTCTGTATTTTATAAAGGTATTGAATGAGGATTCATTGATACTCGGTTAAAGGATGTAAGAAACTAAGGATACTTAGCCCATAAAAAGAAAAAAAAACTTCTTCTTGTGCTGTTTCAGTCACATCCAACTCTTTATAACCCCATTTAGGGACTTCATGGCAAAGATACTAAAGAGGTTTGCCATTTCCTTCTCCAGCTCACTGGATAGATGAGGAAACGGAGGCAAACAGTTAAATGACTTGCCCAAGGTCACACAGCTAATAAGTGTCTGAGGGTGAATTTGAATGATGATGAGTCTTCCTGACTCCAAATCCAGTGCTCTATCCACTGCACTCCCTCCCTCATAAGAGAGAAGACAAAGGGAGCATATAATCACCATCCTGAAACATGTAAAAGGCTGGCATACAGATGAAGGAATATATTTATTCCATTTGACACCAGAAGAAAGAACTAGAACCAATACATGGAAATTACAGGAATAAGATCAGTACTCTTTAAATATGGAATGACTTCCCTTAGATAACAGTGGGCTAACTATCATTAGAGATCTTTAAATAGAGTAGACTAAAAGACTACTTGCTAAGATGTAGTAGAAATCCAGAATCACAGAAGAGAATTCATTGACCATCCAGTCCAATCTCATGAAAGAATCCACTCCCCCCCACCCCCACAACATCCAGGACAACTAGTCATCCAGTATCTGCTTGAAGACCTCCAAGGAGGTAGATCTCACTACTCTGGAGGCACTCCATTCTACTTTTGAACAGTTCTCACTGTTAGGAATGTTGTTCTGACATCAAACCTCTGTAATTCATACCCACTGCTCCTAGTTCTGTCCCCTGGAGCCAAAGACAAAAAAAACCTAATATTTCCTCCACATAACAGTCCTTCAAATATTTGAAGACAGCTATCACCACCCCCTTGAGTTTTCTCTGATCCAGGATAATTTCACTTCCATTTCCTTTGGTGAATCCTCCATGTCACAGGCTTAAGGCCCTTCATCATCCTGGTTGCCCTGCCTGGGACACTCTCCAGTTTATCCTCCTCCTTAAACTGAAGCACACAGCACTGAACACAATACTCCAGATGAGAGCTGACGGACTGATGAGGTCAGAATACACTGAGATAAGCTTCCTATTCCTGGAAGCTGCACTTCTCTAAATTCAGTTCGGGAACACATTAACTCCTTTGACTGTCACTTAATACTGCTCACTCATTATTAAGCTTGCAGTCCACTAAAGTTTTCAGATCTTTTTCAAAACAAATGTTCTCTAATCATGCCACCCCTCATCTCGTACTTGTGAAGTTTATTTTTATTTATCCCTAATGAATGTCATCTTCTTAGATTCAGTCTAAAATTTTGGCTTGTCAAGAACTTTCTGAATCCAGATTCTTGTCATCCAGAGTCAGACTCAATAAACATTTATTAAGTGCCTTCTATGTGATATGTACTACGTGCTAAGCACTGGAGAGAAAAAGAAAGGGATAAGATAGTCCCTGTCCTCAAGGAGCTGCCAATCTAACAGGGGGAAGACAATACATGTAAAGAACCTGGGAAAGGATGTAAGGTGTGAGTTATCTTGAGTTTGCCAGTCTTCTCAGTTCTGTGTCATCGGCAAATCTTGTATTTATGCTTTTACTGAAGTCATTGATAAAAATGTTAAACAGCACAGGGCCAAGCAGAGACACCTGTCCTACCACATGGACATAAAACCATGAATAACTAACTACTCTTAATCTGGCCATTTCCATCAGCTGGGAATCCTTCTATTCCTGGCTAGATTATCTTACTTACCTTCTCCACAGAACAGTGAGATACTTTATTCAAAGTCCATTGTTCTAATCTACTATTTTAGTAATCTTGTCAAAAATGAAAGGAGTTCAGTCTGGCATGGCCTATTCCTGATTCTAGACAGATTCTGTTCATCCTTTGTTCCTGAAGAGGACCAACGACACCCCATGTTAGGGTCAAGGTGGAATGTGTTCAGCTGTGGCTGATAAATTCAATACGGGCTTAGGGTTCTAACACAGTTTGGCCACAAATAGCCTATCAGAACATTTGGGATGGAGCTGTCCTGCACATTTCATGTTTCCTTTGTACTACTGCAATCTGCTTTGGCCACCACCTTTTTTGATGTGGGTGTACGATGATGTCTCACAATCAATACTCAAGTTCTTCAGAGAGACTTTGAGAGTGTCCCTATACTACTTCTGACCTTCATGGAAGGGCTTACTTTGGGTGAATTCGCTGTAACACAGTCTTTTAGGTAAACATGCATTTGGCATTTGGGTATAATAAAGTATTTATTAAGTGCTTACTAAGTACTGTGTTAAGCTAAGAATACAAGATAATTTCTGCCCTCAAGGAGCTTACATTCTATTCACAGGTCTCAGGCAGTTAGGTGGCACACTATGTTGGACCTGAAGTCAGGAAAACCTGAGCTCAAATCCAGCCTTAGACACTTGCTCTATGTGTGACCCTGAGCAAGTCACTTACTTAACCTGTCTCAGTTTCTACATCTATAAAATGTGAATAAAAGAAACTACCTCTTAGAGCTGTTATGAGAATAAAAGAAGACATTTGTAAACACTTTGTAAACCTTTAAAGCCTACATAAATGCTGTCATCATCATCATCATCATATCTGATGAAGAATGAAATAAGTAGAGTCAAGAAAACAATATGCAGGATGACAATATAAATGGAGACTACAACAATTTAAAAGGAAAGAACCACCAAAAAGTAAGGTACAACACTATAAAGGACAATTATGTCTCAAAAGAAATGATATGAAAGGAAACCTCCATTCCATTGCTGAGATGGGAGGGTCCACTAGTCTGGTATGTTGCATGTATTTTCAGAATTTTCCAATGTATTGATCAGTTTTGCAGATTTTTTGTTTTTCTTTTGTATTGAAAAATATTGCTTATTATATAGGAGGGAGAGGTAAAGGAGGAAGGATACTGGGATAAATCTTGATGTAAAAAAGATATCAATACAAACTTATTTTAAAAAATACTATCACAAACTCTCCTAAGAAATTGCTTTCTCAATACCTAAAATATAATGAATCTTTGATGAATTTAATGAAATAAAAAAGTTGGAAGGGATCTCAGAGGCCATCTAAATCCAATCAATTCATGAAAAGGAATCACCTCCACAAACTACATCCTAGAAAAGTGATCATCCATGAGATACCTTTCACAATTATGGTAAGAGAGAAAGTGGTTACCCAAACAACATACACAGGAAATTGCCAAAACATAAAAGACAATTTTTATTACATATCACTGAAAAGGTTTTGCACAAACAAAATCAGTGCAGCCAGGTTAAGAGGATAATTGCTTCAGAAAATATCTTTGAATCAAGTGTCTGTAACAAAAGTCTGATATCCCAGAAATACAGTGAAAATTAATACAAATATAAAAGACCAAGAGACATTCTCCAATAGAAAAGTTGTCAAAAGATATGAAAAACATCATTAAAAAGAACTGCAAACTCTTTAAAATCTGCAAAATCTTAAAAATCGTAAGATGATTCCATATCACTAATAATAAGGGAATAATTTTAATATAATTTGAAATAATTTAAAATTTGAAACTGCAGGAAGACAAGCACAAAATGCCCATAGATAGAAAGGTTTCGTATATACCAAAAATTTGTAAGTTTATTATGGAAGCAAGAAACTAGAAACAAAGGACTCTTCAATTGAGGAATAGCTAAAGTGTAGTGCATTGATAAAATCAACGTAAGAGAGAGACACAAAATTTAGAGAAACTTGGGAAGACTTCAATCCATCAATGAATAAACTAAGCAGTTGTTAAGTATCCACTCTGCACAGGGTAGTGGGACTGTATCTCCAGCATTTAGTACCATGCATGGCACACACTAGATAGCTAATAAAGCTCAATGATATGCTGGTTGATTTTGTTGAACTGTTTGGGCTTCCCTTTTTGTTTTTTTTGTTTTTTTGGCAAGTCAACTGCAGTTAAAGTGACCTGCCCAGGGGTCACACAGCTAGTGTCAAGTGTCTGAGGCTGGATTTGAATTCAGGTCCTCCTGACCTTAGGGCCAGTTCTTCACAACAACCTGGGAAGGTAGATACTGTTATTATTTCATTTCACAGTTGAGGAAACTGAGGCAAACAGGATAAGTGAACTGCTCAGGGTCACACAATTTGTAAATGTAAACTCAGATCTTCTGGACTCCCAGCAGCACTCTAAGCACTGCACCGCCTAACTCAGAGGAAAAGGGAAAGGTGACTGAGAAGTCAATCAGCCTCCAGGTAAAAACTAACAATGGGGGAAATCCAGCTATCTTGGGAGATAACTCCTCCCACGTTTGGAAAGCTCTTCCTGACATTGAGCTATAATTCAGTTTGTAACTTCTACTCAGCACTTCTACCTGAATCCCTTTGTTACATCACAAACCTTCAAATATGTGATGACAGCTACCATGCTCTTCCTAAATCTTTTCTTCACACTAAACATCCTCAGGTCCTTGAGAAACAGCCTAGAGCAGAAGAAAATGCCCTGGATTTGGATTAGAAGAACCTGGGTTCAAATTTTCGCTCTGCTACTTCCTACAAAAGTCTCTTAACCTCTCTAGGTTTCCGTTTTCCTTGTCTATAAAAAGAGAGAATTGAGTCATTTGACCACCAAATTCTCTTCTAGTTGAAAATCTATGCTTCTTCAAATGATTTTCTAATTTAATGAAGGTCAACAGGGCACAACAGAGAAAACAGAACACTGGCTTCTAAACTGTAAGACCTGGAGTCAACCATCAGCAGTTGTCACTCATTTTGCACAACTTACTTCATCTCTCTGGGATAGTTTCCTCCCCTAGAAAAGAGCATTGTGAAGGAAAAAAAAAAGTACATAGAAACAGTACTGGCTCTAGGGTCAGGAGACCTGGTTCAAATTCTGCCTCTGACATTTAGGACCTATATGACCATGAGCAAGTCCCTTAAACTTCTTCCTCTGCAAAAAGGAGGCTTTTGTCTTGTTTTGACACAATGGCCTTCAAGTTCTCTCTCATCTGCAGATTAATGCTCAAGAACTCAGAGCCTACCTAATCCATTCCACTTCATTTGACAGAGAAGAAAAAGAAGGCCAGAAAGGAAATGAGTTTCTCAAGAATTCCCAGTGGCCAAGCTAGGACTAGACTCCAGACTCCTAAGCCTGAGCTCTTTTCATTTCATCATAACACTAACAAATAAATAAATACAAGCATCATAACACCACTGAAACTGTACCTGGAAAAACCAAAGCACCTGAGAGCTGTAATAGTTATCTTTGGTTTTTTTCAGTCACTAACTCTTTGGAAAATTACAAAGCAGCCATGCTCCAGAAAGGGAAAATTATCCAAATATTCACATTTTACTCCCAAAAGACTTTTTGGTTTCACAATACATGCCTCCCCTCTCATTTCAAATTCCCTGTGGTGCCTAACAGCTTACAAAGGGCCTACTTCACAACAGCCCCATAATGTAGGTAATTCAAATAGTCATTTTCTCATGAGAAAATGATCCCAAATGATTGTGATCTACCCAAGGATATAATAATTCACATTTTTAGAACACTTGAAATTTTCTAAAGTGCCTTCATCTATTCAGCATGTTATCTTGCATCTACCTAGCTGTTTATCCTTGACAGCAGGGATTGTGTTTTGTCTTCCTCTGTATCCCCAGCACTCAGGACAATGCCAGGTGCGTAAAAGTACTATATAAATGCCTATTCACCTGACATTCTTGACCAGACAACGCTGTGAGAAGATAGTACAAATATTATTATACAAATTTTACAAATTAGGCAACTAAGATTCAAAGAATGTTCTCCTTCACTTGATAGCTCTGGAATTTGGCAACTATATTTCTTGGGGTTTTGAGTTTGGGATCCCTTTCAGGAGGGGAACGGTGGATTCTTTCAATGACTATTTTGCCCTCTGAATCTAGTACTTCTGGGCAGTTTTCCTTGAT
>CM053769.1:43355965-43390858 GCA_028658325.1 Potorous gilbertii | reverse complement strand
GTTTTCTTCCGTTAACTTTTGCATCTCCTTTTCCATCTGCCCAATTTTTCCTTTTAAGAAGCTATTTTCTCCAGTTAATTTTTGTACTTCCTTTTCCATTTGCCCTTTTAGGAAGTTATTTTCTCCAGTTAATTTTTGTACTTCCTTTTCCATTTGCCCTTTTAGGAAGTTATTTTCTCTAGTTAATTTTTGAACTTCCTTTTCCATTTGTTCAATTTTCCTTTTCAAAGAGATGTTCTCGTCAGTGAATTCTTTCTTAATAATTTTAAGATCGTTGGCCAGTTTATCTTCTATTTCCTTCTTCAGCTGTTCCAGGAGAACTGCTTGTGCTTGCGAGCAGTTCATAGTCCCTTCTGAAGTTTCAGATGGAAGTACAGTCTCAGCTCTGACCTCTTTGGTGTTTGTGATTTGGTCCTTATCCTCATAGAAAGATTCTATGGTTCTTTCGGTCCTCTGCTTTTTCTTGTTCATGATGTCGAGTGAGTGTTGTAGCTTCTGATTCTTTCAGTCCTAAGCTGGAGAATTTATTGCTGAACTGATGTGTGAAAAAGCTAAAAGCAGGTTTTTGTTTGGTGTTTCCCCAATCAGCCCTGGGTTTAGCTTGTTAAGTGTGGGGGAGGAATGGTCTGGTCACAGGAGATCTCCTCAGCTGAACTGAGGCAAAGGCAGGCTCAGGGACTGGTGATCTCAGCTGCCCTATTGTTCTGATTCCCTTGGACAGCTGAGGCACAACTAGATGCTAATGCATGTTCCCACCCCTCCTGGGGCTCCTCTCCTGGCGCTGAGGCTTGCCTGGGTCCTAGTTCAAGTTTTCCCTGCCCTGGGTCCTCTGTCCTTCCGGTTTGCCTCTGCCACCGTAGGAGGAATCTCCCTTAGCTATTTTCCTCATCTCCGGTGTTATGAGACTATTGGCCTCCTTCTGCTGTTTCTGCTGATCTGGGATTTTTCTGGGGAAATATTTCATGGTCATCAAGGTGGGAGGAGAGAGCATTTACTGGTCACTCCGCCATCCTGGCTCCTGGAAGTTCAAGTAGGTGACTTACTGATGTTTAATCTTTGGGCTGAAGGTCTCAAGAGCTGCTGCACTGATATCTGGCACTCAGCGGCTCTCCCTGGCTTGGTTCGGCTTGTCTCTCACCCTCAGTGCCGCTCTTCTGGCTCGGCCCGCCGCTCAGGTTTCTCGGGTCCCTTTTGCTCCGCTGGCCGCACTGCACTGTCCTCTGTGGGCTCACCCCCGCGGAACAGATCCTTCCCGTGGACCTTCCAGTCCTACCTGAGCTCTGAATCTGTCACCTTCTGTCTCCCACTGGATTCCACACCTCCAAAATTTGTTCAGATTCTCCTTTCAGAGGTACCTGAAGGAGTTTGTCCGAGAGCTTAGGTGAGTCGTTGCTCTCAGTCCGCCATCTTGGCTCCGCCCCCCAGATTCAAAGAATTAAAGTGACTTATCCAGACCACAAAGCTAGTGAGGGATTCAAACTCAGGTTTAGGTCATATAGCTTTGAAGTGGCAGAACCTGAAACCGGAACCCAGGAATTCAACTAAAGGCTCCTTCACCTATTCAAATGAAATTACTTCAAAGTGGTTTGCCACTCTGAGGATGCCAGCCATCATCATTACTATACCATACTGAAATGCACTGCAAAAGGTAAATTGAATATTAAATCTTCTTGCTAATACTCAGATACAAAAAAAAATATTACAAGGCATAAAATGGTCTCTTGGTATCTGGTCCCTGGAGTCTACAGTAAAAAAGGTAACTTCGTAAATCAATCTCAAAGCCTACAGGGAAGCCCAATTGAGACAAGCAGCTCTTAGAGCTGGACCACTTGTATAATGGCTTGGCAGCTCTCCCTTTGCATTAATATCTTAAGAGTGCTCTAATTAAAAAAGGAACAAAGTGCTGACAGGCTGGAACACTCATTGCCCTCCAACAGAACAACAGATTTTGCAGGACACCACAGGCTGATACAGCCAGACTAGCCCTCCTGGGTACCATCCCTATATTCCTGACATTCCTGGACAGTACAAGTTTATAAGGAAGGTAAATAGGGTCTGTAAACTGGTGTTTGGAGTAGCTTCTTATCAGTGGTGAGGGGTGTGAAAACATCTAGACCAAATTTCTGAACCGAAGATGGGGGTAGCAGATGGCACAGAGGTGATGAGAAGAGGCAGGGAGTGCCTTTAGTCTAGTGCCAGACCTTATTGTTTGCTGTTATCAAAGGACTTGATGCTTCTGGCTTGCCTAGGGAAGTATCATTTTGCAGTATCAATCAATCAATCGATCAGCTTTATTAAGTAATTATTATAAGTCAGGCACTTGTAAAGCACTGGAATATAAAGATAAAAGCAAAACAGTATTTGCCTCAAGGAGCTGACATTTCCAAGGCAAAAGAGAGACAACACATACATATACATATACATTCCTTAGAGGACTATGTAGACTGGACTACCTGCCCAGCCCAAATCCCACCAGTTACCCTCCTGGAGCCCTTCGCCTACCAAGAGATTATCCCAGTTCTCTTCCTGTTAGTCATGAACCATCCCAACCCCACAGGAGGGATTCCAGAGCACCCTGTCCACTCCTTTCAGGTACATTCCCAACTTTCCAAAGATGGCAGGGTCCAAGCCCCTGCAGACCCATACCTACAAGCAGTCACGGCACTCACATTTTAATGAGCAAGGAATCACCAGTGACAATCCTTCCAGTAAGATGACAAACTATTACTGCATCCCATGGACTTCCAAGTTTTTCCATCTGCCATGCCATGACAGCTAAAGGGTCTCTGGGCCTTTGAAACTGAACCCTCCTATGTAGTTTTGTCTTCTTCATTTAGAATGTAAACTCCTTGAAAATAGGAATTATTTCATTTTTCTGTTTATATCTAGTTCTTGGCATCATGTGTTTTCATACATTCATTCAGTCGTATAAATACACAAAATAAATACAAGGTACTTTGAGGAGAGAGGGTGCTAGCAGATAGCAAGTTTAAAGGAAGTCTTATACATGAATTAAATCTTAAAGAAAGTCAGGGATTATAACAAACCAAAGTGAGGAGGGGACATGAGGAAAAGAAAATGCAAAAGAGCATGACTTCTGCTTTGGAACATACTGTATTTGAGATGTCTTGTAAAAACTTTGTAGATATTTAAAAAGTCCAAAAAGCAGTTGGTGATGTAGAAGTGAAACTCAGAAGAGACTAGGGCTAGATATATAGGTCTGGCCAAGTAATCACATACATAGAAATAAGTAAATCCATGGAATACTAAACAAACACTGGCAATGAGTCAGATGATACAGCTTCAAACCCTGGTCCTGCCACTTATTTGATTCGTGACTCCGAGCAAGTCACTTCCTCTTTCGAAGCCTCAGTTTCCTCTTCTGTCATATGAGAGGGTTAGGTTACATTAGATGGTCTCTAAAGGTTACCTCTAAATCTGACATGCTATGACTTTATGAATAATGTTCTTTTACTCATTAACATCATGCTGGAAAGTACCAAAACACCACCCACTTCTCCCCAATCTCATGAAGAGATTCTCACAAATCAACTGTTAATCAATAAACAAATTCCACTGAATGAAAGCTTACTATATATAAAGACATTATGCCAGACCCACTGGGAGAAGATGAAAGGGACCAGAGGTCCCAACTTCTAGGTGCTAACATTACAGTCAACAAACATTTATTAAGTGTCTACTCTGCACCAGGCAATGCGGAATGGCACTGGGAAAACAAAGAAAAGCAAAAGACAAGCTTTGTTCTGAAGGAACTCAGTCTAATGGAGGAGAGACAACATGAAAACAACTACATTCAAACAAGAAAAACACAGGATAAATAGGGAATAATTAACAAAGGGAAAGCACTGATATTCAGAGTGATAAGGAAAGGGTCTTTATCGAAGGCAGGTTTTTGCTAGGACCAAAAAGAACTCAGGCAAGGAAGGAGGCAGAAATGAAGAGGGAGAGAATTCCAGGCATGGCAGACAAAATGAGAGAATGCACACAGTTAAGAGATGAAGTGTCTCGGACATCAAGAAGGCCAGCTAAGGAGGTGAGTCACATACACAGGAAATGTAACTAAAAATACAAGGTGTTAAATGACATTAAAAAACCAAACCCTATACAGGAAGGGCACAAGCTCCAGTGACATTATTGCTGGTGCAAGCCTAGGTCTATCTGAAATTTGACTTAGGAGTTCTGTGAGATATAGTTAAGAAAGATGATCCTGTCTACTGCACCGATCCCTGTCTTGTCTAGATGGTACAGGAAAAAGAACACTGAACTGGGAGTCAGGAGACCTAAATTATAAGCTCCAGCTCTGTTTCACCCTGCTATGTGATCCCCAGTAAGTCTCTTCTCCAATCAAGAATTGGGTTATTTCATCTATAAAATTAGGGTGATGGACAAAATGATAACCTACAAAGTATCCTCCACCTTTACCCTTCCACAGATGATTTCCTCACAGTGGGTAGCAGTGGCAGCTTTGACAGCCAACGAGAAATCAACCAGAGAAAAAGTCCAAGTAGGAGATAAATGTAGCTCAATGGCACAAACAATGACGAAGTACCAACTACAATGGGAGACACAGTGCTAGATGCTAAGACTTCATTTTGCATCAGTGCATGTAAGTCTTCCCCAAGCTTCTCTGTATTCATCATAATCAAAGTTTCTTACAGCCCAGCAATATCATGTACTACAACTGGTTTAGTCATTCCCCAGTTGATTAGTATCTACTATTTCCAGCTCTTTGCTACTACAAAAAATGCTGCTATAAATATTTTGGTAGATGTGGGGGATTTCTTTTTGTCACTAACCTCTTTGAAAAAACCTCATTTCAAAGAGGAGGAAACAAGCCTATAGAGATGAAGCAATTTATTTAAGTCATCACACAGTACCAAAGCTGTGAAACCAAAGTCCATGACTCCTTAGTCACAGGTCAGTGTTCTTTCCCTGTCAATACCACTCCTTAGGCTAAATAAAGGTCAACTTTAAAAGACACTAGAAGCTTCCTCATGGAGACTTCCTGAAAAACAAGATCTAGAGGAGTGATCAGAGAGAAAGAAATACAAAAAGCAACATAATCTGCTAACCTCATTTAGAAGTAAAAGAATGAAGAGTGGGACACTGATCAGAAACTCTTAGCCCATAAAAGCTGTTCACTAGCTAATAAGTACATGCAACAACAGGTTGTCAGCACTTACTTTGAATATCAATTTTCTAACAAACTTAAAAGTCATGAGAAGTGACAATTTACTTCTAGTATCACACTCTCAAGATACTAATATTTGATACAAATTTCCCAAATCTTTGCTTATTATTCTTAATAAGCAAATAAATAATTTAAAAATAATAAGAATATTATTATTCTTACAAAACATTAGTGAATCTTGAGCTGAGTAAAGTCTCTAACTTTTGCCCTTGAAAATAGTAAAACTATTCTCCTGATAAGTCTCTCGAAAAATCAAATTCTAATCTCCAATAATTTCCAAAGACTCCCTCTTTCTCTATCTTCTTGTGTTAGAGGTAAGGCGAGTTAAAGCACAGAACATCTCAAGCAGGCACAATGTGATGGCACCTGTGCAGAATGCCAGTTAAGGCTTTCAGTCTTTATGAAGTACAGAATATCAGCACCAAAGGAGGCCTTAGAAGGTATTTATTCCAACCCCTTCACTGTATAGAAGAGGAAGCTAAAACTTCGAAATTAAGTTACAGCCCCAAGATCACTATAAGAGAGATCTCCTCACTTCCAGCTGGTCCTCTTTCTAGTCACTACATGCTATGCTTACCTGTCTGAAACACAACAGTAAAGAATACTCAGAGTTATAGTGGAGTTACAGAATCTTCTGACCTATATATGCCTGACCTCCCCCCCAAGAAAAATGAGAGTTTCTTTAGGAATCTCATTTTACAATCAAAATCCTAGAATTGGAAAGAACTTTAGTTACCTAATCCAACTCTTGAAGGAAAAAGTGAACTCCGCCTTCTGGTCTGGATGGAGTAAGAACTATGGAGCTCAAAAATCTGTCCTCCCACTGCAATCTATGAATATTCATTGAAGCACTTTGTTAAGCACCTTGGGATACAACAAAGAGAGGCACCATGGGAAAGTGGACAGAGCATTAGTTTTCAATTAACAGACAAGGGGTCCAGACACTTACTGGACTTGTGATCACCTTAAGCAAATGACTTATCTCTTTGAGCCTATTTCTTCATCTGATAAAAATGTAAAATTTTTTTGCTCCACTTCTTCATCTGTAAAAATAATACCTGATCCTTGTATTTGCAAACCTTAAAGCAGTTAAGAGAGTAATTTTGGAGATAAGCTGGAGAACATCCTGAGGAGGGCAGCCAAGATGGTGAAGGCTCTTCAATCCAGTTCATAAGAGGTTGAAGGAACTGGAGATATTTATTTGGCCTAGAGAAGAAAAAGGCCCAAGGAGGACATAATAGCTGTTTCCAAGTATTTGAAGGGCTGTCAGGTGAACAGAAGAGACATTAAATTTATTTTATTTGACTACAGGAGGTACGAACAACGAATAGAAGTCACAAGAAAGCAAACATGGGTTTTGATGGCAAAAGAATCTTTCTATAATAATTCAAGTTTGCCCTCTAGAATAGGCTACTTCTGCAGGCATAGGGTTTCCCCTCACTGAAGGTCTTCAAACAGAAGGCTTCTTAACATTGGGTATGTGAATCTTTTTTAAATATTTTATAACTATACTTTAATGTCATCAGTTTCCTTTATAATGTATTTTAAAACATTATTCAGAGAAAAGATTCACAGGTTTCACCACTGTCCAGCAAAAACAGACAAAAAGTGAAGAACCCCTAGAGTTTGATTATTAAAGGAGTCCAAGTCATCATCCGTGACCTCAAGGAACTTACACTCCACAATTTGGGGATATTTGTCTGTCACTGAAGATCTGCCATGGTGGCATGCATAATTCCTGTCAGATTCTGGAACCAAAAAAGGTATCTGCCAATACCATTCTATCCCTGGTTCTTAAGGCTCCTGCGGAAAGGATGGCACATAATAAGTGGCGAACAAGGGACAGTTGAGAAAATATTAATATCATTTTCTTTGTCAATTTAAATGTCAACTGACTTTGGCACAGCGCCAGTCCTCCTGCTTATAGCCAGATGGATTTCATTAAGAATCAAATTAAAATCAAGTGTGAGATGGGTAAAGTGGGTAAGACACGGATTCAAACAGGGAATATAAAGGGACCTGAACCAAAAAATGTCTTTCTTATCATCAATACTTTAAAAAAAAGAAAACAAACCCTCAGAAGACTGAATTTAAATAAAGTTGGGTTTTTTTTTTTAGCAGTCATTAAAAAAAAGCCTTAGAGGTTTACAAACTACTTTCCCCCCACAAATCTGTGCAGTGATAGAAACCCCTCCAGGAAGGCCACAGCCTGCCTGGTCTCATTTGAATTCAGGTCTTTGACACCAAAAGTAGCAACACTACACTATCTCTAATGAATAAAGGACCAGAAAGAGGTTGTATGGGACAGTGGAAAGATCTGGATCTCAAAGAGGAGCATGTGATTCAGATTCCAGATCTGGCACCCTGATGACCAGGGGCAAAGAGACTTCTTCCTAGACCTGATTGTTCATATATCCAATGAGGGTGCTGAGCCAGATGACCTCTAGGATTTCAATCAGCTCTAAATCTCTGATCCTGTGAACAGTTCAAAAAGAATTAACTTCAATGTGTTAGGATGCTTCTAAATCAAATACAACTAAGGAAGGTACACTCTAAACCAATACCGCCTCTGGACTGGCATTATCTCAAATTTAACCTAGGAAAACTGAGTGCAATAAGACAAATGTATTGGGTGGATAAACTTATTTGCTATATTCAATTTGTTTCACATGAATTCTGTTGCTGCTGTGCTTGTAACATTCAAGTATTCAAATTGGCCAATGGGAGAATTCTATCCTGGGCATCTTCATACTTTATTATTCAGGCTAGACTAAGAGCTTCACTGATTGGTCATGGATGTCCTCATAATGACTGTTCAAAAGCATGGCATGAATTATGTCAACAGCAAAAAAAGAGCAATGACTGAAAGAACCAAATGGATATGGCGACCGCTTCCAGGAAAACACTAAGAACTTAGTTCCATAACTGCCCATTCAATTCAATTAAATAAATATTTATGAACTGCCTACTATGTGCAAAGTACTTACTCTCTGTGCTAGAGATACAAAGGCAAAAAACAAAAAATGGTCCCTATCCTCAACGTGCTTACATTCAACTAGGGGATGCAACATGTAAACCAATAAGGAAATTCCAGACAATTTAAAGAGGGAGAAGGAGCACTTAGAATCAGGAAGGGTTCTGCTTACAAATTAGCACTTGAGTTCAACCTTGAAGGAAGTTAAATTACACCTACTCAGATGAGGTACCCAGCTGTGAAACCTAACTCACACAAAGCTGACTATGGCATCCAGAGACAAGACTAGAGTCCAAGGCAAACACACTAGAATCCCTCCTATGGACTGCCCAGAAAAACTGATTTAGATGTCAGAGCACCTACCTTACAACAATACATGAACAGTATCCTTCCTGTAGTATATGATTTTTTCAATGACATGCAATAAACGGGCATCAGCAGTAACGGTTTCTGAAATTAAACTAATATGGAATGTAGTGTAACATTAAACTGGGGTGGGGCTACAATTTAGGTTTCTAGCCTCTCAGTATAATGGAACGATGCCACCAATTCATGGATTCCAATGATGTAGCCTTTCTCCTATAATTCTATGAGAACAAGATATTTCTTTTGAAGAAGGACTGAGCCAGGACACTGGAATGATTTGAGAATTTAGAGTCTGGGGATTATTGAATGGAGTGACTATGCACATAACTATAAGTAAACTGCAGGGGAAATAAAAGCAACACAATAAAGACATAAAAGTTACCTTAGAACATTGGAGGTGTGTCAAAAGCAGATTGAAGCAAGAAAAAACAGACTAAAACTCTATTTAAAGACCACCTGTGCTATAAAGAAAAAGTCACTTGTAGTCATGTCAGACTCTATGATCAAGGTCCTTTGGTTGTGGAATGGGAAAAATGTGAGAGCACTTTAAGCTCTGGAGTCCTCCAATTTAAGTGATCCTCTTCTATTGGCCACCTACCTGTCATCAGATCAGAAAAATAGATGCCAGTCAGCAAAAATGCTGGAGAGAAATTACTCCCAAAATGAGCTATAGGAACTTGTCCAGGGCCTAGCAAGAGGAGGGCTCATCTCTCTAAATTACATCCATCAGCACTGAGACCTGAAGTCATTTATATTCATTACTGTGCAGTGGAGCAAAGGAAACGAACAGATGTTAAAGAGGCTCTTAGACACTGGCTCAGAGATGCCATTGACTCAGGGGATTCTAAGAGACACCTGGGCCCCCTGGGTAGTTTGGGATTGGGGACAGGATTACCTGAATGGTGAGGGACAACTTCACGAAAGTTTTTCAGGCCTTCTTGTAGCCAGTGGGACCCAGATTGTACGGGGAAGGAAGGGGTGAGGGGAAGAAAGAAGTGCTCATATCCATGTTTTGAATATATAAGAATAGATATATTGAGTAACTGGCATAAAACCAACGGTGGTTCTCCAAACCTGCTTAGGTGAAGTGCAAGACTGTAGGATCTTCTGCTCCCCTCTAATATCACAAACCAAAAGCAACACAACTTCCTTGGGAGAGCAAACAATTAAGAAACGTGCAGCCATAATTTTCCAGTGTCTGGTTTGGAGATATGAGATGAAGAAAGGTTAAATCGTACCACAGGGGCCTCATGCCCTATGGTGTTAAAGTATACCAAGGATGGACCCTGGAAGGCAGTATGTATACCACCCATTCATTAGCCATGAACAATGGCAAAGTCAAATAATCTGAAGCACAATATGAGTAAGAGTAGAAGAGATATGCCAAAGGAGTCTAGGAAAATCTCACTCAATGGCAATGCTATTAAACCATTAATGTGCCCCAAATTAAAGTCCAACAGCAATACCCCAATGCAGGTTCCCCACCCCTGTCCTAAGAGCCAAAAGGAATATGAGATTAATAGACATGGACAACTTATAACAGATATTACTGCAGGACCCTTCCTAGGCCAATGCACAGTGGATGTGTGAACACAGCAGATGGATATGTGGGAAGAAGAGAGAAGATTTATAGATAGGGTTAGAGATCATGGGATACCATTAACTAAGTCCAATCTTGCCACTATGGCAGTCCACCGCCTCCGCACATATGACTAGCCTTGAACCCAAGGCACAGCACAATTCCTTAAGAGCAACTTGTCACTCTGTAGTGATGAACTATATAAGACCCCACAGCAGGAAAGTCTGACTGGCATTAACACTAATTCCTATTAATTATTACCACTAGCAATCCCATTTTACTGCTAAGGGAGCCAAGGAATGACCCTGAAACAACATTTAAAATGAATTTTCTAAATATCATGTAAGTCTCAAGTACATGGTATTATAAAATACTGAAGTACGCTCAAACAATGAAATAAAATATCCTTCAGGATGTCAAGATCTATGAGTCTGGGGAAGCACACTAGTGGGTATATAACTTAGTATCTCTTTAGGATTCATGTGTCTGGGAATCAAGAGATGAAAAATAAAAGAAAAATAATTATACAAATATAAAAAATTCACAAACTTCATTTTTTTAAAAATTTCAATATTTATGCTCTCCAAAGTCGTAGGGTTTGGACATTCTTGTATCTTGCAATGTCCCCTGTCAGTGAAAATTCTCCCATCCCACCTTTTCACTATGGGTAACTGAGTGGTCCAATGGCTCTATAATGCTTATTCTCTTCCACTCTAGAGCAACAGAGGGGCACTGGAAGAACATCCTCGGGTGTGGGTTCTTATTCTGAGGCAAGAATGCTACTTATATATTCTACAATGCTTTTACTTTGGGGAAGAATAGTTCCCCAAACTATTGGGGGAAATGGTAGAAAATGTTGCCTCCTGATTCATGAACTGTGACCACTTGAAAAACTGTGGCTTGAATTGTCAGTATTTAACATACCAATTCATTAGTCAGGATACTAAGCAGAATACTAAGCTTAACTGCCCTGAGTATAGTATTCGATGCTGTTTTTGTCCATTCATCCTATTTTAGTATATATTTTCCTTTTGTACGTCCTTCATTATATTATTATTAAATGTATCAATGTTCATCCAGTGCTATCTTTTCAGGTACAACAGTCCAAGATAAATTTGGAGACCCTTAGAAGAGCACTGCATAACACTGTTAATACAGCAATCCAAGACTGGGACCATTAGCTATGGAAAAGGGTGAATGAACTATTTAAAGAGATGAGGGAATATATTATCATCTATGGCTTTTTGTATGGCTATGAGGGTACCCTATATCTAAATTGGGAAGTAGTGTTATTAATTTTGTTATTTTTTATAACATGTGTAATAATCATGTATTGTACATAACACCATAGAAGATTTGAGCAGAGAGGGAGGAAGATGGTTCAAGTATTGCCGCAAACACCTATGTTGTTTCCAACTGTCTCTAAAAGTCTTGCAGCAAACGATCAAAATGTAACAATACAGTTCTCACCTACTACACTGAATGTTTATGGCTTCTTATGCATTAGTTCATGCCTTTTTCCAAAAACTTCCTGCAAGGGTCAAGGGTTACAGAAAATCATTTAGATCTATTCAAAAGCAAAGGAAAAACAATCTAACGGTCCAACCATTAAAGAATGACTGAACAATGAATGGAGTAACAGAACACGAGAGACAAGCCATGAGGAATGTAAGGAAATATGGAAAGCTCGTGAAAAATCGTGATGTGCACAAAGCAGAAGGGTAAGATCAGCAGCAACACTCTATGCTTTAAAAGGAAAGAAAAATACATACCCAAATCAGAAGAATAGATGGATACAATGGAAGAGGGAAAGAAGGAAGGAATAACTGATGAGTCATTATATAGCTATATGCTGAAATTCTTTTTTCTAAGTCTAGTTGCTAATTTAAATTTAATTTTTATGGTTTAAAACTGCTTACAATAAATTTCTAAAAACACATACCAAAAGAACGTAAAAATAAAGCAACAAACTCATTAAGGTCAGTCAGTCAACAAGTATTCAGGTAAGCACTTACTATCTATGTGGCAAGCACTGTGCTAACCTCAGAGGATATGAGCAAAAAAATATTTCCTGCCCTCAAGGAGCTAACATTCTGACAAAGGAAGACAACACATAAAAGGAAGGGGACAGGGGTGGGAGTAGAAGGAGAAGGTACACAGCTGAGAAATTCAAAAGTGAGACAAATCTGAGACTTTGTTTTTGATGATTCTAAAAGATAGCTAAAGTAGTTCCCATTTTCCCCTTGGCTTCCATCCCCTAAACCCCAATTACCTACTTAAGCTGTACTTACAGTCCTAATGGTTTTAAATGCCTTTGAATGACATGACCCATCTGATACTCCTCTAAGAGGGCAAATATAAAAAACTGAAGTACCTCCTGGGTCACTGCTCACAAGAATATACCTTGGTAATCTCTAGGGTATGCTACTATGTCATGCTGGGATAGACACCTCTCACCCAAAACATTTACAGATGAAAGAAAACATTTGCAAGATTGTTGAATGGAGTTCAGAGTGGGTCTTGAAACAAAGTTTCTCTGTTAACTGAACTGGCTCACTCAAGAGACCAAACCTACAGTGTCAAGAATTACTGACTAAAGCCAGAGGTCCTGGGTTCAAATCCCAACTGCTATTTTCTACCTGTGTGGTCTTGGGTAAGTTACGACAACCACAGGCTGCAGTTTCCTCATCTGTAAAATGAAGGGGCTGGACTAGACCATCTGTGATCTCTCATCCTCCTTCCTACGAACACTGGCATCCTGAGGTCAACTGAAGCAAAGTTCCATCTCTGGGATTTAGTTTCCCCAATTATAAAATAAAACTGGACTACATGTTCTCTAAGATCCTTCTCCACTCTGACAAACTCTGATAATCCTTGAGAAATAAGCTGCCAAGTCATACTAAAGAATTTGGTGAGTTTGAAAATAATTCATGGGAAAATAATTAACTCACTCAAGTTTTCAATCAGAGATAACATGACCTCCAATAGCCTTCAGTACTTCTGAAGTACTTTTTCCACCAATCCAGTCCTCAGGTCCTTAACAGACCATTTAATGAGTTGCTGCGGCCGAGAAACTTATCAACTACAAATCTGCTTTCCAACATCTTTCAAGAAATAAAGACATTTTTTTATTCTATCATTCAAGGCCTGTCTTTTTCTTTTAATGAGTTCAAGAAAGTTAATAGGATTGAAAAGACTACAAATGAGAAAAAAAATAAAGAAAAATAATCAAATGGGAAGCTCACGATCTTTTCATCCAAAACCATCACTTCAAGATTACATGCCCATTTTTGGAGGGTACCACCATCCTTCCAGTCATGCAGGTTTCCAATCTTAGAATCCTCCCTGATTCTCCCCTCTCCTTTACCCCTAATATCGGGTTGGATATCTTGTCAACATCTTCACAACATCTCTTACATTAATCTCCTCTTCTCCATTTACACTGCCATTCTAGTTTCAGGCCTTTGTCACTTTTCAACCACATTATTACTTCTAACCAGTCTCTTTGCCCCCAATTAATACTCCACACACAGCTGTCTCCTCCTAAAGTACTAACTTGACCATATCACTCTCCTGCACAATCAAAACGTATTTATTAAATGCCTACTATGTGTCTGGCACTGTTAGGTGCTAGAAATACAAGTCCAAAGAATCAAACAATGCCTATCACAAGGAGTTTGTATTTTAACAGGGGAGCCAAGTACATGTAAAAGTATATACAGCATAAATATAAAGTTAGTAAGTACAAACAGATACAAAGTAATTAAATACAAGGCAGTTTGGGAAATAAGGAACTAGCAGTTAGGGGATCAGGAAAGGCCCCATGAAGAAAATGGTGCTTGAGTTGCAACTTAGAGAAGAGAGGGACTCTATGATGTAGAAGGAAGAAGGAAGAGCATTCCAGGTATGGGGACAGCCAGTGTAAATGCACAGAGATAGGAGATAAAATGTATATAAGAAACAAAGAGAGAAGGTCAGTTTGGGTGAATCAGAGAAGGGGGAATAATATACATAGGGAGATAGATTAGGGCTAAATTCTGTAAGGCTATAAAGGCCAAACAGGGGAGTTTATATTTTACCCTAGAAGCAATAGCGAACCAATGGAGTTGACTGAGTAGAGGAGTCATCCGCTCAAATTTACACTTAAGGAAAATGTCTTTAACAGGGATGTGTAGGATGGATTGGCGAAGGTTGAGAATGAGGCAGGAAGACCAATTACAAGGTTACTGCAATAATCTAAGGAAGAGGGGATCAAAAATCTTCAGTGACTGACTCCCCATTCCTGTTTGGCTTTTAAAGCCTTTCACGATCTATTTATCAAGCTTACAACACTTTATTCCCCTGTATTAACAAATCAAGCAAGCATTCATTACGTAAGTACTATCTTCCAGACACTGGACATTCCAGGCCAAACTGTCCTCTTCATACTGTTCCCTTGTCTTTGGCACAGAGAGTGTTTTCTCTCCCACAGCCTCACAGCTGGACTGCACTGTCAATCAACTCCACCTCCAGGAACTAACCCCTCCTCAAGACCCACTCCATACACAAATACCAGAAGCCTATGATGGCCCCTATGACCAAAATTATCTTGAATCTTCACTTCCTATAGACATGTTTCTTTTCCCACTCCACCAATAAAGTGAAAGCTCCTTGAAGGCAAGACTGTTTTCCTTTTCGTTTCTGTGTCCCCTGCACAAAGCACAGTGCCTGGCACATAGCAGAAACTTAATAAATGGGTTTGGCCTAATGAGAAATGAACTTTTTCTGTGCAAAATGTAATAGCATCCCAAAAAAAGACTTATGGCCTAAAAGAATTATTACATTCAATGATCATCAGTGTGAACTAACACAAAATCACACTGACACAAATCTTACTATAATATTAATTCAAGATGACTATGAAAAAGTTTAAAAATAAGCACAACACAAAATTTTTGTACTTCTTTAGCCAAAAACCAAACAAAACTTTATGATTCTATTCAATCCAAAATTAAATATTTTAATATTGATTTAATATCTTCATGTGTTTTAAATTCCAAAAGTCTAGAACCAACTTTCCACTGGTACAGTATGAAAATGCTGATATTAGAAGTTGTAATTAATCTGATAGACAAATAGTATATACAGGGTATCCCAAAAGGCTTAGTGCACGTTTAAGCTTTAATAATGTTCAGGGTCTGCCGAGCATAGCCTAAAACTAAACTCAGCTTTCTGGGAAACCCTGTATAATTATGACATTAACTAGCTATCAGTAGAAGAGACACCAGGAGCATTCTCTAGCCAGTATCACAGAAAAGTATATAAAAGGACAGTATTCTACTGGCAATTGTGATCAGGATGTGACAGTGATGGGAGGAAAGAAAAATACACACACATTTTTAAAATAAGAAAAAACAACAGCACATAAATGTAATAAAATACTCTTATCAAAGGAAACTATGAATATGAAACAATCAGAAAAACACGGGAAGATTTATGGAACTGATTCAGAGTAAAATATGCAGAATAAGTGACTGCAACAATGGAAATGGAAAAAACAACAAACTGAAACTGAATGCAGTATAATTACAATGACTGAGGATAGAATGTATTTCCTTCCTGTCACTGCAGAGGTTGGAGTCTATGGAAACAATGTATCACATGTAGTTAGTTGTATAAGCCATATGCTGTTGATTTTGCTGAAATGAGTTTTTTTCCCCTATTATTCTTTATTATAAGGAATCTCCCTGGGAAGGGGAGGATGTCCCCTCTGAGAGGAGGAAGGGATATGCAGGGAAATGAAAGTGAGTGAATAAAGTTAAACATACCAATAAATTCTAAAAAAAAATACTATTAATTCAAAATAACTTCTCTCCTTCAACACAATAACATACAGCAATGTATATTACTAGAAGGTTAAACATATGATAGGATGTGCCAACAATCTGGCTGTTGGACAAAAACCAAGGCAGTACAAGAACTTTCTCTGAGTGGGTCAGAAGCTACAAAAAATTCAAATACAAATGTAGTAAATTCTTCCTTATTATTAACTGTATCAGTACTATACCCATGAATTCAAAATAGCCTTTTTCTCTTCAATAGAATCACTGAGCTTAAACACTGAGTTTTTTAATTAATAAGGTACTTTTTTTTGCTTCATATTCTTTACATTATTTTGGTTAATTTCATTCAGTGTTTCATCTTCCCATTCTTCAGCAGAACATTAGTTCCTATGAGTAAGGAAGTTAAGCTGGATACAAGAAAAACTGTCAAAAGGGGAGGCAAGAACTTACTAGAAGAATTCTGATCAGGGAGAGAGTAAGATTCAGTGGAAGGAACACAAAGTTCAGAAGCCCTGAATTCTTGGGCCTGCTACTTCTCTCTAATATCCAAGAAGTCACTTCTCCTCTCTGATCCTGATTCTTCTGTAAAATGGGGATAACAAGTCCTTCCTGATAAGAAAACTGGTTGTTGCAAGGACCAAATGAAAGCATGAATGTAAAAGCACTTTTAAAACTGTGAATATTACAAAATTCAGTATTAATATTATTCATATTAAGGCATCCACTTAGAATAAATACCATAGATAATTTCACTTTATCCATCTGCCTTGAAAGTTGCTCTGCAATAAACAAAAAAAAATTTTAAGTACAAAAATCCATACCACATCCATAAACAATCATTGTTACTGTTCAAAAAAGGTTTTAACTATTTTTAATATTTTAGAAGACAAGATTATTGATATAGCAGGAAAGATCACACTGGGAACAACAGACCTCAATCCTAATTCCAGCTCTGTTACTTGCTAGCTGTGTGAACCTAGTCAAGTCAAAAAAAAAAAAAAAAAAAAACTATCTTCAGTTTCCTCATATGTAAAAACGAAGGACAAACATAACCTGTGAGTGAGTAGCAGCTCCCCTCCCCTCTCTGGTGTCCTACCCAAGGGAAGGCGCACTTCATGACCAAAAGCTGCCTTTTTTCCTTTGGCTCCATCTCTTGCTCAAAGACCAAGCCAGTTCACTCTGGAGCTCATAGATCAGACCAGTCCCCCTCACCCAGCACAGAGTGGATGTAATTACTAAATAGTCATTGTTTCTCTTTTACCCAAGAACGCTGAGGGTCTTCCCCTTCCAGTTTAATTTTTCTTTTTTTTGATTAAAGGGGTCATCCCTTGAGTAACACAAAGAAGCCTATTCATCAAATGGGTGTATCTCACTCAAAGTGAGAATGCTAGGACCTTAGCCTGAAAGGGTCAGGGTCTCCCACTGCATCCTGGGCCATCTCCCATCATCCTGATGAATATCAAGCCACTGGACAAAGATGGCTCAGGGGAAGAAAGTGAGGTTGGTGACTTTGTACGGCTCTCCTTCACTCAGATCAAAGTCAACTGCAAGTCATGTCATCATCTTGATGCCATGGTCCTCTTTGAGAACAAAGGACACACACAACAACAACAATACAGTTCAAGATACCTGAAAGGTAGTTAGAGATGACAGAGTGGAGTCAAGGTAGAGTTTAGGATAGGATAGGTAGATCTGAGAATCGTCAGCACAGAGAGGGTAATTTCAATTCACAGGAACTGATGAGATCATGAAGCAAAGTAGTAAAAAGGGAGGAGAGAAGAGGATGCAGGACAGAACCCTGAGGGACAACAATGGTTAGAGCAGGAGTGGTGAACTTGCAGCCTTGAGGCCACGTGTGGCTTTCTCAGTCCTTGGATGCGGTCTTTTGACTAAGTCCAAGTTTTACGGAACAAATCCTTTTATTAAGAAGATTTGTTCTGTGAAATTTGGATTCAGTCAAAGGGCTGCCCTTAAAGACCTAGAGAGTCACATATGGCCTCAAAGTTATAGGTTCCCCACCCTTAGGTTAAAGGGTGCGATCTGGACGGGGATCTGACAAAGGAGACAGAGCAGGAAGGGTCAGATGGGTAGGTGGAAAACAAGGAAAAAGTGGTGTCCTGGAAACCCAGAGAGTATAGAATATCAAGGAGGAGTAATCAACAGTGTCCAAGGCTGCAAAGAGGGCAAGCGGAATAAGGATTAAGAAAAGGTCACTGGCTTTGGCAACTAAGAGATCCACTGGTAACAAAGAAATTAATTTAACTATTTCTATTAATGGCATTCACCATCCTTGGTCAACTAGACTCAAAATCTTAGATTCATATTTGACTCCTCCATTTCTCTCATCCCCCATATTCCAATCAGTTGCCAAGACCTGTCAATTTTACCTTCACAACTCTACATCTATCCCTCTTCTCAAAATGCTAGTATATCCACCATACCTAGTTACCCTATATTTATCTGCATTGTATTTAAACTGCATCCAATTTACACAAAATAAACACATTAAACTGTACAATACACAATTTGTTCCATATTTATTCTTGGAAGAAGCATGATAAAGAAGATGGAGAGCCAACTTTAAGGTCAGGAAGACCTGATTCAAATCTTACCTCTAATACCTACTGAGTTGTGACCTTGGGCAAATTACTTAATGTTTCAGTAATCTAGGCAACTCTCTAATGGTATAAATTACAAATATGCTGATCTGAATTGGTTTGAGGAAGTTTTTTAAATAAATGAAATTTCAGGTCCAATCCTTGTCCCTTTTTATCTGTATATACTTACATGGGCACGTTAACCCCTCTGATAAAATGCAGTCTTCTTGAAAGCATAAATTATTCCAATCTTTGTACTTATATCCCCAGGGCCTGGTAAGAACACACTAAATGACTGCTTGCTGATTTTTTTATTTAAACTGCCATCATCCTAGATGAGGACTTCATCATCACCAACCTGTAACTAGTTTCCCTGGCTCTAGTTTCTCACTTCGCCAATCCAACCTTCAAAAAACTAATAAAATAAACATCATAGTACATTTGTCTAACCATACCACCTCCTTGTTCAAATATTTATCCTCCCAACGCCTACAGGATAAAATACAAACTCCTCAGACTTGAATTTAAAGCCCTCCACAAGCCTGTCCTTATCCAGCTTTATTTCATACTACCCATATACTTTCAGTTAAACTGGAATGAAACAATCAAGCTACTGTCCCTGAACTCACCATGCAAGTGCCTACCTCCATTCATTTGTTCAAGTTGTCCTTCCCTGCCTGCAATGCACCCTCCTCCTTGATCACTGCCTTTAAGAATCATCCTCTTACAAGGCTGGCAAAGTTATGCTTATCAGGAACATCTTCAGAGTTGTGCAAGAGAGGGCAGAATTATCACTTTAGGATTATGCTTGTCAAGAACTTAAAAGCCCCAAGTTGTCTTCAAATTCTGTCATATAGAAAAGGACTCCAATGGACCATGAATTTAGGTTCTACGTCTTTTAATCAAGACAAAGACTGAGTCAGTCTCTGCATCAAAAAGGATATTATTTATGGACATGAACAAAGAAATTTTACTGTAGAATAAAGGAATAACAAGTGGCGGTTACACTGCTGTGGACAGACAGCATCGCCGCACTGGTCGTTAAGTCCCATCCTGGTTTTCAGCCTGTTTTCTCCTCTATCCAATGAAATTAGGTTTCTAGAGTCCCATTCAGCTTTAACCTTCATGACTGCTATTGCAATTCTATTCTAAAACCATCTAAAGTCCTTTACAATCTAACTTGCAGTCTACCTTTTCCTACATATTATTTATCCCTCCTCCATGG
Organism: Potorous gilbertii; assembly: GCA_028658325.1. NCBI lineage: Eukaryota > Metazoa > Chordata > Mammalia > Diprotodontia > Potoroidae > Potorous > Potorous gilbertii. The sequence continues at coordinate 43,371,083 of CM053769.1, read as the reverse complement.
TCAAGTCTTATTGCTGTATTTACAGCAAGCTCCTTTCACATTCTCTCCTTCTATGTCAGGAACACTCTACTCCCCCTCCTCACCTCCACCGCTAAGAATCTTAGTCTCCTTCAAAGTTCGGCTCCAAAGTCATGTTCTCCATGAAGCCTTTACTTACCCTTCTGGCTGCCAGTGCCTTCCCCCAAAAAATATTCCATGTTTATTTTGGATATGCTCATAAGCATGCATGTTGTCTCCAGTGCCCAAAAGTAAACAAGTTCCTTGAGCAGAGGGACTGTCATCACTGTCTTTGTAGTCTCAATGACTAGCACAGTGCCAGGCACATTAGCATGCTCTTCATTCTTGTGGACTGACTGATCAAGAAGATGTAAAAAATGTCCTAAAATTTCAAAAGTACATTTCCTCTTCAAAGGAAATGCTGAGAGATTTAAAATACATAATTTCTGGATGACTAACATTTCAAGAGAGGGAGACAGTTAAGTATTAGGGAAAAACAAGAAAAAAGAAGCAGAATACAGATGAGGACAGCTCAGAAATGCTCTCAAGCTACTGATGTTGCTAGCAACTAGAAGCTACTAGGCAACTGTCATGATCAACTCGCAAATCAATAATATGGTCCATAGTTCTGAGTGTGATGACCCATCTAGTCCCAAAGTCTACTTCCTTTCTGATCAGGTAAATAAAAATGATAAGTGTTGTACATTAGAAAGGGCACTGGCTGAGTCAGAAGACCTGGGTTCAAAAGTCCATGTTCCATCACTCAATCTCTGTGTGACACAGAACAAGTAAGTCCCTTCTTCTCCGTCCCTGTTGTTAATGTACTCTTCTTAAACAAATTAATTGTCATGTATTTAGCTGTTCTTATAACCCTCTAGTAGAATGTCAGCTCCTTTAGAGCTTGGATTTTCTTTTTCTTGATTTTGCATATCCACAGCCCAACATAACATCTCACACACAAGAGATGCTGACAATCTACTGACATTAATCTATAAGGGAGTGAGCTGGGCTAAAAGTTCTGTCTAGCTCTGACATTTTGCAATCGAAAAGACTGCCAATTAAATACTATTGCTATACAATGACCAACCATAATCTCAAAGGATGAATGACCTCCAGAAATGATACAGAGGAAGATATTCTTGGACACAGACAACATGGGAATTGGCTCTGACTATGCATATTTGTTGCAAGAGTTTTGCTTTCTGTTGGTCTTTTTTCAGGTGGGAGTAAGGATAGGATAGCCATCATTAAAGTATGTTTTAATGCACAAAAGAAAATAGAAAGAAGACCAGAATAACAGATAAGACAACTTAGAAAGTTAAATAGTGAGTTTATAATATACTTTTAAAAGGAAGCTAACTATATTTGGGGATTAGCAATTTCAAGTGTCATCTTTTTTATCTACTTCACCATTTGTATATGGCAATATTTATTTAGTGTTGGTTAAGTTAAGAATAAAAAGAAAGACAAACAAACACTCTTGATTAAATCTAAAAAGGACATCAAGTCCTAAACATAAATCAGGAAAGAACCTTTTTAAGAATAAAAAAATACTTCAACCTTTCCCACAAATTGATTTCAGATCATGTAATATCTTCTCCAATACAAACTGCCTCGATGGACTTTGAACCTTTAGATTACAATTTTTACATCTGAGGCATCAAGTTGTATATAATCAAACTTCACTGCCTCACAAGAGAACTGTTCTCTATCACAGCAAATATTTTAATGTCCTGAATCTGGAATCTACTATATGTGGTTTCATCTTCCAACAGATCTCCCAAGAAGATTGATTAGCTTTTAATTTTATCTGAATACTGAGTAAAGATAACGTAATAGCGGAAAATCTGCACCATGATGGAAAGCATGCCAGGACTTCACGAATTCTATTTCCAAGAATATACTGAGAAGTTTTCTTGCACATCCCTAAGATCTGGGATCCAGTTGGGAACATCATCTAATGTAAAGTTAAAAACCTGGAGGTCTACTGCGATATTTCAACTCAAGAAATACTAAAAGTCCCTACTACACAAAGTACTTTAACCCTAGAAGTTAAGACAAGTGGAAAAAAAAATTAAACTACTCGTGCCCAAAGGAGCATTGCCACCAAAGAGGTAGAACAAGACGGCTACACAAATGAGCATAATAACGCAAGTTGGACAGTGTTGAAAACCACACACAGGAGTGTGCCAAGGGGCATAAAGGGAAGGGAGGGGGGAGGGAGAGTGTCCAAAAGAACTGGAACCTGAGCTAGTTTACACACAGAAAAGATACGTACAAATTCACGGAGAAAAGGACAGAGAAAAAGGAAATGTGAGTAATTTTCTATATTTTAAATAGCAAAAGCATTACCAAAAATGAAACAGGAAAACATTCTGCATTACTACAGGAGAGCAAATTTCATCACAGAAAAACCACATTCTATACAAATTTAATAGGACAGTCAAGGTGCTGCAGTAGAACCAAGAACACAGAAAAGAAGAGTTTAGAGTTACATGACCTGCAAGTAAGCCTTAATACTACCAGACCTACAAGCAAGTCTCTTTAACTTCTCTGAACTTTCCCTTCCTTACTTTTAAAATGGAGATAATACTTGAGCTACTGACCTGACTCAGTTGTTAAGAGGAAAGAGCTATAGAATCAGCTAGAATAGTTGTTTAATCAACCATTTATTGAACACATATTATATGCAGGATCCTAAGAGAAGATACAAAGATAAGTACAAATCCTGCTCTCATGAAGTTTACAACCTAACAGGGATGAGGAATAGACCTGGGATTTCACCAGGATAAAAAACTCCCAGTGTGGAAAATTCCTTCCCAATCACTTACATTAAGAGAGCTATCTGGAATACTGTCACATAGCTGGTATGTTCTAAGCAGAACAGTTCTTGAAGGAAGGATAGCAAATAGTGAGGGACATAGGAAGGACTGCTACAAATCACTGACAGGTGCACATTGGTATAACCCTGGAGCTTTTACCTCACGCCCAGAAAGCCAGCAAATCACAAAACATGGAAATAGTAGTTGCTGCTAGAGCAGCAAAAAGGCAGGCACTATTGATGGGCTAAGAAATGTTATAACCATGGGATATAGGGTTAGGCAAGGCAAAATGTTAATACGCTCTGAGACAGAGATGATATGACTAGGCATGTAGCCAAAAGAGGACAGGCACAGAAATATAAATTTTAAAATATTAATAATATTTTTTTGGTGGCAGCAGAGAAATGGAAAATAAAAGCAAATGGCAATCTTTGGGGAATGGCTGTATAAATTGTGGTGCATGAAGGTAATGATTTATTAGTAAACTACATGAGAAAAAAATTGGAAAAGCAATGAGAGTTGTGGAAGAAAGAATTGGAAAGGGAATTAATAGCTAAGCACAAAAAGTACAAAATCTTGTCCAAGCAACAAACTCCCTGAAAACTAACTAGAATCAACCAAACAGAGGCCAAGGAGTCCATGAGGCAATGAGAAATATTAAAACAAATGCAAAATGTTGAAAACATGTATGTTAAAGGTACCTCAAAAGAAAAACAACTGAACTGAAAAACAGATCGAGGAGAAAAAAATGTAAAAAGCATTGGATCATATGATCAAAAAAAGTCTAAATATTTAATTTCAAGAAATCTGAATGAGAACATTGCCCTCAGATCTTAAAACTAGAGGGTAAAATGGAAATAGAATCCACTGGTCACCTCCTGAAAAAAACCCAAAATGAAAAACTCAGGAATTCTAGCCAAATTCTAGATTTTCCAGGTCAAAGAAAAAAAAAATACAAGTAGTCAGAAAAAAAGAGTTCAAGTATCTAAAAATCACAGTCAGGATCACACACGATTTAGCAGGCACCACTATAAAATAACGGAGAACCTGGTATACAATATTCTAGAAGGCAGGGGATATGGGCTTACAACCAAGAATAATTTAGAAAAACTGGGTATAATCATAAGGTGGGGGGAAGGGGAACTGACCTTTAATAAAAAGAGTATTTTCAAGAATTTCTGATGAGAAAACCAGAACTACAGAAAAACTCTGAGTAAAGAGAAACATAAAAAGATAAACATAACTGAGCAAAGACGAAGAACTAAACAAACTGCTTACGTGGAAATATAGGGACAAATGGAAGCTAACGACTCTATGAAACATCAAGAAACAGTAAAACAAAGTAAAAAATAAACCTAAAAAATACACATAGGGAGATGATACATGTGTCCCTTTTGATGGCTCTTTCATCAAGGTTCACAAAGAGTCCAGAAAAGGCCTCATATTGGTTCTATTGTATCTTAATGGAGGGAGAGAGAAAGAGGGAGAGGAATAGGGAGAGAGGAAAAGAAAAGGAAAGGAGAGTGATCTTGGGAACTCTTACCAACACAACCAAGATTCCTTAGGATTCACAATGAAATACGCTTCCCATCTCCTGATACAGAGACTCAGAGCACAGAATGAGACATATTTTGGACGTAGCCAACGACAAATTTTATTTTCCTTGACTAGATGTTTGTAAGACGGAAGAGAAGGCTGGTCTCTGTTTGAAAATTAGGTTTTTTAAAAGAAAAGTAGAATGGGCTGCTTCAAAAAGTAAACAGGCTACCTCCTTCACTCATGGGCTAAAAAGAAACTCAGATGGCCAGTCTTCAGTATGTTGTAGAATGTATTCTTGTTCAGGTACAGAACAGGCTAAATGGCCTTCCAATTTTGAGATATTGTGATACTATGACAGATCCTTCTGTGGGGAGGGGAGGAGGAAGAACTGATAATGTCATATTTGCTTACTTAGCCTTACTCATGATTACTAGGAACTCTGTTTTGGGGGAGGTTTTTTGAGGGATTTTTTTATCCTTAGCTTAAAATTCTCTGTTCCCAGTATGATTGTCACTGCAAATACAATTCAGGCTTGTTTTATTTTTCTGCTTTGAATTCCCTTAGGTATAATCCTCATACGAGTCAAAAAGGAAATATATGTATTTAATAATATACACACACGATGAAACATCACATATACCCATAAACATATACATCTAACAAATATTTATACATATACTTTTTGACATGATGGACATATCCCCAAAAGCTCATTTCAGAAAATCTCCTATTTAATTTGGTTGGGGAATCAGGAGTTTTGCCCTAAGTATCAAGACATAGATGGCACTCTTTCCTCCTCATTGCGATCTGAAGACAACAACCTCTAGCACCTTATGCTTCTAATTCTCCTGCTATTGTCAACCCAACACAGGTTGGAGGAAGTGCAGCAAGAAAGGAGGGAACACAGTGACCTCGATGGAGGTCAGGGAAGAACAGAGCGGGTAAGAGCTTTGCTGTACTTCCAGGTTCAGGGTGACATGTCAAAAACCAAAGTACCTGCTATTTGACAAGCAATGGGCAAAATGCTGAGGATTCAAAGAAAGGCCAAAACAGCGCTTGTTTTCAAACTCCAAACTGAAGGAGGGGAGAAGCCAAAACAACCAAGATAAATAAGGGTAAACTGGAGATCAGCAAAGAGAGGAAGCACTCACAGAAGGGGGGGTGGGTGTGAGACTTGGAAAAAGCCACGAAGTGGAGGCAAGGAGACAGTGCAGAGTGAGAAGAGAGTAAAGGCAGGAAGTAGCAAGACTACAAAAGACTTTAAAGTCAAACAGAAAATTTTATATTTGTTTCTGAAATAACAGGGAACAACAGGAATTTATTAAATATAGGAGTATATGGTTGAACCTGCTCTTTAGGAAGGTAACTTCACTAGCTGAGGGGAAGGTGGACTAGAGTGGAGAGAACCTTAGATAGAGAGGCCAACTGGAAAGCTGCTACAACAAACCAGATGTGAGCTGATGAAGCCTGTGTTTAGTGCCTGAAGGAAAGAAAGGAGCTTGTATAAGAGAAATTTCAAAGCTAGAATAAAGTAAATCTGACAAGATTGGGAGGAGAGGGGCAAGGAGGAACAGGGTTCACAAGAGGAGTGACAACACACAAACCCCTCCAACTTCGACAATCGAGTTCAAGACCTCTTAACCAGGTTTGGCCCAAAGAGAAGGTCCATAGTGTTCTGAGGGGGGCAGGCTAGAAACCAGTGGTGGCCTGGGGAGCAGTCCAACAGTCACAACTGGCTTATACCGAAAGGGGCCCTTATTTAGCCAATATATCACAATAGATTTCCCATCGGGGGAGGGGGGAGTATGGCAAGCTGGGGGACTTCAGATGGGAAAGAGAGATAAGCCCCTTAAGCCTTTACCCTAGGGTCATACCTTACTGTGGACACCTCTTCTATCCTAAGTAGTATGCCAGAAAAAAGGGCAGGGGATGCTTAGGATCAAATGGTTATCTGACCATTAACTTATCTACCGGTAACTCTAATTGTAAGTTCCTTGTTTAATAACTAACAAAGAGAAATACTACTAGAGATTCCGAACTATATAGTTGACTTTCTTAACACAAAGAAGACTAGTTACAGCTAAATAGAATGGTTTACAGGTTTCTCTCATCCAGAATTAGTTTTATTTGCCTCTCACAGTCCTAGGCATGACCTTGGATCTATGCCAGACCCTTTATATATCTGTGACTGAAGACTGGACAGAGTCCTGCATCTTGGGATAGCCTCTGATATCTAAGGACTCTACCCGTCCCCAAGAAAAAGAAATCTTAAAGAGCAGAAAGCAGTCCCTATCCTCCTGATAGCTGATGTTTGCCAAAGAAATTCTTGAAGATTATTGAAAGTCCTAAGCTATCTCCTTCCCATAAGCAGCTTATACTTCTGTATCTCTATATCAATATTTAATATGATCTATATTTCTAGCCATCTATCTTCAAGTTCAAACTCCAATTCTTACCCCAGGACTTACCTTCGAGTGCATCTAGCCCAATGCAGACCAATGACAGAGGTCTCCCTCCATCCAAATGACATACTACGGTGTCCATTAATGTTCCATGCCTGGGATTAATTAAAAATAGCTCACTTCAAATGCCACCTTCTACAAGAAGCCTTCTTAATACTACCTTGGTTAATAATCACCTTTCCCTTGGAAATCACACAGAACATGTTACTCTCTGATGTACTTACATAATATGTTGTTGGTTTGTGGACTTGTCTCTCCTACTCAAAGAGGACCAAAATGGCATTATTATGTCAGGGTCCAAGATACAGCCTGTCCAACCAACTGTTGCTGATCAGACCAATACAAGCTCAGAAAACATAATCCATATGAACATTCAATATGCTATTTTATATTTGTGTCTGTATGTTATGTCACATCAGGGTGATAAGCTCTATGAAGTCAAAGACTATGTCTTACCTAAACTTTGCATTTTCTCCAGAGCTAACATAGTGCCCAGCATACAAAAGGTTAACTCATGCCTGAAGAAAGAATGGTCACTGAGTGAAGTGCTTCAGCATACATGGGGTAATAACTAAAATAAATAAAACAGGTATTTACTGAGCACTTAACATGTGCCCAGTTCTTGTGTTAAGACACTGGGGAAATATAGAAGAAACATAAGGATAAGTACCACTCCCCATGCTCTCCCTAGATATCCAGTTCTGTATTTCCCATTACCTAATGGACAGCTTTTCTGGATCCCACAATCAGCTAGATGTCCCTGCCTAACATTTGCAATGAAACATTATCAAAAACTGAAATGAACTTTCCCCCAAAAATCTGACCTTCCCCCTAACTTCTCTCCAACTGATGAAAACCACCAATCTCTCAGATGACTGAAAACTTACTCATCTCTGACTTGCTCTCTCATCATCTGGATAAATGCTCATTCATCTTCTCCTTTTAACTTCCACTGTAACTATCTTTCTCTCCTTTGCCAAGATGACTATAATATCCAAATGGTCTTCCTTCCTGCTTCCAATTGTTCTAGCATTTTAACTCACCATCACTCTCATTCTGTTTCGCTGCAACAAACTGTTCTTTCTTCTTCTTTAAGAATTCCTTAATTTTCTAATGTGGCCTTAAGTTATTTAGATGTTCCTACCATGAAGGGGTTCTGGGTAAATGTTGATGCAATGAAATACAAACCCTATCAGGCTAGAGGCATATTTCCCACCCTTCAGCATTCCATGTGATGCCTTCACATCTGCAGCACCAAAGCAATCACAATGGCCTTGTTCAAATGCCAAGTTCTCTTTGGGCTACTCTGGGTTGTGGAGGTTTGTTTCTCTCCAGACTGAGTTTTGTCTGAAAATTTCCCATTTTGAAAGTAATCTTGTTTTCTTCTGTCTTTTTTCACTCCTAGCTCCCTCCAATGTCTTTCTTTTACAGTCCACAATACATTCTGTTGTCAAAGTTATATTCCTAATGCGTGGCTCTGACCACACCAAATGGTCCCTCAGAAATTTTCAGTGGCTTTCCCAAAGATTTAATTCTTAAAGCTAGAATTCCGGTTCCTCCACAACCTGACACTAACCTGTCTCTGCAGTCTTTTCTCCCGCTACGCCTATTCTGCATGGAAAGAGGCACTGTGTAAGAATACAGAGCAGTGGACTAGGGCTCAGGGACGCCCAAGTTAAAATTCTGCCTCTGACAATTACTCATTTATGGGAACACAGCTCGGTCACAACCTTTCAGAAGTTCCATTTCCCTCAACTGTCAAATGGGGCTCCTACTGTTTGCACTGTCTATATGGTAGTGGTGAGAAGAGGGCCTTATAAACATTAGGGAACATTAGAAATTAGAACATTAGTAATCAGAACATTAGAAATACAAATTGCTACAACAATTTTAATAGTCTAGCCAGAATGAACTACTGGCATCTCCCGTTCTTATCCTACCACATGTAGACCTTTGCTCACTTCATTTCCTAACCACATATTACCCCCTAACAGCTAAAATCCCTTTCTCTTCTTTTATGGCTCAATTCCAGAGGCATTTCCAGGAAGCTTTTCTTGATTCTCTCATCTGAGTGACTGCTCCCTTCTCAAATTTCTGAGTGTCTTGATTTGACCTTTCTCCCCTTTTTGTACTTATATTCTGCTCTGTATCTGTTATTTGGATATAAACCTTAATCTCTCCTTCCCCAGTGGAAGGCACTTTGATCTAGAGAAGTCTCTTAACCTAGGGTTCATGAACTTTTTTAAAAAAACATTTTGATAACAGAATTCAAGAACCATTTTCCTTTTTAATCTGCGGTATATTGTTTCACACATTTTAAAGTGTTACTCTGAGAAGGGATAGGCACCAAACTGCCAAAAGGGTCCATGACATAGAAAGTCAAGAACCCTTTGTCCAGAGGAACATCATAAACAGAGACGTCCTCAGTTGGCATCCTCTGCATAATTTATGCCATTCTGCCTAACCTGAGATTTACCAAGCTCTTTGCTAGTCCAAGATGGAACTAAACAATAGAAAAAACATCATTAGAAGTCAAGGAACCTGCTTAAAGCTCTGCCACTGCTTGTGCCTCTCTCTGGGTCTGTTTCTTTGTCTATAAAATAAAGAAGTCAGATTACAAGTTCTGTAAGGTCTCTTCCAGTTATCACGTTCCATAAGCCTTAACACTTGAAAACACTCAAGTCCTCTAAATGGATCCATCACATTTTAAGAAGTGCTTAATGGGTCATGAGTGGGAAAAAAATGTAAGAAGCCCAGCTCTAGAAGAAAGGGAAGAAGCTTCCTTAAGAACCTGCTTGGTGCCAAGCACTTCACAAATTTTATCTCATTTAATCCTCACAAAATTTTTTGGGAGGTAGATCCCAATGAGGTATCCTCATTTTACAGATAAGGAAACTGAGGCAGATAGGGGCAAAATGACTTGCCCTGGGTCGCAAAACTAGTAAGATTCTGAAGGTGGATTTGAACTCAGTTCTGCCTGACATAGTTCTCTATCCACTGAACCCACCTAGCTTCATCTCGCTCTAATAAGTGCCTTCTTACTAAGCTCAAATCTTTTCTATACTCCTCACAATGTATGTTTGTATGTGTATATGTATACACACACATACACAAACACATATGCTTGGTTCATCCTATATTATTTTTAGATAGTTAAGATATTACTCTGGAATTCATAGGAACATAGAATTTGAACTATGAACAAGAACCATCCCTGGGGCAACATTACCTATATATCAGACATTCAATAAACATTCCGCTTCATGATTAATAGAAAATGATCTACCTTTCCTATCCGCAAGATTCAAACCCAAGCTGTATAAAAGGTTGTCTCTACTGATCTCAATCATGAAAACTGTACAAAGAGAATTTTAAGTACCTGTTTATTCATTCTGATACCATGGAAAGATAGTCCCCTCCCCTATATATGCATACACAAAGACATTGTACTCTAGACTAGTAAGAAAATTTATTAAGTGGCACAATGATTGGAGCTCTGGATCCTGAGTCAAAAAGACTTGATTTCAAATCCACCAAGACCCGTACTAGCTGTGTGCCCCGGGGCCAAGCCATTTAATCTCTGTCTGTTACAGTTTCCTCAAAGGTAAAATGGGGGTGGGGCGATAACAATAGTACCTAACTTCAAGAACTGTAAGGATAAAATGAGGTATTTGTAAAGCACTTTGCAAACCTTCGAGTTCTATATAATTGCTAGCAGTATCTGGACAAATGAGATCCTAGTACACTCTTTTCACTGCTAAAAAAGCAAAACCTAAGACGAAAGAGAAAATGTATTAAGGACTTTGGATAAAAGGTACTATTATTTGACACAGACACAGAACTCAAGAGTTGTAAAGAATCTTTGTGACCACCTCCTATTCAACCTCCAACAAGGAATCACTTCAATACACTCAACAAGGGGGTCACATTCAGCCATCTATAACAATACATGAATTAACCTAGGTCAATTATATTAGCTGTGAGGAAAGCTAACACTAATTTAATATTAACCACTTTATTAGGAATCAAGAGCTATTATCCTCTGCTACTCATTCATTTTTAGTTATATTATCTAGAATCCAAATATGCTTAAGTGAAACAATAATGAGAAATCACTCTGAAAGAGATTTATATTCTTAAAACCCCGTGCAAATAGGGATTATATCATTCACAGTATCTCCAATCCTAGCATAGTACTTGACACAAAGGAGATGAATTTATTCAAAGTTTAGAATTATATGTCAGAGTTGAATGGGCTCTTAGAAATCATCTAGACCAATCATTTCACAAATGGATAAACTGAGGCACAAAGAGAGGAAGGGGACCTGCCCAAGGTGAGAAGAATTAATGCCAAGGATGAGGCTAGAATTCAATTCTTTTGAGTCCCAGTCACCTAAAATTATTTCAACTGCCTGTCATTTCCACCCATTAGTACTATTACTGAAAAGACCTCCATTAGTGTAAAGCACACATTTTGAAAAAGGAGTACCAGCATAAGACATGGTAAACTAAGATGAGCTGGCTCTCTGTACGAGCCAAACTTAAGCAGCTCTGCACAGATCAGTGCACGCTGAATATGGCCTCAGCTGCATGGCCTCCCAATGATGAAATGTGATTTAAGTTTTTGGTCAACTACGTAGCAACAGAGCAATAGTAGAAATCTAAGCTCCTGGAGGAGGTTAAAGCACAAGTTGGTACAAACAGAAAATTTAAGATAAATAAGCCAAACTCTCTCCTGTAGTTAAATGCCCTCCTGTGTGATGCCACTTCCAAGTAATAAAAGGAGAGCTAAATCATTATTCCCGTGGAAAACAAGTTCAAGTTTACAAAAGCTGAGTTTTGCTGGCGGAGAAAAGGGCTCATATGATACAACCGAAGATTTGTATTTTCTGACAGTAGGACCATCCCACGCTAAGATTTCTTCAGGCCAGGTTTCTCATATGGTCTGCAGAGCACCAAAAATCTTCTGGTCATGCATTCCAAAAAGCAAACCAAGGTACTTAAACGTGAATTTGTGAATACTGTAATAACTTCCTTACTGTTCTCTTGGCTACCAGATTCTCCTCTCGAATTCCACAACGACAAAGTAATCTTTCTAAAGCACAGATATTTGACCTCAAAAACTCTCAGAAGTCCTCACCAAATAAAAACAAATTAGCATTCATGGTTAGCAATCTAGCTCCAACTTACTTTTCCTACTTTATTTCATGATAGGCTCTCCCTTTACTCCCTCTAATCTCCAACCAATCTGGAATACTCATAGTTCTCAGATATCACCCTGCCCACACTCTCTTACACCTTTTAACATACTTTTCTACACTTTTCTCATCCTTCAAGCCTCAACTCAGGTGTCATCGCCTCCATGAAGCTTTCTCTAATCCTGTCAGCTAGAAGGGATCCTTCCCCTTTGACTCTCTCACATCACTCCACTGGACCTTTCTTATACATTTAAACATGCTCTAATTTATCACAGTCTTTCTGTATGTCTTAATATATAAACCTGATTATAGCGATCAATACTTTTCATCTTTATTTCACTCCCAAGAACCCAGCTAAACTAAATCATCCTTAGAATAAGGATAAAACTAGAGGAAGGACAGCAAAAAAAAAAAAAAAAAAGTAAAGGTCTACAGAGATTTCCAATTCTCTTTTCACTCAATAACTCAATACCACTCAAAAACTGGCCTCTAACATCACAACCCCCTATGTACTACAGAAAGAAATGGAAATAGCAATAAAAAACAGAGAGCAAAAGCAGTTGGATTATACCAGGAAGAAATGTATGTCTGTGAAGTGAGGGGAACTAAGAGACTGGGTCTCAACATTCATGAAAGGTGGGGGATGACATTTCTTTTTAAATAAAATCTTGGTCCTTATTACCTTCCCAACAAAGCAAATGAGAAAATATCAATAGGCCTGGTTTCCCAATTCTAAAAATCTTGATGAAGGTTTGAGGCAAGTTTTCACGAATGTTATTATTCTACAGCAAATTATATCTTTACAGTCATGCAAATGACTGAAAGGTGCTCGTGGGCATCCAGGCAATCTCCCAAGATATGGAAGAAGGCCCTCAACACGTTCAGTGAATTCCCTTTGGTGAATTTACAGGAGGAAAAGGACAAAAGCTGCAGGATAAAAGGTATGGATGGGCTGTCATCTGCACCACTGGGAATACTCACATCAATGAGATCACAAATCCAAAGTACTGAACTATGCCCCCAGCACAGTACAATACACATAACAGAAGCATAATAAACTAAATGTGTTAAATACATGAAGAAAACAGAAACACCAGTAACTGCTATAAAGTCTACCAACTCAGAATAGGCTGGTAAAAATCACTGTCCTGATCAAGTTTTCTCCAAGCCTCAATCCTCACAGTGCTTCCAAAGGATAAATTTGTTACTTGTTCCAGATATATACTTCATGTAAATAATTCTATATGGACAACTCCTACCATAAGCAAATGACTGCTGCAAAGCTCTACTCATTGATATAGACTCCTAATAATTACAGTTGTCCAGAAATTGAATGGATTACATTGTGAGGTAGTAACTCCACTTCCTCCACAACACACACACACATACACACAGACACCTCCATTATTAGAGGTGTTCAGAAAGAAGCTTGATTATCTCTTATGATGTTTTAGGCAAGGAATTAGACTAGATGCACTCTTAAATCCTAGCTAGCTCTAGGGATTTTAGTTTTTGAAAAGGCAAAAAGTAAATAAACAATTTTTGTTTTCTAGACTGCAGGTTAGTTAGTATACACTCCATAACTCAAGAATGGGAACCAAAAGTCACGGTGAAAGAGAGGGCCAGAAGCAAGTATTAGGAAATAGAAAAATTCTATAGATTTTTAAGAATTAAGTGTCTTGAGCAGTACAGTTTTTGTACAATGGTAAAAATTTGAAGCAGACTAGCAGTCAAGAAACATTTTATTGCCACATACACAGTCTAAGCACTAAACTAATGAAGGGCAGGTTACCTAAGCTAACAATCCATAATCCTTCCCAGAGCAGTGAAAAACAAGAAATGTTTTGTTAAGTTAAAGGATAGATTGAAGAGGACTTATACTTAGCTCCTGATCCTTCATAACAGCATTCAAAGGCATCTCAGCAAGATAAAAACCTCTTTCAGAAAAATCACATTAAAGAAAAAAAGCAGGTCAAAATAAATACTACATATAAAACTTGTTCTTATAGAATTCATTGTCCTATTCTTCTCATTGCCATGCTTCTGTGAAATCAGCTAACTACACAGGAAAAGGTCTACCTATATATACAGCTTCCAGAGACACTAAATAATTGGACTTGTGAAGTAGAATGTAGGGTGAGTTCCACCCCACCACCACCTCAAAAAAAAAAAAAAGAACCATCAGGAAAGACTCTTAGAAGACAAAACGAAGAAAGTTACTCTGTTAACAAAGAAAATAGAATGAAAAAATATTAACTCACTGGCACTTCTCAAAGAGTAGAAGTGCATCAGTTATGGAAGGGAGAGAGTTATGGAAGGTCTTGTGCCAAGACCTCTACAGCTGGATTAGAAGGGCTGGAGAAAGGTTTTGGTGAAAGGAGTAATCAAGCCGGACACCAAATGGCTAGGAGATTCCTTCAGCCTAATGACAGGGAAAAGGGAGTCGGGAAATAGCAAGGTCTTCTAATTAGAACACCGGGGTCTCAGCATCCAAGCACTTGGTAGAACGAAAAGTGAAACAAACTCCAAGATGCCTTACAAAGTAAGCCATATGGAGGTCTATTCAACTTAAGGAGGGAAAAGCAGTCAAGGGTCAGGTTCTCCCCTCCAAAACAAGAGTAGGGTTTAGGACGGAACACCAGAATTCTCTTCAACCCAGGGGTAAAGACAAACAAGGCACTTTAAAGTGAAATTGTGGGGTGGGGAATCGGGGTGAAGGATCCGCTGGATTCGGGAACGAGAAATGGAAAAAGTTTGAGGATAAAGATAGAAATGGATAGGGAGAGATCCCGGGGATTCATCAGCTTGAAAAAAAGGAATACTGGGTGGTCCCAGGTCTGAGGGCGGGGGCACCCTGGGGTGTCCTCAGTCCGGTGTTGGAGTGCAGAAGGGGAGTGGGACTGCGCTACAATTACGTTCGCATCCCAGGGTTTTCCGAGCCTGAGAAAGGCTGGGGGGCTGGGGAGGGGGGCAGGGAGGAATAAAGGGCATCCGGGGTCTCTTCAGTCCACAGACAGGACCGGAATGGGGGGTAATTGAGGGCGCCTACGTCCCCAGGCATGGAAGCAGTATAAAGGGAATGAGGAGGGCTCTGACCTAA
>CM053769.1:43294791-43355865 GCA_028658325.1 Potorous gilbertii | reverse complement strand
CCGCACAGAGGAGCGGCCAGGGTCCCCTCAGCCTGGCAGGACCGCACAGAGGAGCGGCCAGGGTCCCCTCAGCCTGGCAGGACCGCACAGAGGAGCGGCCAGGGTCCCCTCAGCCTGGCAGGACCGCACAGAGGAGCGGCCAGGGTCCTCTCGGCCTGGGACGAGGGCTACGAATGGGCGCGGGCGCAGCGTCCGCTGGCAGTCGGGGTCGCGGAGACGTCTCGGACAACACGGGGGGAGGGGGTCGACCCCTCGGCCCAGGTACAAGACAACGGGCGGGGGGCTGCTCAGCCCCAGGCCCGGACCGCGGGCGCCGGCTGGGCTCGGCTCGAGTGGGGGAGGGGAGACGCTCCGCCCCGGCCGGGGGCAGGGGCCGGGAAGGGGCCTCTCACCTTGTCCGAGTCCAGGTCCGGATCTGCCTGGCACAGGCGGTACAGGAAGGATTTCGGGTCCCGGCACAGCGTCTGCCGGGTGGTGAGGAAGTAGGTGCCGCCCACGTTGAGCCGGACCCACTTGGAACCGCCGCCGGCAGCCCGCTCCCCGAGGGGCGCGAGCCCCGAGCCGCAGCGCCGACATAAGCCGCCCCCCGGCCCCACCCCGAGCGCCGCGGCGCCGGGAGCCGGGGGCAGCTCGCAGTGGTTCTCCGCCATGATCCGAGCCCTCCGACCGGGCCCTCCACTCCGCCGGGGAGGCTAGGCTCGCTCGGGCCGGAAGCGTCCGGTCCTCAATAGCATCCGCCGGCACTCTCCCGCCGGGCAGGTCCACCCTTCAAAAGGGTCCCGCCGACGGAAGTCCCGCCCTGACGGTCCTCGGGAACGGAAGCAGCTCCTTAAACTGGTTCCCCAGCCGTCCGCCCTCGGGCGCCGGAAGTGTTCCTCCCGAAAGGTGGCCGCCCGCTGGAGGCGTGGAGGGGGAAGCCGGGGGACGGCGCCGGCCTCCCGGCTCCAGGTGGCGCGTGGGCCGGCCGCCGAGGTGGCCTCCCTGCACTCTCAGCCGGGAGCCGCCCCTGTCGCTGGGCCAGTTTCGGGGCCCTCGCTTCGGCCCAGACCGGCCGGGCCCCGCAGGCCCCAGAGGCCCCACGTGGGCCGCGCACTGAAGACAAAGCCCCTCCCTTCGGAAATCGGCCCCGGCCCCGGCGGTGCCTGAGCAGCGCGGCTCCAGCGCCGTGGCGCGTGCCCGGGACAGCTCCGCGAAGGAGGCGGGGCGAGGACGGTGCCGGCGCTGCTGGCGTCCGAGCTGGACTCCGGGCTTTTAGCGCTAACCATTAGGACTCCCCGCCGCACTGTCTCTTAGGAAACAAAACTCCCCGAATTCAGTTTTCTTCGATGAGAGGGAAAGTTCTGGGATGGGAATCAAAGAAAAGAGCCAAGACATTGTACACCTAGAGCCCTACATGCTTTTTTTATTACAAGACTATCGAGCATATGTGAAAAATTCATCATTCAGTAACTACATCTAAAGCACAAATATCTGGAAAGAGAATAAACAGATTCATTAAATTATGAGATATGATTAAATCATTGACCAAATAGAAAATTTATATAATAAAACCAGAAAAAAAGTTGTAAAATATAGTTTACAATAATTATTCACATTCAAGGCTGTACATCAATACATACAACAAGGTGGCCCCGAACATGAAATTCAATCCAAATAATTCATATATTAGAATTTAAATAACAGACTGAACTAGAGGCCAACAGTAGCCGGCAAATAACCTTATATAAGAATAAAAATACAAAAGTGTATATCCTAATATCATTGCATTATTTGCTTCTGTTTTCATAAGTTCTTTATTTTTTTTGCTTTGCCTGTACATCAGTTACAGCTACAAACCAGGTAGAGAATATTACACGTTCTAACTGCCACCAACCTGAAAGACAGCTAACATACTATTAAAATGCATTCAATTTCCTAATTTTGTGTTGTTAAAAGACAGCTACAGCAGTTCTAAATACTGCCACAATTGAGTACGTTTGGCCAACATCCGATCAAACTTAGGAGTAATCATGGAGGCCTTTTCAACAGTAAGAACCCACATTCATAGTCATTCAGACATATAGATTGGATTACAGGGTGGTTTACACAGCTAAAAAAAATGTTTTCCTTTTATAAATAGTCCACGGTGCATACAGTTTGGAGTTTCTTCACAGACTGAAGAAATAAGTTATGGGGGAAGATAAAGAGGTACACCTAGGTGTTTTGTTTTCAGCTCCCCATGGCTTCTATCTGAACTGAAAATTGCTCTTTGCCATAAGGGTAGTTACTTACCTAGAGGAGTTCTCCAAAGGCAGCATTACATATATGAATGTATGTGTGTAGATACGTACATGCATATGTATGTATACACGCACACACACATATGCAAACCTGGGCCACAAAGCCACTATTATCAGGAAATTTCAGAAGAGTGACCCAGAACTTGATTAGAAAATATTTGCCCAAAGACAAAATGATTAAACTTACACATTCACCACATATGCCAAAGAGATAAAAACCACACCCAACTGAGCAATCATCAATTCATTTCTGAGTCTGGGTATGAAAGGAAATAAAATGGAGACATGTGTAAAGCATTCATAAAGCATAGTACCTTCAGCAAACTCTCTACACCTAATAAATCTCCCTCCCATTCCATTTGAAGTTGTATCTGTGGATTCCCTCATCATTCTGGGGACCAGCCAGGGATGAAGGAAACTCCAGGGTAGTGCAATCATCTACAGAGAAAGGGCTTAAGTACCCATAACCTCTGTTAAATTAAAAAGTGGTGTTGAGCATAGCTCCTAAGGAAAATCTGGCTTGCATGCTTTTCATCTGGAATGATAGAACCTCCTCCTAAACGCCCTTACTTGAGTGATGTGGAGAAATCAAGAAATAAACCAAAGAGAGATGATTTACTCTTTTGCAGAGCTGTGAAGCCCACCTACAATTGTTGCAAAAGGGGTGAAAAAAATACATCTCTACTCCATTATTCTCCTGAATTATTCATTTGGACAACCCTTTCTGAGGGCCAAATACAATCAATACATTATTCCATCATGTTTGTTGAATCTCAAAGTCAAGGTGGAACTGAAACCTAAGGGACTAACTAGATAATTACACTAGACTTTAAAGATTCAACTATCAACCTAGCTACAGTTTTGAATTTGTTTTCTTAACTATTGATTAAGGCCCTTCTACTGGTTCCCAATAACCCAGTGGGTATTTTGGAGTTTCTATAATTTATAATAAATTATCTATGAACAATCTATGATCTACCAAAAATGTGGCAATATGAGAGCTCTACAATAATGCTCTTGCAGCTAATAGGCACTAAACATCGCACCTAAACATTGTGGCTACAACATACAAGGTCTCTGAAACATGACATGGAGCATTCAGCAGTCAAGTGTTGGTGATGAAGCCAAAGCATAACCAGATTTCTTGAGTTATTTTTTTGAAGTGGTTTTGGGGAGAATTTGATGCTTGACTGTATTCATGACAGAGTATAGCCTAAAACTTTTATTGGGAGGGTGAGAAATCTTATTCAAATTCATTCTTTGGGACAGATAGCTTTTCACTGCATTTATCTCAGAGACTATAAGCTTTTCATAGGCCACAGGACTGAACAAAAAATGTTCAATGTATGGAACTACGAGCTACAAGTGCCAAATGAAGTAGATACCAGGTAAGAGACAATAAAGAGCACAGTCCTGAAGGAGAACCTTACTATTATGTTGTCACAGGACAGCCTTCTATGAGAAAATGCCTTAAATCAAGTTCCTTTTTTATTTCAGGAACTATACCCCTACAGTAAGGGAGGTTCCAAAAGAATCTAAACTTATACCAATTAATACTTCAGAGTGAATAATGTTACAAGGTTTCCAGTGAAAAACAGACCATCTAACTGAATGGCAATTTGTTATTTGTTTGTACAAACAGGGTCTTTGTTTCATATTAGGAGCCTCTTCTCTTTACCAGGGTCTTGAAGGAAGAGTTTTGGGGAAGTGGCAACAGGGCATATGAATTAGGAATATGAGAAAAGTTCTCCTACACACTAAAATTGGAAAACCATATTGAAATATCATTTGGAATGCCCTTGCCCATACTGGGTTTTGTAGCTTCATGGTCCAAATGGGAACACTCACTGCCTATGGACCTATAAGAAGCAATAAAACAACCTCTGCATCCAGGTGAGAAAGTCAAGGCACAGTAGGCTTTCTGAAGAGATAATTATTATAGTTCTCAGGTCCACTCTTTTTCTTACCCATGCTAAGAAAGACCAAAACAGAGAGTGAGAAGTTGTTGTGAGCTCTCTGTACCC
The DNA here is from genome assembly GCA_028658325.1 of Potorous gilbertii. Taxonomy (NCBI): domain Eukaryota; kingdom Metazoa; phylum Chordata; class Mammalia; order Diprotodontia; family Potoroidae; genus Potorous; species Potorous gilbertii. The sequence goes on along the minus strand of CM053769.1, from coordinate 43,351,562 downwards.
GTCAGAACCTCTTGATTAGTGCTACCTTTCTATGTGTCATTAAGTTAAAGGTGTCTTGTTTGGATTAAACAACAGGGTAATAGTTCCCTCCCCCTGTTCTCCCCAGATGACATACACCACACACACACACACACACACACACACACACACACACACACACACACACACATACATACATACATACATATATATGATCTTAAATATAATGAAAGGCACCTAAACGCCAGGGTTATAGGGATAGTCTAGGATAAATCTGATATGAGTAAGAAAGGGGTAAGAAAATAAAAAGCATGTTTTCTAAAGAATGGACTTTTGTGTAAGCAAAAAAAAAAAAAAAGAAAAAATATCTAACAAGGAGAGTTAGCTCACAGTGGTATCAGTAGCTCTAGTTAATGGCAAAATAATTTCAGTATTCACAAAAGCTAATATAACATCCCCATCTGGTTTTGGAATTTAAAAGAGAATATTGTTATTAAGGCCTAGGAGGTAGTGGCATGACCACCAGGAAGGGGAATAGTCCAAAAAAGAATACGTCGCTTCCCCAAGACAACTACAAAAAAATGCCCTTGTTAGCGGCCATACATCAGATGTGTCCATTGCTCCTGAAACAAATGGCCCATGAAAGATGTGTTGGCAAATGCAGTTTTGTATCCCTAGGCTTAATGCAGTTTAAATAATTGCATGAACCAAAACAAGTGGGGAGTTCTATAATAAATGCTTCAGGGAACTTTCCAAATACGCATTTAAATCAAATGAGAGGGAAATAATCCTAAAGGAAAAAATGTTCTAGAATAGTAATGTCAGTATTACCTTTTGGAAATAAGAAAACCCTTTTGCAGAGTTAGGAAATAAGAAAAGTAAATTTGAACCTATGTTATAAATGCTTAGTTTAACTTCTTAAAATCCCTTTAAATATATGATTAAAGGCACTACAACTGATACCAGTGTACAGAAAGATTTTACAAAATCCCCACTCTCTGGGGTCCCACACTATTTGGTCCTTCTTGCTGCTCCAACAATGAATTGGGTTCTTTGCCCAACCAGAAATCACTAGTACCATGAAGCTTTCTACTACCTATTCCATTATCTGAACCATTTTGCACCAACCTAATTTAAGAATAATCAAATGAACATAGCTAACAAGACCCTGGTTCATGAAAGAGAATGTAACTTTGAAACAATCTATGTTACCACATTAGAGGAGAAAAATCATTTCATACCACTTAACTGGGGCAAGAAGAAGAAACAGAAGCCTTTCTAAATCTGGATCCAATTTGGCACACACTATGTCTGAGACTGATGGATGACTTTCTGAGAGACAGGGAGAGCTTTCCAACTGAATTAATATATTAATGACACCTACTGAAGATTACATTAAAAGAAAAGCAGAAAAGTTTCTCATAAACCTTGGGTCTACAAAGGAGATAAATGTGAGAAAATCTCCCTACAGCAGTATCAAATCCCTCTCGGAGACCACTCATGCACCACTCATAACTGTACCCCAGGAACATATCTGGGAGAATTAAGAAAACATTTTTGCTCTGATAGATTATTGGGACTTCTGCTTACTTATTCATGAAGAAAATAACTGAATTAACAATGATCTGGAAATTAAAAAACCTATCCAATAGCAACTCTTCCCCTTTGAAGAAAAAAAAAAGGTGTCAAAAAGGAAATAAAGCAAGTAGAAGAGAAGCTAAGAAAAAACACTAATTTATCAATAAGAGGTGATTAAGTGTGGTGCTTTTACCCCTTTTTAATGCAATTATGAGTAATACTTATCTCCAGGCAAAGCTCTGCTCTTTGTAGGAGGGCCAGATGGCCCAGCAGAATGGCTAGAGAACAAATTTAGAGAAAGGTTAAATGTAAAATTAATAGCTCTCTGCTATGTTACAAGAAATGTTCAACCACAATTTAACATAAAAAGGATTCATGTGACATATGACCCTCAATAATAATGTACTGATGAAACAAAAAGTACCGTACTTTCTTCTTCAGTATCAAAAGTTTCATCTCTGCGCCTCCATTTATCCATTAGTAAAGTGCCCAAGCACATTTAAATGTTTTAAAAATTATTCTCAGGAACGATACATTAGATTTCCATCAACTAATGAAGAGGAAGAATTGTACATTTCACTCTACCAAGACCCATTAAAACAATTCTGATAGAATTCTTCTTATTCATCTTCATATATCCATTAAAAGCAGGTAGCAACAACATTCATGAGGGCAGTATATGTGCACACCTTGGAGAAAGGAAAAACCTGAATTCATCTAAAAATGTCCGGAGTATATTTCCTACATCAGTGACTAGAATTTGTTACTAACTAGTTCATGTTCAGTTAGTATTCATTAAAAGCATGCTGCTACCTGTACGGCCCCTTGATTAAGGACTTCGATGCATTTACTTAAAATGAGAAGTCTAAAATTTTATATAACCCTCAGGAACCAGTAATTTTAATTTTATAAAATTTCAGTGCCATGTTCAGCATTTTCTTACTTAGAACCTATACCACACTCTTCACAACATGAAGCCTGCCAAGCCTATATCTGGTGCACTCACATAATTATAATAAGTACCACGGAAATCCTGCAACCAGAACTATATTAGAGATTATGGAAAAGGGTAAAACCAACCTGACCGCAATTGCCATATACCAAAAAAAAAAAAAAAAAAAAAAAAGCATAAACAGGAAAATATAAAGTAAAATAAACCCACAGAGACAATGGCAAGACCTCAGCAGAGGCATTTAAAAGCTCCCTGATGAAATACAGAGTTCAATGATAATCTAGATGGGGTCTTGGCAAGGGGAGAAGGGAGAAACAAAATCACAGAAATAATCCCTGTCCCACTGACACACACACAGGACTGGTACATGATTTGGGGTGTGTGCATGTAGACCAGTTTCAATTTATCTTAAGTGAAGTTGGTAATGCAAGGTCTATCCACTAGTCTGCAGCAGAAATTGAGCTGAAGGGCACCAAAGCAAGATCTTCACTGCAACGATATGCATGTGGAAGCCTCAACGGAAGCACAAAGAACAAGCAAAGCAACCCTGAATTCCATTTATGTTTGTTGTTGGTTTTTTTGTCATTTTTTTTTGTCTTTTTTTTCTTTTTAAATAAAAAACTGCAATATATCAGACATATGATTTTCCCTTGAGATGGCTAACAGGTGACGTGGGAGGTCCTTCCAAGATGCTGCCGAGCCCATATGCTGAATCATGGAGCAGCAGGCAGGAGCCAGGCCAGTTTGGGATAAGCTTTCCTAGACAGCAGCATTCGGATGGTTCTGGTATCTGTGCCGCCAAACTTCATGTATCTTTTTGCACCACTTATGAGCATTCCCACTTGGGTCCATCAGGTAATATGTCCTGTTAGGCTATAAGGAGATCAGAGTTTAATGACTTCCACAAAATTGCACACCAAAACAACAATGTCAAAATAAGATAACTAGGTTCACACCATAATGTTAACATTATATAGTGGCTTCTTTAAAAAGATATCACCACTTGAAAAATATCAGGTAAAAATATGGTCCTAGAGAAGAAAGGGAGAATTATCTTCTTTACTTTCTCTAAGGAAGTGACTAGTTATACAGAATGTCAGAAGTGGTCACCGTGGCAGTTGGTATTAATTCCTTTGTGACAAGGGAAGGATCACTAAGTATGTAGGAAGGTGCAACGGGACACACAAGACAACTGGAAATCACTAGAGTAAAAACAAAAGGTGCCAATAAAAATTTAAAACAAAACATTGCTTGAAAAATGGAAGAAAAGAAAAGAAAAATACAGATTTGAAAACAGATGAGGTTAATTCCTGAGTAGAACTGTAAGAAACCAGGTAGAACTGAGTCCTCAAAATGTTATTTTAAATGAGCCTGACCTGTGGAGGAAGGTGAGAGGGCAGCATAAGAAAAATGTTTACTTAGAAAGGTTCTCCTTTTGGTCATTCCACCTTAGTGCAGCCAATCACGCAAGACAGCATGATACAGAAGAAATGTAACTTCAGTTCTGACTCTACCACTTATTAGCTTTTAAACTATAGTCAGGTCATGAAACCACTCTGAGCCTTGGTTTCCTGATCTATAAAATAGGCATTCCACCCCTAAAAGTTCTAATTCTAATGACTCACTCTGGGACAGAGGTGACCCTGAATTCTCCAAGTCTATGTTAATGGAACCAGAAAGACTTCAAATATGGAAATGGTCATAGAAAATGAGTCAGTCTGTTATCTAAGGACCAGCCTAAGTGTAAATATGCTCATCATGAGAAGGCTGGCCACAGCTACTCATGAGAATTATTTCTTCAGGCCTTAAGGACATACTATCTATATTCATATAAAAAATTCTCACACTGATGAAATCGCAGTTTTTTTTTTCAAATACTGAAGGAAAATAGTGACACAGTTACCTGTAACCTGCGTAACAGTCACAGGAAGGAACGTGCTTTATAAAACACTTACAAAAAGAGCAGCTGCTATCAGTATCATCATCATCATGATCATTGCCAGTAGAGGGTATAAAGGAAAAGAGTAAAATCCTTTCAGTTACAAAGCAAACGAAAGAGCTCAGGAAGAATACTTACTGTGTGAACAAAAAAGGTTTTAAAATTCTTGGCTTCAGGCCGAAGTTCTTGTGACCAGGGAATTTCTCCTTTCAGGACTTTGTTAACAGGGTCCACATAATATAAATGTGGTCCTTCTGTAAGGAGCAATTGACGACGGCGTGCAAATAAACCCTGACACAAATAAACATAAAAATCCATGTTTTCCAAAATGAAGAAGCAAAAGTTATTTATGTTTCTATCACTGCCCATTAAGGTTCCTAGAAGCCAACTGATACCTGTAATTAGGCAAACAGGTCCCATCCACCTGTGTGACCAACACAAGTCTCTTCAATTTCCCCAACCTCAACTTCACATAGGGAAGAGGAAAAAGTCAAGCACTTCCAAGACGGGTTCTGGAATAATTCTCCCTTCACTTACCATATCCATGTGCTTCTAATGCACTTGACTCTAGGATAGTCTACTTTCATTACACAGATTGGTACAGACAGATGAAAAAGCAGGCAAAGTCAAAATTTTCTATATCCATATAAGCTAGCAAAAATTTCAACGATTAAAAGAAGTTAGAGAGTTCCTCCAATTAGCTCCTCATCCCATAGTCTTTTTTTCCCCTTTCTTCCCAGAATAAAGAGGATTCTTTTCAAATGAATATCTTTTTATCCACAGACTATGTTTCTATTGGTTGAGATTTGCTGCATGAGGCTAAAGACAGAAATAATAAACCAGGGAAGGCATGATCATAACGTTGAGAGATGCAGCAGACTAGAAACAGGCAAACTGATGAAAATTTGTGAACTTTTCACTTTTTAGACATGGACTTCAAAGCAAACAAATCAAACAAAATTGATACCTATGCAAAGAGAAAAAATTCAATTTTAACAATTTTACTTTACTTGCTTAACTCTATGGAAAAGAAAAAAATTCTAGAACATTTAAGAATGCCTGCTGGAAAACTACAAGCCCCTCTTAAGTTGAAGGGAAATCTTAGCTGGGGAAATCAGGCAAATATAAATAATAAAGAATATTGGTCTAAGAGTCAGTGCTGTGAGGCCTGGTATTTACTGTGCTACTGCCTTCATCGGCCAAGTATACATAGGACTCTTTTGGTTTTTGCAGTTGTTACAATCTCCCTCAGTTGCTAAACTGGACTAATTATTAACTCCAAATAATATGGGAAATACATGGAATGTAAGAAGCATGAAAAGAACTTTCCATTTAGAGGTCAGTTGACTAGAGACTGAGGTAGCTATTTACAAGCTGTGTGACCTTTAATAAGTCAATTCACCTTTCTGGGCCTCATTTAATGCATCTGTAAAATGGAAACATTAGCAATTATACTATCTCATAGGGTCTGTAAACTAAAATATTTGGAAAGGATAGCTTTTTAATATATGTTTTAAATCCACCATGCAAAAGAAAACACTTATCTTCTTAGAAATACCATTTGAAAACATATAGATCTACAACTAGGTTATCAAAATGAAGTCTACTTACCTTTCGTTTATCTACTGGACCCATTTTTAGTATTAAATTATTTTCTACAAATTGGTGCCTATTGAAAAAAGAAAATGAGAATAAGGTACTTCTGTCAGAGAAATCAGACAGAAACCTATAGAAATTCTTCACATTTCTTCTAAATAGACATCTTTCATCCTATTATATTGCTAATGAGATTTACACTGTTCAAGCTCTGATCTCCTATGGTACCAATAGTATAAGGAAACTCAAAATACAATTCCAAAAATGCAATCAATTCCTTGACACAAGTTCTTTATCTAAACTTTAAGGAGCGCTAACAGCCCCACAAAGGCAAAGCATCACCTTAACTTAAGAAATGAAACTGTTACCTCATTAAAATGCTGGGAAAAAATATTTCTAAATGTTTATCCTTCATAACCCTATAACAAAACTATAAATGAATCAAGTACATTCTGGTCAGAGATTCCATCTCTCTGAGCCTCCACTTCCTCATCTGTAAAACGAGGGAGTGAGACAAGAGGACATCAAAAGTCATTTCCAGTTCTAAAACTATGGCCCAATGATCTTAAAATTTTCGCTCAACAGTAAGAAGACATCCTAGACAATTTTCACAATGGAAAATGTTATCCTTGACTTATCTTTCAAACCCTGAATTTTGGACTCAATCTGACGTCCAAGTCATTTGAGATCATAAATATATAAAGTAATAGATAGGTGTCATAAAGGTAAAAGAGTAGTTGGTATTCAATAAGCTTTAAGTATAATCTACCTAGCATTTCAAATTAGATAAAAAAACAGAACCTCAGGTTCATGTTAGGGCAGGTATGTGGGGAAAAAAAGAACAATAAATATTGTTCCATTTATTTAAATTTGACTTTATTGGTATAAAAAGTGTTTATGTTTATGTTCATGTAGGTCCTGTGTCTGTTTTGGCAGGTATATTCTCAGGTATTTTATACTAATTATTTTAAATGGTCTAAAACAATATTAAATAATATTGCTGAAACATAATATAGTTTCCCTAATTTTCTCTTTAATTAAATCTATTTTAGCTTTTTAACTTTGTCTGAGATCATGATTATTTTACCCATACGTTTTATTTCACATAATACATTTTATTCTAGCCCTTTATCTCTGTGTATCTCTCATTTACATTGTGCTTCTTGGAAGCAACGCATTGTTGAATTCATATTTTTAATACATTCTGCTATCCCTTTCCATTTTATGGGTAAATGTATCCCCTTCACATTCTAAGCTATAATTACTTATTCTATATTTCCCTTCTTCCTATTTTTCCTCAATCTATTTAAGGCAGCTAGGTGGTGCGGTGGATACAGCACCAATGCAGGAGGACCCGAGTTCAAATCTCACCTCAGACACTTGACACTCACTAGCTGTGTGACCTTGGGCAAATCACTTAACCCCAACTGCCTCATCCTGGGTCATCTCCAGTCATCTGATGAATATCTGAATTCAGATGACTCTGGAGGAGAAGTGAGGCTGGTGACCTGCACAGCCCTCCCTTACTCAAAACAAAGTCAAGTGCAAGTCATGTCATCATTTCTCTGCTGGCATGGTCTTCTTCAGCAACTTAAGTGGAAAACACACACAATCTATTTACCCTATCCCTCCTAACTCTTCTAATTTACTTCTACGCACTACCTTATCTTCCTATTCCTTAATCTACCCATACCTGTAAGAGTCCCTAACCTTATCCTCTCCCCCTACCTTCCACCTTACTGTATCTATTTTTCTGAGTTTCTCCCTTTCCCCTCCCCCTCCTAATTCTTAATCTATACACCTTTCTAAAAGACCCTCCCTCATCCTATATCCCTCTTAATTCTTTCTAAATTTTTTATACTCTTTGAGTTATGTATGTTGTTCCCTCTTCAACTCATTTCCTCCAACAGTAAGGTTCCAGCACTGTCAGTCCCTCCCTCTGATTTACTTCTTCTGGATCAATTCTTCCTTTCGTGCCTCATTTGTATGAGATAATTATTCCTTTTTATCTCTCACTACACAGTTTATTTTTTCAGAATCACTCCATCACACACAGCTCAGCCCAAGCCTTTCTTTCAAACTATACAAATAATGGTGACAGTCATAAGAGTACCAATAACATTTTCAGATATAAGAAATAAAGTTTGACCTTACTGGATCCCTTTAATATTTATCTTATATTTCTCCTAGATCTTACATGTCAAATTTTCATTAAGTTTTGCTGTTTCTGTCAGAATACCCGCAAGTCTTTCAGTTCATTAAATATCCATTATTTTTTCATTCAGAATTATACTTAACTTAGCTGGTTTAAGTTACCCCTTGGTCAGAACCCCAGCTCTTTTGATCTACAAAACACAGTATTCCTTCAATGTAGTAACTGCTGTTCTTGCATAATCTTTATCGTAGCTCATTTTTAAATTGTTTTTTTTCTTCTTACTTGCAATATTTTCTCCCAAACCTGGGAGCTTTGAAACTTGGCTATGATATTCCTCTAAGTTTTCCTCCTGAAATGATTTACAAGTGGTAATGAGTGGATTTTTTCTATTTCTGCTTTGCCTTCTTGTTCTAAAAATTCTAGGCAATTTTCCCTGATAATTTCTTATAATGTATCAAGATTCTTTTTTTGATCATAATTTTAAGGTAGTCTGACTATTCTTACATTGTCTCTCCTCAATCTCTTCTGCAGGTCAACTGTTTTTCTGATAAAATGTTTTACATTATCTTCTATTTCTTTTTGATTTGGTATCTTAAAACATCATTAGCTTATCCTTGCCCAATTCTAGTTTTCAAGGAATTATTTTCTTCCTTAGGTTTTTGATTGTCTACTTCAGATTGGTTGACTTCCTTGATTTTTTTGGCTTGCTCTTATTTTTTTTTCTGATTTTTTCCTTGACCTCTTATTTGATTTTTACATTCCTTTTTAAGTTCAGCCAAGAATTCTTTTTGTGCTTGGGACCATCTGACTTTTCTCACTGAAAAAGGAGTGGCTTTTTTAGCTCTACTATCTTCCTCTGAATATGAACCCCAATCACCTCCGACCCCATAGAAGCTATCAGTGGTTCGGCTCTTTCTCCTTTTTATTGTTATTTTGTTTGTTTTTATTAACTATTATTATAATCAAGTTCCAGTCCTAAAATGTTGGGCATGATGCCCTAGCCCTGATGCCTGCTATTATCCGAGCTCTGCCTGGGAGTCCAACTTTAAGCACTCCTCTCCAACCCCAACCACTCCTAGGGCCTTGACCCACGGACGTCTCACAAGTGCTCTTGCTCCGTGTGACCTGGAAAGTGGCTGCAAGCAGCAGCTGCTCTCTGCCCTGGAACTGAAACCAGGGTTTCTGCAAGTGCCCATAGCCACCAGGGTCTCCACCCTTCTGCTACTGCTCTCACAAGGGGACTCCTTCTCCCCTAGCTGTCTCCAGGGCTTGTTGCTGGTTGATTTTGCAGAGAGGGTGTCCGGAGGTGTTTGCACATCGCTGAGGACAAATCTCCACATCTGGAGGGGTCTTTTTTAAGCTGTCTTAGGAGGACAACTGCTTTACCCCAACTCCTGTTTATTTGTGCTGCTCTACATTCACTCTGAAGCTATATTCTGGGTTTGTTGATTTGGCTTGGTTTGGTTTTTTGTAGAGGAAATTTGGGAGAGCTGAAAGTTTTCTGACCCACTCCACCATCTTCCCAGAATCTTCCATTCTTGGATTTTAAAATCTACTCTCTCCAAAATCAAAGACGTGTGACCATGGTTAGTTAGTTTTTTCTCTCTTTTTCTATCATGAATTCTTAAATGGAAAGCTCACTTCCTCCCAGGGTTCCTATCATTTCCATGTCAGGAACCAGATATTAGAAAGCAGTTATTTCTCATTTCCCCCCTGAGGCTTTTTATTCCTCAGGTTAAATGTCTCCACTTACAATACATGGCTTAGGCCCATAACCATCACGGTTGTGCTCCGTATCTTTAGATATGTTTCATGGTCTTTATAGGAACAGATAAGAGCCTGGCCCCAAAAAACAAAATTAGAACCGCAAGGTAGAAGTTAAAGGAAAACAAGATTTCTGGCCAAAAGTGGAAAAAGGCTGCCCCAAAATACAATGAATGAGTTCTCCCAATGCTAAGGTGTTATTAGCATGCAAAGAAAGCTATATACAAGATAAATAGAAAATAATTAAAAGGAAAGCACTGGAATTAAAAGGGGTTAGAGAAGGTTATCAAGACTTTGTTAGTAAAGTGGAAGTACTAATATCACAACCAAGAATGGCAAGATTCCTTTTCTACACATGAGAATCCCTTTCACTTAACATTTTATTTTAAAAATTTAATTTAAACTTAAATACACAATAAGAAAAAGAAACATAGTATAAACTTAAACATTAAAACTTAAATACAAAATAAGAAAAAAAAGCATTCCCACATGCACAGAAGAACATAGGAGAGGATTCAAAATATACAGCAATAAATTTCCATTTCAAGAAAGCCTATATGATAACTACTACTATCATTGCGTTCAAAGATTTGCTTTCTTGTAAGTTTTTTTGACCTCTGCTGTGCATTTTTTTGTTCTTTTTTCCTCCTACCTCCTCTCTCCTCCCCCAAGGAGATAGAATTAAGTTCATATGTACAAATACGTAAATGTATACATACATATAAACATATGCATATACACACATATATACACATATACACCTAAAGATATATATTTGCACACACATGTATGTATACTTACACACACACACTTGGATATCTCTAATCATACTTACATAGAGACACATACATTCATATGCACCTATGAAAGATCATACTATACTTAATTTGTCCTATTTCTCTGAGGGTGGATAACCTTTCTTTTCTAAGTCAGAGTCTTTCCATATTTTTCTAGGTCCATCAAAATGTCATTTCCTGCACCACAGCAATATTCCAACCTTACACTACTCTCTAGTTATTTTAAATAGTCTAAAACAATATTGATTAATATGGCTGACATACAGTGTAGTTTTCCTATTTTTCTCATGATTAAATATATTTTAGCTTTAATTTTGTCTGAGATAATGGTAACTACAGCTGCTTTGTCCCCCCAATAAGTTCTACTGCTGATCTTTATTTTGTTGGTGTGGACCACTTATTTCCTATCTCTCCTGACTCCTCTACTTTACTTCTACCTGGACCTTGCCCTCCTATTACTTAACCTCCAAGAATCCCTCCCTTATCCTCCAATTCCTGTAAATCTAAACACTCTCCTCCTACCCCCCTTACCCTATTCCCTCACCCTCCCCTCTAAAATACTCTCCCTTATTCTCTCCCCCCATCCTCTTAGTCTTTCATTTCTTTCTGAATTTAGAAGGTTTTTATACCCTTCTAGATATATATGTATTCTTCCCTCTTAAACTCATTCTTGATGAAAGTAGGGTTCCAGATAGTTATTTCAAATGCCATACAACCACAATAGAGCTCATAACTCTACCCACAAAACCCATCTCTCTTCCAAAGTTCTCTACTGTTGCCAGATTGTGATGAAAAGATTACATATTTTCTCCAATGGGAGGAGGGAAGTGTGCCAGAAAGAAGGAGGGGAAGAAGGATTATTATAAGCCAGAGGTAGAACAATGTACAGCTCAATCCACAGGACAAGCGAGTAAGAAGCTCAGAATTTACAATAGATAATGCCAACTGCTTTCTTCTCACCCTACATCCCTACAAGCCTTCACACTCCAACAGGACACACAAACAGGCAACAAACTTGTGTTTTGTGGACTATTCAGAAAGATTTCCATCTTATTGCAGAGACTCTGCAAGTGCATCCCACCTCCTGGGTTGCTTCCTTCCACCAAAGGGAGCCCGTAGATTAGGAAATCCTGAAGCTGCAGAGACTGCCTAGAGAACATATATCTAGGCCTTCCCCAATTCTGCAAAAAGCATCTAATTCAACTCAGTCAGAGTTAAAAAAACTGAAAGAACTAGGGCAGAAAACAAGCCTGCATGACTGCACCAGGCTTGAAAGAAAAAAAATGAAATCTATCTGAGGCCAATCATGTCCCCTAAGAAGCTACTGGGACAGACTGAAGCTGGTGAAAAGTTAATTCCCTAAATGGAAAGAGGCTGAGACAGCACTACAGTCCAGACTGGGACTGAGTGACAGTCAGGGGAATATAACAGGGGAAACATGCTAAAACAACAAAAAATATTAAGAGGAACATAATTTAGTCAAAAACTTAAAAGCATGAGAAGATAAGTCAATAGAGTATAGGAAAATGAGGAGCAAGAATGAGTATTAAAATATCTGGGAGATTACAATAAACATCACAAGACAAAGGAAACTGAACCAATGCCTAATGAAACACAGAATCCTATGAGAACATGAAACAAATAAGATTTCTAGAATGTTTCAAGAGAGAAAATGAAAAATTCCTCTAACTTCCCGTAATTTAGAAAGGACAAAAATAAGAATTTATGGCCTACACGGCAGAAATAATTAGCAGAACAGAAAAATGTAGCAATAGCCTCCAGACCATTACTCCTGCTTCCAGTCTAGCCCTCACAGTGATTATCCAAGGAGGTATATATTGCTATACGGAAGAAGCCAACGAGGCTGGTACCCACAGGGAAAGTGAGGCAGCCTTCAGATGAAACAGCAAAGTTCCCTGAACCACCACCACCACCATCACCTACCTTCAATCCCTGATGAAGACAACCCAGAACTCTGAACCTAAGAGGCCTTGGGAGTAGAAACTCCCCTCAAAAAAAAAAAATACAAAAAAAAAAAAAAAAAAACACCAGACCTGGTTCCAATAACCATCATTGTGGGGAGAAAGACCTGAGAGTGACTATTGTGTCTTGATGATCTTAAGATAAAAAGTATGTAAAGAGAAGAGAAGAATGTGCTGAGGAGGTGGCAAAAAGAAATGTTTCTTGAAAGGCAAATTTATATCATTAAAGGAATATGTTGGGATGCCTTCTATTTTAGCCAATAGCTTATGTAATATTGGAATTAATCAGTTCTTGAATGTTTACTTGATAGAATTCACTCATAAATTCATTTGGCCCTGGAGATTTTTGGTATGGGAATTAATTTATGGTTTGTTCAGTGTCTTTTTTCAAGATCGTTTAAGTTTTCTATTTCTTTCCCTCTTAACCTGAGTATTTTATATTTCCATAAATATTCTTCCATGAGTTTTTAGTTGTGTTGGCAACTAGTTTCTAATAATTTTTATTATTTTCTCTTCACTTGTGGTGAATTGTTTCATTTTTGATAATGACAACTTGGATTTTCCTCACTCTTCCAATCAGACTATTTCTCCTCCCAACAACAACAACAAAAAAATTTCTATTCTTATTTATTTTTTGGTAATCTCTTTAATTTTAAGATGGAAAGTATTTTAGGGTTCAGTTGTGGAGTTTTGGTTTTGCTTCCTTTTTCTGTTTTGTCTTCCTAAGGGGGGGGGGGGCGTAGGGGGAGGCAATTGAATACGTCAGTCATTGATTTGTTGATGAAAACATTTAAACATGTGTTCTTCCCTAAGGACCTCTCTGATTGTACCCCCAAAAATTTTGGTATTATTGTTACTCATCCTTTTTTTAATAAAATTATCTATTGCTTCTATAATTTGTTCCTTAAATTATAGGATTAAATTATTGAGCCTCCATTTAAGTTCTTCAAAGTTCTTAAGTTCCTTTCTTCAAAGTCCCTTTATTGACTATAATTTTATTGTGTAATAGTGAGTAAAACATGTGTTTAATATTTTTGCTTTTGTGAATTTACGAGATTTTTCTGACCTAACACGATTGATTTTTGTAAAGGTAATACGTAGCTGAGAAATATTTCTATTTCTTTTGATTCCCATTCAGTAATCAACAGAGTAATCCTGTCTAACTTTTCTAAAATTCTGTTCAGATTCTCAAATTTTTTCTTCTTTATCCTTCCATTAGATTTGTCCAAGTCTTAAAGTGTTGCACTGAAAGCCCCTAAGTACCACAACTTTGCTACTTCCCCTAAAATTTAATTAAGTTTCCTTTAAGGACTGATACGCTTTCAGAACATTTATTAAGTACTGACACTATTTCACTGACTATCACAGAGCTTTCCTGTTTAACTCTTTAACCTTATTTTTATCACTACCTTGCCCAAGATCATGTTTTCTACTTCTACTTTTGGGGATTCACTTGAGGCAAAAATCAATTCTGCTCGAGCCTCGTACATAAACTCTGTGTAAATCCTTGTTTCAAGTGTGTTTTTTATAGTTAAGACATTATTCAGTTTTGTTTTATTATCTTTATAATCTATTTTCCTTTTCTGTTTTATGAATGAGTTCATTCCATTCATATGTGTGACTGTGATTTTTACTTGTTTATTTCCTTCTATCCTATCCACTCTTACTTTCTCCTTTTTTCTCCTACATCCCATCTTTACAAAGCTGATGATGGTAGTAAGAGGAGTGTGGGCAACACTAATGATGTGTAATTGGAGCTCTCTTGCTTCCAGTCCAGCTCTCCCTGCTCAGTATTGCCCTCATCAAGACAACCATGTTCACACACTTAATTCCTCCCTGGCCTCCATTCTTGATCCTCTGAACTTCTTTTTCCTTTTGCATCATGCCCAGGAATAGGGATCTCCTTCCCTCTACTTCACCCATTCAGCTTCATTTTATGTATTGTTTTTTGTTGTCTTTTTTTTTGCTTGAATTGGTATTTCCTGTGCTTAGCACAGTCCCTGGCAAATAATAAGTGCTGAATCAGTGTTTGTAAGCTTGTAGAAGATAGACTGAGGTAGACGATAGATTGATTGATAAATCTAGATAGGGAGAGAGAGACAGAGAAAGACAAAGAGAAAGAAAAGAGAGAAACAGATAGATATCCTGTTCCTATCTATTTGTGTATCTACTCTATGTGAACCCCTTGAGTACATGACTGGTTTACTTTGGTTTTTTCTTTGTATCCTAAGGACTTGTCAGTAAGACAATCAATAAGTATTTATTAGAGTCTACTATGTGCCAGGTCCTTTGCGTAGATATGGGGATAAAAAAGAAAACCCCTGCCCCCAAGGAGCTCACAGTCCAATAGATAACATGCAAACAAGACATATAAAGGATACATAAGAAATAACAGAGGGAGAAACTATAACTAAGAAGGACTGGAATAGAAAGGCATCAGGGTAGCTGAGACTTGAAAAAAGCCTTTGAAGGAGGGAGAGATGAGGAAGCAGATAATTCCTGGCATAGGGAACCAACCAGAGAAAATGGCCAGAGTTGAGAAATGAATGTCTTGCACCAGGAACAGCATGAAGGCCAATGTCACTGAACAGAAAAGTATCTAGGGTACAGAGACTAAAGATTAGGGGGGGAAGAGATTATGAAGTGCTTTGAATATCTAACAGAAGATTTTATGTTTCTGTTTGACCCTAGAAGTGACAGGTAAACACAAGAGTTTACTGAGAAGGGGAGTTAAATTGTCAGGTCTACACTTGAGGAAATCACTCAGATAGCTCAATGGAGATGGATTGAAGTGGGGTGCCTACTGCTATAACTCAAGCATGAGGTAATAAGGGCCTGAACTAGGGTGATGGCAGTATTAATGGAGAAAAGGGGGTACAATTATGAGAAAACTCGCATCAGTCTTTGAGTCTGACTGGGTTTCTGATCAGCATAATTTAGGCCCTTAGTTAAGGGTCTCTAAGTAGCAGGTAGAGGTGGTCCAGTTTCCCGGCCATGATCTTGTGGACTAACTTCCCCGCAAATGTCACATTTTCATAGAACAATTTAATAATATTAGGAAGACATTAGGCTATTTTATAATCATGAAAAACATTGTTCAACCAGTTAGTTAAAAGTAACCGTTTAAAAAGAAAATAAATCATTTCTATATCCTTCCCATGGTACCCAAACAACTTATCTTAAGATCTTTAGAGAGTTCTTACCAAGGGTTTCCACTGGCCTGCTTCTCCAATAATAATCTCTTCTCATCTTCAGAAAACTGTAAGTCCAGCTCAAAAGAATTATTGTCCAGATCATGAATGTATTGGTCTATATTGCTGCCTGACCTCTGGGGCAGGCTAGTCTCTGAAGCAGACAATGAATGCGAAGAAGATGAAGATGAAACTTGCATGCAGCCAAATTGGCTTAGAAGATTGTCGTACTATGGAAAGGGAAAGCAGTAAAGTCATTATGAATTTCCATTGATTTACATTAAACTTCTCTTGTGTCCTACACTTAACATGACTACACAAACATTAAATTAACCCTGCTCACCAATTAGGCCATGCTTTTAAAAAACAAAATTTTGTATCAAACATAAACTAGGATATAGTCTTAGAAAGGAAAACATTCATGAGGTCACACTGAAGATCCATACATGCACACAGAAACAGAGACAGACCAATCAACCACATCTGATTCTGCTTCCTATTTTTCTGATTTTGTTGTTGTCCAATTGTTTCATTTGTTGCCCTGCTCTTCATGACCGTTCAACTTCAGCACTTCATGAAGAACTTGGCCATTTCCTTCTCCGGGTCATTTTACAAATGAGGAACGCTTACGTTTAGTAAGTTATCTAAGGACACAGATCTGAACTCAGGAAGATGAGTCTTCCTGAGTCCACGCCTGGCACTCTATCCACTGCACTACCTAGTTGCCCCAGTTTTTATGGTAACACTAGAGTAAGAATCAAATAATGGCTCAGTTACCATGAAAGCTTTGTTTACTTCAATCTGACACAGGGCAGTATATGGGAAGACAGCCACTTGGCTAGTCCTTATTCTCTTCTCCTGCTAGGCAACGTGAAACAGTATTCACATCATCAAACACTGGAATGATACAAGAAAATAGCAAGGACTCTGAGGTCAGAGGGCCCCAGTTTGAATCCTTACTGCCTCTTACATGATCAAGTCACAACCACTCCAAGACTTTTCCTCATCTCAAAAACGACAGAGTTAGACTGGGTGATCTCTAAGGTGTCTTCAAATTCTAAAATCCTAAGATCCCAGAATTCATATATATGTGGTACAACACCATGGTTCCAAAAACCAAAGAGCTGAAAGGACTATCTCTAGTGTGACTTTAGCAAACACTTAGCCTCTATTATTCTCTATCATTTTGTACTTTACCTTCAGCAACTTGTAACAAGAGTAACATATAAGCATACTAAAGCTGGGACACACTTCATAACACAGCACAAATTCATCTGTAAGACCTTAACTTTTGTGCCCCTTCTCTCAGCCACCACCGCCGCCACCACCACCACCATCATCGCCAAGGTGTTAAGTGTTTACTGTGTGCTACTCACAGTACTAATCAATAGGAATACAGGGACTCATATTCTAATGAAGGAAACATGCAAACAAGTCTATACAATGTAAATGGTATCTGATCCAAAAGGTAAAGCTCTGCTAGGTGGGGGAAACAGGACAGGTCTCTTGCAGAGCATAGGATATGAGTTGAGTCTCGAAGGAAGAAAGAAAGCAAACATGAAAAAGGAGAGCATTCCACGCCAGGGAGAGAGATAGGAAAAACAGAAGAAAGTCAGGAGATGTAATGGAGAAAAGCAAAGAAGTCAAAAATCACTGAATTGTCAATGGAGGGGAGTAAGGTGTAAAAAGACCAGAAGGGGCTGAGTTGTGAAAGTCTATATCTCATCCTGGAGGCAACAGGGAGCCCCTGGAGTTTACTGAATTGTGTGAAATGTTCAAACCTAGTCGAATTTAGGAAGAACACTTTGGTAGCAGAGTGGAGGACAGATTGCAGTGGGAGAGATCTGAGGCAGAGAGAACAATCATAAGGCTACCGCAATTTCCAGGGGTGAAGTGATGAAGTTCTGTACCAGGTTGTCCGATATGTAAGTGGAGAGAAGGGGACAAGACCATCCCCCAAAATTTACTTTTCCTACTCCACTGTGTTTACCAAACTTGCTTTTCACCTACTTACTCATTCATTTTTCCTCATGCAAGTGATCATAACCTGCTGTCATCTCACTGCTACTCCATATTTCCACAACTCTTCCAATAAAGTAAGGATCAGTCCCAACTGGTGCATTAACTCTCACGTTAAAGGAAGTGGGAATGGAAAACATACAACTCCATAAGAGGGTACAGAGTCAAGGGGACAGAGACAGTAAAGCACCTTGGAATCTGAACCATTACTGTAATCTCCATCTTGATACTTTGCTCCTATCCTCGGCTTTCCTTTCCTGACTCAGCCTTATAAGATTTTGGCATCCTAAACTTGGTTCCAACCCAGAATGATTTACTCACTGTGATTCCGAGTCAAACCCTGCCCTTCTTTCAAAAGAAGGGAATTAACCTAACCCTGGTAATTGCAGCCACAATTTGGTTTTCTGCCACCCTAAAGAAACTGTACTCATGGTCATTCTCTTAGCCAAATGACAGTCACTAATTACTTCCTAATTGCCACATTCAAGACCACAGACAGTTCTTTCTTCTTTCTATGAACTCTGTATTACAATCAGCTCCAAGCAGTACTCAACTATTCTAATTTATATGTGAGTTTTCTTTCTCCGGTAAGACCATAAAGTTATTGAAGACAGAAATTTTATCTTATGCTCATCTACTTTACTCCCAGGTCACTTCCAGTCATCCTGATGAATATCTAGCCACTGGACTCAGATGGCTCTGGAGGAGAAAGTGAGGCTGGTGACCTTGCACAGCCCTCCTCACTCAAATCAAAGTCAATTGCAAGTCATGTCATGGTCCTCTTCAAGAACCAAGGACAAATACAAACCCAGAGGTACTGGGAACAAAGCAGGTGTTAAGAAGTATATATGGACTGACTGATAGTGATTTCCAAAAGAGAGAAGTAGGATTTTTCATATATTTTGCAATTTTTGAATGTGTAACTCCTTTTTCAGAATGTCCGACATAGGAAGAGAAGAGTAAAGGAGAGAGAAAGATAGATAATGAGCATTTGCTATCTATAACCCCTGCATCAGGATCAATACAATTTCCTCAATCGCTTACTCCTTAGGGCAGCAAAGTGGTGCAGTGAATAAAGTGCCAGGCCTACAGTCAAGGAGACCTGACTTCAAATCCAGCCTCAGATATTTACTAGCTATGTGATCTTACGCAAGTCACTGAGATCTATTTGCCTCAGTTCTCTCATCTGGAAAATGAGTTAGGAAAAGGAAATGGAAAACCACTCAATATCTTTGCCAAAAAAAGCGTACAAGGGGTCATGACTGAACAACAACAAAATGAATGGTTTGGGAAGAAATTACCTTTCCTGTAATACTTCTGCATGTTAAAGATTATTAATTTTATTTAAAGTTACTCCGTGAAGGAAACCACATCTAAAAGTAACTGGTATGCTCCCCATTTCCCTTTATCCAAGATAAATTGAATAAGGGCAAAAATGGATGAGTATCTAAGTCTGTAAACTCATAAGAAGAAAAAATATTAAAGATATTAAATATCAAATTAATATTCATTAGTTAAATAAATTGATTAAATAAAAACTAAATTAAAATATTAAATATTAACTTTCCACATCTTTGCCCTCCTATTGCATTCTGCTGCCTTAAAGTTAGATTGGTATGATGCCACAATATAGTCACTAAGTTCAGTTTCCTCACTATGACATGGAAATAACCATAGCTTCTTGAAGAATGTATGAATGGAATATAATCCCTGGCATGTCCTACTAAAACAGAAAGGCTTCAAGGGTTAAGTAAATTTAGTATGATCATCAAATTATGTAGGGAGTTTTCAGCAATTCATGAAACTATCTTCTAAGGTATAATGGGGCTTTGAACTGAGCCAGACTTAAGGAGTACATTCAACAATTAAATTGCAGCTTTTTTTTTTTGAAGTATTAGAATACCATCATGATAGCATTAATTCACTGAAACTAGTAATTAGACATTTTCAACCAAACAAATCACCAATAGAATTAATCTTTTTTCTTTTAAAATTTTTAAATGGTGAACTGGGACAATACAGATAAACTGCATACATTTCCATAGCAGTCTTCATCATCTTCAGACATAGCAGGCAAGTACGCCGTGAGCTTTGGAGGTGTTTGATGCTGCAGATCCTCCCATGTTATGGATTCAAAGAATGAATGATCTTTAAGGGGCCCATACCCATCCATTTCTTCACAGCCTAATCTCTTCGTGGAATCTAAAACCTTAAAAAAAAAAAAAAAGTAAATTCCCAATGATAAATCAATCAACAAACAATGATTAAGTACCCACTATAAGCTTATATGCTAAGTACTGAAAGGGTAATTCTTGCTAATTCATCTAAGCATGCATGGATAACATAATAAACAACTCTACCATAACCAACCAGTTTAGGACTACAAATTGTTTCTGTAAAATTTCTTTTGCCTACATTTCTTTCATCTCTATCTACCTATATTTTCTTCTAACAGTTAGGAAGGACTTACACAGAACAAACAAGAGCATTAGCAAACACACATATTACAATAATTTTCTAAATAAAACTGACCTGTAAATAAACAAGGCTTTCATAGCAACATAAAAGATTTAGTATAATCTATTTACAGACTTACTGAAATTTCCCTCACTCATTTCCTAAAAGCAATTTTAGCTCACAGTCTCATACAGCTGTAATTCTGTCCAAAGAATTTAGTGAAATTATTCAGACTGGATAAGATAGCTACACCCATTCCCTAGGAAAAGTGATAGGAAATACAAGAAAATAAGACGGTCTTCCAATTCTATTACACATTTCTTATAATCAGCCACCAGCTTAGTTCTTAAATTCTAAAACAAGTCTGATATAAGGGCTGATATAAATACATAAATTTCCTGATTTGGCAAGGCTTTTTATAGTTAAAAATACTGGCGTTAACAGGGAGGTTGTTAAAGGTTAATAAACATTTTCATAGGCTTTAAGACATTTTCATAGATTTTATGTTAACCTTTAAAAACCTTTCCCATAAAACACACACACACAAAAAAAAAAACCTTCAGTCGACATGCTTATTGTGAGAAGAATATTAGCCTAACAAAAAGAACCCAAATACTTGGGTTCAAGTTCAAGCTCCAACATTTACTAGCTCTTTTCATCCTCGGCAAGGAACTTCACTCCTCTAAGTTATCAGTTTTCACATCTGTAAAATGAGGATAATTACTTAGACTAATGATTTCTCAGTATTGTCAGGAAA
Organism: Potorous gilbertii; assembly: GCA_028658325.1. NCBI lineage: Eukaryota > Metazoa > Chordata > Mammalia > Diprotodontia > Potoroidae > Potorous > Potorous gilbertii. Next base: position 43,330,396 of record CM053769.1, on the reverse strand, counting down.
ATATTTTATCAAAACCAGGAACTACTTACATAAATGTCGTTCAAATGACTGTCCATGAATGTCAGTTGAGTGTAACTTACAGTGACCTCTCCTGACAGCTCTAATTGCTCCAGAATCAAAAAACTTTAAAAGCTATTTAGCAATAATAACAAAACAGAAAATCTGGCTAACACGGGCCAAAGAGGACTATGGGCACTGTTTCCAAATACTGTCTACTTCCTGACTCAGAATGCACAGATAGGCACCAACTCTACCAATTACTACGAGTGTTTACTTCTCCTTGCATTCTATCTAGTTCAAAAAAGACTCAGGCCCCAACATGCTGATACAAAGCCTATGCCATTACACAGACATAAACAAAGAGCTGTAAAAGAGTTGGTTCTCATTTCAAAGACCCCACTGAGCAATTCTGTAATGCTTGCCCTTTATTGCAACATTGTAAAATGCTCTGTTTGGGACTAGATTATGCTGTAATACTAAAAGGCTGAATAATTCAGAACCATGACTGATGCTGATTCATGCCACTACAAATTGTATAAAAGTCTGTACATTCAATCACTTTCTTCTGTCATCTCACTGTGGACAGCAAAGTCCAAATCTATGTTAAAGACAGCAAAGAAAGCCCAACAAAGGCAAAAACCACCCACATGAAACACTTTTAAGAACTGTAACATTAACCAAAAATTTTAACACTGTCTATCAGAACTCGAAAAGACACTTCACAGACACTTCACTTCACACTAACTCCCAACCAATGTGGTATGCCACCCATTCAAGGATGAGAACTTCAACAGTTGAGTTTTCTTGACAACAGACAAACCTCTAAATCAACAAGATAATGGGTATGGACTTCTTCTTGGTTTAAATCTAAATCCTGAGTAAAAGTCCTATTGAACTGGCACAGCTGACATAGTTGGCACTTAGACTGACACACTAACGAATATTAAAGATTAGATAATTTTCTTTCACTACTTTCAATGATGAAAAAATTCTGAAATCAGTACTTGTAATTTTGGGCTATAATTGTAGCTAACAACAGCAACTTACATAGCACTTCGTACGTTACAAAGTACTTCCTTCAAAACATCTTGTGAAGTTAGTGTAATATCATCCTTATTTTTACAGATAAGTAAACTGAGGCTCAAAGAAGTAAAGGAACTTATTTGTGGTCATATGGCTATCAAGTGGCAGAATCTAAATTTGAACACAAGTCCAGGGTTGGTCTACCACAACCATTGTGAAAATCTTCACTAATTTTCAGAATATACAGTTTTATTAACTGTACTCTAAGTCAAGAAATTATGTGAAGTTACTAAAGTCTTCGTCAACATAGGTGAAAAGGGAATTTTTACCCATAATAAAAGGAGGAAAATACTTACCAAAAGTTTTTCCACAAGATCTTTTGCCTTAGGGAAGAATTTTTCTGGAAAGTCATATTCCAATTTAATTATCTTCTGAAATATTAGATATTCATTTCTGGCAAAACAAAAGCAAAATGATTCAACCCAGAATCATGCAAGCAAGCACTAGTCCTAACTTCATTGTTACTTTCTTCACTGGTATAATCACATATACCAGTTTCCTCCAAACCAGAAAGGCTGTAAGCAGCACTTGTAACCAGCTTTGAAGGTCAAGATTTCAATCCACAACCTGATTAGTCCATGGCATTGCATACTCCTCTCCCCTAAAAGGGGAAGTTCCCAAAAGGTCAGAGGGAACATTCTTATAGCTGTCCTGTGTGTAGCTGACAGAGTTGATCTCACTAACAAATAATGAAAAGTAGTGCTGGAAAAAAATCTGAAGGTAATCTAAACCAATCTCAACCCTCCTCTATGACCTACTTAACCAGCTGTCATCCTGACGAAAAACTTCTCTATTGACAGGGAACATACTATCAACAAAGAAACCCATTCTATTTTGGGACAAGTCTACTAATACATTTTTCTTTATTACAAACATGTTTGCCTTCCTCAATTCCAACTTATTGGTCCAACTTGTGCCCCCTGAAGTCTTGCTCCAATCATCCCTTACTCAACTGGATATACCCTTGAACCTTTGAACAAAACAATGCTCAAATAACTTGGTAACTTCAAAACCTCAAATATCTTTACCCCAAAATTTAAAAGAAAGTACTGAATGTTTAGTAATCTGTACTTAACTGTGAATATTGATGGAAAAAATAGGAAACAGTGAGACCTTCAAAAAAAATATTTAAGAAAACTACATTTCTCTTACCCCGCTCTAAATGGTGGTAATCCTGCTACAAGCTGGTATATTATACATCCGAGAGCCCAGAGGTCTGAACTTTAAAATAGGGAAAAAGAAAAGAAGATCAAATTTGAAAAGTACAAGTGACACAACACATTGCATATTTCAAGTGGTAAATTCTGCTAATATGCTTTGATAAGATGATTAAGTCCATGCTTTTATCATGAATCACATCTTTTCTTTTAAAACAAAAACTGAGAACATAATATTTGCCAATTTGACTTTTCATACATTTCTGGTGCTTTTTCACTACTAAATTCATTTGAAAAATTAAAGTTAAATTGATGATCAGTACTGTTCAGCTAAGTTGTGATCATTTTGCTGTAAAAAGCTCATGTGAGACTAGAAACAAATGTACAGAAACAAATGAATACAGTAGCACAGGATGTGACAAACCTAACAAACCCAGTTACTGGGATAATAAAGACTAAATGACAAAAATTGTTGGAAAAAACGGGAATTCTGTTTCGTAGAAATTAGGTATAAACAAACATTGACACTTTATGTGAAGATAAATGCCTAATGGATACATGACTATGATGTAAAACAGGAAAGGCAGCAGAAGCATATTAGAAGAATGAGGAAAAAATAACCTTTCAGAGAAGAGGAAGAGTTCATGACCAAACAAAGGAGAGAGGATCACATAAGATATAATGGAAAATTTTGAGTATATAAAATTTAGAGTTTTTACACAAACAGAAATAATGCAGTTAAAATTTTAAAAGAGCAAAAGCTAACTAGGAAAAAATTTAGCAGCAAAAAAACTAATAGCCACTCCCCAATTCAAAATCAAAGGACACGAACAGGCAGCTTTCAAAGGAAGAAATACAAATTATCAACAGCAATGAGAAAATATTCTGAATCATTATAATTAGAGAAAGGAAATTAAAGAAACTCTGAGGTTCCAAAGATGACAAAAGAGGAAAATGACAAAAGTTGAGAGAACTGGGGAAAAAAAAGGCTCATTAATTCACTGTTATTGGAGCAGTGAACTCATATAGCCCTTATGAATGGAAATTCTTTGAACCAACTATTACACAACTATAAGAACTATGCAGCAAAGAGAACAAAGAAAGAAGAAAAGGCCACATGTATAAAAATATTTGCAGCAATTTTTCATAATAAGCTAAAGCTGAAAACTGAAGAGTACTCACTTATTGCAACACATTAATATAATAAAAAATTGTCGTAAGAAATGACAAAAATAACAGATTTAGAGGAAACCAGGAGGACCTTTATGATCTAATGAGGGAATGAGCAGCCCTCACCATCCCATCATCAAGGGAAGTAACTCCTGTATAGAAGGAATCAGTCATCCCTACCAACTGCCACCTACAGGATACCAAGCCAGCCTAGCTAAAGCAGCAAGACAGCATGATAAACAGGAAGGCAACAAAAAAAGAACTTGACCATAAAAAGCTACTACAGTGGTAGGGAAGACCAATGGGGGGCGGTGGTGGAAACCTCAGAAGATAATAATGTGAAAATAACTACCAAAAAACCTCAAAGGAAAAATACTAATACCAACAAGAATTCCTGCAACAGTTAAAGAAAGAGATAAGAGTGGTAGAGGAAAAATAGGGTAAAGAAATGAGAGTGATGCAAGAAAATCATGAAAGGAGAATTAACAGGGGCAGCTAGATGGTACAGTGGATAGAGCACCAGCCCTTGAGTCAGAAGAAGCAGAGTTCAAATCAGTCTCAGACACCTGACACTTACTAGCTGTGTGACCCTAGAGCACCCTGATTGCCACACACACACACACACACACACACACACACACACACACACACACATACACACACACACACACAGGAAGAGGGGGAGAGAGAGAGAGAGAAAGAGAATTAACAATTTGGTAAAGGGACACAAAAAAAAAAGTACTGAAGAAAATAACATCTTAAAAAGCAGAACTGACCTAATGGTAAAATAAGTACAAAAATTCATTGAAGAAAAGAAATCCTTAAAAAGGAGAATCTGGCCAAATTGGAAAAAAAAAAAAAGATTCAAAATATCACTGAAGAAAAAACTCCTTAATAATTACAATTGAAAAAGTGGAAGCTAAGTATGCTACAAAACATCAAGAAACAAAGAAACAATAGAGGACTTTAAAAAAGACCAGAGCTGAATAGAAAATATGACTTTCAAACAAAAGATTCAAAAGAAGCATATAAAGGTAAACATGAAAGAAGGCATCAATAAAATCCAATCGTTTATACTCCTTTATGGTAAGATAATACATGTAACTCCTAAGAACTTTATCATTACTACAGCAGTTAAAAGTAGTTTACATAGAGAAGATGGGTGTGGACCAATGAAAGGTGGGATGATGACAATTACAACTAGCATTTTTAAATACCCCCATGATGCGGCAGGCACAGCACTAGGCGCGAGCCTCACAACAACCCTGGGAGGGAGCTCCTATGATCATCACCATTACATAGTTGAAAACACTGAAGCAAGCAGAGGTGGAAAGACTTGCCCAGAAGCATACAGGCAGTTAAGTTTCTAAGGTCAAATCTGAGGTCAAATTTGAATTCAGGTTTTTCTGACTCCAGGTCCAGGACTCAATCCACTGTACTGTTTAGCTGCTTCACTGTAACATTAACTTTTATTAGAATGAAATATCTACAACTTTTCTTCAGCAGCTTGCCCATCTACTCTAACCCAAACTAACTTTATGCATATACTAATGCTAAAACCCAACTCTACCTCCTACTATCAGTCAACCACCAAGGTACATATATGAGTGGTGTCCTCTCCTAGATTCAAGACCTAGAGCACAAAATTATGGCTTCTAAACCCCAGTTAAAGGCATCATCCAGATGACAGACTGAAATGAAATGAAATGAAATAATGAAATCTAATCAAATCAAGTCAAATGATATTGAATTAGAAATCCTTCTAACACATGATAAAGTGATTTAAAAACTTTTGACTCAACCTAACTCCTTCCCTAACCCCTGTCAATTAGGAAGGAATTGCTCCTCATCTGATCTCAGTGAACTTTATGTACTCATTATATTTTAATTTCTATTAAATAATGTATGTGCATCTATGGCTTATGCCCTCAACTAAATGGTTAACTCCATGAAGATACATACTGTTTCTTATTTCATCTTTTATCCCCTAAAATGTACAGAGGGGAAGCTAATAAATGTCAAATGAATGAATGTTGTTCGTTGAATGAACAGACAACTGAGGTTAAAAAACATTTTGAAAACTGATTATAAGGTTGACAAGGAAATTAATCTACGTTCACCTAAGACAGGACAAGTTGTTAATTAGAGGAGAATAGAAGGTTCTATTTTATAATCTTGGATGAAGAAAAATACATAATCAGAGATACAGAATAGAAAAAGTGATCTAGATTATATAAAATTTCAAAGTTTTTGCATAAATAAAATCAATACAACTAGACTGGGGGAAAATACTTGCATTAAGTAGTTTCAGGATCTGTGACTTCATCAGTGTGGGTTTTCTCTCCACAAAGATTACAACTCCTCTAGTAGTCGTTGAGAGTCACCGTAGATGAAAAATTCATCACCTTACAGCCAATGTGGTAAATAACCTCTCAAACTTGGTTAGAGTGGTCCTTGAACCATGGACATATATGAGAAACTATCTAAAGTCTTTCCGCCTTGGTAGGACATTGCAGAGCTTAACCTCCAAGGTAATGCCTTTTTGCTAAAGCCAAGGTCACCAACATACCACAATGATGCATAAAACGAAAAATTTAATGAAGGGTGCATTAAATATCTGATAAAAGTTCTAACACTGAAAAATCTATGGGTACTTTACACATCCATAAGACAATAGGCTATTTCCTTCCTTGGCCTTCTTATCCTATCACCACCAGTCTTGTTAATACTCAACTTCAGATTATTCAAACTATCTTCTGCCTTCATTCTTTACATATGCTTCTCAATATAAGAGAAAAATTACAAAATATTGCTGACTGAACCCACTATAAATTTATGCTGCATAATCTTAACTGAGCCCTCACTACATCAAGGCTATTCTTTTACATCTCTCCAATTCATTCACTATCCTAATTACTACCCCAACTCTTCCAAACCTTTTCATGGTTCCTCAAACTACCTACAGTTCCTCATCCCTCCACCCTCAGAGCTAAGCCCTTTGCCTCATTTGTCAATGAAAAATTAGAGGTCATTTACAGAGAGGTAGAAAAGACCTGAGAGGTGATATAGTCCAACTCCTTCAAGCTCAGGTCCAAGGAATATAAAGATTCTACAGAAAATTCGCATGAAGTGTTGAAAAGTGAAGAAATCAAAGTATACCCAAAGATAATATAAATCAAGTCAACAGTGAGGGTTTAAAAAAACAACAAAACTGCTGATCAACTACAATAGTCAGCATCAGTACTATATTGCCAAGGGACACATCTATCCTTTCTGGAAGTATCAGTAAAACTAGCCTTGTCAAGTGCTTTGCTTATTTCAGAATTTTTTGGGAAATGGCTGTTGCAAGAAAACAAACAATGGCAATATTTTTTTTTAAATCAAGTCACAGACACAAAAAAACAAACAACATATTTGCTTTTCTATAGTTGACAGCTGATTTAAAAAATGTTCCCCTTTGTGAAAATAAAGAGCAAAAAATCCCTAAGAACCAACTTTTCCTTTTGAAAAGTTTAACATGAGGGGTGGGGGTGGCACCAAAGGGAGAAGGCAACCAGGATTAAGTGACTTGCCCAGGGTCACACAGCTAGTAAATGGCTGGGGCTGAATTTGAACTAAGAGAAATCTTCCTGACTTCAGGACTGGCACCTTGTCCCCTGCTGCCCCAAGATGCCATTTTGTGAAGTACAGAATTCCCCTCATTTAATAGCACAGACCACAGGGCACAGAAAACTTTAATAACTGCCAGCCCTTGACTGGCATAATTCTTAACTCCAGAATGGCGTCTTATATACATAACATTTGTGACCATCTATTTCAACTGCCCAGTATAACCTCCTTAGGGATATCCAAAAAATGCACAGCATCAATGCTTACACTAAAGTGGTCATACATCAACCCAAAACAAGGGACACAGGAGCCACCAATGAGTCAGGGTAGAAAAACTAAACAAAACACAGCAGTTGAAAAGAACAATTTTACTGACTAAACATTCGCCAAACAAATGCCTATAAGAACTTTCCTCTGTGAAAAAAAATTGCCTACTAAACAGCACTGCCAAGGCCCTGAAGGCCAAAGTTTAAGAGAAATCTATTCACAGAATCACAGAAGACTGATGCTGGAGAGTGCTATAATAATAATCTAATTCAACTCTCCTCTCCATTTTGCACTTAAAAGAACTAAGATCTAAAAACATGAAATGAGTTGCCAAAAGATTTCTCAGGTGCCCAGAGAAACCTATACTTAGATTAGAAGACAATTTCATAAACCACTGGCCTAGCTCCCTCCTCTTGAAGCACAGTTCTGAAAAAAATTTAGGGTTTTAAGAAAGCTAATTTTCCAACAGATAACAAACTTAAAAGAAATCTAGATAACGTTTAAAGAGGAGCTGGTATATACTGAGCATTTAGTTTATCCTAGTCACACATTGTATCATCTATAAATCTGATGGGCAAATTATCTCTTACCATTATTCTTATAAACACCCACATTTATAAATTACTTCAAAGTTACAAAGTCACAACACTGCTGTCAGGAATGTACTACAAATAGTATTATTTTCATTCTAACAAGTTGAAAAAACTGAGATGACAAATAACTTTCCCACAGTCATCCAGTACATGGAAGAACTGAGATTTAATGACAAATTACTGAGTTACTAAGAAAATAGGATGAATTATGATCCTAATAATGATGTAAATTCCATAGGTGCTACAACAATAAGAATTATATAAAGAGGAAAGACTAAGGCACTCTTTTCTCCCACTCCTCCTGACAACAATAAACCCAAAAAATAAAATCAAAGAACTGAAACAACAAATTAGCATAAATCTATACTAAAGGAAAAAATTGGATCAAAACTAAAACCCAAGTTTCTTTCAGAATGTTCTTAACCATTAAAAAGCTATCAAAGTTATCTAGAATTCAACAAAAATTCGTAAAGGTCAGAATTAGGGGGAGAAACAAAAATAATTATACCATGATCCCTATCTTTAATAATAACACAGACAATGCCTTTAAACCTAGATAGTACTATATGTATAGTAATATATATATATATATGTGTGTGTGTATGTATATATGTATATATATGTGTGTGTATGTATATATATATATGTATGTAAGTGTATGTATATATATATATGTATGTAAGTGTATGTATATATGGATATAAATCTCCACCTCAATCCTATAAGGAGCTATATTTATTATTAAGCCCATATTACAGATGAGGAAATAAGGGCGCAAAGAAGTTATGTGGCTAACAATGAGAACAAAGCGTATTAGAGGTGGATTTGAATCAAAGTCTTACATGAATCCAACTCTAGCTCAATACTGTAGAAGGATATAAGACAAGCACATAAATAGGATACAGATTAACTATAAATGTATAAGTAGTAAATATAACATTGTGAAATCAGATGAAGGGAAAAAAAATCACTTCTAGTTGAGAGATGGGAGAAGGATTTACAGAGAAGGGGGTATCTAGGATGAGCTTTGCAGGATGAGTAGTCTGTCAATGAGAAATTCTCATTTCTTTTCTTAAAATATACAAACTAAAGATGGGACCTTCTGCAGGACTCAGATGGCTCTGGAGAAGCAAGTGAGGCTGGTGACTTTGCACAGCCCCTCCCTCACTTTAATCCAATCCACAAAATCCTCCTTGATGTCACAGTCCTCTTCAAGAAGAAAGGAAAAACAACAACAAAGTAAAAACTTAAGGCTTAATAGGACAAATGACAGCAGATTACCTTTTACATGCAGATTTTTCTGTAAGCAGCTCCGGAGAAACATATTGTGCTGTTCCTACAAATGAGTTAGCCCTGGCTGATAAAGAGGGGGAGAAAGCAGGGAGAAAGAAAAAAAAAATTACCTTTAGAGACATCAAAACACAATCTATTTAAAAGTATCTCATATTTCAGATGATAAAGATAACACCCTTGACCTTACCATCATCCAAAAAGTATTCCATGATCAAAACTGCTGGAACTTATTTATCCAACCTTTAAACCTATCATTACATCACTCCCTATGCCTCACTCCTCAACCTACTGACTCACTGACTGACAACCAAACTAAACGGATCCATCACAAATTTATATTACCTAATTAATCTCCTCCCTGATTCATTCTCTATTCCAATCCCCGCAGCAATTGTTCCAAAACTTCTCTCCTGACATCTCAGTCACCAGGGTCTCTTTTGGGGTCTCCTACCGTCCTCTCATTGGAAGACTCTGTCCTACACTCTACTGGGCAGGGGGCAGGGAGACAATAACTCAATAGTCATTGTCCATGAATTTCTCTCCATTTCCGAAACTCTTAACATTATGCCCCGTTTCTCTCCTTTACTCTAGTCACTGACAAGGGCGCTCTTCTTGCAGACGCCAGTCTCTCTCATTAGAGTTTTGATCTCAATCCCCCCTCATCTCCTTCAGCAGACTGCCACCACTTGTAATCTTCAGTCTCTCCCTATCTCCTGGCTCATTCCCAGTCACCTACAAACATGTTCAAGGTTTTTTCCATCTTTATAAAACATTTACTTGGCCTTACTATCCCTACATGTTACCATCCTCTATCTCCCCTCCTATTAATAGCCAAGCTCCAAGCAAAAGTCGAATACATTCTTCCTCTTCTCTCACTCCCTCCTTCTCAAACCTTTAAATCTGACCTCCTGCCAACCTTATCAACTGAAATGAATATAACCTTTCTCCAAAGTTACCAATGATCTTTTAATTGTAAGATACAATAAGCTTCTCTAAATCTTCACCCTTCTCAACTTCTCTTCAGAATCTGGCATTACTGACTATACTCTCATCCTGGATACCACCTCCTTTATGGGTTTTTGTAATAATACTCTTTTGTTTTTTGTTCTATCTTGTTCTCTGTCTGACTACTCCTTCATGTGCTACAATACCATCCAAACTGGGATTCCTAACTGTGGGTTTACCCAAAATTTCTCATCTGAACCCTCTTTTTTTTCCCCTCTCCACATTGTCTCAGTGAATTCATCAACTCCCTTCAGTTTAATTTTCATCTCTACACCAATGACTCCCACATTTGGATATATATATATAGTCTTGGCTCCAGTCCTGCATCACCAAATATTTACTGGACATTTCCAAATAAACTGTTTTATATCTTTGTCCTAAATTTCCTATGTATATAAGGATACAGTGTCCTTATCACATAGGTTTGCAACCTCCAATCATCCCTCTCCCTTACCCACATATCCAATCAGTTGCCAAGCCTTAACTGACTCTACCTCTCTTATCTACTCTTCCTCTTCACTCACTAGGACTACTGTCTTAGTTCAGGCACTTCCCATCTTTTTCCTGTACTATGTATGTCCTTAGCTTTTGAATTAGTCCCCCTTGCCTCAAGTATCCATCTCCAATCTGTCCTCCACATAGCTGTCAAAGTGATGTTCCTAAAGTATAGGTCTCCTAGGTTTCCCTGTTGCTTTTTGATACAAATACCACTCCTCAACTTACCCTTTAAAAGTCTTTTGTAACCTGATTCCAATCTGCCTTCACAAACTTATACTTTTCTCCCTCTAATCCCTCCACTCCCCAAAACTCTTCAGTCAAGGCAACCCGGCCTTTTTGCTATTCTTTACACGTGACATTTTATCTCCTTTTGCAGGATGCCAATCGTGCCTGCAGTACTACCCTCCTTCACTTCCTCCTCTAGCTCCCTTCAAAACTCATCTCAAACACCTCTTCCTACATGAGGTCTTTCTGGAATTCCTCACATGTTTCTACTCCCTCTAAAATAAAATTACCTTGCATTTACTCTGCACATTTGTTGTATATGCTTGATGGGTACATAAAATAGGATCACAGATTTAGAGTAGACGTAGTACTAGAGGTCACTGAGACTCTAACCCCAACATCTTACAAGTAAGGAAACCAAGACATAGCAACATTAAATGACTTGCCCAGGGTCATAAAGCGAACAAGTATGAGAGGTAGAACATGAATCTGGGTCCTTCCTGCCTTCAAGTTCACTGATTTATCCACTAAGCCATCCTGCCTATTCAAGGTAAATCTAAGAAACAAGACACATTGTGTCTCCTTGTAGAGAAAGGGAACTCCTTGAGGACAGAGACGTTTTCACTTGTGTCTTTATAATGCCAGATCTAACAAAGTGCCTGGCACACAATGGATGGATTTACTGACTGACCCCAACAGTACTTTTTCTGTAAGAGGAAAATACTGTATCCTTTTATAAGAAACTGATAAACTTATACTCTATTGTCCTTCACCATGCAATCTTATAATATGAATACTGGATATTTCTTACACTCATCTGGGATGAGAAAGTTAGGTTCTAAAGCTTAATAGCATCTGTTATCTTCCAGAAGTATTCCCAAAGAAACAGTTCAAATAACCAATAATCTGACAATTCCCAGAAACTCATCAGCATTATTAAATAGAAAAAATGGTTTAATGTCCATAAAGGTCTGCCCCTTCAAGGTAGTCAATCTCGTTTGCTATCAGAGTAACAGTCATTCTAAACTGATTTCTATTCTTTCAAATCAATGAAAAAACATTTAATAAACACCTATTTTGCCTATGGCAATGAACAAATAGTTTCCAAGGATACAAAAACAAAATACTCCAAGTGCCAACTATGTTGCAAAGCTGTGCTAGGCACTTGGGGAGCAAAAGATGAAACAAAATACAGTCCTTGACCTCAAGAAGCACAGTATCCTTGCAATATGTCTCACACCCAAGAACTTCCTGGATTTCTCTCAAAATATTTAGTTGGCACTCATTCTCCCACAGTGTCACACTTCAAATTAAATAAACACAGATATACATATCATAAAGCACAATTGTAACTTCATATCCCCAGTACTCTGTGGCCCCTTCTCTGAGAGCACTCAGGATTAGGAATTAGGAAGACCTGAGGTCAAATCCAGCCTTCGATACCCACCAGATGTGTAACTCTAGACAAGTTAACTTAAATCTCTGCCTCATTATCCTCATATAGAAAAGTGAAGATAACAATAGCTCCTATCTATTATCTGGGCTTACTGTGAGGTCCAAATGAGATAATATTTTCAAAGCACTGTGCAAACCTAAAATACTACAAAAATGTTAATTGATATTGTTATTGATAGGGATACACTACAAACACAGTACAGTAGAAATATCACTGGACTAGGTGTCTGATAAGTCTTGGTATAAGCAAGTTATTTCCTTCAATGTGTCTATGAGTAAAAAAATGGATTAAACTAAAATACCCTAAGAGTCTTGAAACTCTGGTAATCTATTTGCAACAAAAGAAACTTCTGCCTAGTACCTCTTGTCCACTTCCTGAAGGGGCGGATTGGCTTGGATAATACCTCACTATTGAAGCCCACTACATCTTTTGTACATATTTATATCCTTGATACTTTTAAACTACAATCTCTATTATTAGTTTTAGAGTTATGATTTCCACAATATTTTTATTCATTTTTGTCAGGGATTTACTGTACAAACTATACAAAGAAGTAATTCAAATACAAAATAATTCAACATAAAGGAAATGTGTAATTCTGATTTATAACACTCAACAACTTTCAAATACAGATTCTACTTCTAAAATTGAATTTGGCCATAACAGTGTCAGAAAACAACACTTGCATACCTTGTTTACTATCTGGAGATAATACTTTTGCTGTTCCAAAATCTGTAATCTGAATGTGCATATCTTCATTTAACAAAATGTTCTCTGGTTTAAGGTCCCTGAAAAAGCAGATTTTTCACATTTCAGCTGAAATATTTAAAGGAATTACATTTTAACATGTACTAAATGTGAATAAAGAAAAAAGTGAAAGAAAATATAATCAACCTTAATGAAACCTTCTAATAGGCAAACAGATCTATTCCACCTAGAAAATTACAGTGTTACAAAGGGATTGTCACAGTGACATGGTAATCTGAAAAATGTAATTCATGAATCGGGACTACTTTATTCTCCTAAGAGACACCAATTTTGGCTTCTATGATTTTTTAACTAAGAAGGCTTCTTGGCTCTGAAATCAGCATTTGGAAATATTTCTAAGATGGAAATTATCAGAAAATATATGAATTTAAGAAACCCATTCCATCACAAAGGGAAAAAATTGGCATAAACAAACCATGCTCAACACAATCAGTCATAAAAACAAAGGCTGCAAAACCATCAGGATGCCCAGGAAAAATTTAATACTCTTCATATTTGTATACTGCTATGGCTGCAGGTGTTTTAATGTCAATGTTCCTTCTATTTCAAAGGAGCCAGGTGAAATGTGATCCTAAGAACTGCCAACATAACAAATTTTCAAAGTCCAGCCTCTCACTCTCACCCGATAAGATGCTCCTTTTGCTAAAATAACTGCTTAAAGGAAAGCAAACTACACAATCTTAGCAAAATAGTCATCTACCCTTGGTTTACAAAGTTCAAAGAGGGAAAGCTTAGATTTTCCTGAAATGCTATCTTCTGAAGCAAATCTCTTCAACCTACAATATAAAAAATTACAACTAAGCTAACATATCCTTCATCTCCATTAGAGTTCTATACCATCGCTCTGTCATGGCATGGAGATAAGCCTGAATTGAAAAAACTTCAAGTATGGGCGCAGAGACAGGAGACAAACTATGCTCTGTCGGTCAAGAACCCAGCCTAGATAAGTTCAAAGAGACTTTAATTATTATAGACAGTTGTAGCCACAAGGTGATATATATTTTGGTTACAGCAGCTCAAAGACCATTAACCACAGCACAGACTGATTATAATAGAGGGAGCCCAAGACCATGAACCAAGATCATGAACTACTAAAATTAAAATCAGTAGTATTTCCATCTACTTTTAAACAAGTCACTAAAATGGTTAACAAATAATTAGAAATCTACCTTCCAGCTTTCACTTACAAGCATAAATGCTAAAGAGTCAACCATTACAACAACACTGTGCACTTAGCAGCTGATCAGCTGGTAGTCCCCCTACCCCTCAAGTTGATGATAGTATTCCTCATCAAATGCTGGTTTTGACATAGTATGGTAAAATGTGGGAAAACTTCTCACTCCACTTTATAATCTTTATATAGTTTTGATTTTTTTCCTTTCTCTTAACAATAAATCATCAAACTCTAAAATGAACATTGTTCTTTTTTTAATTTTTTTACTTTGCCTCATTTGGCGTTTAGATTTAGGACTAAAAACGAATCTAAATTTTAATTTTTTAAAATAAATTTTCAGTTGGTTTGGGAAGTGAAATAGTCATTAAATGATTTCTTTTTCTGCATTCAGATATCCCTCCAAAAAAGCAAACAGGTAACATATGTGCAGAACTATATACAAATGCTTATTATATTGAGACACATAAATATATTTAAGTTCATCAAAATAAACTTCATTTGTGACCATTCCCTGACCCAGTGTTCACTGTTGTATTGATTTTCAAGAAAATGCTTGGTTTATAAAAGTTGAAAAAGCAAAGAAGATTGCAAAGAGCACATCTGGCCTATTTAATAGACTAATTTGGTTTGGTTTTTTTTTAGATGTTTAGTTCACTAAATGCAAATGTATCCTGCTTAACAAAAAAGTTACTTTATCAAGCAAATTTACATGTGCAAAAAATATCAACAGGTTGTAAAAGTGCCTAATTTACCACCATAGGGCAACATATAGAAGGGGAAAAAAAAATCTGATTACAAAACTACTAACATATAATTTTGCTGAAGAGTTTTATGAAGACCATAACTGTTTTATGAAGACCAAAGAGACTTTCATAATATTTTTACAACCCAAACTTTTGAAATGTACCTTTCAATTTTATAAAAATAACTATCCTTTACCAATAAAGAGATCTACAAATATTTAAAGATAAATCTACTTAGGTAAATTACCTGTGAATAATTCCCTTTCCATGCAAGTATTCTAAAGCAGATACAATTTCAGCAGTATAAAATCTGGTGCAGGTCTCATCAAAAGAACCAATCTTTCGAATGTATTTAAGTAGCTCTCCATTTTTGGCATAACTAAGGCCAAAATCTTGAAGGTACAGTTAAGGATCAATATTTAAAAGCTTAAAGAAAACAATTAAACACCTTAATAGACATGCAGAAAACACTTTTATAACTAAATGAAAACTGAAGATAACAATGGCCAAGCATAACAAGGCATAGAATTAAATACTGTAACATCAAAATTTAGAGAAAGTCTGAAAAGAATGTGAGTGAGACTTGAATGAAACTCTTTCAGATGAATGGTGACCAAATGATTAAAAAATATTAAAGAATCTTCAGGCTGGAATCAAGCCCAAAGATTATTCAGTCCAACCTTACTTGAGCAGGAATTCTACCCTAAACTAACCTTGATACGTGGTCACTCAGTCTCTTTCTTAAGATCTAAGATTACAAGGAATTCATTACCTAAACCACTTCACACTCTCCTCATGATTTCTAAGAGAGGAAATTGTACCAGGTGCTAATAATATGTACACTGCTTCTTAAGTTTGGCACTAACCTTGGGTAGTGTGAGGTGTGGTATAAAAAGCAATGTGCTATAAGGCCCACAGTCTAGCCCTTGTTCTGCTACAAATATAATGTGACTTCAAAGTTCCCATCACTGAGCCTCAGTTCCTCTATCAAACAAGGAAACTGTATTATTCAGGTATTTTCTCTTAGGTCATTTCTAAGGTTTGAATTTCCAGTTTTAACATTCTCCAGCTTTAGTAATGAAGATTCATTGGTCTTTGCAAGTCATTTTTCAGGCTGAATTCACTAGAAAACAATTCATGATTTCTTACACAAAAAAGTAATGAAGAGGTCATTTAGCAAAAGTAGAACAGCAAATCCATAAGCCCAGTACTTCTAGCTCCAATAACAGTATATTTTACTTCCAAGAAGAAATGAAAAGAATATTCTTTTCAGAAATATGTGCACTACGTTTGTGTAGCACTGAAAGGAAGCTATTCAAAGTTATGCTTAGAGTTACTCAACTGATTAACACCCAAATGACTCAGCAATAAACTTTAAATTGTGAAGGAGAGGCTGCTTTTATAGAAAACGTGGGGTTTTATTCTACACAATAGCATAATTCCATACAATTATTCTATTTTCCACAATAGCATAATAAAAAAAAATCACTCCCATCCCCCATTAAATAGGCCCTTAACAGCTTGTGGATAAAAATTCAAACAATTCTCTCTCAATTTATAAACATACAAAATTTCCCTCACTTATAAAGTATTTTGCAGAGTAGCTGATTTATCATTTCATGGTTCAATAAAACTCCACAAATATTTAAGCATTTCCAACGAGCCCAGCACTATACTAAGTACTGCAGGGGATCTAAGAACAACAAAGGAAATACATCCCCACTGGAGAGTAAAGTGTCCCATACGATGGACACCCCAGATAACTAACACTTCATGCCACCAAGGACTAAAGTTTTATGACCAATTTTGATGGAGGATTTTTTAAAACAAATTATCATGTACAAGGTCATCTTTTATAACAAAAGTTGCAAATACCACATAAATAAGTCCATTGGACCTATCAGCATAAATAATTATTTTTGTACTTTACAGGCCCTGAAGGTGTGTAAAGAGCTTTTTGTCCCTAAGCTAAATGACCTTAAAATGCTGAGGAGTCCTGCAGCTTATTATTTTATAGTTTTTCTTTTCACTTTTCACTGATAAGGGGTCTGGCTCTAACAGTTCTCTTCACTCCCTCCCTATCCTTATTTACCAATGAATTTGGTGGTCTAAATTGCTAGAAGTATGACCTCCAGATAATTAATGTGTTCATATGTATGAGACAGTCAACGAAGTTTTATAAGACAAAGTACATGAAACAATTAGAAAATAATACAAGATAGAATGTAATCAAATGACAAAACATCAAACAATAATAAATACTATAGGAAAGATCAAGAATGTGGTACCTCCTATCTGGAATACTGTCCCATTCTCCATTTTCCTTTTCCACATTCCAATTTTTTTCAAAATCCAGTCCATGTTCTGCCTCAAATATCATGTATGTACCCCAATACCTTCCATTCTTGATGTCTCCTATAGTATTTATTATTGTTTGACATGTTGCCATTTGATTTTATTCTACAGTTTTGTCAATAAAGAACTTGGGCCTAATCCAGGAGGCAAAAGTAAAGCAACATGACAAAAATCAGTGCTTTGAAAAGAATAGACTGATAGCAATGCTGAGGTTGCAGGAAGGAGAGATACTAAAAACAATGAGACTATAAAAAAATCAAGAAAAATATAAGAGTCTAGAGATGGTAGTGGAAATTGGAAAAAAAGAAGTAAGGCTCAGAGATATTACAAAGGAAGGACAGAGTTACTTTTCAAGCTGTATTTATAGAATGAAGGTAAGAAAGGAGTAAAAGATATCTTTGAGTTGGGTAACCTGCACAATGATGACACCACTGAGAGAAATAGAGAAATTGGAGGGCGATAGGAAGATTGGAGACCTGAAACATTAAATTCTGTAATAAGTTTGAGGTGAAAAGACATCCAAAGAATAGTATAAAAAGAGATGTAAAAGACTATAGGTTAGTTGTCTTTTGTGTTTTTTAAACCATCTGTATGGAGGTGAATGGTGAAGTTTTAACAGCAGACTTCCAAGAGCAGATAAGCAACCTGGGGGAGGCTACCTAAAAAACTCCAGTGAACTGAGGACTATAAACTCTGATGTGGAAAAAGGAGGAGGGAGACAAGTGTTAGCAAGGTGTTTGGGAATTATTTCCAGGGTTCCTAAAATTTAATTAAAAAATATAGAAACTTCAGGAAACTCAGCAGTTCCTAGAAAACATACAGGTAATAAGGGGGGGAAATACTCCACCTGCTGGCTTGGTTATGGTGAGCACAATTTTAAATAGATTCATCAGGAGGGAAAATGAAAAAGCAAAACAGGATGCTACTCATACTTGCTACATTTTCTTCATCCCTTCCTGGAAGCTAGGATTGACTGTGACAAAAAGAAATCTTGTATGTCATTTCTATTTCATCTCTTCTGAATCTTTATCAACCTAGCTTATACGCATTTCTTAGAAACTTTTTTTGATTAGACTTATGGTCAAAAGACTAAACTTTGAAACTTGAGTCCATCACTTGTCCTCTCTGAAACCACTGAAAAATTAAGATCTACAGAGGGAGGAGCCTTCCACATATGGTATAGGAGCTAATGTTGATAAAGCCTCTTTATAGAGAGTTATAAACACACAGACAGGTATCAATGAAAGCACTTAGGCAAATGACCTCCGTATGGAGAAGTGGAGCACAAGAAACTGATTCAATCTGCCGAGAAGGCATCATTAGCTCAAAGAAATATGGAGGCATCAGGAAATCATAGAGGGCTTAAGAAAAGAGGAGAAAAGTTTGGAACAGAAACAATCCTAGAACTGAAGAGGAAAGTGATGTCAAAAGAAATAAACAACAGGACTGAAAAGGAGTGGCTAAGAACAAACTGAAGTTGAATAACAAGAATCTGAACTTTTGCGATCCTATGCTCTCTTCTAGCAGCACTTTTTAGTCATGGAATAACATCTTTAACCTTAGCCTAAAATGGCCAGGGTCTCCCACTGCATCCTGGGCCATCTCCAATTATCCTGATGAATACCAAGTCACTGGACCCAGAAGGCTCTGGAGGAGAAAGTGGGACTGGAGACCTTGCACAGCCCTTCCTCATTCAAATCAAAGTCAAATGCAAGTCATGGCATCATCTTGATGTCATGGTCCTCTTCAAGAATGAAGGACAAACACAACAATAACAATATACATTCTTATACAGACTATGATGTAAGGTTGGGGATTCAAATACAGCAGAAACTAAGAACCCAAAAGCAGTCTAAAATTGTTTTGTGGGTGGCAATATCGTGGAGTTTAAGCTGCACAGGAAACAGAGAACATCTAAGGGGCTAAGAGGAAAGGAGCATAAAAATACTGTCCAAGACAAATATTTTAATGGATGTATGAGAATGAAAGAGTTAATAAAATAAGGAATCTACGGTTGGAAAAGGGGAATACAAAATTTAAGATTTCAGATGGACTCTCTAAAGACAAAGTTCAACCCTAATGGTATATGACTGATGAGTTTGGGAAGAATTTTCAAGCCTCCAAAGTTGATATCTTGAAACAGAACAAAGAAAAAAAGTGGTTTCTGTACCATCTTCACCAATGGCTATTATTTAGATTCTTGGCTAAGTGGCACAGTGGATAAAGCACGGGTCTTAGACTCAGGAAAATCAAGGTTCAAGTCCTGCCTCAGACATTTACCAACTGTGGGATCCCAGGCAAGTTACTTATCTCTGTGAGCCTCGGCATTCTCATACGTAAAGTAGGGATGACAGTAAAATTCACCTCACAGGGTTGTTGTGGATGAAATGAGTTAACTTATATAAAATGATCATGGATTTGATGAGTACGTGGTATGTAAATTGATCTATTTATTCATTTCCAAGTAACAAGATTAAATTAAAATAGTAAACATATAGATAAAAACAACTTTCCAACTGTTAACTTAAGGACTGCAGTTAAATCTTGAGATAGTTTTGTTTTGTTTTTTAAAGACTATCCTCATGTAGAACTACCTAGAAAAAAAGAGTAAGGAACTAGATATGTCTATAGATACCTTTTATCCTTAAAATATCCTTTTAAAAAATCCTTTTTATTTGTAAAGCACTTAGCACAATGGCTGGTGCATAGTAGGCTTGTTCTCTTCTGTTCCTTTGCACATAAAAATGTCTTCTACACACTACCTTTGCTAAAAGGCATGGAAGCAATGAGACACTAACTTAATCAGCTTGAAATTATTTACACTAATAGTGGGGGAACACAGGAATGGAGTAATTGTAAAATAGTAAAACATTCCAAAAGATTTTTATATTTGACTTTGAAAAGCATCATATGCTGGTATGACAGAAGATTTACCTTCTTAATCATGGTTCTCCTAAAAAGATAGTAAAAAGAATCAGTAGGTACACATTAATGTGGTGGCAGAGCAGAGAAATGGAAGTCCTGCCTCTGGCTGTGTGACCCAGGACAAGTTACTTGACTTCTCAGTGCTCGATGAAACTCTCTAGGGCAATAAATTGCAAAGACTATAGATTGCAACACCAAAATGCACTGGCAGAAGCACCTCTCTATACCAATAAAACCGCAGAACCAATCCTTATCTGTTCCTAATTATACACTAGGGTTTTGAAATAAAGGGACTTCCATCAAGGATGAACAAATGAATTACTTAGCAACCATTTCTTAAGTGCCAGGCACTGTGCTGAGTGCTGAGGATGCAAAGACAAAATGAAAGCAGATACGTACTCAAGGGGCTTGCTTACATTCTGTTAGGAAAAAAAAAAGTTCCACAAACATATTCAGAATAAACATACAAGAAGAGTTGGAAGGTGGGAGAACAGCGTTAGTCATCATAAGGATCTGGAGAGGTTTCCCATAAAAGTGGCACCTGAGCAAAATTCTGAAGAAAACCAGGGATGACAAGAGGCACAGGTTAGAGAGGTGTGGGAGCAGTCATCGCAAAGTGCAGACTGGAGATGGAGGAGCGTATCACACATCAGACATCACAAGAAAGCCAGTCTGGATTTTTGTACTCAACAACTCACTGGATCCCAAACCTACCCTTCTGTATTTGAAAGTCATTCTTACTCTCTCTTCTATACTGTCGGTTTTACACGAGTTGGGGTTTTTTCTCATCCTGAGATGAGAGAATCAAATTCAATATTATATGGGACACTAAATTTTCAAAATTATTTTTCATTTCCATTATAGATTACCTTGAAATCTGTTAGTGAAATGTTTATTTTCAATATATTAGAAATAAACTACATGAACATTTTAAGTGTTTTAATGTATAAGAATTAAGTTTTTTTTTTTAAACAATACGTGTGGCTGTGGGTGTGGAGATATTATTTACAAGGTTACAATCCTGATGAAATTGAAATAAATTTGCTCATTTACAACTGAAATCAAAAAACATTAGCCTATTCCTTTAACTACTTTCACACAAAATAATGTTCTTATTCACTGAGCCTTGGTATTAGTTGTACTCTTTTGAGTATGTCTACCTCAAAATGTGTCAGGAATTCTCCAAATTAATTTATCTTAATTTATTTTCATATTTCAAATGTATGCCATATTATAGGAGAGATGGGGAGAGAGGTTAAGACATCAAACAATGAGGTGTCAAAACTCCAAAAAAGATTAGGAATCACTGCTCTGTTATGATTAAGTATTTCATGACCTACTTTGACCATATTAAATGGCATTTCAAAGGATACACAGCTTTTCATCATCCTGAAATGTGAAGTAAAGTTTTACAAAGAAAGGGTGATCCAGGCGGGACATTACATCTCTTTCTCTGGTTACATATGGTACCTTGTTCTCTTTTATGATATGCCGTTTCTCTAGGATTTTAACTTAAACAAAAACCAAAAGAAATGTGTTACTAAGACTGGTAACTTAAAGATTTAAATACCTGATTTATTAATGCACTCCACATATTAGTTATTAAAATTTGCACATTTTAATAGCCTATAAAAAAACAAGTATTTACAGGTTCTTCACAATCAATACAGAATACTTAAAGTTGCCTTTTTTAATGCAACAGTGTTTTTATATTTAGAGTTTGTATATTAAATTTGTATGTATTATTACTTACTAGCATATTCTCTTGAAGTCGCCAATTCTCGGGCCAAGACAACCTGTTTTTGGAAAAGGGGAAAGGAACATGGGAACGGAGGAGGAGAGAAAGAACACAACAAAAGTTAACCAGATCAGGTTCAACATAAAGTCTCAAATTGTTTCTGTGTACATAGGCAGTACACATTGAGTTCAAAACTGGACAAGAGAATGTGTTATAAACATGAATAAATATGCATATTCTTACAGATAAGGATCATAATCAATCTGCCGCCAATAACATATATGCAATTCCTAACAGGTCAAAAGAACAAATACAATAAAATTTTAATTAGCCAGAATCCTCATTTAAACAAACCTTTTTGGCTCTATTATATTTTTAGAAGAAAAAGATAAATTATAACCAAATGAGTCAATATTAGACTCATTAAAAAACTAAGAGTATGACCATACTAATGTCAGTAAGACTCAGTAAACCTCAAAAACATACCCTCCCACATTTTTAGGAGTTTTCCCATAAGTAAATCAAACATATTCTAAAATGTCAAAATGTAAACTAGACAGGACTAGGTTGACCTTTTTTGCAATAAATTCTTGACTTCACCTTCTTCTGATGTGCTAAGTCTCTCTCATAAAAATACTGGAAAAATGTGGCACAGTCCCAGAAGGCCCACACATACTCCAAAAAAAAAAAATTAACTGATTGAGAGGTTATTATTGTTTTCTATTTTATAATCTTAGTGTGCTTGGGACAAAGGGGATCTTAGAAATTATTGATCCACTCTGTTCACTTTACAAATGAGCAAAATGAAGCCCAAAAAGGGGAGGTGACTTGCCCAATGTTCCACAGCAAGTTAATCACAGAAATGTGAACTATAACTGAACCACAGACCTACTGTAACTAGAGGACTAAACCTGATATGTGGTTCCCAGGCCAGTGTGCTTTTCCTACTATGCCACACATACTCCCTTGAGACCCAGCAGGTAGGAGCCCAGAGCCTAAGGCTTCTTTTGCTCACCACACCTCCTGACTCTGCTACATAGCAATCAGAAGTGGAAGGGAGTGTTCTGTCATTGGAAACACATGGAACATGCAGTTAGAACTAGATCAAAACTTTGTGCCCCTGTGGACCTTGGACAAACTGCTTAACCTATATAGGCCTCAATTTTTATACCAATTACAAAAGAGACCTGGATAACAGGATTTCTAAAGTCTCTTCCAGCACTAACATCTATGAAATTACCAATTTACTGATAAAAGGTAGCTTAATCATAGCACTACAAAATATGGTAAGCAGCCCTTTTCTACCCAACAGCCATACTTTGGCCACTAATTTCTGAAATTATCTATAAATACCAAAGGCCTGCCCAGGAACTGGGGACATGAGCATTTAAGGCAACACTACCACTTTCATTTTCAGCAAAATTAATCTGTAATGAACACACATATTAACAGCCTGAGAAACATAGAAATCTTTACCAGAGCATCCATGAGACTCCATTTTCTCATTTGAGAATTGTCAAGTGGACCACAAAAGTAGCCATTTATTTATGATTCCATTAAAAAAGGCTGAACTTGGAGGGGAAGTACAATAGACCAGGAACCTGAAGATCGGAGCTCATGGCCCTGATCCCTGAACTTACCAACACTGTGACTTTGTTGTTGTTACAGAGAAATGTGAGAAAGTCACAAGCATTTCTCAAACAGCTCCTGCTTTTTACTTGAAGTTATCCTGCCCTTAGAAGTAAACCTCTCTTTCTTATGATTAAGACTTGTACCATAAATCCATTTTCATTTGTAAAACAAAGCTTCTCCACAGAGATAAGCATCAGAAGATCCTGTATTCAAGTACTAAAATCTAAAAAGCAGAGACCTCCAGGGAAATACCTCACCATCCATTTTACTGAAATGAGAGTGCCAAAGGTCAAGAAACCAAACAACTGGCAGAGAGATTAAACTGTCTCCAAGATCCAACCTAAGGATCAAAAAAACCTCCTTGTGTCACGGATAATACAACCAAGATGACATCATTTGTTTGACAAAAGTTCATGAAACCAATTAACTCCTGGGAGAAACTCAAGTCATGGGTCATTTGGTGTTTACTTTTATAAAATAACTAAAAATATAGATTTTATAATTTGAAAATGGGAAACAAGCAGTATAAACACTGAGAAGGCTAATCTCAGTCACCTTCATAACAGAGGGAATATATCTCATGGGATGGTTATTTACCTAGAATAACTGCTAATTCTTCTCTCTATCTCATGGGATGGTTATTTACCTAGAATAATTGCTTATTCTTCTCTCTCATCATTATTACAGATAACAACATGAAACTAGTATCTTCATCTATAAAATGAGTGGGTTATGACAGATTATCTCAAAGGATCCTTCCAAATCTAACTAACATTCTATGACTCCATCTATGAACCTATAAATTACCATTAGAGTCTCTAGAATCCCCTAGCTCAAAGCTCCAAAGCATCATCCCACAAAAGAAAATATTAATTAGAATTATTACTATACATGTACTTACTGTTGAGAAAGATCCTTCACCAAGGATTTTTCCAAACTTGAAGTCTTCCGGCCGTTTCTTTCGAGGCTGTGGTAGCTGCTGTCCTGAATGTTGTGGTAAGGAATTGGAATTAGACCTTGGCTCGGCTGCAGTGCCATCCATGGTAGACCCCTGTCTACTACTACAGGGAACGATGACAGGGGGAGTGCTGGAATCTGTATGGTTTCTCACCATTGATGGGGTTGGACAGGAACATAATACCACACTGGTTTGTATGGGAATAGCATCATACTAAAAGGAAAGAAGGATAAAAGCAATGAGTTTACACTTGGCTAATTTTATTACCTATATTTTCTCATTTTATCCCCAAAAATAAAAATATCAAGGCAAACAATACCGTTTTTAAGAAAAAAAAAAGATTATGGGGTACAGTGGATACTTAGCACGACAGGACCTGGGTCAGATTCACAGCTACAGCTAATTTTTCTTCCTTCTGACTTTAACCTAACTATCTACCCTTCTGTGGATAAAACTAATAAAAAGAGACTAAGCCATGATGCAGGTTTGATTTCCAGAAGGGTCAGCTAACTTTGTATAGAGAAAGCTGCTCCTTAGAAAATGACTTCCCTTCTAACCCAGTTCAGTCATTTCACAAATTAATATCCTAAAATAAAACAGAGTGTGGGCAGGCTAAGGAGTTAATGCCACTGGGGCTTAAAAGTCAACTTGGACTTTTTGTAGTCACTAGATCTGCATTTCAGTAAATCAGTTGAACAACATGATCCTGGGCTTCCCTGACTTGAATGAAGAATGACACTGGCCAAGGTAGTACTATAAAGGGTATATGCCTAAACTCTTTACAATACAAAATAAACTTCAAAAATGTTTGCATAACAATGGGGTCAAATTTTCTAGAGGCTCCTAGGATTGAACCCAATCTAAAAGCTTTGGAGCATGATGCTTAAAACACAATGAAGACGTTAGCCTGGCTATAAATATCTATGATCCTATGACAAGAAAAAAATTTTCAGGGAAGGTATAATATGTGAACATGCTTTGCAGAATATAACTAAAATCAGAAGCAAGAGGAGATATTTATGCTACCACAGTAGTAGCATCCCAATGTCACATTGGCCTAGAGCCATCAAAGCCCCTAGTTCACCACCACATTTCAAGGTGTAGCGTTACATCTCTGAATATGAGACTGCACCTGTACAAACAGCTTCAGGTCACTTTGAGTTTTATAAGACAACCACCACAGAAGCATTTTCAAGTTAAAAGTGCTATACAAAACCATGGAATTATTCTAAGAATGGTGAACTCAGAATCAAAAGACCTAAATACTATTTTAAGTTCTATTAACATTAATATATGAACAAGCCACTTCCTTCAGAACCAAAATAGGGGCAAGAAAGGCTGCCATCTATACCACAACAAGCAGCATATAGAAGAAAGTGATAAAAGAAAAGGTGAAACACTTTTTAATAATTTTTGTGAATATACTTATTATCAACACCAGGGAAATTTACTTTTCATGACATATACATATTTACTTTGTGCAGCTGCCTGTGGTACAATAAAATATCTAATGGAAGTAAACACTAGGTTACAGCTTTCAACTTCTTTCCTCGATCTGTTTACTCACCAGTAAGATAAAAATGTTACACAGTGCTGTAAGTCCAAAAAGCATTTTGTAAACACAAAAGACAATATAGATCAGTTATTCTTATTATCAGCAGTACATGGAGATGTTGACTGAACTGGGAAGTGTATTTGTAAAGCATCTTTTCTATATAAAAATATTTAAAGCACCTTGTGTAACATTCTATGATTTTATGAGTCACAAGGAGGACTATGTCAAGAATATATTTTGAATGGTTCAATATAAAACAAATCACTACTATCAGAAAAAACACCTCCAAAGTACAAATATATACATCCTGATGATACCAGAACAGTAATGGCACATGAAGGACAGTTTATTGTTATTAAATGAAAAATATAACTACTCAATCATCATTATTGTTACAGAAAAGTACAACATGGAACGAAGGCCAAGGAGACCTGGGTTCAGTTCTATCACTTAATAGTTACATGACCCCAGCCAAGTCACTAATTTCTCTGATGTTCTGTTTCCTTTCCTATAAAACAGAGATAATGCCTTCCTTACCAATGATCCTACTACCCAGTGTAATTCTAACAAATAAAATTTTAACCACCTCAATAATATATATGGAAGCACTTTTTTTTAAAAAGAGTTATTCAAATAAAGCATTTACCTCAGTGCCATTCATAGCATGTCAGTGTTAAATAGATACTGACATTTATTTACCTCCAAAACAGTTAAATGCAAAAATATGTTCAAGATCAGGTCCCAATTATGAATTATATTTTAAAAATTGTTATATTCACTCCAAAGTCCATTTATCTCCTTCAGTTTCCCAGTGACTAAGCACATGTTGCAAATACTCCATGCTACTGACATCACAGGATGGTACCCTTCTCACACTGGGCTCTAGCTTAGGTATCTAAGCTAGGGCTGGGCTGGGCTGTTGGAGTTAGGTCCATGACAGCCTCTGGAGGTGAGCAAGTAGGGCAACAAATCCCAAATTAGGGTCTCCCAAGAAGTTTTCTAGCAAACCAGGGGAGGGACCTTTCAGAAGTGTAGTCACCTTGAACCTGCCAGACGATTCAGGAGGAGAAAGTGAGGCTGGTGACCTGCACAGCTCTCTCTCACTCAAAACAAAGTCAAGTGCAAGTCATGTCATCATTTTTCTGATGTCATGATCTTCTTCGAAAATGAAGGACGAACACAACAACCTCTAAATAAATATGTGCTACCAGCAACAATTATGGAAGATACACTACATTTTTCAAAAATAAAGTCTAATCTGGCCCAAGAGACAACTGTCATGGTATCCCATTTAATACTACCTAAGACAGATGTTGATGAGATAACAAGGAAATAACTTTGCTAATAAGCAGTATAAAAACTTATAAGGAAGCTTGACTCTAAAATCTAAAAAAACACAACTGCCTATGAAAATAGACAAAGTTCAAAGAAATGAACGTGGCCTACTTGGATAACAAACAGCACTTTGTTTTTCTTTATGTATTTACATTACATTTGGCATTTTAATTACTTGTGCATATTCCAAAATCCCCACAACAGGTAGCCTATAAATTCTTTGGGGGCAGGTTGTAATATTTATTTTTATGTGTCCCAATAAATAGCATAGTACCTTACACGCAGTAGTTGCTTACTACATTAGAACTGAAAATTTGAAAAATTAAGGCAAATGACAGTCATGGATCACTCTGGAAAAATGAGAAAACTGTACAATATTTTCATCCAATTCTGCCACTTCCATCTAAGTGTGCACATAAATCACTTCTTAAAATTCATTTTACTTGGATTTTCTTGGTATAATTTTCATCTTGAGGATTGGGCATGATATTAATCTTAAAAATAATGCCATATAATAAAGTGCTTGTACCCCTGCACCTACTGGTGATACAGAAACACAGAATTTTAGTTATGATTTCAAGAAATTACAATTTGTTATTCCGTTGTTCTAGAGAACAGAGGGACAAAACCAAAGTTGATATGAAGAAATGCCATATTCCATTAATCTCAAAATTCTTAAAAGAGTTTCAGAATCCTAGAAAAAGTTAAAATGATGTTATACTATCACCAGTAAAAAGAAAAGGCAAAAATGTTCTAAGCCCCTAATGAGTGGGTGGGGGAGAGGGAAGAGGAGAGGAGAAAAAGTTGACATATGCACTAATCAACAAATAGGAAAAAAAAATCTTTGCAGTGCAATTCTCTGACAAAGGTCTCATTTTCAAGATACATTTTTAAACTGTTTCAAATTTAGTATAATAACAGCCATTCCCCAATTGATAAATGGTTGAAAAATATTAGCAAACAATTTTAAAAAAAAAATCCAAATACCAATAGTATCATGGAAAATTGCTCCAAATAACTTAACAGAGAAATAAACATTTAAAGCAACTCTAAGGTTCTATCTCCTACCCATCAGACTGGCAAAACAGACAAATAAGGAAAATGACAAATGCTAGAGAGACTGTAGGAAAACAAGACACAATGGTGCACTGCTAGTGGAGCTGTGGAGTTGTAAATTTGATACAATCAATTTTCTGGAAATTAATTTGGAACTATGACAAAAAAGTGACTACACTACATATATATATATATACACTATGGTCCATCAACAGCACTACTAGGTCTACACCAAGAGATGATTAAAAAAAAAAAAGGAAAAGGAATCATATGCACAAAAATATTTATAACAGCTCTTTATGTGGTGGCAAAAAACTGGAAACCAAGGGGGTGCCCATCATTTAGGGAATGAATTTATGGTACATAAATGTCATAGAATACTATCACATCACAAGAACTGACAAAAGGGCCAGTTACTGGATGACTCTTATAAACTGATGCAAAGTGATATATGCACAACAAGGAAAACACTTTATATAAAAGCAACATTGCAAAGACAGGCAACTCTGAAATATTTATGAACTCTGATCAAAGTAATGACCAAACATGATGCCAAAGTACTGAGGGAGAAAAATGTTATCCACCTCCAGACAAATAGGTACTGGTCTCTATGCAGAATGAGATACACATTTTGGACAAGAATAATGTTTGAATTTGTTTTGGTTGACTATGCATATGTGTAACCATACATAAGTGTATTTCCTTCCTTCTCCAAGGAGGGGAGAGGAAAAAAGGTGGAAGGAAAAGAAAAATGCTTGTTAATTGAATTTTTTAAAGTAATTAAGGGGGAAAAAGTACTACCTGTCAAATCTCTGTTGTTCATATGAACGAAATTTCACTGAAGACTAAGAAAAAATACCAATTTTAGCTTCAGGGGAAGCAGCATGGGCCTTTAAACATTCAACTGAAAACTATATGGCCAACCAAAAGGACTATAAAATTGTGCATACCCTTTGATCCAGTATCACTACTAGATCTGTAGCTCAAAGAGATCAAAGAAAAAAGAAAAAGATCCATTTGTACAAAAATATTTGTAGCAGTTCTTTCTGTGCTGACAACAAACTAGAAATCGAAGGGATGTCTAGCAATAGGAGAATAGCTAAAAAAGCTGAACATATGATTGTGATGCAATACTACCATGCCAAAAGAAGTGATGGGCAAAAACGGTTTCATAAAAACCTGGGAAGACTTATATAAACTGATACAGAGTAAAGTAAAAAGAACCAGAACACTGTACACAGTTAACAGCAAAATCATCATGATCAACTGTGAAAGACTCGATACAATGATCCAAGACAACTCCAAAGGACTCAAAATGAAAAATGACATCCACTTTCAGAGAGACCTGGTGAACTCAGACTGGAAATTAAAAGTATAATTTTTTACACTTTTTTTCTTTCTTGCAACATGGTTAACATGGAAATATTTTGCATGATTTTACATGTACAACTGACATCATAATACTTCTCTTCTCTGAGTAGGAGTGGGATTGAACAGAGAGAATTTGAAACAAACAAAAAAAGACCTTTAACAGTTAAAAATAAATAATAATAAATGTCCCGGGGCACATGTGTATACGGTCAAAGTTTCAGTAAAACAATATAGACAAAAATATTAAAATGCACTCTTTCTTAACATCTATGATGATTACCAGGCTACCCAAAACAAAAAAATCTGAATAAAAAGCTATTTTAAAAGATGACAATATTGTTTCAAAATGGGAGTCAGTCATTGGAATCTCACTAACTGTAAGGTTATACCCAATAATTTGGACAATACTTAGGAAAAAAAATTACTTACTAAGCAACTTTTAAGTTCTGTAAGGTTTAAAAACACACAAAAAAACATAGTTCTGGTCACTCAAAACAGTGTCTTAAAGTCTTTTCCATTTTGTATTAAAGTTATCATAAAGACTACCTGAAGTCAATTCTTCTTTACATGAACACGTGTGTGTGTATGTGTGTGTGTGTGTGTGTGTGTGTGTGTGTGTGCGGGCAGGAAAACTATCTTGGTAGATCCACAATTTTTAAACGATCAAAAGGAATGCAATCCTACTCTAAAAGGAATCACTCTCAAACAAGGGAAGTTTAATTATTACATTTAATATGGCAAGAGATCCACAATTTTATCCCCCTTTATCAATATAGATCACAACTTCAACAGATCTCACTAGACTGCTCCATGAATGCTACCCTAAAAGAAATTACATCCAGCAGTCAAGTCAGTCTTCTGAAGGTCATGGCCTGTACACGGTTAGATATCAGGAAACTGATGACAAGACAAAGAAGGTATCTTTGAGCAGTCCTGCCCTCAAAGTCTTCCAAACTTTGTAGAGGATCTAGAACAACTTGCCTTCAACTCCACCAGAGTAGAGAAATCATCATCGCTGAAGATACATACACCATCGTTGCAGTATTTTACATATTTCAGTTGATGATAACAATCCTATATATCGAGTACTTCAAGTATCCCATTTGAAAGATGATGAAACAAAGGTTCAGAGATGTTAAGTGACCTACCCACTAAAAGTTATCTTTTCATAGAGGCAACCAAGAACTTTCCTGGTTTCATGGGTGGTAGGGGGAAGGGATGGAAAAGGGGGAAAATTTCAAGAAAAAAAAGGATGATCACAGGCTCAAATGCCATCAAAGAGAAAGAAGATTTTCAAAAAACTAATCGCAATAAAGGGTACACTGGTAACCTTTAAGGGTGTGACTTTCCAGAAGTGGTGGGAAAGAAAACCAAACTGCAGAAAATTAAAGGAGGGAATGGATGACGAGGAAATAGAGGCAACAAATATAGACTACTCATTCTAGAAAACTAGTGGTAAAAAAAAAAACTCACTAGGAGAACAGTAAGAAAGTGCAACAAAATTAAGAGAAAATTTCATCAATAAAGAAACAACATGCAAATACGTGAAAGTGATTCAGAGGCAACAAGGTAGTCTTGAAATTTGGAAAAATGGCATTTGAATATTGACTCCTGAGTTTTTATTTTCTCTTATTTAAAATGGGGGTAATACTACTTATAGTATTCCATGGGGTTCTTATTTGCAAGCCGTAGGAGACTGTGCAAGTGATAGTTGTTACTGGAAGAAGACACTAGAGAGGAAACACGATTCTGGAAGGAAAGAAGCAGCATAACTTTTAAGTACTCTAAATCCCAAAGTCTCCCTATAATCTTTCTCTTTGCAAAACCCAAAGAGCTCTTTCATCCTGATCCATTACTTTTGAAAGTAGCAGACAGCCAACAGCTACAAAAAGACTAAAATCTGGGTTTCAAAAAAATTATCCTACTTGAATAATCCATTTTAATGATGAAATTTATCAGAAAGTCCTTTAGTAAAGTAAAACAGATGCCATTTTATATTATCATTTTAATAACTATAAAGTAGAAAACAGAAACATGAAACTTTTCAGTTCAATTCAATAAAAATTTATTAAATACCTAATACCTGCCAGGCATGGGGCTAAGTGCTAAAGATACAAAAAAGAGGCAAAAGACAGTCCTGGCCCTTAAGAATCTTACAATCTAAAGAGGGAAACAACATGCAAACAAATATATACAAAGCAAGCTATATAAATAGAGAGGAAATACATTATATTATACATATTTATTATATATAAATACATTATATGATACATATTTATTTACTATATTATTAGCATTTATATTTATATATTAGCTATAAGTAATATTATTATAAATAATTAAGTAGACAAAGGGGAAATTAAAAGAGGGAAGGAACTGGAAATAACAGTTGAGCAAAGTTCCCTGTAGGAGATGGTATTTTAGTTAGTACTTAAAGGAAACTAGGTCAGTAGGTGGAACAGAAGAGGGAGAGCATCCCAGGAATGGGGGATAAATAGCCAGAGAGAATGCCCAGAAGAAAGAGAAGTTCATGAACAGACAACAAGCCCATGTCTCTCTGGATCAAAGAACATGTGTTGGATAGTAAGATGTAAGAAAACTGGAAAGGTAGGGGAGGGCTAGGTTATGACGGGTTTTGAAAGCCAAACAAAGCATTTTGTAATTCCTCCTGGAAGTAATAAGAAACCACTGGAGTTTACTGAGTAAGAGTGCCATGATAACACCTGCACTTTAGGAAAGCTACTTTAGTGGTCAAATGGAAATTGGACTAGAATGGAGAGAGACCTGAGGCAGGCAGACCCACCAGTAGGCTATTACAGTGGTCCAGGTCTTAGGGGAAGAGGGCCTGCATTAGAGTGGTAACAGGGTCAGAAAGACTTGGCTACTCTGATCAATACAATGATCCAAAACAATTTCAAAGGACTCAAAACGAAAAATGTTATCCACTTTCAGAGAGAACCAGTGAACTCAGACTGGAAATCAAAAGTATAATTTTTTTCACTTTTCTTCTTTCTTGCAACATATTCCAGAGATATTTCAAAGGTGAAATAGGCAAGCCTTTGCAACAGTCACTTGACAACACAGGAAGGAATTCAGTATGACTCCTAGGTTGTAAGCTTGAAGAAGAATGGTGTTGCCCTCTCTAGTGACTGGGGGTGGTATTAATGCTAGGTGGAAAGGTGATGAGTTGTTCTGGACATGGCATCCAATTCAAGTCGTCTGAGAGGCAGTTGGAGAAGCAAAATTGAAGGTTAGTAGAAAGATTGGGGCAGGAAAGGCAGATTTGAGAATCATCAGCATAAAAATGGTAATTAAATCCTTGGGAGCAGATGAGATTCCCAAGTGAAGTGGTATAGAAGGAATCAGAAAAGAACCCTGAGGGACACCTATGGTTAGAGGGTGTGAGCCAGCAAAGGAGACAGAGAAGGCAACAGATGGTGGGAGTGATTGTAAACTAAGAAATCCATGTACTGCAATCTCCTCAATCTTACAGAGGTCTAAATGATGGCTAAAGTTGCATCTAACCCTAACATTCTATTTAGAGTATAATTAAAGGTACTAAAAGGAGTCTACAATTCTCAAAAATTCCTTAGAAGCAAAGAAAGCATGAATCACAGAATTATGGATCTAGGTAAAAAGAAAATCTCAGATTCAACTTATCTATAAAATGAGGATAATACTTACACTACCCACTTCAAAAGACTATAGGAAAAATGCCGGGGATGGAGCCAAGACGGCAGAGTAGGACAGATCTGCTCTTAGAGTCCATAGAATGACGGTGGAAAATGACTCTAGACAAATTCTGGAACAGGAGAAGCCATGAAATAACCGAGTAGGGGAGATTTCCAGCCCAAAGCAGCCTGGAGGGCCAACAAGAAAGGTTTATCACACTGACTCAGAGCACAGTGCAGTCCAGCCTTGGCCACACAGTCCAGCAGGGACAGGACTGGAGGAAGAATAATTCCGGGGAGCAGCGGTAAATTTCTCACCGCACAAATGCCAAAGACAGCTTCAAAGGATGGTGAGAAAGCTCTTTCTCTTGGGTGAGAAGGGAATATAGTCCTCCCCTAGCCCTCTGCCCAGGGTGGCAGCAGTCTCTGAGGTAGCAGCATCCATTTTAGGCGCCCTCAGCAGAATCAAGCCGCTGATCTTGATTTCACCCCTGAGTGGTGGTCCTGGGATGAATAGGAGCACTGGCTTGGTGAAGCTGGAGGCAGATGTGGAGAAGGAACCCTACTGGCAAATTCTAGGCGGAAAAGAGTACTTGTGGTTGCTCCCAGACCAAAGCATAAGCCAGGAGAAGAGTAAACTCCTCTCGCTTGACTGTGCCACCTTGGAGGAACTGAGAACTTACAGGTCCCTAAAGTATACCTTCTATTTGACAAAGGACTCAAAAGTCAAGTAACTGGCTGGGAAAATGCCCAAAAAGGGTGAAAAAAAAATAAGACCATAGAAGGTTACTTTCTTGGTGAACAGTTATTTTCCTCCATCCCTTCAGATGAGGAAGAACAAAACATACCATTAGAGGAAGACATGAAAGTCAAGCTTCCTTCATCCAAAAGCTCCAAAATAAATTTGCAATGATCACAGACCATGGAAGAGCTCAAAAAAGATTTTGAAAATCAAGTAAGAGAAGGAGGAAAAACGGGGAAGAGAAATGAAATCATGAAAAGCAAGTCAACAGCTTGTTAAAGGAGATCCAAAACAATGCTGAAGAAAATGACACCTTATTATTGGCCAAGGTGGCGGAGTAGAAAGACATACATATGCTAGCTCCAAACCCAAAGCCCATAATTGTCTATAAAAAGAACTCCCAACGATTCTGGAACAGTGGTGCCACGCAGCAATGGGGTGAAGATTTCCGTTCCAGAGAGCCCTGAAAAACCGAGCCCAAAGGTCCGTCGCGCACCGGATGGGAGAGGAGCCCAGCCCGTCCCTGGCCGCGCGGCATGGAGAGTATCAGATCCAAGCAGGCTTCAGGGCCTGAATCTCCAGCAGGCCGCGAAGGTCCCTCCACCCACAGAAGCACAGGTCAGTGAGAGAGACGTCTGGACAGGCTGAGAGGTGAGTAGGGTGTTTCCATGACTCAGGCCCCCTCGGGAGGCAGCAGCAGAGGCAGGGGGCGGCCAGAGGCTCCCAGAGCAGGAAGGAGCTCGGTAGGAGCTCCATTACAGAAGGTCTCTGCACAAATCCCCTGAGGGAACTGAGCCTGGGAGGTGGCCCTGCCCCAACCTGAGCACCAGAACTTAAGTTCCCACTGAATAGCAGCCAGGTCTGCCACCAAAAGCCCTGAGGCTGGGATTTGAATCTCAGACCCCAAGCACTAGCTGGGTGGTTCTAGGCAAGGGTGGACAAGAATCTCAGAAGTCAAGTAACTGGCTGGGAAAATGCCCAGAAAAGGGAAAAAAAATAAGACGATAGAATGTTACTTTCTTGGGGAACAGATGATTCCGCCATTCCTCTCTGACGAAGAAGACCAATGTTTACCATCAGGTAAAGACATAGGAGTCAAGGCCTCTGTATCCCAAACATCTGAAATAGATATCCAATGGGCTCAGGCCTTGCAAGAGTTCAAAAAGGATTTTGAAAATCAAGTTAGACAGGAGGAGGAAAAACTGGGAAAAGAAATGAGAGAGATG
>CM053769.1:43228839-43294291 GCA_028658325.1 Potorous gilbertii | reverse complement strand
CATATTTGCACCACCATCATGTAATCCAGGGCAAATTAATTAAATTAAATTAATTTAATTGATTTAATTTAGCTATAGTCACATGTTTCTTATGGGAATTAGCCTTGGACCCCTAAAAGGAAAAGACCATGTCTTTAGGACCTGGACCCTAAAGCCACTGAAATCAGATCTCTGGAATTTGCCTGAGACACCTGGTCCTTCCCAGTCAAAAATCTTTTTAACTGCCCTGCATTTCAGGTTAATCCACCCTGGGGGAGAGGGGAAGACAAGCTGGTCTACTTCATAGGCATCCCAACCCACAATAGGAAAATTTCTGTTCAACAAGGAAAAGCTGCCTAAACATCTAAAGCTTAAATGTGTAGCCTCAGGAGCTAGTGGATTGTCTGTTGTTGAAATTCTTCAAATAATGACTGGATGGCCATTTTTCAGAAAGGCTGAAGAAAAGATTCCATTTCAGGTAGGGGTTGAACTAGATGACCTCTGAAGTCTTTTCTGACTGAAGAATCTCACAGTTTGTAATAATTTATGAATAGTGAGATTTTCTGGCACCATGGCTACGCCAAGGGGGAGACTTTTTTGGGGATATGAATCAAAGTTTCATTCAAAGGTAACTTGCTGATAAAACTTATGTCAAGTGCTTTAATATACCTTATCTTCTCCCACCCCCATCCCCATCCCCACCCCAATCATGCTCTCTGTGTATCTGTAGCTGGAGAATAGGGGCTGATATTAATGTTTATTAGGTGCCTACTATAGACCAGGCACTGCGCTAAGGGGACATAAAAAGAGGAAAAGACAGTTCTTTCTCTCAAGGAGTTTATAATGTAATAGATAATATTCTAAAAACCCATGTTACTGCTTCAGTGCCAAGCTACCGCTTAACTTCTTTGTACTTCAGTTTTCCCATCTGTAGCAGGGAGGATAATGATCCACTTAGATATAATTATTCTCTGTTCCAGCCTAGACTTACAGAATTTTAGAATGGGAAAGAACCCTGGAAATTATTCAGTCTATTCCATTTCACTGCATAATTGCTACAGATTTTATGTCAATTTTTTTTTTTGCAAAAAGTGGGGTGCCACCATTATATGAAGCTTTGTAAAAAAATTGTGCCAGTATTACTTAAAAATCATTTATTACTAAACTGTCTTTGGTGCAAGATTAGAATGCACAGAATATTTGAGAATATACATTAAAATTGAATACTGTCAATGCACTTACACTGAGAATTCTAGGTCTACAGCTCACAATGTGCAAGAGATAAATGCCTATCCATATGCCGCTGGCGAATACATGGCTGCATTGTTTAGATTTTAAGTGGCATGACAGATGAACAGAATTATATCATGTGATGATTACACAATGAAAGGTTATAAATCAATTTTTGGACTAAAAAAGCCAAAAAAACCAGGGAGTGATGGTTTCACAGTGATGATGATTATGGGGTGAAATATAGTAACTTCCTACTTTCATGGAGGAAAACTGAATCCCAGAAAGGGGAAAGACAATGCTGAGTTTGTAATTAAGTAGGAGTGGGAAATAAAACCCAGGCCTCCTAACGCTCAGGTAATACCAGCACCTGCCTTTCCGGAAATTCCTTGCTCATAAGGAGTTTGACTTTTATTAAATCTGCTTCTTGAGCTGACCATTTTTCTATGATGCACTGTACTCTTGTAGTTTCTGAATAGGCTACTACAGTTTTTATTCTGCTGGAGACTCCATAGAAGCTTTCTTTCCCTGAGGGAGTGTTGGTGCTATGTCTCCTTTAAATCTGTGGAATTTCTTTGTGGAACAACTTCCTTTTCTCGATTCCATGAGCAAGTCATTACACCTCACTGAGTCTCAGTTTCATCCTTTGCAAAATGAGATTATTTGTAATTGCCCATCTGGTATGAGCAAAGGGCTTTGTAACTCTTCAAGAAAAGTGAGTTACTAGTGTTACTACTATTTTTGCTCCAATTCAACATTCAAAGAGTAAATGTATTGTAAAGGACCTTATATATGCACATGGAACCAGCTCCCTCATTTTACATAGAGACTGCCCCCCTCCCAAACTGAGAGCTAGTTAGGACCCGTAAATTGCCCATAGTCACACTAAGTTAAGGCTGAGCTCATCAGTTTGTGGCAAAGCCAGAAATCACAATGAAAGTGTCAGGTCCTCTCTCTTTCATATATGAACCGTTGGGTTCCTGAAAGGGGCAGAAAAGAACATTTGTGTGAGGAAAAATTATGAAATCAAATAGTCTTGGATAAAATGTTAAGTTGAGACACCAATCTGTTATAAGGACCAGGGAACTGTCCTCAAATGACTGTCCTGAGAGTATCTTTTTGAAGGTAAAACATTGAGCTTAACAACTTTGAGAATTCTATAGAAGGACAAGGTTCAAATAGGTTTTCTTCTTCCAGTTGTAAGATTGCAAATGACATGCATATATATACATATATGTATTTTTATGTTCATATATGTTCACTTTTTATGTTTATGCTCACACATATATCAGAGGAGAATGCACATGGTTTAATTAGGAAATCTAGATCT
Organism: Potorous gilbertii; assembly: GCA_028658325.1. Taxonomy (NCBI): domain Eukaryota; kingdom Metazoa; phylum Chordata; class Mammalia; order Diprotodontia; family Potoroidae; genus Potorous; species Potorous gilbertii. Next base: position 43,291,752 of record CM053769.1, on the reverse strand, counting down.
TATGAAAAATACACAAACATCAAAACTTTGGGTCATGACCTCAGGCTTTGTTTATTCATTATTTTATTTATTCATGCTTTATTTAGTCATTCAGTAATAATAACTTATTTGTGAATAGCTTAATAGAATTTATTTACTATTGATTTATTCAGTTTTTGTATATGTAATACCTATGAGTGCCTCCACATACATAAAAATTCCATAAAACTTCCCTAGACTTGGGAAATTTGGTGAGTCAGCATCTTCTCAAAACCACAGCTTATGAACCCTGTCATGTGCTTGCTCTACTAAACTAAACAAATGGCAATTAGTTCAAAGAAAAAGACATTTATTCAGATAATATGCTAAAATAATTGATAAGAAAGTCCCTTGTGTATACAGAAGCACACTCTACCATTGGCTACCATGCTAACAGTAGAAGAATGGACACACAAAAAGGATACATATGAACAAAGAACAAACTTGGAAGGATACACGTGACCATGGAATACACATGGAGGTATACATATGTAGGAAACATGATTGCAGGAACATGTGTGGCTAAGGCAACTCATGCTTTTTCACGTTGCAGCCCAGGAATGTTTTCTGTTGTCTCCATATTCCCCTCTGTTGGTTTTCCCAATGAGCTGCTCTCTGCTGAGAACTAAGCAGCTACTGTTTTCTGCTACAGTCTGCTGATACTCAGCTGGGATAGGAGGCCTTCTCTATAGGGAAAGGAGTCTGCTGACTCTTCAGTTTAATAGAAATAAAAATAACAGCCACAAAATAATAATAACTATTATTTATATGGTATTTACATGCCAGGCATTGTGCTAAGAGCTTTTATAAATATATTTTGGTTCTCACAACAACCCTGAGGTAGCTGTTACTATTATTCCCATTTTTACGGTCCAGGAAACTGAGGCAGATAGAAGTTAACTGACTTGCCCAGGATGACACAGTTAGTACAAGTCTAAAGTCAGATTTGAACTTAGGCCTTCCTGATTTTATGTCCAGTGCTTTACCCACTATGCCACCTGACTTTATATACTCAAGAGCTATTTCAAACTTTTTAAAAAATGCTAACAAATACCAGTAGGTTCTATTTAGTCTTGCATTGTTTTTGAAATAACATTTTATTGTTATCTCTTGATAAAATTTTTATTGATACCTTTGGTGATGTGGCACCAACATTTCTTCCCCCTCCCAGAGAGCCATCCCCTATCACAAATGATATATTTAAAAGAAAAAGAAGAAAAAATCCCAAACCAATCAATACATCAAAAAAGTACAAATATAGATGTGATGTTCCACATCTGTAGACCTCCAACCTCTGCAAAGGAGTGGAGTGGAGGCATCTTATCCAGTCAGGTATTTGAAAGCCTGAATTTTGAATTCCTTTTCTCATGCTTCCATTTACAGTCTTACTCATTTATGATCTGAGATGCCTTTTAACTCCTCTCTCATACTTAAGTCACTAGTTTAGCTTCCTTTAAGTCACTCAGGAGAATCCGCTTAGCATGATATCAAATGACCTGGGTGGTGCTGGCCTGTGGAACATCTTTTCAACCCCCATAAAACTCCATGTTGCCATGGAATTTGATGGAGCTAGTAAAAGTGGAGATCTTTGCCCACCAAACAAAATCATTGAGCAACCAGGATTAAATAATATTGCAGCAGACTCTCTTATATTGTCCTTTCCCTTTTCCCCCAATTCCTTTTGGAAGACTTCCTTTTCTTTAAGGTCCAACTGATGTTCTGCCTCCTCTATATGGTCATTTATGATTCCCTAGCTTTAAGAGATCCTTCCCTTCTCAAATTTCTCATAGTAGTTTGAACTCTCCTATGCACTCAGCAAATTCTGTCTTGTATCATCATTTTTTTGTGTGTGCATGTATTATTTTCCCTAGGCAGCTGGGTGGCACAGTGGATAGAGTGTTGACCCTAGAGTCAGGAGGAACAGAGTTCAAATCCAGCCTCAGAAACTTACTACATGTGTGACCCTGAGAAAGTCACTTAATCCTGTTTACCTCAGTTTCTTCATTTGCAAAATGAGCTGGAGGAGAAAATAGTAAACTGCTCGAGTATCTTTGCCAAGAAAACCCCAAATGGCATCAACAACAAGAACCATTTGAGCCTCTTTAGGGCAGGGGAGGGACCATGTGGTTTTTCATTTCTGCAATCCTCTTGATGTTTAGAAAAGTGCCTTGCCTACAATGTATGCTTAATAAATATTTGTTGAATTTTATCCAATTGAATTGAAACCCCCTGCTTCTGTCTCTCACTTTCCTGTGAAGTCATAATCTTAGGCTCAGACATCACAATCTATTGACAGCCCCTTTCATGACCTAAAAGGACCCAGAAGGGAATGAAGGGGAGGAGGAATAGGAAGGATGAAGTTGCCCCAAACTAGATGTCAACAAATCTGGGTATCTAGGGGGAGGAGGAACTGAACAGTATTAGATCTGATCACAGGTGATTCCCTCGCCCTTTTTCTTAAAATGGAAATAGGTCTTGGAGAATTGACCTATGGAAATTTAACAGATGGAAGAAACATTGATTTCAAGAATGGTGCCTTTGATTCTTAGTCATCCAAGGTAGGAGGATTTGAACCTCATATATATTATGTTATTTGGTCTACAGTATTACCTTTTCCCCCTCCTCACTCTTTCTGGAACAAAATTCCATTCCTTGCATGTGATCAAGGAGCTCTTATGACCTTCTCTCTGTCTCATTTAGGAAAGGACTTGATATTAGTAATTTGGACTTTTGTATGAATTCAAGTCAGTGTATTCCTTTTCCCAGGAGTATTGGAAGATCTAGCCTGATATCTGTGTGAAATGAAAACCTTGAATTTCCAGCACTAGTCAGTAGAATCTTAAATTAATTAGACACACATTTATTAAGTACTTACTTTGTGGAAAGAACACTGGGCACTACGAATATAAAGGTGAAAAAAAAAAATGTAGCTCTTGTCAGGAAACTTATAGTCTCATAGACAGTGAGCTAACATCTAGTCTTTAACAGTTATTTTAGAAATATGTTTTACTGAAGTTTTGTCTCTCCATTCATCTGTGCTTGTGGCAAAGAAAAACAATTTAGCAAAAATAATTGATACAAAGACTGACAATGTATGCAGTATTCTGTCTGATACTTTTGGAGGTGAGGGGGAAGAGGGGAGAAGGAAAAGTTCCCAGCATTTCTAAAATTACGTCCCTTGATAACTGGTTATTGTAGGTAAGAGGAAATTTGGTGAAAAGAATGCTGGGCCTTGGGATTAGGAGATGTGCTCTCACATCAGAGCCTGGTCATTTACTTAGCTGGGTGGACTTGGGCGAGGAATTCAGCTTTCTTGAACCTCTTTTAAATACTCACACTCTACCTCAGGAAGTTATTGTGAGGAAAACTCAATGGAAATTCAGGCTCTTATTAAGATGCAGTATGACTGTGGTCAAGTTTGACTTTGGAGTAAACTCTCTGAGCTTTAACAACACTTGTTACACTTACTTTCCCGGTTTTGGAAACCATTGTTTAATAAAAACCAACAAACCAACCAAAAACACTATAGTAATACAGGCTATGATTATTTTGTTATAGGTGGGGTACTAGGTAGTCAGGGGATATAGGATCTGACCACACCAGGAGTCCATAAGCAGAATGTTTTGCACACAGTAGTCATTTATTAATGTCCTATTCCCTTTTAAAGCTTACAAAATGCTCTTCCCCGCCCCACCCCTTCACCATTGTGAAGTAGGTAGTTCAAGTATACGCATCCCTGTTTTGCAGATGAGGAAATCGTGTCTCAGAGAAGTAAAGTAACTTGCCTGTCATATACAGCTATAAGTGTAGGAGCTGAGATTTGACCTCCTCCACTGTATCATGAATAACGTGTGTTGAAGTAAATCAAACGGAACTGTCTTTAATGAGTCCAGTAACGCATGACTAGTGTCTGTAGACAGTATAATCACTTTCTATTATTGTAGCAGGCACCAGCATCCTTTCAGTCCGTCAGGGTTGCAACTGAGGAGTCATCCTGGATTCCTCACTTTCTCTAGCTCTCCAAGCTGTTGCCAGGGTCTGTTGATTTCACTTTGAAACATCCTCTTAATACATCCCCTTCTCTCCTCTGACATTGTCACCACTTTAGTGCAGGACATCATCACTTCATGCCTGGGTTACTTAAATAGGTCTGCCTGCCTCAAGTTTCTCCCCATTTCAATTCATCCCATATTCAGTCACTGAAGTGATTTTTCCTAAAGTGCAGGTCTGATGATGTTTCTCTCCCCTTCACCCTCAACCACACTCAGTAAACTCCAGTGGTTTCCTATCATCTCCCAAATCAAATAGAAAATACTCTGGCATTCAAAGTCCTTCATAACCTAACTAGCTCCTACCTTTCCAGTCTTACACCTTACTCTCCAGCACGAACTCTTCCTTCTCATGACACTGGCCCTTTGGCTGTCCCACAAATAAGACACTTCATCTCTTGACTGAGAACATTTTCTCTGGATATCATGCATTGACTATCTCTGCCTTTCTGCACTGGATTGTGAGGTTTTTATACTTTAGCACATGGTCAATTTTTGTATATGTGCCATGTACTGCTGAGAAAAATGTATATTCCTTTCTATTCCCACTCAGTTTTCTCCAGAGATCTGTCATATTTGCCTTGTCCAGAGTCCTATTCACCTCCTTTACTTCTTTCTTGTTTATTTTGAGGTTAGCTTTATCAAGTTCAGAGAGGGAGAGGTTGAAGTCCCCCACTAGTATAGTTTTGCTGTCTGTTTCTTCATGTGACTCCCTTAACTTCTCTAAGAATCTGGATGCTATACTGCTTGGTGCATATATGTCTAGTAATGATATTGCTCATTGTCTATGGTGCTTTTTAGCAACATAGAGTTTCCTTCCTTATCTCTTTTGATTAGGTCTATTTCTGCTTTTGCTTTGTCTGAAATTAGGATTGCTACCCCTGCTTTTTTTATATCAGTTGAAGCACAATATATTCTGCTCCAACCTTTTACCTTTACCCTGTGTGTATCCCTGCTTCAGATGTGTTTCTTGTAAACGTATTGTTGGATTATGTTTTTTAATCCAACAATATGGAATACTTCACCAATTTGCATGTCATCCTTGTGTAGGGGCCGTGCTGATCTTCTCTGTATTGTTTCAATTTTAGTATATGTGGTGCTGAAGCAAGCTCTTCAATGGCAAATATTGGCCAGAAAAACCAGTCACTATCTTGTCCAGGCATCTATCTAATGTGGAGACCTTCAGTCACTATTTCCAGTGGCCAGACAGAATTTAAGTGTCTAAATCTTTGACTTTGCTGGGGCACCTTTCATTACTGTCTTGTGCCAGGTCGCTTTTGTTTGCCTCTCTTTATCCCCACAGGCTTCCAAAGGCTCACTGCCATGGGTAAGGGATAGACAGAACAAGGGAGATGTTTCACATTTATTAGGGGGCTGAATGAAGGAATTTTGTATCAGTGGGGCCTCTGAAAGCTAGAAAATACAGGGTTAGAATATATGACTTCTAAGGTCCCTTTGAGCTTTCAAGTCTTTGAACTATAAAATCATTATGCCATATATAAATGTTCCATACAAACTGGAATTTACTATAGTAGTAAGAGCCCAAACCCTTTCACTCTTTCCACTACTACTGTTGGTTGAATTATGAGTCAGTATCCAAGCAGCCAGTGATAGCTTTAACTGGTTCTTACATTCTTTCTTGCTGGATAGATGATACAGAACAAGCTCAAAGAACTAACATTGGGGATGGAAGCTTCTCTTCTTCCTTCTCTCTTTTTGTCCAATGATTCCACACACAAAGAAAATCTTGATCAGTAACAGCAAGAGTAAATAGACCATGCCCTAATACTCCAAAAATACTCAATTGTATAGAATCCTTTCACAATTACTGAATCTTTTCCTTTCTATACATTAAACATTCTAAAAACATTAAGCAGGAATTAGATGAGACACCAAGTTTGTATCATATATGGTTAGTGGTTGTGTGGAGTTCACTTTCTAGTAGGAAAATAGTACAACAGCACAGATAAACATAATATGCAATATTACATTAAAGTTTGTTAAAGAGGTGTAAAACAATAATGGCTAAATCTTGAGGGGGGAAATAGGGTACTTATCAGAAAATTCAGATAAGTTTCATGGAAGAAGTTACATTGGAATTAGAATTTAATGAATATATAAGAACTTAACACGTAAATTTGGAGAGGGAGGATATTTTAGGAATATGGAACAGTATAAACAAAGGTAGAGAACAAGATCATACATTACATTTGGGGGACAAAGAATCCCTACAAATGGAGCAATGCTTTAATCTAAAGGGGGCAAGGTCTTCAGATCAGTGTGTCCTATGTACTTTCTAGGTCTGGGCTATTGTAGGCTGAAAGCTTCTTGAGGGCAGATGCTGTTATTAATTTATTAAAATATCCTTAGAATTTAGCATAGTGCCTTGTATACAGTAGGTTCTTTAAAAATGTATTGCTTTTTTTCCTCACTTTTTTTACATTTACTTACACACATATCACTCTACTACCCTCTTACCAGAGAGTCAATCCTTGGAACGAAGAGTAAAAAGAAAGAGGAGAAAAAAGGAGTTCAGCAAAACTAACCAAAAAACCTACTGAGTCTAACTACGTATGTGATACTCCATACTTTTAATCCCCTATTTCTGCAAAGAAAGGAGGGAGATATATTTTCTTCTTTATTCTTTGGGGCCAAGTTTGCATATTATAATTATACAGTATTTAAGGTTTAAAAATACTATTCTTTATATTTACATGGTTGTACTCATTGTGCATGTGTTTTTTTTTTTGGTTCTGTTTATTTCACTTTGTATCAGTTTCTATATTTACTAATATTCATTTTTTATGGTGTAACAATATTCTATTCAAAGTAGGTTCTTAATAAATGCACATTGAATTGGTTTGGATTAAATATTATGAACATTATGGGGTAACTTTCCTTTGGGCTCTAGGGAAAGTGAGGGCTTTAAAGAAACTCTGAACCAAAGGGTCAGGTGGGAGGTCCTATTACATATAATTTAGACCAAAGGTCTCTTGTATAGTTTGATTCTTAGGAGAATTTGGGGCCCTGCACTGTGATCATTTGAGGCATTTTGCCAGCCCACATTCTTCAGTCCCATGCTTGGTTCCAAAAGAATAATTCAAATCATAGAATGTTAGAATGGGAAGAGGAATTAGAACACAGACTACTGGAGGTAGAAGGGACCTTAAATGCTGAATTCAGCCTTCTCATTTTATAGATAATACTAATAAGTCTTTAAGTAGTGCTCTGCCAACAGATTGCTATCTGAAGACCAGTCTAGATCAGTATAGCCAAGGCTTATTAAAAATAACTCACTATTGAATGAATTATTAGGCTATGGCAATTCATGAAACAAAGTAAAATGTAAAATGGATCATACTCCTGTGCTGCAATGAAAATGGACAAGAGTGCTAAGAACCATAGTTTTTAAATCGTCAATAAACGTTAATTGTTGGCCCTCTAATTGCTAGATCTTTTATCCAATATCCAACAAGATCTACAACTGGTAGAAATTAATCATAACTGTATTGATATCTTCAATTGATATAAATCAAATCAGAAGACAAATGGAAGCATGGTTATATTTGAACAGGAAAATAAAGAAGCTGGAAAAAGTGGTTTTATCATGTATCTAAAAGCAATAAGAAGTAAAATTTCTGAGGCTACTTGGTCATCTTGCCTTGAAGTGCAAAGAATAAACATCTTATGAGATATCTGTTGCAGAAAATAAGCATTGAGAAATTCTACTAATGCTCTCCAAATTAAATTGACATATACTTTGATACTTGGTGACTTCAGTCTAAAGTTCGGCATATGGGATGCTAGGGAAAAATATGGCTGAGATCAAGGAATAAAAGATGTCAAAAGCTTACAGACTACACAATATTTTCTTCAAAAAATAGAGTTGGTGGTACAGGATTGAGCACCAAATAACATCACAAAAAATGGAGCTGATTATCTTTTAATAGGCAAGAAAAAATTTTACTGATGAGAGACATTTCTGAATCAGCTTTCTCTGGTGCCTTCAGGCTATCAATTTGAAGGAAAGAAGTTCAAAATCAACATCAAGTCAAAATAAAAATGAGAAGATAGCATTACTGTAGTCAAAACAGCTCCAAAATGGCCTATTTAAATAAATTATTGACATTAAAAATGGAAAAATAGATAAAAGAACCAACATAAACCAAAATGATTTCCCATGGAAATCTGAGTGTTATATAGTAAAGCAATTGTTGTAGCATATATGTCAAAAGAGCTTAGTTGCCATCTCAGTTCATATGTGGTCTCCTTGCCAGAGGCAAATGGCAGCCAAGAGCAACTCTCATGTAGAATACAGATTAATTTGTACCATTTTATACAAGGATAGTAGAAGATGATGAGCAGAATCATCTCATAAAACACTAACAAGTGGTAGAGATGTTTGTGGAAACTTGGTGTGAGACTCAATTAGGCTACTCTGTCACAAGAACATTTGAGAACAGAAGATGGAAGGACAATGATGGCTAGAAAGCGGGAAAGATGTCAACTTTTTTATAACAACTATTTGCTTAATCAATGACAATGGAGGTCCGACCTTTTATTCTCCTACTTTAATAACCTCACTGTCTAGTTATTATCTCTAGACTAAAATACAAACTTTGGCATATGAAATCCTTTCCATGCTGTTTCCAACATACTTTTCTGGGCTGATTACATATTATTCCATCTCATGTACTCTCCATTCCATCTCCTGTGTCCCTATCTTTGTGAAGCCCATCCCTCATATGCAGAATCCTCTCCCTCATTTCTATTTCTAGGAATCTCTGGCTCCTTTTAGGTACAGCTTCAGTTCCATCACCTATAGGAGATGACTCCGAGAAACTGCTGACCCCCACAGTTTGTCCTCCATTTCCTTTGAAAATGCTTTGTCTTTATGTGTCCATGTTGTTTGCTCTGTGTGGAAAGTAAACTCATTAAGGGCAGGGAATATTCCATTTTTGTCTTTGTATTGATAGTACTTAACAATGTCTGGCACTTAGTAGGTATGTATGTGTGGAGAAGTTGGTCCCTGACTAATTAATTCCTACTCCTCCTCTCTGCCTCCCAGCTCAGTGCATATAGTCATAGAAAGGATTGATCAAGGTAAGAGAATTATTAATGTTAAACTTGGTGCATCTGTGATGTGGTTTGTCCTTCATATTTTTGAAAGTGTTATTTTCCTCGGTATTTTTTTGGGTCACTTTTAGCAAGTTGTTAACTTGCTTTTCATGATTTTCTTGCATCACTCTCATTTCCCAATTTTCCCTTCACCTCTCTTACTTGATTTTCAAAATCCTTTTTGAGCTCTTCCATGGTCTGAGACCATTACATATTTATTTTGGAGGTTTTGAATGTATAAGTCTTGACTTTCATGTTTTCCTTTAATGGTATGCTTTGTTCTTCCTCATCCAAAAGGATGGAAGCAAATACCTTTTCACCAAGAAAGTAACCTTCTATCTTCTTCTCTCTCCCCCTCCCCCCTTTTTTGGGCATTTTCCTAGCCAGTTATTTGACTTTTGAGTACTTTGTCAAGTGGAGGGTATACTCTATGAACCTGTAAGTTCTCAGTTCCTTCAAGGTGACACAATCAAGGGAGTTTACTTTTTGCCTGGCCTGCACTCTGGTCTGTGAGCAACCACAAGCATTCTTATCTGCCCAGGATCTTTTTGAGTAGGATTCCCTCTCCATAGTCACTACCAGCTCCACTATGCCAGTGCCTTTCCTCACCCCAGGACCACCACTCAGAACTGATACCCAAATCAGCTGCTTGATTCCTCCAGAGTTTTTAGGCCAGGGCTTCAAAGGTGGATATTGGTGCTGCAGTAACTGCCACTGCAGCTGCTTCTGCCCTGGGACCAGGCCCAGATGGCACTCCCCTCTCACCCTGGTGAAAGCTTTCTTACTGACATTTGAAGCTATCTTTGGTGTTTGTGGGTTGAGAAATCTGGGAATCACAGCTTCTACCCATGATCCTGCACTCTGAAGGCTGCTTCAGTCCTGTCTGTGCCATGTGCCAAGGCTGGACTGTGCTCCGCTCTGAACCTGGTGCGACAGACCTTTCCTGTTGGCCTTCTAGGCTGCCTTGGGCTAGAAATCTCTTTCACTCTGTCATTTTGTGGCTTCTGCTATTCTAGAATTTGTTTAGAATCATTTTTATAGATATTTTATGGGCTATGTGGGGAGAGCTAGAGTAGGTCCCTCTTTCTACTCCACCATCTTGGTTCTATCCCCCATATTTTTGAATAGCACCAATGACATCATGGAGTGATGTCTTGACTCATGTATGAACTGGATTTAAATGAGGCAGAATTAAATAGTCATTAGCCTTGCTTCTTCTTCCAGAGCCACTGAAGTCCAATGGCAAAATAAAAGTCAAGATAATTGGTAATGACCTGGGATGCAGTAGATGACCTTGGTCTCTTCCACGTCTGACCAATCTCTTAAGTAGTGCCTGCTTCAGTCACATTCATGGCTGTTGAGACAAACTGTTCTCATTTGCTCATTCTGATGGGGGAGGGGTCTTCACATGCTTGGGGTAGACATCCCCTAACACATCAACAGGTTTGAAACCTCTACATGGTTTCACCCATCTGCCAAGATGATTTTACTGGGATGTGGCCACTGTATATGCTACAGCTTCTTGGAGCCACAGGTGAAAGTTAAGTGCCAGCTGGTCACCAAAGGTGGATGAGTGGCCCAGAAAAGGGCTTAGCAAACCCTTATACCAGAGGTTCTAGTCTTCCTTGAGCATCTCATATACCCTATTTTGTTATTTCTTCATTGAGTATGAAGTTCTTTTTGATAGAATTAGGGAACAATGATTGGCTGGTCAAGGATAGGCTATCTCCTGAGTGGCCTTTAAAAATAAACCAGGACATGCTCTCTAGAGACTGACAAAGAGGCTAAGAGACAAGAGTAGGTAGTAGAGAATAAAGTCTATGGAAATCAAGAGAGCTAGCCCTGGAGTTGAGCTGTGGAGAGGAAAGGTCTCAGGAAGTCAAAATGGGTAGCTGGTCCAACAAAGATTCTGTGCCTAGTAGGGAGCAACATGAGGATATGACTAGAAAAGGACATTAGGACACTGTAGTCCTGGAGGCTGGGGTTGCCTATGTGTGTTCCTTGCTACCAATGTACTCTATGCCTACTCTTTCCAGAGACTCTATTTATGGGAATGATCTCCTGGGGTGGGAATACTTTGCTGCTGCTGTTTCTGCTATGCTTAGCAAATGTCTTTGCTCCAAGCTAATTGTGTCTGTTGAATGACTACCCAAAGTAAGCTTACTGGCAAAGCTTCATGAAAGATATGATTTTAGGACTATGAACATAGTCACCTATAGGGCTCCAACCTGCACACCTGTGAATTCTTAACTAGGTAATTCAGAGAAGATAGCATAAATACTTGTTGAAAGGAACAGGGCTGAAATGAACCAGTATGTTTGAACTCTTATCTAACATCATAGCACCTAATGTGTTACATGAGGAATCAGAAATGGAACTAAAAAACCAAAAGATCAATTGGAAAAGACCAACTATACGTTGAGAAGGTCCACGTTAGAGGTGACACAATTTAGGGCAACAAATTTCAAGATATTTCTAAGAGTAGCAGATACTGAATGATTAGGAAAAGTCATAATGTTATCAGAGATAGGAATTTCATTGACATAGGGAATTTCCAGGTAAGGAAACTCCCTTTACCAGTGCAAGTAGAGATGCTATCAAGGCAGAATCAATGAGACTTGGCAACTGACTAGATATCTTTCAGGAGGTCTAGTACAGCATCCAAATGAAATAGGATTCCCTTTAGATGGTGAGGTCTTCTAGATGTTTCTATTTTTGGATGACATATCAATTGTATTAAAGCCCAAGATGTTGCAGAATCTCCTATAGGAGATTCAAGCGAGTCCTAATTTACAGATGAAAAACCAAAGGGATACAGAATGTCTATTGTCCTATGATATGCAGTTCTATGACAGTTCACAGAACTGGCCCTTTAGTATATCTGTATCAGACAATGCAGGAAGACAATAAGTTGGATCCAGAACTGCATAGGAGGTAAAGAGTGGGCTGGATTGATTGCATTTGAAAAATTAGGCTATTTTCAATGACCCTAAGATTCTTCTTGATATTTAAAAAAAACCCCAACAGATTTTTAACATTAATATTTGGATGGTGCTACATGGTGGCAAATTAAGGGACACAATAATCAATGAAGAATCAAAATTGCCTGTAACTCAAAGGGCACTGGATGCATATTGAACATAAATAGGAGGGAACATTTAACCACTTATAAATTATATGCAAAAAGTTGCTTAAAACCTATCTTAAGAGATTTATGTTCAGAAAAGTTATCATTTTGTGAAAGAGAAAAATATCACTGATGGTACTGGTATATTTGAATGTTAAAATGCCTAGAAGAGGGTCCCCTAAATGTTAGATGGACCCCTTGTGGAAAACTTATGGAAGGACAGAGATAAGGGTCACGTAGGATGAGACTTTCAAGGGCTGCAATCTGCCTAGTTCAAGAGTACATTCAATACCCTTGATGAAATTAGTTATTAATACTAGTATTGCTAGTACTATCATTTCTTTTTGTAGATGAGGAAACTGAAAGTCTCAGAGAAGCCCACAGAGTCAGTGGTAAAGGATAGAATTCAGGTCTCCTACTGACAAACGGGAATTTTGTTTTCAGGGCATTTTGTTCATACTTCTCTTATATGGAATTAGCCCATTCAGCTAGTTCTTCTCATTTTGTCCTTTCTAACTGCCAAGACTGTGTCTTATTCACTTCTGTATAGGATCATTTAGATGCAGAACTGATGGGACTCACAGAAACCATCTACTACAACTTCCTCATTTTACAGATAAAGAAAGCTCATACTAATAGTGTCAGGGGTGGGATTTGAACTAAAATTCAAAAGGTTAGTGGGTTTTCTCCCCACTGTATTGGCAGTGGGATGACTGAACTTGAAGTCACAGAACCTGAGTTTGAATCCTGGCTTACTTCTTGTGCACCTTGGCCAAGTCACTTAAATTTGGCCAAACCTCAATTTCCACATCAGTGAAATGTGTGCGAACTATATGAACTCTAGGGTTCCTTCTAGCGCTATATTTATGACCTGCCTCAGCACTAAATACAATGTAATAATGAAAGTCCTTCCCATGTAAACAGTACTTTACAGTTTATAAAAGTGTGTGGGGGGATATGAGGAATATTTGCAGTGACAAGAAGTTTAGCAAGACAGCTAGCAAACAAGAGAATTCTTCAGTCTTTGAATATTTACTTTTCTCTTTCACAGTGCCAGAGTATCTCCACCTGTTGTCCAGTTCCTAAAAGCCAACCCCCGCCCAAACCCTCAAACAAAACCAACCCCAAACCACCCAAAACACAAAAACCCCCAAACCAAAACACAGTGCTGATGAAAATTGAGGATTCAATAAAAATAATTCGACATCGAATCCCCCCCGCCCCCAGCATATAAACACCCGGAAAATATCACAAAATTCAATGCCCCATCCAGTGTGGAGGGCAAATTCCAAAATCTCACTGCACAGTAGTAGCTGGGGTGGTAGACAGCAGGGGGGAAGGCACTGAGGCTCGCCAGAGGTCCGGAGAGATCACCTGGGGGGAGATCACCAAGTGGGGAAGGGAAGCTGGGCAGCCGGGCACGCAGAACGAGACAGGAAATGGAGGGTGCATCGAACAGCTCTCTCCGTTTGATCTCTGCAGCGCACTTCACACATCCTGCCTGGTGACAGTTGTTTACATGTCTCCCTACCGCCGTGCCCCGGAGCTCGCTCGGCCAGGGCAGGGACCGGGGCTCGGGGGTTTCTCGGTCTTCCCCCGCGGCTGGCCGTGCTCTGCAGAAAGGTTGGTGGGGTGTTCCAAGGAATAGCCCTGGGAGGGGAGCCAGGCAGGGATTCCGAACCCCTAAGCACGAGGAGGGGCACGCGAGATCTCGTTCCACAGACGCCCCGAGCGGCGGCTCCCAGGGGGTCGGACAGGCTTCCGACCCAGTTTTTCCGAACCCAAATCGTGTTCTTTCCCCTAGCACGGGGAGTTCCGCCTGGGTCTTCCGAGCACAGGTGCAGGGCGAGGGGCGGTCGCTGTCGCCGTTTGACAGATGAGGGCTAGTGGGTGACGGAGTCGGAGGACCGGACCAGGCCTGAGAAGTCCCTGAGCGCGGCCTCCCTTTACCGTGGGCTAGCCGGGGAGCTGGAACTTGAAGCACGGATTTCCTCCCGGTAGGGGGCAGGGGCTGGCGGGGCACGGAGCCGACCGGAGCAGGATTCGGAGAGGCCAGGAGCGGGGCCCTGGGGCCGGGTCCTTCCCACGGCAGCGCAGCCCCGGGGCCCTGGGGCCGGGTCCTTCCCACGGCAGCGCAGCCCCGGGGCCCTGGGGCCGGGTCCTTCCCACGGCAGCGCAGCCCCGGGGCCCTGGGGCCGGGTCCTTCCCACGGCAGCGCAGCCCCGGGGCCCTGGGGACGGGTCCGTCCCACGGCAGAGCGCCCCCGGGGCCCAGGTGAGCGGGAGGAGGAGTCGGCGTCCGGGGCCCAGCCACTCAGCCGGCGGAGGGCAGCACCAGCCGCTGCCGCCCGCCCAGCGCCGGCCGAGCAAACCCGGAAATGCAGCTCCAGCGGGAGGGAGGGGGCAGGGCGACTTGGGGAGGGCCGCGGCGGGGAAGGGGGTTAGCTCGGGTCTCGGTCCGAGCGACAGGCCGTGCGCCCAATAAGTGGCGCGCGTCCGCTTCCCGACGCCGGAAGTCCCGCCCTCCCGACGGGTGGCGGCGGCGTCGTCGGCGGAGTGGGCGGGAGCGGGGGGGTGGTGACAGGGAGAGAAAGAGAGCGAGCGAGGGCGAGGGAGCGAGAGCGAGAGGGGGAGAGTGTGTGTATGTGTGTGTGCGTGCGCGCGCGTGTGTGTATGTGTGTGTGTGTGGTGGGGGGGCGGGGGTTGGCAGTGCGGGCGCCCGCAGGATGAGGGCGGCCATTGCTGTGGCTCCACCGCGGGGAGGAAGACTCTGAGGCCGCGAGCTGCGCGCGCGCGCGCGGGGGGGAGGGGGGAGGCGCCCGAGCCCGAGCCCGAGCCGGGGCTCATGGCCAGAACCACGAGCCAGATCGTGAGTACCGGGGGTGGGTGGGGGAGGAGGCGGGGGCTGGAGGGAGGGCCCAGTTCGGGGGCCGGGTGGGCGGGCGGCCCGGCCCGTTACCTCGAGGGGGAACCCCTGATGCCTCCGGCTCTGGGCCTGGCCCTGCCTTCCCTGGTCAGTGGGGGGGCGAACGCCCCGGGGCCCGGGCCCGGCCGGGGAGGGGGCGGCGGCGGCCGCGGGGCCTGCCAGGGCTGGGCTGGGGTCTCTAGGGCGTCACAGGCCTGACAGGTAGGGGGAGCGAGGGAACCTCCCGTCGGGCTCACGTGTGTGTGTGTGTGTGTGTGTGTGTGTGCGCGCGCGTGATCAGGGGGGCGACACCCGGGCCCCCCCGGGGACGGGCGTGGGGGAGGGCGACTTAGTAGAGAGTTTTGGTTCCCAATAAAGTCTAGCAGGCGGCTACCACGCGTTTGGCCGAGCCCTGGTGGCTGTGGGGGGAGACCTCCGTATCGCACCCCTAGTTCCGTGGGCCAGATCCCGTCATCATCCTGGCTGGCGAACTGTCAGCAGGCTCAGCCACACTCGACCCTCGGGGTGCGTGTGAAAGGTCGATCCCCTGTGAACCGAGGGAAGCCGGTGGCATTGGCAGGAGGCAGATGGGGGGCCCTTGGGCAAGTGAGGAGATAGGCACGGGGTGGGGGGCGGCTGAGGAAGGACAGACAGCGGCAGAAAAACTGGAGAGAAGGGGGATCACAAGCCTTCAGGGAGACAAGAGAGAGAGAGAGAGAGAGAGAGAGAGAGAGAGAGAGAGAGAGCGAGCGAGCGTGTGTATGCGTGTGTATGTATGTGTATGTGTGTGTGTATGTGCGGGGCGGGGGCCGTGAGTACTACTGCACTTGAGGACTCGAAATCACTGCCCTGTGAAGGGTCTCTTGACATCCAAGGGGAGGTAGGCCTTTTCAGGAGCACCACACGTTGGCTGAGCAGTTTGACAGATGCCAGGGGTGATGGGAAATCTTGGGTGGCGAGGAGAGCGTGTTGAGCAGTTCAGATATTGTCCTTTATCAAGGAATAACTCAAATGTAAGTTATTTTTATCGTCAGCAGCTTAGGAAATACTTATTTGCTTCTGTAGAAGCTTTTTGCCAAAATCCGTCGGTTTTCTTTCTGAAATCAGCACTTTTGCTGAAGGTCTGCTTTAGTCATTTTCACCTTGAATGTTTTCCCCACATTTTCCCTTATGACTTTGGGTGCTGTGCAGAGGATAAATAGCGTCAGGGTTTCTTTATTTTTGTTTTTGAGAGGGGAAAGTTTACAAACTTGATGCTGATCTCCAGTTCCTGATTAGGATAGAGGTTGGGAAGTTCTTTCCATAGCATCTCCCATTACAACAGGGGATTAAAATACTCTTTCCATCATGTTGACTAGTCCCCTGGGGATGCTGATTGGTATTGTGGGAAACCATGTGTAGAACTGCTCAGTTGAGTTTTGGCAGGGGGGCCAAAGTAGCTTTAGTGAAGTCGTGAGTGTGGAAAATGAAGGAGGTAGGTAAGAAGACATAGCAGTAATTTTTTTAAATCCTAAGAAAGTTGAGTGACTTGAATTTTTCCCTGGCCTTCTTTCAATAAAAATAAAACTTTTAATTTAGTTCATGACATTTGCAATTCTAGTAGTTGATACTTACTTTTAATTCTCAGAATATAGTCTTAGGTCTAAGGATTTATACTCTATTGGATGTGATTGTGAAATGGGTGATGTAATAATTTTTAGACAGGTTGCAAAATCTGTTTTGAGTTAATTCCTTCCCTCAACCCCCATAGTGTGTCAGAGTATGAAAAACTTCTTTGAGTTTTTGAGGTGGATTTTTCTTCCTTAAGATTACATTTTTTTGAGATCTTGACTTGATCCCAGATTCCTAAAAGAGGGACCTTCCAACTAGAGAAAAAAAGTGGAAGGAAAAAGGGATGAAGTTGGTCATTTCAAAATTGCTATGGCAGTGTGTTAGGAACAATATATGGAGGTACAAAATTGCCTTTTAAGTGAGCAGTTAAGCAGAAAAGGAACAGATGATAGCAGTTTCTACATTGAACTTTCCCATAGTGTGATAGTCCTTCAACTTGGAGGAGGGAATATGTGTGTACAGGGAAAACTAACTTCTCACAGTGTTCATAATTTTACAAGATGTAATCTGATATTTCTTCTAATATTGCAGAAATATGTCAGGATTCAAAAAATCTAAACAAATTATAAAATAGAGGGCAAGAGTCTACATTGACAGAGAAAAGGAAGCGGACTTGCTCAGATTTAGTTAAATGTTTCTCTTTACAAATTTTCCTAAACGCAAGTGGCAATATTGTAATAAGATTATATTGTTTTCAGAATAAACAGTGACAGTTTAGGGAAAGAAGATAGTGGATGGAGCATTGTACTTTAATTCAGGACTGGGTTTGAATTTGCTTCTGTCAGATTTGTTCCCTGACTTAGAAGGAAAATACTTGAAGAGTAATACTTGTACTTGTACCGCCATGCAACTATCCAGTATTTATTAAACAGTGCAGAGCATTGTGCAGAACATTGCCTAACTCTAGCAGTTAATTAAAACACACTTGCCCTCATAGAGCTTTCATTCTAGTAGGAAAAGGTTTGTAAACAGTTAAGCACTGTGTGAATAAACTGCAGTATATCTTATTAAAATACTATTAAACTGTTCCATTTCAGATTTAAGGAAATTTGGCACTTTTCAAGTCAATTAGTATCAGGAATTGCGTGTGAAAGTGCTTTGAAGCGGGTTAAAAGCTCTGTAAATGCCAGGTAGTACTATGTATACAAGTCTAGATGCCCTTTTGAGCATAAATGGCCAAAAAAGAGGGCAAACAGAGTGACTGAAGGTAGAAAAAATAGGAGTAAAATTAAATTTTGAAGTTCGATGGGAAGGAGTGTATCAGGTGAACTGCTTAATATTCAGGACAGTTTATTTAAAGAATTGTTATCAGTATCAGTGATGGTAACTTTCAATAGAATTGACTTCAAAGAGAATGGACTTGGTGGGGAAGGAATGAAATTTTCATTTAGGAAAGCTAGCACATTTATTTGTTTATTTGGGTAGATGGGTGAACCTTGTGACCTTAGGAGTCAGTTTCAGTCTTGTGTTCCAGAAAACAGCTGGTTGGAACCAAGGTTATTGTGTACATCTTTTAAAGAGATAGTATTCTGAGAGAGAGAGAGAGAGAGAGAGAGAGAGAGAGAGAGAGAGAGAGAGAGAGAGCGCGCGCGTGTGTGTGTGTGTGTGTGTGTGTGTGTGTGTGTGTGTGTGTGTGATGTTTTGCTTCTCACTAAAGGAAAAAAGTGTCTTTTTTGTTAAAGTTTAAATTAGAGATGCCAACAGACATTTTCATTATGAGAAGTAACAATGTGTTCCCATTCCATGAAATATGTAAAGGTTCTGGTGATATAGAGGGAGATTTTTATAAGAAGACATACGCAGAGGTGAGTGCTGCATTAAGCTACTTCCTCTTATACATAGCCTTTTTAACTTCTTTTGGGGCCCAGGGAAGGTAGGATGGTGGATTGTTTGGAATCACACAGTAAATTGGTGTCAGATTTGGGACTAAACTAAGGATACCTAACATCCAGTACTAGACTTTTTATAGTTTTAAGAGGAGTCCTGAGACTTAAGCAGCAGTCTTTTATGAGGAGGAAGCCCAGAATGGAATCAGTGTGGCTAATGTGGAGGGAGTTTTAGAGGTCAAAGAGCAGGATGAATGCTCAAGAGCACTGTATCAAGGAGATAGGAGACCTGGGTGGAGTTTAGCCTTCTTTTGGCCACTTACTAGCTCTGTAAACTTGTGTGAATTATACTTTTTGGGGGCTGGAATTTTCCTTGGCTGTAAAATGAAGATACTACGTTTCTGAGATCTATATTTTTTTCCTTTTTGGTAATTTTTCTTGTGTTCCCTGAAACACTTTATAGTTTTGATGTTTGATTCTCCAGCAATCTTTGATATTGTCCTATATTAAGTTATATGTGTGCTCTTGGACTTATTGTATATTGGACCAGTGTATAATGTAAGAGTTTCAGGAGTTTCTAGGATTGTGGTTGGAGAGGGACTGAAAGGAGGTGGGAAAATGTGACTTCACATTGTTTCTCTTAGAAGTAGGAGAACCACCAGTCTTGGGATATCAGCAGCTTTTAGGCTTTCCCAGGAATAGCACTGAAGAGAATAAAGAGATCCTGGGAAATTGGTTACTATAGAACTCTTTCCTATGATCCCTTCCTATCAGTTATCCTATTGTGAGAGTGGGGAGTAGGACAGAATACAGTGAGGGCAGTTTGGAGAAATTTAGGTGAGTATCAGAAAGGTCATTCTTCTCTTTGCCGCTTCTAAGCTGTGCTTATTATTATTGCCAATAACTTGCTTTTGTGAAGTGCTTTAAGACGTATAAAACATTTTATATATACTTATCTCATTTATTCCTTACAAGATCCCTGTGTTGTATGTAAGCATTGGGGAAACAAACGGAAGGCAAAAAGCAGTCCTTGCCCTCAGGTTGAGGCTTTGAATAGCAGGAGATTTTAACCTAGATTTTAGTCCTCTTCTGTTACTGTTTGACTTTATTTTAAGAACACACACCCCACACATGTACACCTTCCCCCCCACCCATATATATACTTTTTGAACACCTTTTATTTTTAAATCATTTCCCAGCATATCATTGTGTTTTACTCCAACTGAGTATTAATTAACTTTATTTACAGATAAGGAAATTAAGGATAAAGAGGGGAAAAATGACTTGTTCAATGATTTGAACTAGGGTTCTCTTAACTCCAAATCCAGTGCTTTATCTTCTATCTCAAAGCAATTGTGCTAACCTCTAACTGAATGACCATTTCCTGATGTTTTGGAAAAAGGCCTATCTGTAGGACAAACCAACTCCAAACTACATGTGTTATATTCCAGCTCTGTGACAGGACAAAATACTCCTTGTACTGTAACACTTACCAAGGAAATGTTTTTCTTAGCAGGTGTGAGGGTTCAAGACATGTATGCTTTGTTTCTCTGATGACAGGTGGCAACCTCAGTGCCTATAACAGTTGTTTTGAAGGCAGGTTCAAAGGGCAGTTAACTTTTGAGGAAGTAGCCAATGTGGTACGTGTGATTTTGGGACATTTATTATTCAGATCTTAGTATCAAGTAAGTTACATATTTCTACCTGTCTTGAATCCTTTGCTTGTTCAGCATGACACTAAACTTTTTTCTTAAGTCCTATATGAAAGATAGTAGTATAACATTTCAGATAAAGGAGACTGTCCATAAGGGATAATAAAATTTTAATTTTATCTATTAAATTCTATCTCTTGCTATTCAAAGCCCCAGTCTTCGGACAAGGACTGTCTTTTGCCTTTTTTGTATCCCCAGTGTTTAGCATAGTGCCTGGCACAGAGTAGGTGCTTAATAAATGTTGATTGATTGATAACCTGTAGGTGTCATAGAAATTTAGAACTGAAAAGGGATCTTAGAAATCATCTAGTCAAATTCTTTTAATTTAATAGGAAAAACAATTCCCCCAAACGTTAATAATGGTCTCCAGTTGTGTTTTATAAGATGATTGACTTGTTCTTATTTGATCCTCCCATTACTACTGTAAGGTAGGGCATAGAAGTATTAATGTCCTGTTTTACAGATCAGGAAACAATCTCAGATTGCAGAGGGCCATGTTTGTTTATATGTTGAGTAAATGGCAGAGCTGGTGTATGAACCTGAGTCTTTTTAACTTTGTTTAGTGTTATTTCTACAATGAGATGCCACCTCTAAGGCTGGAGTTCTAAACCTGGGGTACATGAGCTTGTTTTTTTAATTTCAATACTGTTTTTCATATAATTGTTTTCATTTGTAATCCTATTTTATTTAAAAAAAAAAAACAACTCACATTATTCTGAGATTGAGTCCATAAGGTTCATGAACCTTTGCTTTAAGGTTAAGTGACTTACCCAAAATTACGTAGCAAAGTAGTTGCAGAACAGGAATTGGTGTTTCAGGTAGTCTTGGTAAAAGTCTGATTATAAAATCACATCATTATGGAAGGAAGTTCTGTTTAGTCTTTTTTATTTCTCCCCCTCCAATCCAGTGAAAGATTTTTGTTGGTGTTCTTGTTGTCTACTTTTCTCATGCTTGCCACTTGTATTGCTTGTGTGCTCATGTTTTCCTGAAATTTAGCTCAATCAAATACCTATGCTGATGCTTCATGAAAATAGTGTGGAGTTCTCAAAAGCTGTACCAGTAGAACATGAGCTCTGGAAGGTTCTACTAGCCTGGAAAAACTTCAAATACAGATCTAGCAATAGTCTATTGTCCTAGGGCTTATCTAACTAACTGGAGAACATTACCACTAGAAGATTGCTGTCTACATGAATTTATTCTATAACTATAACTTTTGAAGACTATTTAGTGAAGTGTAAATCCCATTGAAATTGTGAATCCTTGAAGTATAAAATTCTAAGCAGTTTTCTTCCCTAACCTTAAACCTTTCAAGATAATTAAATTCATTATATATATTTTATGGAAAACATCATACAGAAGAACTTTTATAGGCATCAAGTCCTGAATCTAGGAATGATAATCTTGCTTTAAATTAAAAAAAAAAGCATTGTAAGTATTGTTTATGAAGTAAATCATTGCCTAGCTCAGTGAAAATTGCTTCAGTTGGAAGATTTTTAGCCTGCTTGAAATATTCATTGACTATTTCAGCATGCAGTGGAAACTCAGTTGGAAAGAAACCTCTACACCTAATTTTTTTTTTTTTTTTACACCTAATTTTTAAACTTATTTTTTCATTTCCAGGACTGAATTTAATGGAGCTCTGTGAGGAAGTGAGATTTAAGGTACCTCTAAAACAGAAGACTTCTGATTCTTAGTATCCTAGGCAACTAGGTGACATAGAGGATAGAGCACTGGGCCTGGAGTTAGAAAGACTTGAGTTTAAATATGTCCTCAGTAGCTCTGTGTGTCCCTGGGCAAGTCACTTAACTTCTGTTTGTCTCAGTTTCCCTAACATGATAATATCACTAGGGTTAATAATAACTAGGGTTGTTGTAAGGAGTAAATGAAATAATATTTGTAAAACACTTAATAGCATATGATAAACACTTCCTTCTTTCCTTCCTATTGCCAGTAGTTTTTGTTGCCACCAACCTAAGGATTAATGGGATTGGCCGTCATATTATTGATTTCGAGCTGGAAAGGAAATTAGAAATTCTCTTGTTGAACCTTCTCATTTTACAGATAAAAGTGACTTGCTCAAAGAAATGTAGGTATAAGCAGCAGAACTAGCATTCATGCTTAGATCATTCTTAACAAGTTCTTTCCTTTCTCTCTCTGTCCCATTGAAAAAGAGAAAAAGACCTTTGTAATAGTTATGCATAGTTAAGCAAAACATTCCTGTGTTGACCGTTTGACCTGTTTTAAAACAGTGAATTTTTATAGCAGCCTTTGTTTTTTTCTCTGCTTCTGTCTTGATTATTGCTACTAGTGCAAGCACTTGAGCCAGCATGTACTTTCTTTAGATAGCTAAGTGGAGCAGTGGGTAGTGTTGGGCCAGGAATAACTGCATTTTAATTCTGTCTCAGATACTTACCAGCTCTTTGACCTTTAGTAAGTCATTTAACCTCTCTTTGCCTAGGTGTTGTCATTTGTAGAATGGGGATAATACTAGCATCTACCTCCCAGAGTTACTGTGAGAAGCAATTAGGTAAGATGTACATCACTGCAAACCTCAAAGCGCTCTTGATGTTAGCTATTATTTCTCTCTCTTGCTTTCAAAATTTTCCTGGTTGTTAAAAAAATTAAGATTCTTTTTAAATTGACTGTCAGGTGAAACTCTCCTGCTTCTAGGTTGAAACTCTACTCATCACAGCAACCCTACACCCTAAGTGTATTATTCCTTACTACCTCAGGGCCACCTCCCTTATTTTTTCTTTACTCTTTGTGTCCTAATTTTCTTACCTTCTCATATCTTCTCAAAACCCTTAATCTCTGTCTGAAGAAGTTTATTCCTAATGGGAATAACGATCTTAATTAACCAAATGGAGTTTTGTAATATTGAGCAGCATTGGATCATTAAGAGTACTTAATGTCTTTCTGTTTAATTCTGGGTGCAACTCATTGTTTATCAACAATTTGTGCAAAACACACGTGCACACACACGTGTGCAGATGGATTAGCTCAGTGTGTTGGTCCTCTAGCTGATGATAATCATATAATCTGGACATGATAAATTCTTCATCCACAGAAGTAATAGTTTAATCTTGGAAAAATAATAATAGCCATATAATGTCTTTAGAGTTGCAGAGTAGGTTATTTGAGCATGATGATGAGCTTGGTATCATTTTGCAGATGAAGAAACTGAAACTTAGGCTAAGTGACTTGCCCAGGGTCACAGAGCTAGTAAGTTTAAATTCTTTTGGATTAGATTTGCAAGACCCATGGAAAGTAAAATTTTTTTATAGCCCTTGTTAGGTTCCTGGCTAAGATTTGTTATTTTAAAATCTAAATCCCATTTTTTAAAAAAAACAATTTATTTTTAGTTTTCAATGTTCACTTGCGCAAGATTTTGAGTTTTAAATTTTCTTCCCTTCTCTCACCTCTTCCTGCAATGTGATATAGTCTCTAGATATTAAACATATTTCAGCATTAGTCATGTTATAAAGAATTAGAACTAATAGGAGGAATCACGAGAAAGAAGAAAATAAACAGAACAACAAAAAAGGAGAACAAATAGTCTGCTTCTATCTGTATTCAGACTTCAAAGTTCTTTCTCTGGATATGGATAGCATTTTCCATCATGAATCTTTTGGAGTTGTCTTAGATCCTTGTATTGCTGAGAAGAACTAAGTTTATTAAAGTTAGTCTTCACACAATGTGGTTGTTAACTATGTATGTACAATGTTCTCCTCCTTCTGCTCATTTCACTCAACATCCATTCCTACAAGTTTTTCCAGGTTTTTCTGAAGTCTGCCTGCTCATCATTTCTTAGAGCACAGTAGTATTCCATTACATTCATATACCACAGCTTGTGTTCAGCCATTCCTTAACTGATGAACAAATCCCATTCTTTAGAGTCTACCTTCTTAGCCAGTTGTTTTTTTCTTAAATAACTTATCTTCTGAACCCCTTGACTTCAGAAGGCAGCAGTAAGACAACCAGTTTCCCTAGTTTCTTGTCCAAGGCATGAATGAATGCATTAATGAATGAATAAAGAAAATTTCTTAAGCACTTACTATATACAAAGCATTGTGCTAAGCCTCAGAGCTGTAAATAGAAAAGAAAGACAGCCCCTATTCTAAAGGAGCTTCTGGTGGGAGAGATAGCACATATAGAAAGTTTCAGCTACAAGTCAGGTCTTATTGTCCTTAGGGTGCCAATGGCAAAACAGATGGTAATTCCTCCAGTGTAATTTCCACTGATAAAATTATATCAGTTTCTGATGTTGAACCATTTAACATACTTTGTTGGCATGAACTTTCTTTTCTGGATCTTTATTAGCTGTGACTGTAGTCCTTGTAGGACTTGCCATGATGCGTCTCCACTGAGAGTCTTCACAGGATAGTGGATGAGGGGACTGGGCTGGAAACATTGCTGTTCCTAGTACTTGGATTCAGGGTCTTAAATTCTCTAAACCAAACTTCTTATTCTTTGATAATACTCTAGAATTTCTTTTAGCAGTATCATTTGTGCTTATGTGAATCACTAGAATTGGGTAATAATCTCTTTTGCTAAGGTATTTCTTGTGTCTTGGATATATGCCTCAAAAACAGCAGACTTGTCATCATTATGAGGCTAACAAATAATTGTCTTGGTACTCTTGAAGAGGGAATCACAGGTCGTTACTCTTTTTTGCTTTTTCCTTAGAGCTATAGTGGACGATCCTTCCCATGATGGCTTCTGGCCGTCATATTATGTTGTTCCTTATAAGACAAGCAGCTTCTTGCTCCTCAGAACACATGGATGTCTTTTCTCTAGGAAGAACCTCAAAGCGATCAGCAGATGAGGTAGACTAGAATGCCCTAGTTACAATTTTCCTAGATTTTAGTGAAGCATTTGGATAAAGTATCACAATATTCTTGTGGAAAATATGGAGTGATGTGGAGTAAATAATAGTGCAGTTAAATGGATTTTGAAAGTGGTAAGTGCCAGACTCAAAAAAAATAGTTGTTAATGGTTCTATGTCATCTTAGTAGGAGGTCTCCAGGGGAATCCTCCAGGGATCTGTGCTTGGCTCTGTGCTGTTTAACATGTTTTTTTTATTGCTGATTTGGCTAAAGGCATAGTTAGCATATTTAAATTCACATGAGTTGGGAAGGATGACACAGTTAGGATCCAAATAGATCTGGACAGGTTACAGCATTGGTTTGAGTGTAATAAGATGAAATTTAGTAGGGATGAATGTCAAGTCTTACTTTTGGTTCAGAAAATCAGTTTTACAAGGTAAATGAGGCATGGCTAGACAGCAGTCGGGAAAATAGCTGACATATCTGGGGGTTTTGTTGGACTAAAAGCTCAGTAGGAGCCAACATGTAATGTGGCAGCTAAAAAGCTCATGGGTTACATTGAGAGGCATAGCTTCTAGGAATAAGGAGGTTCATCTGTATTCTGTCCTGCTCAGACCATATATGGAGTATTATGTTCAATTTTGGATGCCACAATTAAAAAGGACATTGTAATAGTGATTAATATAGAAGAGGGTAGTCAGGCATTTATCAGAGGTACTGAAAAATTTTTTCACAGTTATGATTACCAATTATTTCCCTCCATCAAATTTTTCCCTGTTTATTCTACAGATTCCTTTTACCCTGTCCATCCTCAAGTATTTTGCTTCTGACGAACCACCTTCCCCAAGGTGGCCTTCTGCCAGCCCCTCTCTCTTATCCCCTTCCCATCCTGTTTTCCTGTAGGCTAAGGTAGACTTCTATACCTAGTGGAGTGTATGTTACTTCCTCTTTGAACCTATTCCAATGAGAGTAAGAGTCATGTGCTCCTTCTACCTCTCTTATTTTCCCCTCCTCAATAAAAGCTCTTTTGTGCCTCTTTTAGGTGAGATAATTTGCTCCATTCTAGCTCTCCCTTAACTCAGCTTCCAGTGCATTCCTCTTTCTCACCCCTTAGATCATCATCCCATCATTTTCAGTTCACTCCTGTGCCCTCTAACTTCTCTAATAATGAGAAAGTTCTTAGGAGTTACAAGTATTCTCTTCCCTTATAGAAATGTAAGGGAAGTTTACCTTATTGAATCCCTTAAGAGTTCTCTTTCCTGTTTATCTTTTTATGCTTTTTTTGAGTGTTGTATTTGAAAGTAAAAATTTCTGTTTAGCTCTGATCTTTTCATTACGAATGCTTTTCAAAGGCCTCTATTTCATTAAACATCCATTTTCTCCCCTGAACGGGGATAGGTGATTGCTGGGTAGGTGATTCTTGGTTACAATCTTAGATCCTTTGCTCTTCAGAATATCATATTCCAAGTCCTTTGATCCTTTAATGTAGAAGTTATTAAATCTTCTGTTATCATGATTGTGTTTCCATGATATTTGAATTGTGTCTTTCTGGCTCCTTATAATATTTTCATTTTGACCTGGGAGCTCTGGGATTTGGCTATAATACTCCTGGGAGTTTTCATTTTGGGATCTCTTTCTGGAGGTGATAGGTGAATTCTTTCAATTTCTGTTTTACCCTTTGGTTCTAGAATATCAGGGCAGTGTTCCTTGATAATTCCTTGAAATATGATGTCTAGGCTCTTTCTTTGATCATGGCTTTCAGCTAGTCCAATAATTCTTAAATTTTCTCTCCTGAATCTATTTTCCAGGTTTTTTGTTTTTTCCAAAGACATTTCACATTTCCTTATTTCTTTCTTTTGATTTTTTTTTTTATTAATGTGTCATGGAGTCATTGGCTTCCACCTCCCTCATTCTAATTTTTAAGGAATTATTTTCTTTATTGAGCCTCCTTTTCCATTTGGCCAATTCTACTTCTTTAGGAGTTTTTTTTTTTCAGTGAATTTTTGTAATCTTTTTCCATTTGGGACAATTCTGCTCTTTAAGGCACTCTTCTCGTCAGTGCCTCTTTTTCCATTTGGTCTGTTATGTTTTTTGAGGTGTTATTTTCTTCAGGTTTTTTTTTTTTTACTTCTTTACCAAGCTCTTGACTCTTTTTAAACGATTTTTCTTGAATCATTCTCATTTCTTTTCCTATTTTCCCCTCTTTCTCTCTTATTTGAGTTTTATAAATCCTTTTTGAGCTCTTCTAGGAATTTTTTTTTTTGGACCTAAGGCCAATTTACCTTTTCCTTTGAGGCTTTAGATATATCAATTTTGATTTTCTTGTTTTCTACTGAATTTATGTTTTGATCTTTTCTGTCACCGTAGTAACTTTCTGGGATCAGGATTTTTTTTGGGTTTGCTCATTTTTCTAGCCTGTTTCTTGATTTTAAACTTTTATGTTAAAGTTGGGCTCCGCTTCCAGGTGGAGGGAGCACTGTCCCAAGCTTTGGGTTTTTTGTGTAGCTGTTTTCAGAGCTAGTTCTGGAGGTCTGTAAGTTTTCAGTT
This sequence comes from Potorous gilbertii, assembly GCA_028658325.1. Lineage (NCBI taxonomy): Eukaryota > Metazoa > Chordata > Mammalia > Diprotodontia > Potoroidae > Potorous > Potorous gilbertii. Next base: position 43,264,014 of record CM053769.1, on the reverse strand, counting down.
CTCCCAAGGTGATATACTCTAAGAAGAGGTGTATTTACTACTCCTCTGGCCTGTACTCTGGTGTGTGTAACCACAAGCATTCATTTTTCCCCTGGAACTGTTACCAGGGTCTCCATTCCACTGCAGCTTAAAGCTCTGGTATGCTAATGCTCTTTCTTGCCTTGGGAGTGTGACCTGGATCAGAGTATGGGCAACGCAACAGAGTCCTACACCAAATGCCAGAGTCCTATACCAGAACTGCTGTAATCTCCTTCTGACCAGTTGTCTGTCCCCTTTACCTTCTGTGAAAGTTGCTGATTCAGTTACTCCCTCCATGTCTGCTGCTGGTTTGCTAGGGCTTGGCCTGTGAGCGCAGTCTGTGCTGGACTGAGCTCCACTCTCATCCCAGTGTAATAGACTTTTCCTGCTATCTTTTAAGTTGTCTTTGGCTGAAAATTGTTTTGCCCTGCCCTTTTGCAAGTTCTGCTCCAAATTTTGTTTTGAGGCATTATTTAAAATTGGTTGGAGAGAAATTTGGGAGAGCTCGGGTGAGTCCTTGCATTTTCTCTGCCATCTTGGCTGTATCAAAACCATCATCTCGGTCTGTAAGATCTGAACATCTTTACTGGACTAAGACAGTAACTAACCCAGAAGCATGTTTTGGAGATTTCATTTCCAGAGGGCCTTGAAGTCTTGTCCCCACTGAGGTAATGATGAACTCTGATTGCTATATATACTGAGAAGCAGAACTGTTCCAGAATTACAGATGTTCCCTGTTGGAGATGGAGTACTGAAACATGGCCTTGCACTATTCCACATGTCATGAAAGATTAAGAAATCTATCCAAAAGATGGAGATAAACGTGCTTCAGTAGCCTAAGAACTTGCTGGAATTAAACCCCATTAAAAATCTGTGGGCTATAATCAAGATTAGATTAGGAGAGAAAAAAAAAAGCACCCAAGGTTATTTAACAGCCAGTGTGATAAATGTGATTTCAAGGTGAAGAATTAGAGATATATTAAAAATCTTGTGAATTCAGTATCAAATCCTGTAAAGCTAGCTATTACAGCGAAAGGAAGACACATTGCATTTTGAAAGTTTTTTAGAGATGTAAATTGCTCCCAAGATTTATTGTATAAGCTAATGAATTTGATTATCTTACTTTGACTGTACCATTGTAAATGCCAGAGGAAATATAAACTAAAGGCAGTATTTGGGAGGGAGGAATTTTTTATGCTTCATGGAGGCCTTTGAAGCACTATTTATTTGGAGAATTGATGTCTCCCTGTATTTTACAAGATTTTAGATGAGTTGGATGCAACTGTTTCTAAGCACTGAGTGAATTCTTTTACCTGCTGCTTTTGGGTGTGATTATAAATATTTTAAGAATCCTTGAAACCAGGCAAATCACTCTCTTTGGGCATTCATTTATTTTGTAAACTGAGGAAATTGGGCTATGTTTATTTGTCAGTTTCTCTTTGGCCCAAAATTTTACATATTTTTATTTTATTAAGCAATATAACCATTTATCAGAAAACATGATTTAGCGGAGAGATGACTTGAGTTTGAATCCCCACTCGATGTTGTTATTTCAATGTCATTTAAACTTTCTAGTCCTCAATTTCCTTCTCTTTAAAATGAAGGAGGGGAATGATGGCAAAGTAAATCTGACCTTTAAGATTCCTTCTAGATGTACATCTTGAGTTTTAGGATGTTATGAATGTCAGGGTAAATAGGAAGTTTAATAGAGCCTGTGAAGTACCTCAAGAGGTTAATTAACATGGCTTGCCATAGAATTAGAGAATTCTTGCTTATTTGCCCCAATTACCCTGTATTGCTTTTTAAAGGAGAACCATGCTTTTCCTTTCTGATGTTGAGGGAAAAATTCCTGAGCTCTGTAGCAAGTGTAAAACACCAAGAAACTTTTTAATGAAGCCTTTTAAATAAAGTGTAACAAAACTAGACTTAAATTTCAGAGCAGAATCAGTTCCACAGAAGCAGAGTGGCCTGGTAGAAAGAGTGCTTGATTAGAATTAGGAAACCCGAGTTTGAATCCCTTTTCCTTCTACCTGTGTGATCTTGGGCAAGTCCATTAATTTCTTTGGGCTTCAGTTTTCCTCATCTGTCATATGAGGAGTTTAGATTAAATAGTGTCTACAGATCTGTTTAGCTTTAGCTCTACAATCTTATAATTCTAGGAAATCACTTATAATTCTAGGCAATCACTCTTAGTTTTCAAATGCATTTCTAGATAATTTAGAATTATGTCGTCAGTATCCTTAGGCCATTTATCCTTCTTTGCCCCTCTTCCCACACCCTCTTCTTTCAAATTTTGTAACTGACAAAACTGAGGCCAAGAGATTTATCTTTTTGCTGCCTGGGTAGCCCATTTATGGTGGATCTAGGTTTAGTCTTTTTTTTTTACCAAAATGAGTTCATTGCTTCTTCACAGGTGTTAACTTGATGATTGTGACTTTTTTCTCCACAACTTTTCTTATTTCCATTTATTTCCTCCTCTATGTTTCATACATTTAAACCTTCACTGACAATGCTGGTTAGTACATGACCTTTGGTCACAAAGAGGTCTAGTGCAGTGGTATCAAATTTAAATAGAAACAGATCCCTGTGGGCAGCATATTGACTTAGAAAACCACAAATTATCATTATCTACATTGTTTTGTATTTTTGGTTATTTTGTTAATCATTTCCCAGTTAACACTGTACTCTTTTTGGGTTGCAAAGTGACCTAGAGTTTGACACCCCTGGTTTAGTGGAAATAACACTGGTCTTGAAATCAGAAAATCTGAGTTTAGTTCTGAACTGTCCCATAGTTCTTATGTGACTAGTCAGTTGCCTTAAATCTTCTGAACCTTGGTTTCTTTATCTGTACAATGAAGTATAGGCATACCATGGGGACTTTGTGAATTCTATTCCAGACCACCGCAATAAAGCAAATATCTCGTCGAGTCACAAGAATTTTTTTGCTTCCCAGAGGATATAAAGTTTTGTTTACGCTATACTATATATTAAGTGTGCAGTAATATTATTTCAGAAAGCCCCACAAACAATAAACCAGTGTACATATCTTAATTAAAAAAATTGCTAAAAAGTGCTATCATCTGAGCCTTCAGCAAGTTGTAATCTTTTTGCTGATGGAGGATCTTGCTTTGATGTTGATGGCTGCTGACTGATCAGGGGATGGTTACTGAAGGTTGGAGTGGCCATGGCAATTTCTTAAAGTAACACTTTACTGCTTCAATTGACCCTTTCTTGAACACTGAGAAGCCACTGTACAGTTATTAATTGGACTAATTTCAATTTTGTTGTATCTCAGGGAATAGGGAGCCCAAGGAGAGAGAGAAAGAGAGAGAGAGAGATAGAGAGATAGGAATAGCTAGTTGGTGAGCACTTAGAACACACACATTTATGTGATCGAAGTTCTTGGCACCCCGAAGAATTGCAATAATAACGTCAAAGATCATTGATCACAGATCACCTGACATATAATAATAGTAACGAAAACATTTAAAATATTGAGAGAATTACCAAAATGAGAAACAAAGACAAGATATGAGCATATGCTATTGGAATAATGGCATCAATATACACATACTTGATGCAGGGTTGCCACAGACTTTCAATTTGTAAAAATTTCAGTATTTGCTCAATAAAATGAGGTATCCCTGTATATTAACACAAAAGTCACCCATTTTACACAATCATTTTGAGGAAAATACTTTGTAAACCTGAAGGAGTAATTTAAATGTGAGTTATTCTTAATAAAAACATTGACTAAATAAAAACTATTACTCTTACATAGTTAGAGTTGGATAGGTGCTCAGACAATCTAGCCCAACCTGAACCTCAGATCAAATTTCCTTCATCACATTTCTCACCAAGTGATAATCTGGCCTTGCTTTGAAGATCTATAGTGAAGATCTATGGTAGCTTATCCTATTTTTGGATAGTGCCACTTGTTTGTTTTACTTTAAGTAGAGCTTAAACTTGTTCTCCTAAATTTTTACATTTCTTTTTGTCCTCCTTTCTGTGTGAAAGATGATCAATGTCCTTTGTAAGACAGGACACTCAGAATGGAACATGGTTATTTAGGCATAGTTTGACCAAGCAGAATTGAGCAGATTTTGTGGTTCCTGTCACTATTCCTCTCTATACCTAGGATTACTAGACTTCTGGCTCAGTGGTTGACTGATGTTGAACCCCTCATCCACTAAGTCCTCTCCCCACCCTCATTTTCTATAGAACTGTACTTCAACAAATCTTTTCCCATCTTGTATTTGTTAAGTTAATCTTTGAACTTATTTTATGTTTATTCCTTTTCTAAATTTAATTATTGAGAAATTCAAGCCGCTATTTATAACCGTCCTCAAATACTCCAATTTTTAAAAAAGTAGCAGGATTTTTTTCTTGAAGACAACTTATTTCATTGTCTTTAACAAAGTGAATGATTTTAAGGAGTGTAACAGATGTTATGGTATTTTTAACTTTTACATAAAATTTTTTTAACTTTGTGTTTACACATTTCATGGTTAAATGCAGCAGAGTGTGCGGAGACAATTCATGCACCCAATCAAATTTGACCTTGTTTGCTGTCCTGCATTCACTGTCAATTGGAATAAATTTACTATGTTGGTCCCTCTTTTGTTGACATTCTTTGAACTCTGTTTTCATTGGAGAAAGTGGAAAAGACAGGTGTATTCCAGTAGGAGTTGAACTTAAAAATATCCAGTAACTTTTATTGCTTCATGATGCCCCCTAAAAGGGTCTTGTACTCCACCCCCACCCTAGTAGCATACTGCATGGTTTGAAAAATGCTGAGATCTAATTTGATCTCTCAGTTACCATAAGTAGATTATTAGGATGCAGAGTGATACAGTGACATTATTCCTATTAACTTTCATCTTAAGAAATTTGGCCCAATGTTCTAGCCTGTTGTGATTTTTTTTAGGCGGACTTGTCATCTTATGTTAGTTGTACCTTGTCATGTCACTTGCAGATTTGATAATTGGGAGCATTTCAACATTCCCTTTGGCAAATCATTGATAAAAATATTTAAAAGCATAGGGTTCAGTATAGATCTTTGAAGCACTTTCTTGGAGACCTTCTAAATTTACCTCAACCCATTAGTGAACCTTTTTGGTGTTCTAAATTTACCTAATTGTACTGTCGTTTTGCCTGTGTTTCTATTGTATCCAAAAGAATAGTATGAGAGATTGTTTGTGAACATGTAGGTATCATTGTCCTGTCTGCCTTTTGCAATGATCTTTTATCTTCCTCTTTATCCAAATTAGTTCTAAACCTTTTTATCCTTAGCATTCTTAGCAGCTGCAGCTCATTCTGAATTTCAGTGCTCCTGACATTATTCTTACCAGATTGTGTCATGCTTTTGTATTCTCATTTCGTTTTTATTTAACATTCCTTCCATGTTCTGTATTTGTCTTTTACAGGTCTAAGTTCTCTGTACATCTATGGTTGTCTCTTTAGATGGCTTCCTTTTCTCTTCATCACAGTTATTTCTCTTTTTGTCTTCAGAGCACAATTTCTTCCTTAGTGCTTTTCCTCCCTCCTGGAGTAACTTCTCTTGTGCGATTTTAATCCAGGTTCCTAACTATCTGAACCCTTTGAAATCTTTCCTCAAATCCAGGATGTATGTTAGACTATACCTGACTTTTCTCTCTCATAAATTCTAAACTGGAGTTATCACTTCCCTTGAAGTTTCCATTATTTTCATTTCAACAGCTTTGTTGGTGAGAGTTAGATCTAGAATTGAAGTTTCCCTTGTTTTAAGTGTTTTAAGGATGGAATTAACATAAGAAGAAGCCAAGAAATTGTTAGAGCTGCTTTGCTTTTGAATCATTGAGAGTCTAGCTGATATTTGGATTACTGAAGTCCCTTATCACTGCTATCGCATGCTTCTGTGCTTATGGTGTGTTTCTTGGACTCTTCATGTATTGCCTTTTTCCTAGGTAGCCTGTACCACTTCATTTTGTTTCTGCCTCTGTTGAGCTTTACTATTCGTTCTTAATTTGGCTTCTAGATTTCTTCATGTGAATATAGTTCCTTCATTTTAACTCCTCTTTTTCTTTTTACATACAAAAAATCCTTCCAGAATCCTATTCCAGTCATGGATCCCTTTCACTCAAATTTCAGTGATATTTATGAGCTTTACTCTTTTTTTCTTGCTTTAGGGTCTGTTGCTCATCTAGTTTATTGACAATACTTTATGCATTTTTGTATAAACATCTGAGGCTGCGTATCTCTACTGTTACTCTGTTTTAGATCAGGGTTTCTTAAACTTTTTCCACTTGAGACTGCTTTTTGCCTGAGAAATTTTTATGTGACACCAGGTATACAGATATATAAAATAGGTATACAAATAAACATTTACTGATAATAAATCATGAATAAATTTATTTTAAAACAATTTTTTGGTATGCATATAATTTTACCATTTATTAAAGATGAAAGCAAAGTTGCATACAAATGGGATGAATGTGTTTGTTTATTTTTACATGAAGAATTAAATCTTGGTGTGGACGAGGAGCATCTTCAATGTTTTTCAGAGTTGATCGATATTTTTTTTTATAGTTGTCAATGCTGAGCATACCGCTTTGCATAAATACCTAGTACAAAATAGCAGAAGTATGTTTAGGACCATTTCAGAAATTGTGTTCCGACCCAAAGCTAAAATTCATTTAATGATTTTGTGTGTACATTAAAAACACTGCAATTCACAATGTACAATAGTTTTGCATCTGAGCTAAGGTGTTTCTGGCAGCATTCATTGGCGTTGCATTGTGTGACAGCATGCTTAGTGCACAGTGCGCATATTATGTGTTCAGAACCAAGGCTGCAGTGAAGTCGTGTGATGCAACATGGGCAAGCACTGCAAGAAACACCTTGGGTCATTATGTTTTTGCTTTTAAACTAATTTGTTGTTATTTGGAAACCTTTTACTGTTGCCAAACTTTTCACCATCCACACATTCAGTTACATGACCCTCTATGGGATCGTGACCTACAGTTTAAGAAGCACTGTTTTAGATAATCTTTATGATTTTGAGTTTTAATATGTCTGATTAATTTTTTCCATTTTCCTTTATATACTTTCTGATTAGGGTTTCTTCCTTCTTCCCTCCCTTTCTTTCTCTCCTTCCTTCTTTCTTTCTTCCTGCCTTCCTACATTTCTTTCTGTCTTTCTGCTTATTCTTTCTGTTTCATGAAGTGCAGCAGCCATTCAGGGGCCCAGTTTCAAGACTGATTGGCACAGAAGCTGCTTTGTTTTTCTGTTTTGGGCTGGTTTGCCCCTCAGGCAGCTTCCTTCTGTTCCTGGGAAACATCATATTGGTGCAAGATTTAGAGCAGGCACTGTATTATTTTTAGCCTAATTGCATTTCAGAACTCCCTAAGTCAACTGATCCACTAGCCTCAGCCTCCTCAATAACATGGACCATAGCTATGTGTCACCATACCCAGCTTTGCTTAGATTGTCAAGGCTAGGCAAATATGCCTCTACTAGCCATTTTCCCAATATACTCTCTCCCTGAGTAAGAGTCCATAATTCTCATCTTCACAAGTTAAAAAAAACATTTTCCAACACAATTCTCTTAGCCATCTGTTCATTTCCCAAATCTGCTTTTCCCTTTGAAGTTTTTTCCTTTGATCAGCAGCAGTGAAGAAAGCACCACGTGTGTTCCTAAGGTATTCAGATTTCTTGCCTAAGACTTTTTTTGCTGTTTCTGTCAATATTTTGTAAAATGTTATTTTTGTAGATGTCTTTTTTCTTGTTTTTTACATTACATTACATTTATTGTGTTTTTAAAAAGTTTTTATTGTTATTTTCTGTTTCTTATATCGCCATTATTTATTCATCTTCCTCCGCCATTCCATATGACAAATAGTGTCTCGTAGAGAGGAAAAAAAAGGCAACACAACTGATTGACACTTTGAAAAAGTATGCCACATGTGTAAATCTGTGGACCTCCCACCTCCATTAAGGGGGAGGTTGGGGTTATCTTCTCATCATACCTCATTTAGGTCCTGCTTGATTTTTATCATTTTGTTCCTTTTACTTTTGATTTTTTTGGTGTGTCATTCTTTTCATTTAAGTTGTTATAGTTGCTGTGTATATTAGTTCCTTGGCTCTGTTTACGTCACCATGCATCAGTTCATATAGATCTTTCAATGATTCTCTGTATTTGTCATGCAAATAATTTCTTATAGCATAGTAATACTTTATGTCCTTGTGCTGCACTTTTCCCAGTTGATGGACATTTACTTTGTTTCCAATTCTTAGCTATCAAAAAATGTTGCTGTAAATATTTTGTAGTACATGGGGACTTTTTTTCTCACTGATACCTTCCTTGGTGTGTCAGCCTAGCAATGGAGTCTCTGTTTGAAGGATATGGATGTTTTAGTCAATTTGTTTGCATAATCCCAAATTGCTTTCCAACACTTTCTAAATAATTTTTAGCATTGCTTTCTAGATACCTTCTTATAGCATCCTCTATGCACATGTGAATTAACATTTGATTAGTAGTCATCACATTGGACACATTTTGAAATGTTCTCGTCATGTCTTAGATACATGCCCTAGGAAGTCAATATGATTCTTATTTTTAGGTTGACATAATTGACTCAGTATCCCGCAGCAGAAGTCACCAATCATCACTATTCTTTATTAGATGATCTCATCTGATGATAACATAAGAATCTACATACTCAAGTTACTTTCTTCTCAAAGGGTCCAGCTCTTTCCTCTTTTGAAAGGTTCTCTTATGTCTCACTGACCACTGGTGATTAGTGGTCCTTCCCTTTCCCTTTTGTGGCACATTTTTCTTTATCTGGGTCATATTCTTCCAGTCTGTTTTTGCAAGTCAGGATTCCTTTCTGTCTTCTGATAACATTTCCTTTGAATTTAGGCCGACACTCTTAAGTTTGAAAAAAAATTGAAATTTCCGTTTTTAAAAATCTTTGTTTTCTGATCTTTGCTTTGTTTTCCCCTACCCACTAAGACATCCATTATTACAAAGAATACAAAAGAGACAGAATAGTTTAACAAAACTAAGCAACACATCAGTGGAGGCTGACAGTATATGCAGTGTTCCACACCTATAATCTCAAATCTCTGCAAAGATGATGGGGCGTAGCATTTTCTCATGTCTTATTTGAGGTCATTATAATTAGGGGCCAGGTATTGTTGTCCTTTATAATTACATTGTTGTAGTCATTGGATATATTGTTTTCCTAGTCTTGCTCACTTTGTATCACTTCCTATGTCTTCTAATGCTTATGAGTTGTAATTTAAAAATTTTTTTGCATTTAATATTTCTTTTTTCCCTAAGTATATGTAAATGTGTATTTTAGCATTTGTTTTTATCAGATTATCTTCTTCCCTTCCTCTCCTCTACCCTCATTGAAAAGACAAGTGATTTGATAGAGGTTATTTATGTGCAGCCATGCAAAACATATTTCCATATTCGTCATGTTGTGAAAGAAAACACAGACCAAAAAAACCCCAAGAAAAATAAAGGAAAAAAGTATGCTTTGATCTTCATTCAGACTCCATTCAATCCTTTTTGTGAAGATGGACAGCATTTTTTAATCTAAATTCTTCAGAGTTGTCTTGAATCATTGTATTGCTGAAAAGAGCTAAGTAACTCACAGTTTATTGTAGTACAAAGTGCTGTTACTGTGAACAGTGTTCTGTTTCTGTTTGTCTTACTTTGCATTAATTTGTTAAAATCCAGGTTTTTCCTGAGAGTATCCTGCTCCTCATTTCTTATAGTATTCCATCACAATCATATATTACAACTTATTCAACCATTTCCCACTTAATGGGCATCCCTCAATTTCCAATTCTTTGCCACCATGAAAGAGCTGCAATGGATATTTTTGTACATATAAATCCTTTTCCTTTTTGTGTTTGATTTTTTTGGTATATAGAATTAGTAGTGGTATTTCTGGGTCACATGGTGTTTTCAGTTTGAGTATAGTCCCACATTGGTCGAATGGTTGAATGAGTTCAGAACTCCACCAATAGTGCATTAGTGTTTCAGTTTTCCCACAGCCTCTCCAACATTGGTCATTTTCTTTTTTCTCTCATATTAGCTAATCTGATAGGTGTTTAAATTTGCATTTCTCTAACAAAGAGTGATTTAGAGTATTTTTTCATATAACTATAGTTTTGATCACTTTGTTTAAAAATTGCCTGTTCTATCCTTTGAGCATTTAACAATTAGGAAAGGCTTTTATTTTTATAAATTTTTTAAATTAATGAATTTATTTTTAGTTTTCACCATTCACTTCATCAGATTTTGAATTCCTTTAAAAATTTTCTCCCCATCTCTCCTCTCCCCTCACTTCAAGACAACATGCAATCTGGTACAAGTTTTACATATACATTCATATTAAACATTTTCACATTAGTCATGTTGTAAAGAAGAATTAGAACCAATGGGAGAAAACATGAGAAAGAAAAAACAAACAAAAAAGAGAGTTAATAGTATGCTTCAATCTGCATTTAGATTTCATAGTTCTTTTTCTGGATGTGGATAGTATTTTTCCATCAAGGGTCATTTGGAGTTGTCTTAGAGTCTTACATTGCTAAGCAGAGATAAGTCTTATCAAAGTCATTACACAGTATTGCTGTTACTGTGTAAAATGTCCTTGTTCTGCTCACTTAACTCAGCATCAGTTCATGTAAGTCTTTTCAGTTTTTCCTGAAGTATGCATGCTTATCATTTCTTATGGAACGGTAATGTTCTATTACATCCATATACCATAACTTATTCAGCCATTCCCAGATTGATGGGCATCCCCTCAGTTTTCAATTCTTGGCCACCACAAAAAGAGCAGCTATAAATATTTTTGTACATCTGGGTCCTTTTCCTCTTTTTTATGATCCCTTTGGGAAACAGGCCTGGAAGTGGTATTGCTGGGTCAAAGAGTATGCACAGTTTTTATACCCCTTTGTGCATAGTTCCAAGCTGCTCTCCAGAATGTTTGGATCAGTTCACAACTCCACCAGCGGTTGTATTAGTGTTCCGGTTTTATCAGTCTCCAACGTTTATCATTTTCATGTTTCGGTGTGTCAGCCAGTCTGACAGGTGTGATGTGTTTCATGTTTCGGTGTGTTAGCCAGTCTGACAGGTGTGATGTGTTTCATGTTTCGCTATGTTAGCCAGTCTGACAGGTGTGATGTGTTTCATGTTTCGCTGTGTTAGCCAGTCTGACAGGTGTGATGTGTCTCTTGTTTCGCTATGTTAGCCAGTCTGACAGGTGTGATGTGTCTCATGTTTCGCTATGTTAGACAGTCTGACAGGTGTGATGTGTTTCATGTTTCGCTATGTTAGCCAGTCTGACAGGTGTGATGTGTCTCATGTTTCGTATGTTAGCCAGTCTGACAGGTGTGATGTGTCTCATGTTTCGGTGTGTTAGCCAGTCTGACAGGTGTGATGTGTTTCATGTTTCGCTGTGTTAGCCAGTCTGACAGGTGTGATGTGTTTCATGTTTCGCTGTGTTAGCCAGCCTGACAGGTGTGATGTGTCTCATGTTTCATATGTTAGCCAGTCTGACAGGTGTGATGTGTCTCATGTTTCGTATGTTAGCCAGTCTGACAGGTGTGATGTGTCTCATGTTTCGTATGTTAGCCAGTCTGACAGGTGTGATGTGTTGCCTTGGTTTGCATTTCTTTAATTTATTTCTTTAATTTAATTTAATTTTATTTAATTTATTTAATTTAATTTAAATTAATTTCTTTATTTAATTTCTTTAATTTCTTTAATGATTTAGAGCATTTTCTCATGTGATAATGGCTTGAATTTCTTCATCTGAAAACTGCCTGTTTATATCCTCTGACCATTTATCAGTTGGGGAATGACTTGTATTCTTATAAATTTGACTCTGTTCTCTATTGGGGTGGGGAGAGGGTGAGAGGGAATCTGTGGCCTTGAGGCCCCATGTGGACTTTTATGTCCTTGAATGTAGCCCTTTGAGTCCAAAGTTTTACAGAACAAATACTTTTATTCAGGGGAATTGTTCTGTGAAGTTTGGATTCATTTAAAGGATAGCGCTTGAGGACTTAGAGGGCCACATGTGGCCTCAAGGCCACAAGTTACCCACCTCTGCTCTGTGTATTTGAGAAATGAGGCCTTTATCTGAGATACTTGAAAAAAATTTTTTTTTGCTGTTAATGATTAGTGTGTATTTCCCTCCACCCTATTCTCTCCTTCCTCTACTACGTTCCTGTAAGTCAAGATAGATTTCTGTACCCAGTTGAGTGTGTATGTTCCCTCTTTGAACCAATTCTGAACAGAACATGCTTTCCCATGTTCTCCTAGAAATTCTTTCAGGAATTTTTTTTGGCCTTGAGACCGATGCGTATTTTTCTCTCAGACTTTGGTTATAGCAGTTTTGACTTTGTTTGTGTTTTGATCTTCCCTGCCACCATAGTAACTTTCTATGGTCAGGCTCTTTTTTTGTTATTTGCTTCTTTTTCCAGTTTATTTCTCTACTTTTAACTTTATGTTAAAGTTGGGCTCTGCTTCCAGGGTAGAGGGGGCACTGTTCCAAGATTTGGATGTTTTTGTGCAGCCGTTTTCAGAGCTAATCCTAGCGTTCTGTAAATTTTTGTTGCTTCCAAAGTGGTATGATCCTAAGGTAGGGGTGAGGAACTTGGGTCCTTGAGGCTACAAGTGGCCTTAATAAAAGAATTTGTTCTGAAAAACTTGGGCTCGGTCAAAGGCCAAACCCAAGGACCTAGAAGGCCATATGTGGCCTTGAGGCTACAGGTTTAAGTGTCAAGAGGTGTGTTTACTCCTCCTCTGGCCTATGCTGTGGTGTATGAGAGACCACAAACACCCTTTTGTGCCCTGCAGCTCTGACCAGGGTCTCCACTCACCTGTAGCCACAAGCTACAAGTGTGCTAGTGTTCCTCTCTGCTCTGGGATTGTAACCCAGGACTGTTACCCAGGTTCATGTACGGGCAGTGCAACAGAGGCCTGCACTCAATGCAAGCAAAGGGACTCCTGTAATCTCCTGACCAGTTGTCTCACTCATTTAGTGTCCGTGGACTGAGACCTCTGGAAGCTACTGCCACCAATTCAGTTGTCCCCAAGGTCTAGTGCTGGCTTTTTGATGAGTTATTTCCTCTGGACTGCACTTGACTCTCACCTCAGTTTGACAGATCTTTACTGCAGATCTTCTAAATTGAATTGGGCAGAAAAATTGTTTACTCTGTTCTTGTTGCTCCAGAATTCATTTTGTGGTGTTATTTAAAATTGTTTGGAGGAGAATCTGAGAGAATTCAGGCAAGTTCCTGCCTTTCTCAGCCTTCTTGACTCTCTCCATCACCTGCCCGCCCTGATGAATTTTTAAGGTAATTTCTTATGATGTAACAAAATTTTATTTGAATCGTGTGCTTCCATTTGTTTAGTAATTCCCCTATAAAGCATCATCTGCTTTGTTCCTAGTTCTTTTCTATCACAAAAAGTGCTATAAAGTTTATTTTAGTGTGTATGGAACTTTCTGTTTTTGACTTCCTTGGGTCAAAGAGTGTAGACATTTTAGTCACTTTCTTTGAAAAATTCCAAATCATTTTCCAGAGTGATTGAACCAATTCACAGCGCCATCAATAGCGTATTAGTGTAAGCGGTTTTCCATTGCCACTTCAATGTAGCTAGCATTTGTTTACTGTTTGATGTTTACAAAGAACTTTACATGTTATCTCCTTTGATCCTCCTAACAACTATGGGAGGTAGATGATAGTCCCATTTTACAGATGAGGGACCTGAGGCACAGAGCAATTAAACGACTTGTGGCAAGTGATGATCTGAGGTAGGATTTGAACTCAAGTCTTTTTCACTTCAAGCCCAGCACTCCGTGCACTGTGCTACCCAGCCACCTTATTTATTGAACTCCTCATCTTTTATCATTTTTGACAAATTGCTGAGTGTAAGGTGAAACTTTAAAGTTGTTTATATTTGCATTTCTCTTATTAGTGATTTGGAACTCTTTCATATAGTTGTCAATAGTTGGCAGTTTTCTTTCAAGACTCATCAGTCAACAAGCATTTATTAAGCAGTTTCTATGTTCCAAACACTAGAGATACAATTACAAAATATAGAACATTTCTGTTAAGGAGCTTACATTTTATGGAGGAGAAGATGGAAGGGGAGATATCATGTATGCTTATTTAAGTATACATAAAATAAATACAATGCAAAGTAACTTACTAAGTACAAGTTAGGGATGGTGAGCACTAGCATTTCGGGGATCAGGAAAGGCTTTGTGTAGAAGGTGGTGCTTGAGTTGCATCTTGAAGTGGGTGTTTCTTGGGGCAGAGGTGAAGAGGAGGGGTGCATTTCAGGCATGGAGGACAGCTGGTTACTGGTATGGAGTTTGGGAGATGGAGTGCCATTCAGGAGGAACTCAGAAAAGGCTATTTTAGCTGGAACATAGGGTGTGGGAAAGGGAGAAATGTATAATGAAGATGGAAATATAGGATGGGGTCAGGTTGTAAAGGGTTTAAAAACCAGATGGATGTTTATATTTTGTCCTAGAGGCAATAAGGAATGTTTGGAGTTTATTGAGTAGGGGAGTCACATGGTTATATTTGTGCCCAGGGAAAATCACTTTGAGATCTATGTAGAACATGAAGGAGGCAGTATTCTAGTTGAGAATTAATGGGAATCTGAACTAAGTGGAAACTTCCTGAATACAGCAAAAGGGTTAGGTATAATGACATGTTCCAGAGGGAGAAATGGCAAGTTCCTTTGACTGCTTATCTATTGGAAAATGACTCTTTGTTTTATATTATTTGTTAATTTCTTATACATCTGAGGTACCAGACCTATTTCAGAGATGTTGAATCATCTTTAGATCCTTGGAGAAGTTGCCGTAGTCTTTTTTTTAAACCAGGATTTTACTTAAAATCTTTTGGATTATATTCATTAATGATATAGCACCCTTCCCTCCTTTTATTTCTTTTTCTTTATCCTTTCTTTGTTTAGGTATTGTAACTATATTTGTCTAATGGGAGGGATTTTGGTAGAATGTTTTTGCTTTCACATTTTGAGAATAAGCTGTGTAGTATGGGTGCTAATTATTATTTAGAAGTTTGATAGTATTCATCTCAAAATCCGTCTGTACTAGGGTCCTCTCTCACTCCCTTTGGTAGCTGTTTTACAAATAATTTCAGTTTGATTTCCTGACATTGGATTATTTGAGTTGTGTTACCTATTCTGTTAATTTATTTTGTATTTTTGTAGCTAATGTTCTTTTAAATTCTTAGTTTGGCTTCATATAATTGGGTATAGTGTGAATGAATGAAAAAATGAAGTGTTTGTTATGTTACCATGGACTGTTTTTAGTGCAAGGGATCCAAGCACAATAGTAGATAGCTGTTGCCTTTAATGAAGTTACTGCATTCTGATAGGGTTACGTAATAAAGTATGGGAAAAGACGGACAGGAAAAGGATCTGAGGAATCATGGAGGTAGTGAGAGAGGGCAGTTTACACACCATTTCCAAACTATTTTCAGAATCACTGGTACTGTTGAGCTCAGAGTACAGGTGGAAAGTAGGATGGAATGGGTGTGTGTGTATGTGTATGAATGCATACACATACGTATGTACACATGGATACAGACCAGTCTGGTTGACTGTGGATATGTGGGGGGCGAGGAATGTATAATAAAGCTGGAAAGGTAGGCTTGAAGTCAGATTGTAAAGCGCTTTAAATGTGAAATAAAGGAATTTGTATTTGATCCTACAGCTTCATTGAAGCCACTAGAATTTGAGAAAAGAGAATGATTTGGTTGGCCTGCACTTT
This sequence comes from Potorous gilbertii, assembly GCA_028658325.1. Classification (NCBI taxonomy): domain Eukaryota; kingdom Metazoa; phylum Chordata; class Mammalia; order Diprotodontia; family Potoroidae; genus Potorous; species Potorous gilbertii. The sequence continues at coordinate 43,248,187 of CM053769.1, read as the reverse complement.
AGGTATATCACTTTGTCATCTATGTGGAAGAAAGACTGAAGCCATGGAGATCAATTAAACTATTATAGTAGACCATATGAGAGCTGAGGAAGGCTTGAACAGTATTGGTGCCTGTATGAGTGAAGAGAATGGAACTGATATGAGACATATGGAAGTAGAAATGACAATACTGATTGATATGTGAAGTAAGAGATTGAGAAGCAGAAAATGACTGAAGTTGCAAATCTTTGTGACCATAAAGATGGGGATATTCTAAAGAAAAATAGGAAAGTTAAGAAAGGGAGTAGATTTAGGAGAAAAGATAATGAATTTTCTTCTGGACATTTTGCATTTGAGATGCTTGTGGGAAATGTCCAATTGGAGGTTGATATTTTGGTACTGCAACTCAGGAGAGAGACCAGGACAAGATAGTCTAGATTTGGGAGTCCTAGGGTCCTAAATTTAGAGGTAGAAGGCCGGTTAGTTTAACAACTCCTTCATTGTACATATGAGGAAATTGGAGCCCAAAGAGGTGTGATTTGAACCATGGGTCTTGTGACTTCAGAACCAGTACTCTTTCCATTATACTATGGTGCAGAGATGATAACCCATGGAATCTGATGTAGTCATTGAGACAGAGATAAGATAAAAGGGCCCAGTATGGAACCTTGGATTAAACTCACAATGTGTATTATATTGATCAGCTAAGGTGCCTGAGAAGGAGCAGACAGGTAAAAGGATATCTAAGCAAGAACAGTATCAGAAAAACCCAGAAAGGGGCATATTTAGGGTGAGAGAGTGGTTAGCAATGTCACATTCTGGAGAGAAGTCAGGATGGATGATAATTGAGAAAGGGCATTGGATTTGGCAGTTAAGATAGCATTTATAACTTTGGAAAGAATAATTTGACTTGAATGATGAGTTCAGAATACAAAAGGCTGAGAAGTGAGAAGGGAGGAAGTGGAGGCATCAAGAGCAAACAACTTTTCTTAGGAGTTTGCCTAGAAAACGGAAAAGATAATGTTGAAGAATAACTTCAGAGGGTGATAACTCTAGGTGAAGATTTTTTTTAAGGATACGGAAGATCTAGATTTTTGTAGGAAGCTTGGAATTCAGGGGATTTTGTAGTATTCCAGTATTTAATGATTAGGGAGGGGGGAGATGATTTTTACTGGAGGGGAGGGAATCAAGGGTATAATTAGAAGGTCTGGCCTTTGTGGTGGTGGTGATAATGGAGCACTTTCTTCATCAGAGATTAGAATGAAGAAAGAGCAAATGAGAGATAATATTAAGGAGTTTTGAGATAAAGAGTAGGTCTCTTAGAGTTTCAGAATGAGGTCTTACACCATTCTTTTTCTGAAGTAGGAAGTTAGGTTTTCTTCACAGTTAGGGATAATGCAAAGATATTTGTTTCAGTACTTGAAAAGAGGCGGTGATTTTATTTGGGTACTCTCTCCACAAATATGGATTGAAACTAATCCATGTCATAGTTTTCATGAGTCACCCTTGCCTAAAAATTTAATCACTTTGTGGCCAACATTTTGGTGATGGGCCATTCAGAAGTTAACAAGTCTGTTCCTTGAACACAGTTCATGCCTGGCCCATCTTTTCCGTTTGGTGTAGGGCCTTCTCGAATGTTATAGTCTTTAAGAACTCAGGATCTCTCTTATGATATGAAGCATCAGTGTATAGAATATTAGGGGACAGAATTTTGAAAATGCTAGTCCTTGCCAATTTAGGATTTAAAAAACACTGTAACAATACTTACATGCATTTATTATCTAGATTTTTTTTTTAACAGTAGGAAATATAGGAAAAGTAGGAGAACTGTTTTCTGTTGATTATCCTTTTAGAGACTGGACATTCCAAGATAGAGCACTCTTTATTTATAAATATAAAGTCTTCCTTGACACCAGATTTATTACAAGATAGATTGTTATGTTTAGTATAATTTTTGTGTTAGATATATTCTGATTCTTTGAAATAGATAATGCTTGCCTGTTATGTGGATCAGCTGTGTGGTGCAGTGAGTAGAACCTTGGTCTGGAATCAGGAAGACCTGAGTTTAACACCAGCTGATGACCTTAGGGAAGTCACTTAACCTATTTGTCTCAGTTTCCTTAGCTGTAAAGTGAGGGTGATAATAGTACCTCTCTCGCCATGTATCCGCCCGTAGTAAGTGCTATGTAAGTGTTAGCTATCACTGTGGTTACCATTATATTATTACTGTAGAGGGCAGCGCTGTCCTCCCAGGCCCTCAGGCTTGGGAAAACCTGGGTGTCATCCTCAATTCCCCCGATCCAATTTGTTGCCAAGGGTTGTCACTTTCACCTTTGTATCATCTCTCAGCTCTATCCCTTATGCTCTTTTGATGCTGCCCATTACTCTGTTGTTGTAAGCCATCATTACTTCATGCATAGACTATTGTGATAGTTTACTGGTGGATTGGCCTACTTAAAATTGCAGGCCCAACCATATCACTCCCTCTTCTCTTCCCAGTTAAGTAAACTCTTGTGGTTCCCTATTGCTCCATCAAATCAAAATACATGTCAGTTTACAAAAATGATAATTTATAAATACAAATACAAATCAAATACAAAATCCTTTGTTTGGCTTTCAAAGCCTTTCACAATGTCCCCCTTCCCTCCCTTTCCCCTTAAACTTCTTACAACCCATTCACCCCTATATACTCTTTTATCCAGTGACACTGTTCTCCTGGCAGTTCAACAAATAAGAAACTCCATCTCTTCACTCTGGACATTTTCTCTAGCTGTCCTGCATACCTGAAGCGCTCTCCCTCCATATCTCTGCCTAATGGCTTTCCTGACTTCAAGTCCCAACTAATATCTCATCTTCTATGGGAAACAACTACCCTGGTTTTGTGCCACACCTCTTTTAATTATTTCCTATTTTTTCTGTATGTAGTTTGTTTGTACACATTTGTTTGCTTGTTTTCTCTGCCATTAGATTATGAGCTCCTTGAAGGTAGGGACTGTCTTTTGCATTTATTTCTATCGTTAGTAAGTGCCTAGGACTTAGTAGGTGCTTAATAAATGTGTATTGACTGACTGACTTCCCAAAACCTGTCTCTCCTAACATCTTAAGTATTTATTTAAAAAAATGTTTAATTGATGCATTTTTTCCCAACCTGGCCTTTTCTCAGTTTCCCTCTCCCCTCACAATAGAACGCTCTGTAATAACCAAAGGAGTGCAGTTAAGGAAAAGAAATTAACATGCTGACCATATTTGACGGCATATGCCTCATTCCACATCTGGATCCCATCACCTCTTTACTGAGAGGAGGAAGGTATGTTTTATCTTCAGCCTTTGAAGTCAAGCCGTTACATTAATCTGAATTCTGATGTCATTTAGCATTGTTTTTCTTTACTGTAGATGTTGTTCTCTTGGTGCTTTTTTGCTTTACTCTCTTTTAGTTCATACAAATCTTCCCACATTTGTTTAAATTCTTTTGTATCCATTATTTCTTATGGTGCAATAATATTCTTTTCATTTTAAAAAATATTCCAAATTTAGCAAAACAACTAAAACGAACATTTCCATCTACATTGTAGAACAGAAGTAGAAAATTGTATATGGAATTGTGAATCTGTTATTTATAGCTTGCATTTCTTTTGAAATATATAATATGTTCAGCATGTAATTTTTAAAAAAATTAATTAAAATTAATAAAAATCTATTTTTTCTCTTCTACCTCCATTGGAAAAAATTTTTAAAAAGACAAACAAAGCCAATGTAACAGATATACATAGTCAAGCAAAACTAATCCTGCATTGATAATGTCCAAAAAAAATGTTCCAATCTGCACCTCAAGTCCATCACTTCTACCAGTAGGTAGGTAGCATGTTTTATCTTGGGTCCTCTGGAATTGTGGTTGGTTGTTCCCGTAGTCAGAGTTTTTAGGTCTTTCAAAATTATATTTATGGTGCTGTTTTCATTGTATAAATTATTGATCTGATTCTGTGCACTTTTGTCTTCATTATTTTATACAGGTCTTCCTAGGTTTCATTGAAATTTGACCCCTTTATTATTTTTTCATAGGAAAGTGTTATGCCATATATTCATACATTACCATAATTTGTTCAGCCATTCCCCAATTGAAGGGTACCACCTTAGTTCTTTTTCACCAAATAAAGAGCTGCTATCTATATTTTTGTACATATTTGACCTCCTTCATCTTTTTTGATGTATAGTCCAGTAGTGGTGTCACTGGGTCAGAGAGTATGCACTGTTTAGTAACTTTAGAACATAGTTCTAAGTGCACAATAATATTCTATTCATATGTCATACATTTAGTTATTCTCTAATGAGTTGATACCCACTTTGTTTCCATTTTCTGAATATTTCATTACATATAAGACTTTCATTAGAGTCATTGTCCTTCTTGGGACATGTGCCTAGTAGTATGATTGATGAGTCAAAGAGTATGAACAGTTAAGTGAATTTTTTTTTAGCACAATTATATAGTTATAAATGGTTTTCTAGAACTGTTGGGGTAATTCATAAATCTGCCAACAGTAGTAGTGCTTTATAGAGTTGTCACTTAATGTACCTGTCTTCTCATAGCCCCTCTAATAGTTTCTGTTTTAAATTGTTTTTTGCCAGTTTGACAGGTATGAATTTAAACTATAGAATAAGTAAAGCTGTTTGTGAAAAGCTGGACTTGTAACCTTGGAATCATCTTTGTCTTTCCCTCTCACAGTCTATATAGGCTCAAATAGTGGTTGTCCTCATTACCATTCACACTGCTGCCAGCTTAGTTCAAATTCTCTTTATCTGTTTGCCTGGGATATTGGAATAGCTTTGGTAATTATTTTCCCTACCTCCATTTCTCACCTTTCCAATCTAGACTTTCATATGCAGTTAAAATAATCTTTGTATAATTTTAACCATATCACTCCCTTGCTGAAAACCATTAATGATTGACTTCTTATTATCTGTATGACATGATACAGATACAAACTCCTTATTTTGATATTTAAAGCTTTTCCACAATCTAGCTTCAACTTTCTCTTCTAGCTTTGTTTCACATTACCTCAAGATGTACCGAATTTGTCTTTTCCCTCTTCTGTGCATTTGTACAGGCTGTCTTCCTTGCCTGTAATTCCCTGTTTTCATATATTTGGTACTGAAATCTTTCCATTCCTTTGAGGATCAATGCAGGTTCTACTTTCTCCATGAAATTTTCAGATTGTCAAATATTGCAGCACTTTGCCTAGACTTTTCCTGTGCTCTTAGTATATTCAGTCTTATGTCATGCTTATTGTCCATAAGTATTATCATTATTAGATTGTAAACTTGAAATTGGGGATTTCTAGTTTTTATTTTTATATTTCCCATACCTTTAAACACTTAATGAGAGTGAATGATTCAAGAGCTAGAAGTGTAGTATATCAGATGTGAGAAGACAGTGTATTGGAGTTGGGTATTCTATAATTTATTCCATCCTCATTTTACCTGTGAGGAAACTAAGACTCAGAGAAAGTGACTTGTCCAAGGGCATTGAATTAAGTGGTAGAACACTGTGTAGTAGGAATCTTGCTGAGTTTTGTGTGCAAGGATCTGGATTCAAATCTCAGTTCTTTTCCTTATTATCTCTTAGTCATTTAGCCTGTCTAGTTTTCAGCTTGTCTGTAAGATGGTCTGGTTGGAAGACTTCTGATAGTGCCTTCATCAATTAATGGTTCTATGAACTTAATGGCTGTAAAAGAGTGGTCTAGATTTTTGCTAGCCAGGAAAAATACACTTGATAATAACTCAGATATTTCTTTTTAAGATATATTTAAAGTGCTTTCCTTGAAATACTTATTAGGTAGGTAGTATTCATTAACAATTTTAATATTTTTGATGACATTTTAAGTCTCAGATAATAGCTGTTTATCAATATCCTTTGGTAGGTAGAATGGAGATTTGAGACTGGGAGTGAATATAAATGAAAGGAGACAAGTATTTATTTCTTTTTTAAATGGATATTTATTGATCACTATGGTGCAGTGGATAGAGTGCTGGTTTGGGAGTTAGGAAGACTTGAGTTGAAAACTGACCTCATACACTTACTAGTTGTGTGACTTTGGGCAGGGTCACTTAACCCTGTTTCCTCAGTTTCCTCATCTTTAAAATGAACTGGAGAAAGAAGGGGCAAACCACTCTGGTGTCTTTGCCAAGAAAATCCTAAAAGGGGTCATGATTGAAAATGGCCAAACAATAACAACAACAATACTTATTGATATTTTCTATTTCTTACATCATCATAGAATTGCATGTATTTCTCCCTTCTCCCCCTTCCAGAGAGCTCTCATATATGGGTATCTCTTCATTCAGGTCCCACTTGATATTTATAATTTTGTTATATTTACCTTTTTTGGTATGTCATTGTTCTTTTTGTTTACATTGTTGTAGTTACCATGTATATTGTTTTCTTGGCTATGGTTACTTCACTCTGCATCAGTTCATCAAGATCTTTCCATGCTTTTCTGTATTTATCACACACATTATTTCTGACAAGATAGCAATGTTGCTTTATATCATATATCACAATTTGTTCAGCCATTCCCCAATTAATGGACAACTTTTTTGTCTCTAACTCTTAACTGTCGCCAAAGGTGTTGCTATAAATATTTTGTAGTATATAGAAACTTTTTCTCATTGATGTGTTTCTTGGGTTATAAGCCCAGTAATGGAGTCTCTAGTTGAAAGTGTATAGACATTTTATTTTAAGTGGACATATAGATTTCATCACTTGAGAACAAAATTTACATCATAGCTGTCTTCCCCAAAATCATATTCACGCATCAAGCATTTGTTATTAATATTTACTATATATAGTTATTATTATTTGTTACTATTAGTATTTTTATTATCTTCTATGTGCCAGGTACTGGGCATCTGCTAGGACTACAAAGACAAAAAGAAATCTCTCCTGCCCTTAAAAAGTTTAGATGCTGTTAGGCAAATAAATAGCATTTATATGGAAAAGTGAGGACAAAAGATGAACCCAGTAATTTGGAGGGGAGGTTACTGGTAGAATCACTTAGCACAGTATCTGGCACATAGTAAGTGCTATATAAATGTTTTTGTTGTTGATGGTAAAGTTTCTCATGCTCTCTCTGCAGACAAGATGGAGAGATGTGGACTCTTGAACAGTTAGGTAGATTTGGAACTCTTTTAGTCACTAGATCCAAATTAATTTTCAGTTTAGATACATCCCGCCTCTGTGATTTATAATCTGAAGGGAGTTACAAGGGAACACTGGCAAGTTAAGACTTACTCAGGCTCACAGTCTATGTACGTTAGAGGCAGGGCTTGAACCCAGATCTTTTTGAAGCCTCCTTTTCTCTCTTCTAGGCCATATTGCCTCTCATGTGGCGCACAGTAGGTGTTTCATAAATCCTTATTGATTGATTACTCAATAAAAGAAAAGATGACACAAAACTGGGAAGATTACCTAACATGTTGGATGACAGACAGGATCCAGAAAGATCTCAGCAGGCTAGAACAAATATTTGAATCTAAGAAGATAAAATAAAAGAGGAATAAATGTGAAGTTCTCTACTTTGAATCTAAAAACATTGACCCAATATGAGGGAGAGAAAGGTAGATGGAAGTTGAAGTGAAGAAGATCTGGATATTTTTATTGCTCAGCAGTATGAAATGGCCACTAAAAAAGCTAATGCTCTCTTCGCTAATGCTGTTTTATGAGAAGCATTGCCTCATGAACAAGGGAGATGAAAGCTTTGCTGTCCACTCACCTGGGCAGACCACATCTAAAATGTTGCGTTTACTTAGCGATACCACAGTTTAGAAAGGACATTAACAAGCTATAGAATATCTGGAGTAAGGAAACCAGGATGGTAAAGGCTGAGGGGCTGAGAATGTGCAATATGAGAATTAGTTGAAAGAAATTGGAATGTGTAGCTTGAGGGGGAAAGGGGAGAGAGAGAGAGAGAGAGATTGGAGAGAGAGAGGAGAGAGAGAAAATAAGATGGCATGTAAGTAAGATAATAGCAGTCTAAAAGAATTTTAAAAGATTTTCTTTTTTAATAGAAAAGAGATTAAGAGTCTGCTATCAGAGGGAGGAACTAGGAGCACTAGGTAGAAGTTGCGGATAGATAAACTTTGCAAGGAAAAATGTAATAACTAGTATAAAAACAGAATGAGTTGATTTGAAAAGTAGTTCTTCCTCACAGGGTTTCAAGCACAGATTGAATGACTACCTGTTGGGATGTTATAGAAGGTATTTTGATTATATAAGGTATTCTGAAGTCCGTTCCAACTCTGAGATTTGCTAATTTTGTGTTAGAAGCACTTTGTAGAATTCATCTTGTTTAAGCCTTTTAATTTCATTGGCAAAGAAACAAGACCAGAGATAAGATGTTGCTTGTAAGTTAGATGCACATTTGAGACAAGAATCTACCTTTTCTGGTATTTGTAGTTTAATACTTACATCATTACTCCATGTTATCTCATACTTTGGAAACAGCATAATTAATATACTATGTCCCATCTTTGCGTTTCAGTTCCCTCTTCTGTGAAATGAGAAGTGGACTAGGTTTTCTCTAAGGTCCTAGTTTTCAGTCTAAAACTTTGATGTCTCTGTAGTTGAATCAGTACTGTATCTTTTGTGAAAACATTTTAGTTAAGTTGTTACATATCTTTCTTACTTTTTTCCCCAATTAAGCATTATTCTACACTGCAGCCACCCAGAAAACAAAATAAAAACAAACCATTGTAACAAATGTTTATAGTCAAGCAAAATTCCTATTTCGACCATATTTAAAAATATATGTCTTATTCTTCATTTTGAGTGTATCCTTTGTCAGGAGGTATGGGTTGCGTATTTCATTATCGGTCCTCTGGAATGATGGTTCATCATTGTATTGATCAGAGTTTTTAAGTCTTTCATGGTTTTTATTTAAAATATCGCTGCTATTATTGTATACTTTGTTCTGCTTTTAATTATTATGCTACATCAGCTTGTATAAGTCTTCCCTAGTTTTCTCTGGAACTGTCCCTTTCATCATTAATTATGGAACAGTAGGATTCCATTTTATTTCTAGATAATAATTTGTTTAGCCCTTCTGCAATTGATGGGCTCTTCTTTAGTTTCTAGTTTTTTGCATTGCAAAAAAGAACTGCTGCAAATATTTTTGTACTTATCAGTCCTTTTCCTTTTCTTTGCTCTATTTGGGGTAGACGCCTAGTAGATCAAAGGGCATGCACAGTTTAGCTACTTTTTTATTATAGTGTCAAATTGTATTCCAGAATGACTGGGCCAATTCACAGCTCTATCACCAGATTTTAGCTATAATTTTGAATTTAGATCAGTAAACTAATTTTGAAAAAAACAAATATAGATGTGAATACTGAAGGGAGAGGTGCATTCAAATGGATTGTGTAGTATATTACTGTGAAAAGTGGAACCAGAAATCTTTCTAGTTGGTTCTGTGATTTTGAATTAGAACAACACAAAATATTGTTTACTTCAATATGCCAAGTTTAAATTTTGGTTCAGCTCTGGGGTGGGGGGAAGAAAGGTGCTCTGAGAAGCGCCAGTGGTTGTATTTCTGAGGGAGTTAAGAGCTGGAAGGGGTGTTATAGATTACCTTTCTGAACCAGTTTTTGATTATACCTTGTAAAATGTTTTGAAGGATTAATTTTCAAGTTTTAGAAATTTTTTTTAATGCTAAATTGAAATGCTGAGTATGCCAGTTGAATTAAATTCATACTGTAATAAATACCTTGGTAGGCTTCTTAATAGTTGACATTTTTTAATGAATGTACTTATGAACTTCCAAGAAAGTTCTAAAGGACTTTCACCTTACTTATTCATGGGAGATTTGCTAAATGGACAGTAATCTTTCAGCAAGCATATATTAAGTGTCTACTATGTATTAGGCCTGGGGATAGAAAAAACCAAAACCAAACCTCAGCTCAAGTTGGAGCTTAAGTTTTCTCTGCGGAGGCAACAGTTACACATATATGTAAATACAATATACGTGTGTGTATGTGTATGTATGTATGTGTGTGTGTGTATGTGTGTGTATAAAATACAAGATTATTTGGGATAGGCACTAGTAGCTGAGAGGATCTGGAATATTCACTTTTTCTGTGAATAGTATAAATTCCAGTGTCCTGCCCCTCTCCCTTGTTCTGACATACCTTAGGTTGTATTGGAAAGTCCAGCCATCTTACTGCAGAGAAGTGGCATAGTGACTCTCTTGGAAGCTTCCAGGTAAGTTCCTCCCTGGCATGGCTATCTCTGCCCATCCTGCTCTCTTTTTATAGTGCCACTGTTGCTGTGATATAATATATACCAAATCCGCTTAAGTGAATTGTGCTGCTCAGATTGGGTAGAGAGTGGTGCTAATGTAACATTCATTTTTTTAAGAAGCAGTTATTAATCTCTGGTTGTGTGTAGATTCCTGTGCTCGAGGAGCATATACAAAACAATACTATAACTGACTAACAGAATAATGCATAGTACAACCTAAGAACCTTCCATGCACCCCGTAATTTAATGATAAATGCTTCCCCCCCCCCCCCCTTTAAAGACTAGCCCTCCATATCTCTCCCAGGCTGGAAGTACAGTGGCTTCTGACAGGTCCAGTGTGCACCACTTATTGGCATGGAAAGCTTTGACCTTTTTTCCTTTCATGACCAGGCACAATTTGTCCTCCTTAGACAGCACCTCCTTTGCTTCTTGCTTCCCTTGGGGCTCACCATATTGGTGTGAAACTTAGTAAGGAAATCAGATCAGCTTTATCTCTACTGTTATTGGAACTCCCATGCTCAGTCTCAGCCTCCCCAATATTACTGATTATAAATATATGCCATCATGGCTGTTGTGCAGAGTATTCCATTTCCCATTTCTGTGTCTGTGAACTCTACCTATACCTGTGTTGTCTCCTACATTAAAATATGTGTTCCTTGAGGTCATGGAATATTCTTGGTTCCCTGTCCTGTGCTCTTTGGAAAAAAAGTTATTTTTTTCAACTAACATTTATTTTCTTTTTTCATCTTTACTTCTCTGCTCAAATGAAAAACAAAAACAAAACCAAATCCTTAAACAAGCCTAATCAGGCAAAGCATATTCCTTTATCCAGTGTTCTTTCTACAACCATGTGCTCCTCCTATACTAGCAGCTTTTTTTTTTTAAGTTTTAATTTATTTATTTTTAGTTTTCAACATTCATTTCTACAAGATTTTGAGTTCCAAATTTTCTCTCCCTTTCTCCCCTCTCCCACCCCAAGTGAGCATATATTTTGATTACCCCTTTCCCTAATCTGCCCTCCATTCTATCACATCCCTCCCTTCTCTTATCCCCTCTATTTTCTTAGAGGACAAGATAGATTTCTATACCCCATTCATTACCTGTATTTCACAATTGCATATAAAAACAGTTTTTAACATTTGTTTTTAAAAACTTTTGAGTTCCAACTTCTCTCACTTCCTCCCTCCCCATCCATCCCCACTGAGAAGGCAAGGAATTCATTATAGGCTATACATGTGTAGTTATGCAAAAGACTTCCATAAAAGTCATGTTGTGGAAGACTAACTATATTTCCCTCCATTCTGTCCTGCCCCCATTTATTCTATTCTGTCTTTTGACCCTGTCCCTCCTCAAAGTATTTACTTCTAATTACACCCTCCCTTCTATCATCCCCCCCACCCCACTTATCTCCTTCTCTCCTTCTCTCCTTCTTTCCTGTAGTGTAAGATAATTTCGTAGCAAATTGAGCTATGCATGTTATTCCCTTCTTAAGCCAAATGTGATGAGAGTAAGGTTCACTTTTCCCTCTCGTCTCTCCCCTTTTCATCTCCATTGAAACAGCCTTTTCTGTGAGAGAGAATTTGTCCCGTTCTTTTTCTCCCTTTCTCTTCTTACCATATTCCTCTCTCACCCCTCAATTTTTTTTATATCATCCCTTCCTATTCAGCTTATCAAGTGCCCTCTCTCTGTAGGTACATAATCCCTTCAACTACCCTAGTACTGAAAAAAGTCTCAAGAGTTATAAATATTGTATTTCCATGTAGGAATGTCAAGAGTGCAACCTGTGATTTGTCTTTCCTGTTTACCTTTTCATGCTTCTCTTGATTCTTGTGTTTGAAAGTCAGATTTTCTATTCAGCTCTGGTCTTTTCTTCAAGAATGCTTGAAAGTCCTCTATTTCATTGAAAGATCATTTATTATAATGACCTTTTTTCCTCCTGAAGTGTTATACCCTGTTTTGCTGCTTAGGTGATTCTGTTTAAATCCTAGTTCTTTTGACTTTTGGAATATCATATTCCAAGTCCTTTGATCCCTTAATGTAGAAGCTATTAGGTGTTGTATTATCCTGACTATTTCCACAATACCCAAATTGTTTCTTTCTGGCTGCTTGCACTATTTTCTCCTTGACCTGGAAGCTCTGGAATTTGGCTACAATATTCCTAGGAGTTTTCCTTTTGGGATCTCTTTCAGGAGGCAATTGGTGGATTCTTTGATTATTTATTTTGCTCTCTGGTTCTAGAATATCAAGGTAGTTTTCCTTGATAATTTCTTGAAAGATAATGTTTAGGCTCTTTTTTTTGGTCATATCTTTCAGGTAGTCCCATAATTTTTAAATTGTCTCTCCTGGATTTATTTCCTAGGTCAGTTGTTTTTCCAAAGAGATATTTCACATTGTCTGCCATTTTTTCATTCCTGTTTTTGTTTGATAATTTCTTGATTTTTTCATAAAATCATTAGCTTTTATCTGCTCCATTCCAATGTTTAATTTTCATCTAATAATTTTTTATTTAATAATAATAATCACTTATTTTCTTAAGTGAGCTTTTGGACTTCCTTTTCCATCAGGCCAGTTCTGCTTTTTAGGGCATTTTTCTCTTCATTGGCTTTTTGAATCTCTTTTGTCATTTGGGTTAGTCTGCTTTTTACAGTGTTACTTTCTTCAGCATTTTTTGGATCTCCTTTAGTAAGCTGTTGACTCTTTCCATAATTTTCTTGCATTACTCTCATTTCTCTTCCCAGTTTTTACTCTACTTCTCTTACTTGATTTTCAAAGCCCTTTTTGGGCTCTTCCATGGCCTGACACCAATTCCTATTTTTCTTGGAGGCTTTGAATGGAGGAGCTTTGACTTTGTTGTCTTCTGTTTGCACGTTTTGGTCTTTCTTGTCACCAAAATAAGATTCTATAGTCTGATTCTTTTTTCAGTTTTTGCTTGTTTCCCCAGCCATTTGCTTGACTTTTGAGCTATTTGTCAAGGTAGATCTCTGCTTCCAGTGGGGGTGGGAAGTGTACTGTCAGCCGCAATTCCCCCACAGTCTGTGGGCCTAGAGCTCCAGAAACAGTTGCTGTCTCTGCCCCTGCTGCTGCTGTGTTAACTGCAGGTTCCCCCACCCCCTTCCTCCTCTACCTCCCTGGGCCTGGGGCCAGACCACTCCACTCTCCTGCATTGGTCCCACAGGCTTTTTCCACTGGCTTTCCAATTTGTCCTTGGTGTTTTAGTGTCCTGAAGTCTGAAAACTGCCACAGGTGCCTGAGATTCAGTTTCCCCAAGGCCTGCTTAGGTCCTGTCTGTGTTGGCATGACCCACTCTGGACTGCGCCCTGCCCCCTGTGTGATGTGATAAATACTTCCTGGAGACCTTCCAGGTTGTCTTGGGCTGGAGATTTTCTTCACTCTGTCATTCTGTGGGTTCTACAGCTCTAGAATTTTTTTAGAGCTATTTTTTATGGGTATTTGACTGGGCTTGGAGACAGCTCTCTAGAAAGTGCATGCTTTTACTCTACCATCTTGGCTCTGCCTTTGCTAGCATATGATTAGTAAAAGGGATCAGTAACACTCTCAAATGCCAAATACCTACTAGCAGCTTTCTAGGACAGGTGGGCACCATGGGAAGCCCTGGTAGTCATAGCAGCATATGATTGACCAGACTACTTTAAGCACTGGATAATGGAAGCAAGAGACCAAAGTTCATAGGGATATAGATTTACAGCTGAAAAACACTGTAGATGACTTTTAGTCCAAACATCTCTTGATTTTACAGATGATGAAGCTGTGGACCAGAGAGTTTAATGACTCCTCAGGGGCACATAGTAACTGGTGGAGATAAGATGTGAATCCAGACCTAACTCTGGCATGTTTCCTGTTCTTCCCTCTGTTTATTAGTAACCTAATATGTGATACAGACAAGTCATATTTCAAACTATGAAGCAAGAGGGGGGTCTCTCTAGCTTTAACAATCTGATTCTAAAAGAGGGAATAAATTTGCTAATTTGCGGGAATACGGTAGGAAGATTTTTGTTAATTTTAGTGGTTACCTAATAGAACAGAAAGTTTTTATTTTTTAACCATTTCTTTTCTTTCTTTCTTTTTTTTTTTTTGCACTGTTCTTGGGGCTCAGTGACTTGCCGAGGGTCACACAGCTAGTTAGCATCAAGTGTCCGAGGCTGAATTTGAAATCCTCCTGGCTCAAGGGTTGGTCCTCTATCTATTGTGCCACCTAGCCACCCCTTTTTACCATTTCTAATGCTAGATTAGCTTGGGCTGTTACTTTCCAATTCGGTGTTGATGTTCCTGTTTTTTTAAAAAATAAATTTCAGATCCTTAGGATGTTATTATCTAAGAATGGCACTTCTGGCATTTTAAAACATTACAGATTTTGAGTTTGGTTTTCCCCTTGTGTTTTGAAACTTCAGACTGCTATTAAGCATATCCTGACCATACAAGGCCTCAATTCTCAGCTATTATCTATTATTGTGTGTTGTGCAATCCAGTGGAAGTACTTTTATCCCTATGTAAGATTAGAATTTAGCCTCTTAAGTATACCTTTAACTTTAATAGAGAAATTAAAAGTGTTTTGGAAGGATAAAGTTTATGGCTCTGAAAAATAATTGTTTTATGATCTGATGGGTTTTCCTTTTTTTGGGATATATTATTAGTGATTTTCAAGTCCATTATTAAAAAATGAACAGTTAGGATGTTTGTACTTAGTGATACTCCATTGACTGTTAGTAACTTAGTGTCATGGAAAAAAGTGCTCCTTGGACTTTATCCTTGGACTTGAGTTCTTGGGTAGGTTTCTTAACTTCTCTGAGCATCAATTTCTCTTGAAAAAGTGAGGCTACTTTGTAATAATATTTTATGTACATATATGTATATGTATACATACATATATTGCATATATAATGTATACATATATATTGCATATATATTACAGTACAGTTTATGAGGCATTTTTCTTGTAATCTTCTGATGTGGGTAGTATAAGAATTATACCCATTTTATAGATAAACTGGGTCTGAGAGAAGTTATGATTTGCCCAAAGTGATCCTACTAGTAAATAGTGGAATTTGTGCCCACACTTGGTTATTTATGTTCTGAATTCATTTCCCTTCTCTTGGCTGATTATTTCCAGTTTATCATATATCTGTATATATCAGCATCTGTCTTGTTTTTATATATAATTATTTGCATGTTGTCTCTTTTATTAGATTGTGAGCTTCAAAATCTTTTACCTTTCTTTGTATTCCCTGTTCTTAGTGCATTGTTCAGCACATGACAGGCACTTAATAAAGGTTTATTACCCAAGTGTAATTGACTGTACCATGTTATAGCCTACCTTACAAGATTGTTTGAATTTCTACAGAAATTTAAATTTTAGAAGCAATTAAGTAACTTGACAGTACTTCTGATAGTTTTGGGTCACAAGTGGGTGGCGAACTGATTAGAATAAACTGGGAAGGTATGATTCATGTAGTTTCTAAGTCTGGTCTTTTCTTCCAATTCTCTATCAGCTTAATGAATATATAAAGTAGATTGCTTTGTTAATAAGCTTGAGCCACTTCTTTTTGCCTGGTGGAAACCACGTTGGGGATAGTTAATGTTTTTTTTGGTTTTGAAAACTTTCTAATCACTGTTTTTAGATCCATGACGTTATATCTTAGAAGGTTATTGATAGGATTTAGCTATTGATACATTGTTAAAAAAAATTCCTCTTGAAAATATTGTGAAAAATCTTAAAATTTCTTCTTGGAAATAATAATCTAAAATGAAGATTTGAGCTTTTTCACACTTTGAAGAAAATACTTTCTTGTGGTTATTATTTTTCAGAGTGATAATTAAAAATATATTTAAAATGATATTTCTTTAAAAATATTCAGTAATTTAAGTTCACAATAAAAGAAAAGACTAAAAAAATCAAAGTATCTGACTTAGAGATATTAAGGACAGCTGGATGGTGCCATGATAGAGTGCTGAGCCTGGAGTCAGGCTGACATGAATTCAAATGGACTTCAGACATTAGCTGTGTGACCCTGGGCAAATCATTTAACATCTGTTTCCTTAACTATAAAATGGGGATTATAATACCATGACTTCTCCCAGGGTTATAGTGAGAATGAAATGGGATATTTGCATAGTGCTTTGCAAACCTCAAAATGGTACATAAATGTTAGCAGCTATGACTACAGTGGTGATGGTGATGATGGTGGTAGTGGTGGTGATGATGACGAGGACAGTGGCTGCTGCTGCTGCTACTTGTATTTATCTATTCAGGGAAAGGTTTTCAAAAAGGCAGTTAGTAGACTTTTGGAAGGGAGAGTAAGAAATCTTAATGAATTTTTAAAAATGAACTTCCTTTATATGGAATATGGAGACTATCCACAGATGTACAATAGCTCCTCTTACATAGAGAAATATGCACAGGGACAGGTGTTTGTTTATACTTAGTAATACTCCACTGATGACTTAACATAGTGGAAAAAATACACCCTGGACTTGAGTTCTTGGGTAGATTGCTTAACTTCTCTGAGCTTTAGTTTCCATATTAAAAAATGGAGTTATTTAGTAATAACTTGTATAGGCATGTGTGTATGTGTGTGTGTGTGTAGGTCCTATGTAGTTTTTCTTCTTATTTTTTTGGACTTTCTAAATTTATTTATTTTTATTTTGAACATTCATTGTCACAAGATTTTGAGTTCCAAATTTTCTCCCCATCTCTCCCCTTCCCGCACCCCAAGACACCGTGCATTCTGAATACCACTTCCCCCAATCTGTCCTCCCTTCTATCACACCCCTCCCTTCCCTTATCCCCATTTTCTCTCTTTTGTTGTAGAGCAGGGTAGATTTCTGTACTCCATTACCTGTATTTATTATTTCCCAGTTGCATGCAAAAACAGTTCTCAACATTCATTCCTAAAACTTTGAGTTCCAACTTCTTTCTCTCTCTCCCTCCCTCCCTGCACATCCCCACTGTGAAGGTAGCAAATCAATATAGGCTATACATGTATAGTCACGCAAAAGACTTCCATAATAGTCATGTTGTGAAAGACTAACTATATTTCCCTCTATCCTATCATGTCCCCCATTTATTCTATTCTCTCTTTTGACCTTGTCTCTCCCCAAAAGTGTTTACTTCTAATTACTCCCTCTTCCCATTGTCCCTCCCTTCTATCATCACCCCCTACACCCCACTTGTCTCCTTCTCCCCTACTCTCCTGTAGTGTAAGATAGATTTTCATCCTTCTCTCTTACTTTCCTGTAGCATAAGATAGATATTCATACCAAATTGAGTGTGCATGTTATTCCCTTCCTAAGCCAAATGTGATGAGAGTAACTTTTACTTTTTTCTCTCTCTCATCTCCCCCCTTTTCACCTCCATTGTAAAAGCTTTTTATTGCCTCTTTTGTGAGAGATAATTTTCCCCATTCCATTTTTCCCTTCCTTTTCCCAATATATTGCTCTCTCAACTCTTAATTTTATTTTTTTAGATATTATCCCTTTCTTTTCAACTCACCCTGTGCCCTCTGTCTATATGTATATAATCCCTCCAACTACCCAAATATTGAGAAAAGTTTCAAGAGTTACAAATGTTATCTTTCCATGTAGGAATGTAAACAGTTCAACGTTAGTAAGTCCCTTATGATTTCTCTTTCATGTTTATCTTTTCGTGCTTCTCTTGATTCTTGTGTTTGAAAGTCATATTTTCTATTCAACTCTGGTCGTTTCATCAAAAATGCTTGAAAGCCCTCTATTTCATTGAATGACCATGTTTTCCCCCGAAGTATTGTACTCAAAAGTATTGTACTCAGTTTTGCTGATTAGGTAATTTTTGGTTTTAATCCTAGTTCCTTTGACTTCTGGAATATCATATTCCAAGCCCTTTGATCCCTTAATGTAGAAGCTGCTAGATCTTGTTTTATCCTGATTGTATTTCCACAATACTCCAATTGTTTCTGGCTTCTTGCAATATTTTCTCCTTGACTTGGGAATTCTGGAATCTGGCTACTATATTCCTGGGAGTGTTTCTTTTCAGATCTCTTTCAGGAGGCAGTTGGTGGATTCTTTCAATATTTATTTTACCCTCTAGTTCTAGAATTATCAGGGTAGTTTTCATTGATAATTTCTTGAAAGATGATGTCTAGGCTCTTTTTTTGATCATAGCTTTCAGATAGTCCCATAATTCTTAAATTGTCTTTACTGGATCTGTTTTCCAGGTCAGTTGTTTTTTCAGTGAGATATTTCACATTGTCTTCAGTTTTTTCATTTTTTTGCTTTTGTTTTGTAATTTCTTGGTTTCTCATAAAGTCATTAACTTCCATCGACTTCATTCTAATTTTTAAAGAACTATTTTGTTTCGTGAGCTTTTGAGAACCTCCTTTTGCATTTGACTAATTCTGCTTTTTGAAGCATTTTTCTCCTCATTGGCATTTTGGACCTCTTTTGCCTTTTGGCTTAGTTTATTTTTAAAGGTGTCATTTTCTTTTTTTTATATATATAAATTTATTTATTTAACTTTTTACATTCATTTTCACAAAATTTTGGGTTCCAAAATTTTCTCCCCATTTGTCCCCTCCCCCCACCCCAGTACACCGAGCATTCTAATTTCCCCTATCACCAATCCGCCCTCTCTTCTATCATCCCTTCCTTCTATTGTCCCCATCTTCTCTTTTGTCCTGTAGGGCCAGATCTTCTATCATCCCTCGCTTCTCTTATCTGTCCCCATCTTCTCTTTTGTCCTGTAGGGCCAGATGACTTTCTATTCCCCATTACCTGTATTTCTTTTTTCCTAGTAGCAAGAACAATACTTGACAGTTGTTCCTAAAGCTTTGAGTTCCAACTTCTCCCCATCCCTCCCTCCCCACCCATTCCCTTTGGGAAGGCAGGCAATTCAATATAGGCCATATCTGTGTAGTTTTGCAAGTGACTTCCATAATAGTCGTGTTGTGTAAGACTAACTATATTTCCCTCCATCCTATCCGGCCCCCTATTGTTTCTATTCTCTCTTTTGAGCCTGTCTCTTCCCGAATGTTGACTTCAAATTGCTCCCTCCTTCCATTGCCCTCCCTTCCATCATCCCCCACCACCCTG
>CM053769.1:43142945-43228339 GCA_028658325.1 Potorous gilbertii | reverse complement strand
AGGAGATGCCTATCAATTGGAGAATGTCTGATTATGGTAAGCTATGGTAAATGATTATGATGGAATACTATAGTACTATAAGAAATGATGAGCAGGATGCTCTCAGGAAAACCTGGGAAGACTTGCATGGGATGATGCAAAGTGAAATGTACTCTGTACAAAGTAACAACAATATTGTAAGATGATCATCTGTGAATGACTTAGCTATTCTTAGCAATCCAATGGTCCAAGACAATTCTGAAGGACTTGTGTTGAAAAATACTATCTATCCCGAGGGAAAGAACTGATGGCATCTGAATGCAGATTGAAGCATACTTTTTTTTAAACTTTATTTTTCTTGATTTTTTTTGTTGATGTTTTCTTTCACAACATGACTATTATGGACATGTTTTGTATGACTATACATGTATAACCAAACTGCTTGCCTTCTCATTGCAGGAGGTGGGGTGCCAGGTGGGAGGAAGGGAGAGAACTTGGAACTCAAAGTTTTAAAAACGAATGCTAAAAAAATTGGTTTATTTGTAACTGGGAAAAAAATTTTTAAATCAATAAATGAAAAAAATGTTCCCTACAAAAGTGTGTGACATGAAAGTACATGTGGAGTCTAAGGGAATAAATGTAGGCTCAAGATTAGAGGGTACATGTGGCAATGAGCTAACTCCCAAGTCCTAGAAGACCTTTTGCTGAAGTCCTAAAGATGTTTCTCTAAATGACTGAACAAGTAGTGGTACATGAATGAAATGGAATACTATTGCCCTATAAGAAATGACTAGTAGTCGATTTCAGAAAAACATGGAAAGACTTCCATGAACTGATGCAAAGTAATGCAAGCAGAGTCAGGAGAACACTGTACAAAGTAACAGAAACAATGTGCAATGTTCAACTATGATTGACTTAGCTTTTCTCAATGCTATAGCATCATAGCAATACAATGATCCAAAACAATTCCAAAAGACTCATGATGGAAAATGTTATCCACATTCAGAGAAAGAACTAATAGAATCTGAATTCAGATCAAAGCATACTATTTTCACTTTCTTTATTTTTTCATTCTTTTTTCTTCTGCAAATTGTAATTATTCTGTGAATTGTTTTTTCTTTCATACCATGACTAATACGGGAATTACACATATTACACATATATGACCCATATCAAATTGCTTACCATCTTAAGGAAGATGAAAGGAAGAAATGGAGAGAGAAAACTTGAAACTCAAAATTTTACTAAAAATGAATGTTAAAAATTGCCTTTACATGAAGTTGGAAAAAAATAAAATATTATTTTAAAAAGTGTTCCCTTAAACAGTGGTATAACTTTTCTGCTGGGATCTTTGTAGAGCCTTGAATCTACTTTCTCTCATCAGTTCCAAGTTGTCCTTGGCTCCTGATACAAACACTGTCATCTTCTGTTCCAAGATCATGAATAAGAGGATGGAAGTCCAAATTCCTCTCAAACCTTTGACATTTACAAGGTCTTTTTAGGGGAGTTATGACTGGAAAAAAGATGGAGGAGAGAGCCAAGATGGTGGAGTAGAAGCAGGGAGAACTTCAGCTCTCCCTCCAAATCTCTTTTAAAAAACCTATAAAAAATGACTCTAAACAAATTCTAGAAAATCAAAAGCCAGAAAATGACAGAATGAAGTAAATTTCCACCCCAAGACAACTTGGAAGGTCAACAGGAAGGTTCTATTGCAGCCGGCTGGGAGCAGAGCACAATTCAGTGTGGGCCATGCTGGCATGGATAGAACTGGAGTAGGTCTTATGGGGCTAAATCACTGGCAGTTGCAGTGGTTTCCTGACTTCTCAACCCATAAACACCAAAGACAACTTTGAGAGCAGTGGGAAGTGTTTCTCACCTGGCTGAGAGGGGAGCATGGTCTGGTCCCAGTCCCATCCCTAGGGCAGTGACAGCCACTGCTGAAGGTGGCTACCTCTAGAGCCCTCCACTTAACAAAGAGCTCAAAAGTCATGGCTGGGAAAATGAATAAACAGGGAAAACAGAAACAAACTACAGATTCTTACTTTCTTGGTGAAAAGGTATTTTCTTATGTCATTGATGACAAGGAAATCAAAACGTACAACCAGAAGAAGACAAAAAAAAAAAAAAATCAAAGCTCCTGCATCCAAAGCCTCCAACTAAAATATGAATTGATCTCATGCCATAGAAGAGCTAAAAAAGGATTTTGAAAATTAAGAGAAGTAGAATAAAAAATGAGAAGAGAAATGAGAGTGATACAAGAAAATCTTAAAAAACGAGTCAACAACTTGCTAAAAAAAGACCCAAAAAAATACTGAAGAAAATACTACCTTTAAATTAGACTAACCCAAATGGCAAAAGAGGTCCAAAAGCTCAATGAAGAAAATAATTTCTTCAAAATTAGAATGGAGGAAATGGAAACTAATGACTTTATGAGAAATCAAGAAATAATAAAATGAAACAAAAAGAATGAAAACATAGAAGACAAGGTGAAGTATTTTATTGAAAAAACAACTGACCTGGGAAATGGATAAAAGAGAGATAATTTATAAATTACTGGACTATCTGAAAGCCATGATCAAAAAAAGAGCCTAGACACAATCTTTCAAGAAATTATCAGGGAAAACTGATATTCTAGAACCAGAGGGTAAAATAGAAATGGAAAGAATCCCTCAATTACTTCCTGAAAGAGATCCCAAAAGGAAAACTCCTAGGAATATAATAGCCAAATTTCAGAGTTCCCAGGTCAAGGAGAAAATATTGCAAGCAGTCAGAAAGAAACAATTTGAGCATTGTGGAAATACAATCAGGATAACACAAGATCTAACAGCTCCTACATTAAGGGATTGAAGGGGGAAGGGGATAAGAGAGGGGCACAATAGAAGGGACTGCAGATTGAAGGAAGGGATAATCTAAAGCAATCACTTTTGTAAAGGGACAGGTCAAAAGAGAGAATGGAATAAATGAAGGGTGGGAAAAGATAGAGGGAAATATAGTTAGTCCTTCACAATATGATTGTTTTGGAAGTGCTTTGCATGACTATGTATAACATATTGAATTGCTTGTCTTCTCAATGAGGGCGGGGGAAGGGAGAGAATGTAGAACTCAAAGCTTTCAAAATGAATGTTAATTTTTTTTTTTACATGAAACTAAGAAATAAGATATATAGGCAATAGGGTATAAAAATCTATCTTGCCCTTCAGGAAAATGGAAGGGAAAGGGATAAGGGGTTTGGTGGTGATAGAAGTGAGTAATGGGAAGAAAGAATAATCAAGATACATGGTATCCTGGGTTAGGGGGAGGGAAAGATGGGGAGAATATTTGAAATTCAAAATTTTATGCAAGTGTATGTTGAAAACTGAAAATAAATAAGTTTAATTAGAAAAAGAGAAAAGCTAGAGAAAGAGATGTGTCCACCCTATTCTCCCCTAAGTGATTTCTCATTAAGGGTTTGACTTCCACATTAAAGGAGCAGAGGGCATGGAATGGAATATGATATTCCAGAAAGCAAAGGAGCTAGGATTACAACCAAGAATAACCTACCTAGCAAAACTGAATATAATCCTTCAGGGGAAAAAAATTGGATATTTAGGAGTTTCAGGTATTTCTGATGAAAAGACCAGAGCTGAATAGGAAACTTGAAACTCAAATACAAAACTCAAGAGAAGTATAGAAAGGTAAACATGAAAGAGAAATCATAAGGGACTCAATAAAGTCAAACTGTTTATATTTCTATATGGGAAGATGATATATAAATGATATATCCTAAGAATTTTATCATTATTAGGGCAGTTAGAAGGATTGTACATAAACAGAGGGAATGGGTATGAGCCAATTATGTTGTGATGATCTAAAAAAGTGAAGGAGTGGAAAGAAAGAAATGGAGAGGAAGAATACATAAAAGTAGCAAGGAAGAAAGAACTTTTTACAGTGGAAGGGGAAGTAGGGGTGGTGGCAGGCAATGCTTGAACTTCACTCTCATCAAAATTGTTTCAACTGGTTCACACCCACTCCAATGGGTATAGAAATCTATCTTACCCAACAGAGCAAAAGGAAGGGAAAGGAAAAAATAAAAGGGGCAGGGGAGATAATAAAAGAGAGGACTAGTTAAGGGAGATAGTGGTCAGAAGCAAAACAAACTTTTGAGGAAGGATAGGATAAAAAGAGAAGGATAAAGAGGGAAATATACAGTTTGTAATCATAACAGTGAATATGAATGAGATGAGCTCCCCCATAAGGTGAAAGCAGATAGCAGACTGGATTAGAAACTAGAATTTAATAAGAAACACACTTGAAACAGAAAAACACACACGGAGTTAAAATAAGGAACCAGAGCAGAATCTATTATGCTGTATTATTAGAATCGATTAGCAGAATCAAAAGGTGGGAGTAGCAATCTTGATTTCAGACAAAGCCAAAGAAAAAATGGATTTAATTTAATTAAAAGAGATAATCAGGGAAACTACATTTTACGAACAAGTACCATAGACAATGAAGTAATATAAAAAAATTTGTGGCAAGTTTTTCTGGTAAAGGTCTCATTCCTCAAATATATATGAATTTGAGTCAAAATTATGAAATTAAGATCCATTTCCCAATTGCTACAGATGTGAACAGGCAATTTTTGGAAGAAATCAAAGCTACATATAGTCATATAAAAATACTCTAAATCACTATTGATTAGAGAAATGTAAGTGAAAACAACTCTGAGAGACCACCTCATACCTATCAAAAATGACAAATGCTGGAGGGACAAAGGAAAATAGTTACATTAATGAATTATTGAGTGAGTTATAAACTGATCCAACCATTCTGGAGAATGATAAGGAACCATGCCCAAAGGGCTATAAAACTGTGCATACCCTTTGACCCAGCAATACCACTACTAGATCTATACAAAGAGATCAAAAGAAAAGGACCTATTTGTGCAAAACCATTTATAGTAGCTCTTTTTATGTGGCATAGAATTGGAAATTGAGGGGATGCCCACCAATTGGGGAATGGCTGAACAAGTTGTGGTATATGATTGTGATGGAATACTAGTGTACCAAAAGAAATGATGAGCAGGTTGCTCTCAGAAAAACCTGGAAAAACTTACATGAGCTGATACCATTGTACATAGTAGCAACAATGTTGTAGTGATGATCAACTGTGAAAGACTTTGCAACTCTAATTAATAAAATGATCTAAGACAATTCTGAAGGACTCATGATGAAAAACATTATTTGTCTCCAGAGAGAGAACTGATGAACTGAGTACAAATTAAAGTATAATTTTCTCAATTCTTTTTGCGTTTTGTGTGATATGGTTAATATCAAAATATGTTTTATATGATTTCATGTATATATTTGATATATTACTTGCTTTCTCAGTGGTGTGTGGGGGAAGGGGAAGTGGGGAGACTGAGGAAGAGATGTAAATGTTTAACAACTGACTCTTCCCCAAAAAAATGTTCATTAAGCAGTTATAAGTTTAATCTGCTTTATTGTCACTTAACTCTAGGCCAGGGGTGGGGTACCTGTGGCTCCGAGACCACATGTGGCTCTCTAGGTCCTCAAGTGCAGCCTTTTGACTGAATCCAAATCTGGTCTGTGAAGTTTGGATTCAGTGAAAGGGCCACACTTGAAGACTTAGAGGGCCACATGTGACCTTGAGAATGCAGGTTCCTCACCCCTGCTCTAGACAAAGCAAGGATGGGCAACAAATATACAGCAGCATTTAGCTCATCTGAACTCTGTCCTCCTTATCTCCTTGCAGAAACAAATCCGATTAGTGAGTCATCAGGGTATGGTGACTCCAATGCTCTCAGACATCCACCAAGCCAGACTCCAAATAACTGGGACTTTTTTTTTACTCCTTGGTGATCAGGAAGCTGGGATCAATCAGGTCCCAGGGACAGCCTCCCCATTAGTGGTTTGTAGCAAAGAATCTTTATCAGGTAAATGTTGATCTTATCACATTGATCTAGCAAGGCTGGAAGATCGAGCATTGGCTTGAAGGCTTCTGAAGAAGAAAACCTATCACCCTTTGGGTCACACTATTCCACTCTGGCATGGTTCTAATTATTAGGCAGTTTTCTTTGTGATCAAATGTGACAGTATTTGTAGATCATTGAGCACAGTACCAGAGAAATGGCAGGTACTTCATAAATGCTTGCTCCTTTCTCCTTCCCCCTAACCCCACTCCAACATTAATCCTAAATTGGCTTCTTAGAAACATTTGCCCATTGCTCTGGCTTTGCCCTCTGGGGGCAAAGTGAACAGGTCTAGTGCCCTCTGACGAATGACAGCTCCTCAAATATTTGAAGATAACATCCCCTTGAATTCATCAAGGGCAACTAACTGTTCTCTTATTATCTCCTTACTCATCTTTGGTATCAGTTGCATACCGGTCATTGTATTTCTATCATTTCCACTACAAAGTTTATTCTCTTTGACCTTGACCTCATTCTTGGTGGACAAATTGGTGGGGAGAGATTTGAAGCAAAGAGACCAACCAGAAAAAGGCTATTGCCGTGATCCAGGGAAGAGGTGATAAAGGCTTGAATGAGACCTTGTGTAAATAGAAGGAGACATATAGAAGAGATGTTCTGAAGGTAAAAATTACAAGATTTGGCATTGGATGGGATATGTAGGGTGAGTGAGAGTGAAGCGTAGAGGATAACACTTTGGTTTCTGGACTGGTGACTGGGTGGATGGGGGTAGCCTCAATAGTAATAGGGAAATTAGGAGGAAAGGAAGATTTAAGGGAGAAACAATGAATTCTATTTTAGATATGTGGAATATGAGATGCCTATTGGATATTCAGTTCAAAATGACTAAGAGGCAGTTGGAGATGTGACTGCCAATCAGGAGAGAGATTAGGGCTACATGTATGGATTTAGGAACCATCTACATAGAAATGATCATTGAACCTATGAGAGCTGATGTGATCATCAACTGAGATAGTATAAAAAGAAAAGAGAAGGGAGCCCATGAGTCTTGGGAGACACCTAGAAGTATGCTGGTAAATCTTTAACAACTGGCTCTCCCCTCCAAAAGAGCTCATTAAAAAAACACTTTTAAGTTTAATCTTCTTTATTACCACTTTCTTAACTCTAAACCAGGGGTGGGGATTCTGCGGCCTTGAGGCCACATGTGACTCTCTAGGTCCTCAACTCAAGTGCAGTCCTTTGACTGAATCCAAATCTGTTCTGTGAAGTTTGGATTCAGTCAAAGGGCCACACTTCGGGACTTAGGGGGAGATCTCAGTAAATAAATGGTCTGAAAAACTTTTTTTCAGTAAAATATGAAGTAAAATCCTCAAATGAGAAGGTAGAGGGAAGAGATTGCCATGAGAGACATGAGGAAATATGTGGAATACCTGCTAAAAGAGAGTAAGACAATAAATTATTGAGGGAGGAACAAAATGTGTGCTTTGCTGCAGTGAGGGCCCAGATGAGACTAGAAAACTTGAATTTGTAATGGGTCCAAGCAGCAATTGCATGATTTCTTTTAACCTAATTTAGCCACACACAAACAGATGTGAGAGGCATATGGAAGAAATAATCCAGGGTTGGAGCTTGGCAAGACATCATCAGGAATAGGACAAGTTGTCAAAGGAATTAAGGGAAGAAGATAGGGTTGAGTTGGTTCCCTAGGGATCTGAGATAGGGAAGGAAAGAGGCTATCATCAATATAGTAGTGACAGCCTGGGGCAGAAGTGGGAATGGAGGAATGGAGATCTCAATAAGAATGAAAATTAGATCATAAAGCAGAGAGAAGATGGAAAGATTAAATGCTATTCTTGCAGAGAAAGTGCTCATCTGTATAGGCAGAGAAAATTCTTCACCAGAGCCTTCCTCTATGGATGAAACCATACCTTTGATTTAAAAAAAAAAGCTTAAAAATTCTTTGAGTTTATCTTTATGTTCCCTTGCCAGTCTCAGCTTGTTCTGAGTTTTGACACTATTTTTACTGGACTGTTCTCTCCTTTAATATTCATCCTCTATTACCTGGCCCTTATTCTATCTTCAGTTCTGTTTTAAAAATATATTTACACATGTATGTATTTATGTGAATATACATATATTCTGTTTGTATATGTAAACTATATGTGTATGCATATACACACACACACACACACATATATATATATATATATATATATATATATATATATATATATATACATGTTAGAGGTAGGAAAGGGGATCCCTGTGCTTCAGTCTCTTTAAACATATCCTATTTTTCCTCCTAATTGGAATTGTTTTCCTTTGTGTTTTCAGAACTTCCTCCTTGAGCATCTCCCATTCCTTCTGGACTGACTTCCTATAGAAATTTTTTAGTTCAGGGGAGCCTATCATTTCTCTCAACCCTTTGAAATCTGCTTTCCCCAAATCAAGGGTTCGTCTTAGACTATATCCAGATTTCCTCTCCTCTGTCATAGACTCTAAGGAGAGAGTGATCACTTCTCCTAAGAGTTCCCATCATTTCTACCCCATCAACCAGTTCCTCTCTGTTAGTGAGAATCAGATTCAGAACAGAATTTCTCCTTATTGGTTCCTTCAATTTTCTATGATAATTAGTGATTATCACTAAGGTAAGTCAAGAAGTTATTAGTTGTTCTACCTAAGTTATTAGCAGAAATAAAGCTCCAGCAGATGTCTAGATAATTAAAGCTTTCCATTACCACTATATCATGTTTCTGTGCCAGGCTGCCAATTTTTTTCTCTAAAACTCATATATTTCCTCTTTCTGTCCAGGCAAACTATAGTATATTCTAATGACAAAATAGTTTCTGCCCCCCAAGATTCAGGTACCCAATCATCTGCAAGTAGCCCTAGTCACTCTGGAGATACTGCATATGTCTTCTCAGCAAGGAACTAGGATCTACCACTCTCACCAGGAGGGTAGAAGACATGGCTATCTCTGTGAGAGGTACTCCTTTCTCACAAATGTGCATGCCTTGTGTCCTTATCCAGCTGGTGAGAGATACTTATCAAATTAATCAGAAACTACACTGATCAATCCTAATTACCTATCTATGATATAAAAGTACTGTTATTACAATATACACTAAAGAGAAAAGAGTAAGACCTAGCTGTAGCGGATTTCTTCATTTAAAAATATTCAATTCTATGCCCCACAGCCAAATTAGATGAAAGTCTCCTTCTCTATCCAGCAAATGCCCTTAGAAATATTCTCTTTACCTTCAGTACTTCACACCCAAGCATTAAGAGGCTGTTTGGCTAATTATTAGAACTAATGTTGGTATTCACCAAAAGTGGCTCCACCAGCACTTTCCCAATATAGAAAAGATTCCCAAGAAATAACTCAGGTTTAGGTTCACTTTGCATTGGGCCTAACCCAGGACTGTATAAAAATATAGGATCAATAACGTTTTTGAATGATGTTGAAGTGATGGTGGTTAGTGGTGGAGATGGTGGTTGTGGGGGTAGTAATCATTGCTGTGGATAATTACGATGGTGGTGGTAGCAATGATGGCAGTGATGCCAGTAACATTGGCAATGCTTGACTTGGTACCAATGATAATAAAGTCATGATAATAGTGACTGGAATCTACGATGAAAATGACCATTTTGAAAGAGATGATACTAATGGTGGCAGTTCAGGATAACAGTTGATGATGGTGGTCATTGATGTTGGTAGTGATGAAGTTGGAGAACCACATTTAGCCCTACTTACATAGATCTGAACCAAGCAAGACAAACATGAATCAGATTTGCCTTTCCCTTTTAAAGTGAGTTAAAGACCGACTGCTCCTTCCCTCAGTCATGACTCCACAAAAATTGATCACCCTTCTTCTCCACTGTTAAGTTGGAAATTGACCTTTTTATGACAAGGCATGCCTCCTGAAATACCATGTCTCAAAAACGAGTGGGTTTTTTAGTACTACATATAGCAACTCCTCTCCCTAATGCTGAGGCCAGGGAAAATGAGCCTTTATCATTATAAAGTTAGCAAGAATCTCTTTCTAGGATTATAGTCCTCATAGTCTAGTGAGTGGTAGATATGGCTCATGTTTTGGCCCATGTCCCAATAGATACTAATCCACTAATCTCACTTCTGATTGAGCAAAACTGGGTGGCTATATATATTGTGAGTACTTTTCCCAGATCAAGATAAAAGCAGCGTTTTGAGCTGAAAAAAAAAATGAAGAGATGAACATTTTACTCTAACTGAAAAGGTCAGGGAGGGGCTGGGCTACCCAGCTTCCATTAAAAGGCCAGATAAATATAACCCTGAAAGCTGAGCCAGATAAGAGAAAGCTCCTAGCAGCATACATCTGCCCAAAAGCCATCTCTGCTCTGGGGCTCAATTTCACTATCTAAAATGAAGAGCTTGGATTACAGCTCCACTCTGACATTCTAAGTTTTATGTTCTAAGGTCTCTTCTATTTCAGACATTTTATGAGTCTGGATCTATTATCTGATCCTCTCAAAGTTTTTCTGATACTATGTTCTTCCTAATGCCAAGGTCAAGGCAGATAAATAACCCCATTGCCTTTATTTTTAAAAATGTATACTTTTTGCTGTAAAATAATATTCCCAATAGAATGAGCCCTCAAACAAAATTTAAAAATAAAGTAAAATTCTAAATTATGTTTAATTTACATATTCTGTTTACAGGGGTGGGGAAACTGCTTCCTTGAGGCCACATGTGGCCCTCTAGGTCGTTGGGTACAGCTTTTGACTGAGTCTAAGCTTTATAAGACAAATCCTTTTTTTAAGGGGATTTGTTTTGTGAAGTTTGGATTCAATCAAGGGGCAGCACTTGAGGACCTAGAGAGCCACATGTGGTCTTGAGGAAGCAGCTTCCCCCGCAACCGTAAGCTATCTCCCTGAAAAGTACCACTTCTTTACTTTTATATCTTGGAATCCTTCCTTAGCAACCTTGGAGGTTCAGCTCAAGTGTCACATCATGCACAAGCCCCCTAGGATGAGAATCTGGTCATGGGAACATATGGGTCTCCTAAGTATGGTCTCAGGACTCTGCTCTCATTCTCAATCCTCCATTATACTAGCAATTTTTCTCCTTAAATTACTTTAAATTACCATTCCATTGCTCTAGGTCTCCTGCCTGATCTCAAGCCTTCTGCTGAAAGAGGAAAAACACCATTCCATCAGGCTACAGTCTCCTGCTTTTGGGAAAGAAAAGAAAATGCCATTCGATCAAATCTCCTACCTTGGGGGGAAGGGAAGTAACATTAATCCTTCAGCTGCTTCCACTAGTCCCCGAACTTCGAGCTACCAAAAGCTCAGAAAGGATTCCACCCTGAGGTCAAAACCCTAGGTATGTTGATAACCTACCAGAATTTATTCCTCACTGATTAACAAGTTCCCACCTGGTCATAGCTTCCTCATTCCAGCGATTCTGAATTCTTCTCCCCACCCCAATCATCATTCAAACTCTTTTCTCCTTCCACCTGCCTGACCGTTTATTCCTATTCTCTTTAATCCAACCCCCCACCCAATGTCCCTTTCTAAAACTACCCACCCCCTCCACTGTGCTTGATGGGATGCCTGTTCAGTAGATTACAAACTTACTTTCATCTTAAATCTCTTTCCTTTCTCACTCCTTCCATCTTCTGGTTTATATTAACATCTAGTTCCCTCCTAATCATACAGCCTCCCTGACCTCCATTTCCAGCACTAATTGCACTTTCCCTCTTTCCACTTTCCTCCCTCATTCACATGTTCAAGGTGGGGAAATTGAAATAGTAATTGTTCCTCATTGTCACTTCCATATTCTCCATCACCATCATTCAATCAGTAACTGCCCCTCCTTGGAGGTTTGGGCAATCTATATCTTCCACCCAATTAAAATTGCATTAGCTGTTGAGGTCAGGGAACCATAATGATGAGGTTTGGGGTGCTCGGGACCCCAAGCCAGATCCTGCTGAATGAATTCAACTCAAGCCTTCTTCCAGCCAAAGTAAAATACTTTATCAAAGGTTTGCCATATTGGGTTAATTCTTAAGAAGCCTAACCATTTGTGACACTTATACTGACAAGCAGGCCAGAGAGAATCTCAGCTAGACACAGTCAGAGCTGGATTGAGTCTGAGCACCTTCATGGAGGAGAGATGGAACTTATACACAGAAAGACCAGGGAAAGGTCCAGATGTGGTTTAGTAGTCTGGGAGGAGGATCTTAATGAGACTGGGGTGACTAGTGGCGTAATCAATGGTGGAAAACAGTTGGAGGCAATTGGGAATTATTAGACCATGGAGGGCTGGAGTGGGGCAGTCTAGAGGTACCAGACAGTGGAGGACCAGGCTACGTTAAGGATAACAGATCTGAGTATGAAAGGCCAGATTAAGTGGAAAGATTCAAGGAGGTTTCCAGAATCTGTACCCCATCATAAACCATTATCCATTTACCCCGAGGAGACCCTCCTTCTTTCCTCAATGAGTTCTGTACCTGTTTCACAGTGCTTCCTCCCCAACTCCTGCCCTCATACTAGGGAACATCAACAAACATTTTGATGCTCCTTCAAACATGCACCTTACAGGCAGTATTCGTATTCACAGTGTGAGGGGTGGAATGTGAAGAGAATGAAATTGGACTGAGAATTCAGGATGAGAGTAGTAGTGGAGTTGGTGATGGAGGTGGAGGAGAGAAAAATTCCAATACACTAGATAAGTTGCACATCAAACAATATCACCAAAAAATGAAAATAATTATGTCATAACAAGCAGAAAATGAGCGTATAATAATGGAGAAGCCATTTCCAGCTTAGCTATCTGTCAGATCATTAACTAGTTGCAGCAAAGGTAAAAACCAACACCAAGTTAGAAAAAAAGATAAGAAAAGACAACACTGAGTACAACTGTAATAGCTTTAATTTGTCCTATTTAAACAAGCAATAGACAACAGAAAAAATGAAATTAGAATGTGACCTCCTTGAACTCAGGCACTGTTGATGTTTGGGGTGCTGGGGACCCCAAAATACTGACCCACCGGGTCCTACTCAAGTGAATCAACACAAGTCTTCTTTAAACCAGAGAATAGCAAGGTTTATTAAAGATTCACCATATGGGAGGCTCTTAAGGAGCCTCCACATTTGTAATGCTTGTATTAACAAATGGCCAGATAAAATCTCAGCTAGGCAGAGTCTGAGCTGGATTGAATCTGAGTGCCTTCATGGAGACAAGATGGAACCTAAATACAGAAAAAGACTGTAGGAGGGATCTGGGTGTGGTGTGGTAGTCTAGGGTGATGGGAGGAGGGGTTTAGGGAAGGTCTTGAGGAGAAGTCCTAGGAGCTCCACCAAGGGACTGGGGTGACTGGTCAAGGGTTGGAAACAGCTGGAGGCAATCTGGAGATATCCAGACAATGGAGGTCTTGGGTGGAAAGCATGTGGGGCCATCCGGAGCTAACAGATTTGAGTATGAAAGATCAGATTAAGTGGAAAGATTCAAGGGGGAGTTCAAGGAGGTTCCCAGAGTCTGAACCCCATCTGGACCCTTGGACTTTCAGTGATTTCAAGCATGCCTGACTATTCATGACCCCATCTGGAGTTTGCCATTTGCCTTTCTAGTTCATTTCACAGAGGAGGAAATTGAGGCAAACAGGATTAAGTAACTAGTAAATATCTGAGGTTAGATTATAACTCAAAGTCTTCCTGATTCCAGCCCATATTCTATCTCCTTAGCCACCCAAAACAATAATGCTTGTTAACTGTCAAAATGAACCAAAGAAAATATACTGACTCCAATTTTCTAGCTGGGAGAGGAAAAAGAGAAGAAGGAGAAGAAGAACAAGACGATGATGATGCTATCCAGTTATACCTGCATCTTCTAAATGGTTGGTTCCCTGGATGATGGCTGCCTGGATTGGGCTAGAAGCAGGGTGGATGATCTGGGAGGGTGGGTGTTGTTGCTATTTCTGGGACACTTAGTCTCAGGTTCCTGGTCTCCCTCATCAAAATCTGAAGGGAGGTGGTGGTTGAGTTGGTAGTTGGACTTGCCTGGCACATGCTATCTCATATCTCTCCCTAAGGGTATTTTGCTCCCATATCCCCATCCCCAATTAATATGCAAGTAATCCTCAACTTTTGTGGGGGTCATGTTCCTCAAAAATAGTACAAAAATCAAAATGCAAATGTTCATATAGTGCATCTATAGGAAATAGGGGATTGTGTTCCCACAACCCCCAAAATCATAATCTTTCACTGCCAGCAACAGCTACAGATATTCTGGCTCAAACACCTTTATTTTCTCACTAAGTCACATCATTGACTTTGCACATCTGGGCCTGGAACCCAAAGGACTTGCACTATACTTTGGGGGCATAAGTTCAACAAAAAACTTGCGTTTTAACGCAATCAGTGAAAATGTGCAACAAATGCATGGGAGCTCTTTACAATGATAGGGTGAACAAGACCAGGGAAGCACCTATTGAGTCCCCACATCAGCCTCTAATATTTTCTTTACTGAGCATAGCCATGAATGTGTGCAGTTGCCAACGCAAAAGGGAAAACGAGGTTACTAGTAAAATCACCCAATGTTTGAAATCCCGAAAGATAAATGCACCCAGAATGTTGAGGAATGATTGTAATAAGATGCTGTGCGAGTTATAGAATCAAAGTTGTAAAGCTAGGAATAAGTCTTAGATCCATCCATCAGTCAAAAGCTAAGTACACCATAGTCAACTGAGTTGGGAAGAAGTAAATGATTCGAGTCACTTGATAGAATCATATAATGAATTGTATTAGGACTGATCGACACAATTAGACATACCTCTAAACCTATATATATTAGAGAAAGAAATTCCTTCAGAAACACTCTAGGAACTTCTTTGAAGTTAAGCTTTGGGAACAGTTTGAGGAGCCAAATCTTTTGTGCCTTTCATCTGAGAGTAGCATTCAGGTGGGGGATGGGGAGGGAGTGTCATAATCCTCTCTTACTGCCCCTCTCTCCACCCCCATTGACCATATCTCTGGAGGTTTGAACAGTAATAGACTATGACTCTAGCCATGAACTGAAATAAAACTAGACTTGCTGAGGAAAGGCGGTTTAAGGGAGCATGACCTTTTTGGGGACAGAGAAGTACAGCTTTAGGACTCTACCTGAGAGAGCTATACATACCTCAGAAGAACTGTATGAGGGTTCTAGAAAGGGAGAAAAGTTACCCTTTGCCACATGTGCTCCCTAAGCTTGAGCCTACTTTCCCCCAGGCATGCTATGTAGTTGTGGAGGAAGGTTTTGTAGCAACTTTTCTTATTATGCCACCTTGGAAAATACCCTTAACTAAAGGCTAATTAATTCTGGCTAATTAATAATTGGATAATCAATAGGGAATATACCAGTGGGGGCTCAAGAGCAACAATATTAGAACTACTTTTCCCCTTCCTGTAACCCTTGAGGTTTACCCTTAAAACTCAGAAGGGAGAAGTAGTTGACCACTATTAGGGAACCAACTTGCCAGTGGGAATGGAAGAGCTGCGGCACTTAGGATCACAGCCTTAGCTGTATTTCTCTATGCTATGGAAACTAGAGTCACTGAAAAACAAAATTCATTTTTCAGTATTTTTCCACCTAACCCTTTGAAGGAGGTCTTTGAGTCATTTAGTATTCTGGGCAGTCGTCAAGACTGCCACTATTCATTCCCAGTTGGCTATAATGGATTCTGTCATGACCCCAAAAATGTGAATCCTAAGGTCCAGGGTGATACTTGATTGTTTAAACTGTAGGTATTCTACATCAGATTGCTCAGTCTCATGGAGGTGGGATGTGAGGAAGAAAGGGGAAAAAATTGCAACTTAAAATTTGAAAAAAATGAATGTTTAAAATTGTCCTTACATGTAATTGGGAGGAAAATACTGTTGAAAAAAAGACTATTGCATTCATTGCTGATGAAGCTACTGTTTGACACCTGGTCCTATGCATCCTTCAAATAAACCTCAATTCATTCCATAATTCTGACTCTCTCATGTAGTCATCTCTTCAGGAAAAAAAAAAATTCTTTTGTCCTATGAACTTAACAATCGTCAACAAAACAAACACAAAGAACAAATAGAAATTGTGTACTTTTGTTGTGCACCATATTAAATTTAACCACACTACCACAATTGCCCTGGTTGTTTGGACCTCTTCTGAGCTTTTTATTTTCCATACATAGTCCTTAAATGTTTTGTTTTCTTTTAATCTCTTTAATTATCCACCAACTCAACCCCCACCCCCAGAATCCCTTCTAACAAACAAGTACACTCTAGCCAAACACGTCAACATATTAGTCATAACTGTATATGCATGTATCATTCTGTACCTCTAATCCATTGCCTCTCAGCCTAGAGGCAGGAGGTCTAATGTAATCATTTTCTGTATGCAAAGATTCAAGTCCAGGCATTGATTAGCCAGTGCATCCAGCTAACACAATGACACAAAAAACAATTTTTAAAAAATTTATTTACATAATATTTCCCCCAAAAGCATTACCTTTAAAGTAAAGGGATAGCAATTTTTAAAAGTCAGGATGATTTTAAGTAATTTCCTAAAGACAAAGTACAGTTTCAGAAAAAATCCTTGACTTGGAGAAAGAACAAAAATAATCAAGACATCCTTAAGGAAATCTTGAAAAAGAAAATACAAAAGGACCTTCAGCAAGATGGTGGAGTGAAAGATGTTACAAGAGAGCCCAGCTCTCCTTCAATGTCTCAAAAATAGAAAGAAAAAAGCTTAATAAAAGAATGACCAAAAATCCTTATAAGAAAATCTCCTCAACAAAGGGGGGAAATCAATTCAAGAAATAAGACCCAAAAAAATCTCTAAGATAATTTTAAAAATTATGGGGTTAAGCAAACTGTTGAGAAGATGAAAAATGTTTAAAAAAAGAAATGCATCAACAAGGACTTCAGAAACAAAACTGGATCAATTGCAAGGGATGCTTTTGAGTGTGGGTGTCATAGACTAAGAGCAAGCAAAGAGGTGGGAGGGAAAGGGTGGAGGAGACAAACCCAAAATGTTACTCCTATCTGAGACTCAGCAAGCTTTGAAAAAATGTTTATCAGTACTACTAGGAATTTGGGAAGAGTGTTTAGTGTTGGATTGGGAAAGGGTTTCAGCGTATATGCCTGTGAGCATGCACGTGTACAATTTCACACAAATTTATAAAAAGTTGACATTGGATCGATGCTAGGGAAATAAGGCAAATTATAATGTATTCTGAGAAAACAATATATGAAGCTGCGGTTGAGAATAACCAAACTTGACCATTACAATGCTGCTGTTTGGTAGTGTCCAACTCTTCCTGACCCCCATAGGGTTCTCTTGGTAAAGACACTGGGGTAATTTGTCATTTCCTTCTCCAGATCATTTTCCAGACTAGGAACTGAGGCCAATAGAGTTGTGACTTGCTCAGGGTTACGCAGCTAGGAAGCATCTGAGGCCAGATTTGAACTCAAGAAGATGAGTCTACCTGACTGCAGACACAGCAGCTCTGCCCACTGTGCCACCCAACTTGGTGCTAAGCACTAGAGATTCAAATAAAAAAAAAAAAGACAGTTCCTCCTGTCAGGGAATTTACAGTTTAAAGGGGGGAAAGACAGTATATCAAAAAAAAAAAATGCTGCTTGCGGGCATGATCTTCTTGGAAACCAAGCAGAATAGCTCATGGAAAACAAAGAGTTAGATGGCAACTTCTGAGCCTTCACTATGTTATAATGTATTGCTCTTATATTATAATATATAGCCCTCAAACATCCTAAGACTGACTATAAATGTAGAACTGCCCTTCTACTTAACCATCTGAAGGTGTCTCTAAATTCTTGACCTTATTCATTGATGAAAGTCAAAGGTTCCCCCCCTTTCCAGGGGTTATCCCCTCCCAATCCCAGAAAGGTAAGTAACTAGCTCCCTTAGGTTTTCCAGAAATGACGATAGCAAAGCCTTTACATTTGTTCTTTTTGATATTCATATTTTTGTGGTTACAACATTACTCTCCTTAGTCTGAGGGTGCGGTATATGCGTGATAAAACTATCCAATAATACTTCTTGGGCTAATGCTGCCCCACCCACCAGGAAATTCCACTGTTCTCCTCATGATTTAACTTCATACAGTTCTTTACTCATAACCTAGAAACAAAAGGAATCAAAACTAAATATATTAATTTTTTCAAAAAGAAATCATCATGTGGGCAGGCACCTATTACTCATTTCAGACTGCAAATAACCCAACCCAGGTATTTAGCAATGGAGTTCAGATTAGTTGTTGTGTAGTTGGCTTGTTGCTTAGTCATTTTTTCTTTCTTGTCCATCTCTTCCTGACCCCGTTTATGGTCTTCTTACAAACATACTGGAGTGCCTCGCCATTTCCTTCTCTAGCTAATTTCACAAATGAGGAAACTGAGGCAAACAGGGTTAAGTGACTTGCTCAGGATCACAGGGCTGGGCAGGGTTCTAGTATTTAGAATCAAACCTCCCCATTCTACTGTTTCAAGGAGAAAACAGCTAGCTGGGCAAATTCTAGGTCCTCAGAAGTTCTTGATGTAGTCTCCTTCTTTCTCGACTCAACTTCTGTATGTTCTAGGTGTGTGTTCATTGGCTCCTGTTGTTGCTGCTTTACCACTAGCCACTCTTTTACATTGGTGGTGGGGGCGGGGGTGTTGTGGGTCTCCTCAGTCAGGACCATCATGGGTCTCTCCATCCTATTCAAAAACTGGCAAACAAACATATATTCTCGGACCCCATTGTCCCCTTTCCTGTTGTTTCTCCTCTGATTTGTATGCTGGCTGCATCCTAGGTAGTATCTTTCACCCTACCCTGCTCTTTGGCGTTTGTTGTTGTTTTTTTCCTATGATAAGCTTTGGGGTATGCTTATCTTTGGAGTTTTATGGTCAAAGTCATTCCACATGCAAGGATTATGCTTCATCATCTAGAGAGATAGAAGCAAAGCATAATGAAATATTCTGCCTCATATAAAGAGGGCTAGTTCAAAAATGTTTTAACCAACAATACCCAACTGTACTTTGCCTTGAGGAAACAGCTAATTCAAAAGAAGACAGATTCTGAGTGAGTGATTGGAAAAGAGTTTATTAGGTTGAAGAGCAACTAGGTGGCACAGTAGATGGAGCATTGGGCTTGGAGTCAGTAAGACCTAAATTCAAATCCTGCCTCAGACACTTACTATCTGTGTGATCCCGGCCAAATCACTTAACCCAGTTTGCCGCATCTGTAAAATAAGTTGGAGAAAGAAATAACAAACTACTTCAGTATCTTTATCAAGAAAATCCCAAATGGGGTCATGAAGAGTGAGACATGACAAAAAATGACTGAAAACATGCCTCATCTCTCATCTCCATGCCTTTATATTGGCTACTCCCCAAACCTGCAATACATTCCTTCTTCACATCTGCTTCATGGAATGCCTTACTTCCTTCAAGGCTCAGCTCAAGCAACACCTTCTAGAAAGTCTTTCCTGATCCACCCAACTGCTAGTTCCTTCCCTATCTACCTTGTATTTATTTCATTTGTAATCATATATTACATAACATATAAATGGGAGGGATCCAATGGGGGCTCAGTCTTTAGAGCATCCACAATATTCTCTTCTTGCTTCCAATGCACAAATAAGCTTGATGAGCCTTTTTCCAGAAATGCATGATATGGAGGGGAGGGGAGTCCTTCTCTGATTCAGAGAACAAGCAAATATTCTCTGATTTAATCAAGGAACTGAAATGAATTGAGAAATTAACAGAGATAAAGGGGGAAGCAATAATGTACTTACATACTCCATGGTCAATGAAACAATATAGATATTAAATACATGTGTTAAAAGCTGCAAAATAACTAAATACTTAAAAATTAGACAAAATACAAAAATATTGAGGATTTTGAAAGGTAGTAGTAATAATAGGAAACTCAATGCTTTGCCAATGGAATTAGACAAATCAAACAGAAAGGATAAGCAATAAAGAAGTTATAGAATACTGGAAAAAAGGTATTTGATAAAACAGGGGAAAAATAGGTGTTAGAAATGTACTTATTCAAACATACATGGTAGTTGTACATTAGTAACACGCGACATAAATAATATAAATAAATGCAGAAAGGCAGATATAGTAAATACTTTATTTGGAAATCACAGTGATGGGGTATGGACCTAGACACCCCCTCCATCTCTGAACTTGCCCTGAACTTACCCCACAAGACCCAGTCCCTTAAATTGACCTTTGACCTTAATTCTCTGTTATCTCCGACCCAACCCAGTCTTTCATAATCTGTTATCTACCACCCCAGGTTATTTCCCCAATCTTCAATTCTCTATTATCTCTGACTCAGCCCAGCCCTAGTAAAATAGAGATGTTGCCCCCAATCACTCTAAACTACTTCCTACCCTTAATCTCGTTGATCACACCTAGATCTCATTCAAAACTTCTCACAAAATCTTTTTCCCTTATAAAAGAGGTCAGTCTCATCTACCAAAATAATTGGTTCTTAAAAGTCCTACCTCTGCTGGCCAAACAACAAACCTTGTCTCTGAAGGAAAGAAGGCTTGAATGAAATTCTTTCTAGGCAGAACCCATGCCTTTTGCCCTCAAATTACAAGTTCCCTTTTCCTACCAAGTGATCTTCAGAATCTTCCTAAGATGGTTTAAATGGAAGCGCTTCAATTTCCTGCCATGGCACTGGTAGACTGTCAATGTTTCACAGACATACAACAATGAGGTCAGCACAATGGCTCTGTAGACCTTCAGTCTGGTAGTCAATCTAATACCTCTTCTCTCCCAAACTTTTCTTCAGAGCCTCCCAAACACTGAGTTAGCTCTGGCAATGTATGCATCAACCTCATTGTCAATGTGTACATCCCTGGAAAGTACACTACCAAGGTAAATTAATTTAACCACAGCATTCAAAACTTCTCCATTTGTTGTAACAAATTTGTTCCACGTATAAATGGTGTGGTGGTGGCTGATGGAGCATCTCTGTTTTCTTGGTGTTAATGATTAGGCCAAAATTAGCATAGGCAGCAGAGAATTGACCCATACTTTGTTGCATCTCAACTTCAGAGGCTGCATTGAGTGCGCAATCATCTGCAAACAGAAAATCATGCACCAACACTCCCTTCACTTTAGTCTTGGCTTGTAGATTGGTATGGTAGTTGACCTTGATGCCATGTTCATCCTCATTGAAAGCATTTGATAACATGGCTGAAAACATCATGCTAAAAAACATGGGAGCAAGTACACAGCCCTGTTTCACTCCATTGGTGACTGGGAAGGCACAAGAGCATTGTTCATTATCCAGAACCCAGGCAAACATGCCATCATGAAATTGATGTACAATATTGATGAACTTCTCAGGGCAACCAATTTTGACATAATTTTCCATAAACCCTCATGACTAACAGTGTCAAAGACTTTGATCAGATCTACAAATGTTGTGTACAGACCTCTGTTCTGCTCCTGGTATTTCTCCTGGAGTTGATGGGCAGCAAACACCATATTTGCTGTTACTTGGCCCTTTTTGACATCACACTGACTCTCAGGTGTATGACCATCTTCCAGATGAAGGATCAACCTATTAAGGAGGACTCTAGCAATAATTTCACCAGCAATGACTAAGAGAGAGACCCGCCCCCCCCCCCCCCTGTGATTGTCGCAGGACTATCTATTTCCTTTACCTTTATAGAGATGGACAATGAAGGCATCCTTGAACTCCTGGGAGACAACCTCCTCTTACCCTATAACCTGGCAAATTTCAGTCAGTTTTTATATGAGCAATGAATCCTCTACCTTGTAAATCTCAGCTGGAATAGAATCAGCACCAGGTGCTTTGACACATGAAAGAAGCCTAATGGCCCTCAAAACCTCTTCTTCAGTTGGAAGTTAAGCTAAGGAGGGACTGATGTCAACCTGAGGTAAACAGTCAATGGCCTCAGCATTGATTGATGATGGTCTGTTGAGAACACTATGGAAGTGTTCTGCCCATCTCTCCAGGATCATGTCCTTATCACTAATCAATGTGAGCTGAACTGCCAAGTATCCAAACTATGCTTCAGAGAGAGCAACTCGGATGGGCTGGCCATGTTCAAATGCAAAATGTATGCTTGCCAAAAAGACTATTTTATGGAGAACTGGCATGGGGCAGAGGATCACATGGTGGTCAAAAGAAAGGATACAAGGATACTCTGAAGGTCTCTCTCAAGAACTTTGGATTTGACTGGGCAACATGAGAGACACTGGCACAGGACTGCTCAGTGTGGTGTGTCCACATCAGAAAGGGTGCTGTGCTCTATGAGCAAAGCAGAACTGAGGCAGCACAAAGTAAACATAAGATGTGCAAATTTGGAGTAACCACCCCAAATATTCATACAGATTATCTGCCCAACCTTTGGTAGAGCACTCCGAGTTCGTATTGGTTTGATCAGCCACAGTTGGACACACTGAAATTTCACTTTCTCATGGTGATGTCATTTTGGTCCTCTTTAAGAATGAAGGACAGCTCTCTCCTCTCTCCCTCCCTCTTTTCTCCCTCTCTCTCTCTCTCTCCTCATTCAAGGTGTGCTTTGGATCTACACTTGAAAACTCTAGCTTCTGAGCCCTCGCTGATACATTCACTTTTTATAGTCAAACAGTTGATGCAATTGGATCAAAACAAAAGCATTTGCTGACCTGTCATAGTTGTGAACTAGAGGGTGGTAGGAACCCTGAAATTCAAGGGCAAACAACAGGGTCCTGCCTCAAATGAATTTGACCTAAGTCTTCTTTCAGTCAGAGACAACGTTTATTAAAACACTGGTTGGGGTGGGTGAGATTTTGAGAATCTGTGCTTTGAAAATGAGACTAACCCTTTTAGAGGGAAAAGATTTGTTGGAAGATTCAGATGACCGTGGACAATAGACTGGAGTGTCTGGGAGGTAACAGAGAGGGAGTCTAGATGGAATTAAAGGTGGTAAATTGGGGTGAGGCATCCAAACAAAGAAGGATTGAGCTAGGTTAGAGATAACAGAGAACTGGAGGATTGGACAGGGAGCCACAATGAAAGACCAGTTGAAGGGATTACTGGGATGGCTAATTATTGGAATGGGTAAACACCAGAGGTTTGGCCATATGGGAAAGTTCAAGGAAAGTTGGGAGGGGGGTGTTTCCAGGGCCCATACCCTGGAAACATGAACAACAACAATAATAAATTTATTCCCCTACAAACCTGTTACACATTCAAGGTAGGGAGAGTTATGCTTCATTATTGTTCATTAGTTTGTGTACATTTCGCTATTTTCAGAATTTTGAAACTTATAGCTGAGAAACTAAAAATCAAAGAACTATTTGAGGACTATGGGAATTGTATATTGTTCATGTTATACCTGATAGAATTACGGGTTTGGGGTTTCACATCCCAAATTAGAAATTGGCCACTGTTCATGAGGAGGCCCTGAACTGGGGCATTAGAAGTCAGAAGAAAAGATCAGAGGCACAAAGAGACACAGCTACAATCTGAGAAGAAAAACTAATGATGGAAACAGAAGCATACCAAAGACTTCCCTCTGCTAAAAGAAGCGGAG
Organism: Potorous gilbertii; assembly: GCA_028658325.1. Lineage (NCBI taxonomy): Eukaryota > Metazoa > Chordata > Mammalia > Diprotodontia > Potoroidae > Potorous > Potorous gilbertii. Next base: position 43,204,858 of record CM053769.1, on the reverse strand, counting down.
GAAAGAAAAATCAGAAGGTAAGAGCACCTGCTTCAAGTTAAAGCCAGGCAGATTCTGTAGCTGCTGTGAGAGCTCTTTTAATTACAAGAGAGTTCTGTAGTTTCTGGGAGCTCTTGGAAGAAAGTAGAGGCCTGTGGGGTAAAGAGATTACTTGGCTTGTCTGTGTTGCCTTTTTTTTTTGTTTGAAAGAGAGGAATTCCTCAGACACCAGAGACAAGATCTGAGGAGCTTTGTAGTTTTCCTCAGCTTAAGGGAACCGCTTGTTATTGAAATAGCTTAACACGGCTTCAGGGTCCAGACCAGGTTGCAGATCCAAAAGCTGCACTTTCCAGGCTCAGAGCTGCTATTTCACTGAAAATGTACAGTGAAAATGTATAACTGTGTCAGTGACCTAACAGTAGCAGAGCAGTCACTTTACTGAGCAGGAGAGTAGGAAAGCTTCTAAGAGGGCAGATGACACTTGGTACAAATCCCTAACATCCAGTTTCACAGTGAATTGTCCCAAAACCATGAGCTTCCCTACTTCTATGCCTCAGTGCTAAGTTTCTGCAAGTCTGTGCCCATTCTCTACCCCACCTTCTTTCCCACCATGGACATGGTGAGAAAGTGTAACCCAGATTTATTGGTGGATCTTTATATTTTGATTATTCCTGCTTTTTACATATTTAACAGTCAATGGTTTATACAAGTGGAAAGCCCAGCAGCAGAGGATGAGGAGTTACAATGGCAGGTAGCAGGAGTATATCCCCACTGCTAGCATTGCCCCTAGGGCCCTAAGCGTTAGTAATAATAGTAGAACCACGGGTGAACCAACTCCAAAACTTCCAGACCTGACAGTGTGAGAAAAGTGGGATATAAATGCAAAAATCGATATAATGCCTGTGGGAAACAAAGGAAAGAGTTCTGTTTCCACAGGGTAAAAACTTCCAGTTTTAAGTGGTGACAGTTAATCAGAGTTGTGACCTGGCATGGTCAGGTAAAAGGGTCAGAAACTTGTGGGCAGTCTTGCCAAGCTGTTGGAGGGAAAGCCTATCAGAGAGAAGAATATAAAGTCACGTCCCCAGGGGATGGTGTGGCGGGAAGTCAAATTTGGAACCGTATAAAGGGCTTTCATTGGTCTGAACAAATTGTAGTCTTCCTGTAGCCTTACTTGGGAACTACCTGTTCATTCAGGGGGCCTCCTTCTTCCAGAAAAGAGGGGTGGGGTCTACTTTGACCAAAGCGTTAAATTCCTCTGAACTCTGCTGTAATAAATTTTCCTTGATTTCTTTTTTATGTGTCAAGTGTGTTTCTAACAATTTCCTTTATGGATTACACTCCCAGTAGGAGGAGGTTGCTTTAATTTCAAGGCTACACTTTCTGAAGCATTTTAAAGACAAACAGAAGAGATTACATTTTATCCTAGAGGCAATAGTGAGCCACCAGAGTTTTTGAAGCAGGAGAGTAGATTAATCAGAACTCTGTTTTAGGAATATCATTTTGGCAGTTTTTAAAGATAGGTCAGAGAGAAAGGAAGGAAAAACAATTAGAAAATTATTGAAATACTTCTGGGAAGAGTCCATCAGTCAACAAGCACTTATTAAGCCCTTACTAAGTGCCAGCCCACAATGCTAAAGGCACAGACCATACAAATACTATGAAAAAAAGATTGTCCCTGCCCTCAAGGAGCTCAAGAAAGACAACACTTAAAAGAAAGCTGGAAAAGGGAATGAGGAAGTAGGGAGAGGCATGATGGAGAAGTTCACAGGAATACAACCTGGTTGGGAACCATAGAGCTAGCTGGCCCAAGCATTCCCTCTTCGGGGAGGAGCTGTCTGGTCAGTGTAATGGACTCCAGAGGCAAAGGGCACTTCCAAGGCATGAGTGCCAGGGCTGAAGTTATCTACCAAGATGAAGAAATTTCTGGGGCATGATGGAGAAGTTCAAAAGAGTGCAGCCCCATAGGAAATGAAGAGGGGCCATGGACCCAGCCAGGGCTATGTGGGTAGAAAGAAGGAAATTGATATGAGAGATATTATGGAAATGGAATGGATAAGATTTGGCAATTAATTGGATGTGGGAGTCAGGAAGAGTCAAGTTGTAAACCTGAGAGACTGGAGGATAATGGTACCCATCATAGAAATGTGAAGTTAGATGGAAGATAATTCTATTCTGGATATGTTGAGTCTCAGATGCCTATGGGATAATTCAGGTAGAGAAATTTAATGGTTGGAGAGAGACTAGAGCTGGATGTAGAGATCTGGGAGGGGTGTGTGTGTGTGTGTGTGTGTGTGTGTGTGTGTGTGTGTGTGTGTGTGTGTTTACCTGTTTTCTCAGTAATATATAAGGCAAGGACCTCTGCTGAAGAGAAGGAAGAGGGATAGGGAGGGAGGCTTGAGAAGAAAGGAAAAAGTTGCAATTAGATGTTGTGGAGAATGTAATGGAAAATCATTTAGGAAAGAGCAAAAAAATTAACTTGCAACAGTGAAGGCCCAACTGAGATTAGATTCCATAAAGCATATTGAACCTAGTCAGTAGGTAGGTCATTCAGTAGCATGTTTGTAAATGCTGAAAAGATTCATTGGTTGTGGTTCAGTCATTTTCCAGCTGTGTCTGACCTTTGTGACCCCATTTGGAGTTTTCTTGACAAAGATACTGGAGTGGTTTGTCATTTCTTTCTCCAGTTCTTATTACAGATGAGGAACCAAGGCAACAGTGGTCCAAGGTCAAATGTCTGAGGCCAGATTTGAATTCAAGAAGATGAGTTTTCCTGCTCCAAGTCCGGTGATCTATCCACTGAGATACCTAGCTGCCTAAAATGCCTTGGAGAGTGGGGGTAAACTAAGACAAGGCATGGAAGGCCACAGGATGATGGAACAAGGGTATAGATATAGAGTACAGAGGATAGTGTATAGTTAGACTGGTTAATTATGGCATCAAAATGAAGAAAGGATGAAAGTGAAGACTAAGTAACATCAATAGCCTGGAAGGGGACTAAGAGATGAAGGATGAAAATCATGATGAGGAGGAAGCAACAAAATTCATGCTAAATAGGACAATTAATTAATAAATATTTATTATGTCAGGTACTTTGCTAGGAACTGGGGATACTCAAATGAATCTGTGATTTTTCTATGACTTAGAAATTCCCTTCAGCAATATATCATAAACTCTTCTTGCCTGCCCCATCCAGTGCTGCATCTCTTGCCCATATCTTCCCCAAAGTTCACCCCAAAGTTGGGCATCCACCCAACACAGGCTTTCTTTGCTCTCTCCTGACACCAAGAGGGTACCAGTGGAACTTATTGGTTGTCTGCTGTCATTTTTCGTTTTTATCAGGTCACTAGATTATCTTTTCTTTTTTTCAAAAATAAATGTGTTATTTATTTTTAACATTTAAAAAAATTTTTCGAGTTCTGAGTTCTTTTCCTCCCTCCAATCCTTCTCCCACCCATTGAAAAGGCAAGTGATATGATATCACTTAGACATGTGAAATCATGCAGAACATATTTCTATATTGGCCATGTTGAAAAAAGGCAAGAAAAATAAAGCAAAAAATTATACTTCATTCTACACTCAGAGTTTATCAAATTCTCTCTCTTTTACTATGTATGATGTAATCCTTATTCTACTCATTTCATTCTACATAGAAATTTTTGAACCCATCCCATTCATTATCTCTTATAACCCAATAGCATTACATCAAAATCATACGCCACAGCTCATTCAACTATTTCCCAACTGATGTAGCCCATCTTTTCTTCACAGGTGGAAGGCAAATGAAATGTAACCATTGTAACATAAGCAGATTAAACTCCATTATAGTAAAAAAAAAATAGAGGATGGAACAGAATCCAACCATATAGCAGATAGGAAATCTAATGCCAAAATATATATATGGATTCAAACTGAAAGCGCAGATCAAAGTGCTACAGTTAGCTTATTTCGATCTGGAGTTGTAGTGGCAAAGTCCAACAAAATTGAATTCAAACCACAAAATTCTTAAACAGGTAAAGAGAGAAATAATATGCTTAAAAAGTTCCTTTGATTATAAGAGCATATTGGTACCATTTTCTGCTCTCATGTCTCCATCCAACTCAGCCCTCCTCTTGTCTGATTTCTTTCTTCCTCTGGGCACTCTGGAATCAAATTCCATCATTAGTCATCTCCTTTTGTTCTAGATTTCTTTTCGCACACTCTTTCCATTTTTTTTTTTTTTTGTACACAGAAAAATCCAGTTGCTTTTTGGAAGACACTGTATCCCTGGCAGTCCTCTCTAGGACTGGGCATTGCTTCCCTCATGTCCTTCATACATTGGGTCAGGAGTAGTCAGGAACCAGCATACTCCTTGATCCCTATTGTTACTTTGAGACCTCTTTTAAACCACTACTCAGGTTCCATCTTTGGGGTTCACTACAGACGTCTACAATCTTACCAAATTAGTTGGGTGTAAGCAAAATAATTACATTTATTGATTCATATAATATAAACCTTAACATATAACACACACACACACACACATATATAATGTAAACCTTGGGATTTTTTGAATCTTAAAATGACCCCTTAAAGTATACGTTATACTCTCTTTTTATTCCAATTATATGCTTTACACAATTTGGCATTGAATTTAAAAAATTTTGACACATATTCTTTAATTTTCCATGGAACCATATTTGTTTTTAAACATATATTAAGGGTAACTTAGAGGAACAATCTTTTCTGCCAAGTCTATTGGTTTTCAGATGAGTTTCCAAATAATTAAAGCATGTTTGTCTCCACTTCTTGGATAAATTTCTTAACCATTTTTGACATGTGTGGCTTGATGGAAAGCCATGTGGCAGTATTCTACTCTAATCTGCCAATTTCTGTAATCGTGAGACGTTTCTACTTCTCAGTATATAAAAATATTTATCAGAGTTCATTATTTCATCAGTGGGTACAAGACTTCCAGAACTTTTACAACTAAAAAATATTCCAAACATTTTTTGGGGTAGATGTTTTGCATTCTGATGAAGATGTTCAGGTTATAATACCGTAACATCTAATACCACCCCCCAAAATAAAGTAGAATTGGTTTCTTCTGATAATGGTTTTAAATAGAGACTTGAATGAAAAAGTTTCATCAGTAAAAATCAGCTCTTTCCAGTCTTCAGGACTCTAGTCTTTGTATTATCTTGCTCAGGAAAAGCATTTTTTTTTTTGCTTGTAATGATAGTTAACAGCTGTTAATTGGTCTTCTCAAAGGTCTTCGAACTTTAGGCATCTTCTTAATGAATTAATAGCAAATACTACTGTAGAAGGATAAATAGCAACTCCTTTCTCTGCTAAGGTCTCTCTGAAAGTCTTTGCTAACTGTTTGGGATTTAATTAGCCTATTTTACAGCAATTGTTTATCATTTCTTGGTGTCAAGTTTTTTTTTTTCAACCAACTTTCCTTTGCATTTCATTGTGACTGATACTGTTTCATTGTATGAAAAATGATCCCAGTAAGGTCTGACTTATCAACAGCTCACACAATATCTGTAATAGTCATTAAAGTATGCTCTTTAGAACTACAACTTTTGCACATTTCCTTGGAATCATATCCATTTTTAAAAATCATATCCATATTTTAAAATACAACAAAAGAGAATAATGAAACACATGTGAATGAAACAATATCCAACACTCAGTTAACAGAACTAACTAAAGGTGGGGAAACCATCCCAGAACAGTTTCATCTGTCCTAAGCCAGCCTAGTAGTAGAAGCACATATGAGTGACCAACCATTAGTGTTACAAAATAAAATCATATCAATATTATTGCTTGTCATAAGTAATTCACATACTATTGTATTACCTCCAGTCTGGATCCTTGATGTTATAATATAATAGCTTCTAGGCCATTCTTCCTTTTTTCTCAAAGAATTCCATAACAGATTCACACTCTCTCCACCTCAATCCCTGTTTCTGGATTGGGGACTTCAGTGCACATACTGATGTCTGCTTTGACACCAACTTCCTCAACTACCATTCCCTACATTTTCATTCTATTGTAGTCACCCATCAAGATAGTGATACCTCAGATCTCAGTGTCATCTATTACTGTACTACTAATAATGTCTTACAAGATAAACAAATTTTCTTTCCTGATTATAGCCTCCTGTCCTACTACATAGTAACTGCTTAATAAATGCTTGTTGATTGAATAATCAATCTCCACCAATGAGGAGAGTCTTTTACAAATAGACTTGAACCTCTCCTTACATAATGAATAAACTGGGGACTGTGACCAACCCAGGAAAAGATAGCTCTCTCCTCAACACCCTTCATTCTGAAGGAGAGGGAGAGCAAAACTCCTCAAAGATTAGAGAAATGTATGAAGGGCTTTGGCGGGTGCAGCAACCACAATTCAGGAGAAAGATTGAAGCCTTAATAGTGTGTGGAAACATAAGCTGCTGTCAGTACCCACAACCACCTCTGTGCCCAGGCTGCCCCAAGACTAAGGTAGAGATAGAGGAATTTCTGGTGCAAAGAAGCCAAGCTGACTCCTTGCCTGCCACCACTGCTACTGCTGTTAGTGCTCTTACCCTCAGTCCCTTACACAGCCTTTGTACCTAGGGGACTTAACCAAACAGTGACAGGAGTAAAATATTAGGAACCACTGCAGTCAAATGAAGTGCTGTAGCCAAAAGACTGTAGTTGTCTTCCTTTGCCAAGAATAACAATGGGGGCATTCTTCTCACCTCTCCCTCTTGGGAGAGCATACAGCCATTCTAAAATTGATCTCTTTGAAGTGCATTTTGTCTTTCTGTTTACTTGGCTTCTAAAAGCTGATATTAAGATAAAACTATGGTTAATCCAATGCATAACTGTTCTATATGTATTTCATCAATTCAAAGGCAGCTAAGAGGGAATGTATTGTCAATGTATTTTTCCTGCGTAATGGGAAGATCTTTCCCATCCATTAAGAGGCCCTTGTGACCTGCTTGAGTTATATGGAAGCCTGAGTCACATGAGTCTGTGGTAGGAGGAACTCACCCAATGGGTGGAACAGGAAAGGGTGGAACAGGAAAGGGTGGAGCACAGCTGAGAAGCTGGTCACAGCAGTTAGAGCTGAGGGAGAGAGAGGAAGCAGGCAGTGAGCTGTGAGTGTTCATTTGTGAGAAGGCTCTAACGGGGGGAAGGCTTGGGGATGGTGGTGGCCCCTGCATTGTTATTGTCTATAGATTTCTTTGTTGCTATGATGGATTTGGCTCTCTGTTGTTTAAATAAATGTTTTGGTTCTGTCTTTCATGTGGAGAGTCTGTTATATTTTGAAATTCAAAATTATGCCAGCATATTCATAGCCACTGTAGGCACTGTGAATATTGATGCTACAGGAAGGTTATGATTAGGCCTACACAGAGAAAGGAGATTCTAATTGGCTGGGATTGCCAATTGGAGGCTTGGGACTAACTAAAAAGATTTTATTGATGTCTATTATTAAAGTTCTCCAAAAGCAGGAAAAAAAATTAAAGGAATTGGTGCTCTCCTGGATTACCTTGAGCACAATTGTGTAGTGCTCTAGGGTCAAATGAGATAATATTTGTAAAGCACTTAGAACAGTACCTGTCACATAATAGACACTTCATAAATAATTTCTCTTTTGCCTTCATTTGCCTCTGGGCAAATGGGCTGTTAAGGAGAAGAGACCTCTTTCTCCTATTTTCTTCTGAGGCAGGTTAAGGGCTCCATCCTCCTCCCCACCCTCAGAGTTAGAGTGGATATCTGTGACTAAGGGAAAAAGGAGGATTTGGGAAAGAATGGTCCCACTTATGGCAGGGAAGGAGAGGATGAGAGAAGGAAAGGGAAAGGAATAGAGGGAAAGGGAGAGAAGAAAGGGGAAGAGAGGGAAGGGAAAAGGAAGAGAGGGAAGGGGAAAGGGAGAGAGGAAGGGAGAAGTGAAAGAGGGAAGAGGACAAATGATGGAGAGAGAGAGAGATAAGGGGAGAGAGGGAAAGAGAGAGAAGTGGAGAAAGGGAAGGGAGAGAGGGAGTTACAACCCCTAGTTTATTCGTTATGTAAGGAGGTATAAAAGTCCATTTGTAAAAGACTCTCCTCATTGGTGGAGATTAATGATTTAATCAACAAGCATTTACTAAGTAGCTACTATGCACTAGGCACTGTGCTAAGTGGACAGAAGGTTATGATCAGGAAAGAACATTTCAGAGGTCAGCATTATAAGGAATACAGTTATAGATGACACTAAGATCTGAGGGTAATACCAGAGAAGAGGAGAGAGGGCAGGAAAGGGAGGGAAAGAAAGGGACCAGGAGAGGGGAAAGAGATGGGAAAGAGTGGGGGAGAAGAGAGATGGGCAGGAAGAGGAGAGGAAAGAGAGAAAAGGAGGCAGAGAGGAGGGGGAGAGAAAGGAGAGAGACTAGCTTCACAACACCTACCCTGGTCACTATTAGTTCTATAGACAGATAAACAAAGTACAAGCAAGAGAGATGAACCAGAGGTCCTAATTCTAAAACAAGAAACTTTTCTTAAGGGTCACTGAGACTCTGTAGAATGATACCTACAACTAAGTATTGTCTCTAGAAGACATGGCTTATTTAAAAGGGGAAATGGTGACATTCTCTATTAAGGTAGACACATATAAAGAAATCTAGGAACCGGAAAGAGGAAGTATGGTGGAGAGCGTTGGTGTAAAGGTCAATGGAGGGTGAAACAGAAGTCATTTTGTCATAGGAGTTTACCATCGACCACCTGGGCGGAAAGAGGAAGTAGAACCAGAGTTCAGGAAACACATCACAAGTCTGGCAAGGAGTCATGATGTAAGAGTAATGGGCGACTTTCCCCTGGGTAATGTTCTCTATGGTAGCTAGTGTAGGGGGTGTGTCATGACTACTTCTTCCCTATCACCCACTATAGCAGAAGCAAAAATGATTTTCATTGTCAGGATGCCTCACTCTAGCTTGATCTGTAATCCTCCTTTCTTCCCTCTCCATCCCTACTCACACTCCTCCCCCCATTCCTATTATATAAATCCTGTCTGAAACAGGAACTAAAAGGAGTTCAGAAGCTCCCGATTCATATCTGCTACACTGGACTGAATCTAATTTTGTAGCTTTTTCACCTTATCTCTGTCCATGCTGGATTATAATGTAGGTTTAGCACAGCTCAAAGTGGCCCTAATCTGCTACCCCTGCTCCACGTTTTTAGCACAGCCTCTGGTCTCATGACAAATACCAAAGGGATTACTCAAGCTCATTCTTCTGCCCTGACTCTCACTTTCTAGTCAAGCTAAACCCACAACGTTTGCAGCCACTCTCACTCTGAACACCTCTACAGCTTTACTTCCCAGTCTTATCCTAACATATAAACAAAATACATTCTTACCCAAATCACTGGTTCTTCTCACATTACTGCATTCACAGCTCTCAAGTCAGCGTCTAAAACTACCAAAGGACATACATCAGTTCTGAGGCAGCCTCCTGATGCTTCTAAATAAATTCCCCCAACTCACGTCACTCCCACCCTGGATAATTGCAAACACCGGGGTCCCTACTATAGTAGATGAAGAAGAAATTTTCTGTGATGGGGCTCACCAGCTTTTTGCTTTTATCTTATTAACCCCACAGAGTTCCAAGTTCCTGAAAAATGTCTTCCCACTTTCCCACTCTGCATTTCAGTCAACAATAATTTTTTTTTAATCAGATCAGGTAAATATATTACTCTCAAGTCTTGATAGATGATCTCCATTTCCACAATTTCATAGCTATCATCTATCTTTCAATTCCTTTTGTTTTATATCATATTTATTTTTAATTTGTATTTATTTTATTTTTAAATTTATGGAATTAAACATTTTCATAACATAGTATAATAAAAAGGATGATTGCACATGAAGCTACATATCTTTTCTGTACAACTTGCTACTCCTTTTAATTGGAAGAGATTTGAACATTTAAGAGAGGATTTTATATTTGATCTGGAGGTAATAAGGAAGCATTAAAGTTTATTTTTAATCACTGAAGTTTATTACTATCATAAACAGACCTATGCTTTAGGAAGATAATTTTTTTAAAATTATTTATTTTTAGTTTACAACATTCAGTTCCACAAGTTTTTGAGTTCCAAATTTTCTTCACCTTCCTCCTCTTCCCTCTCCCCATGACAACAAGCAATCTGATATAGGCTCTACATATACATTCACATTAAACATTTTCCCATTAGTCATGTTGCAAAGAAGAATTATAACCAATGGAATGAACTACGAGAAAGAACAAACAAAAATAAAGCAAATAGTATGCTTCGACCTGTATGCAGACTCTGTAATCCTTTCTTTGGATGTGGATAACGTTAGGAAGATAAATTTGAGAGCTGAATGGTGAACTGAATGATGGACTGGAGTGGAGAGAGACTTACTTGTAGCAGGATAACCAATCAAAAAGATATTATGATAGTTCAGATGTGAGATGATAAGAACATGTTCCAGTGTGGTGGCAGTGTCAAAGGAGAGAAGGGAGATGAAATATACAAGAAATATTCTGAAGGTAGAAATAGCAAAATCTGTTAACTCCTTGGAAAGGGGGTATGGAGGAATGAGACAGTGGGGAGTTAAGCATAACATCTAGGTTACAAGCCTGGGTGATTAGGAGGATGGTGGTATCCTCAACTCTAATGAAAAAGTTAGAAATAAGGAAGGATTTAAGAGGAAATGTTTATTATTTATTTATAACACTTATTTTTTTTATTTTGAGTTCCAAATTCTCTGCTTCCCTCCTACCCCTCCCCCACCCACTGTGACAGCAAGAAATGCGATATCAATTGTACATGTTGAAATCATGCAAAACATATTTCCATGTTAGCCATGTTGAAAAAGAAAAAGCAGAAAGGTTATGCTTCAGTCTGCATTCAGACTCCCATCAGTCTTCTCTGAAGGTAGAAAGCATTTTTCATCATAAGTCTTAAAATTCTCTTGGATCATTGTATTGATCAGAATAAAAGCCATCCACAGCTGATCATTTACAATATTGCTGTTACTGTGTATAGTACTTCAATTTGCATCAGTTCATATAAGTCTTCCCATGGTTTTCTGAAACTATCATGTTCATCATTTCTCATAGCACAATAGTATTCCTTCACAATCATCTACCACAATTTGTTCAGTCATTCCCCAACTGATGAGCATCCCTTCAATTTCCGATTCTTTGCCACCACAAAAAGATCTGCTATAAATTTTTTTTTTGGCATGTTGGTCTTTTTCCTTTTTCTTTATTCTCTTTGGGATACAGACCCATGAGCAACTGATGTTTTTCCAGTTACTTAGATCTGACTTTATTTGTGTGAAAAGTGTTTTGTAATTGTGTTCATATCGTCCATGGGTTTGTTTTGGCAGGTAGACTCCCAAATATTTTATAGTATCTACAGTAATTTTAAATAGGATTACTCTTCATATGTCTTGCTTTTGGACTTTGTTAGTAATACATAGAAGTGCAGATGATTTATGTGGATTTATTTTACTAAAGTTGTTTATTATTTCAAGTAGTTTTTACTTGATCCCAGTGCATATTTCATTGTTACCCCTTAATTTTTTATATCATCCCATCATAATCAACTCATACCCATGCTCTCTGTCTAAGTATACTCCTTCTAAATGCCATTATAATGAGAAAATTCTTAGGAGTTAGAAGTATCATCTTCCAATATAGGAAAGTAAGTAGTTTAATCTCATTGAGTCTCTTATGATTGGTCTAGGTTTTTACCTTTTTATGCTTCTCTTGAGTCTTTTATTTGAAAGTCAAATTTTCTATTCAGTTCAGCTCTTTTCAACAGGAATGATTGAAAGTCTTCTATTTCATTTAATATCCCCATTTTTTGCTCTGAAGATCTATAATCAGTTTTGCCAACTAGGCGTTTCTTGACTGTAATCCTACCTTCTTTGCCCTCCAGAATATCGTATTCCAAGTCTTCTGGTTCTTTACTGTGGAAGCTGCTAAGTCTTGACTGATTCTGACTATGGTAAGGATCATGATTTTTGAATTATTTCTCTCTAGCCCTTAAAATATTTTCTCCTTGACCTGGGAGTTCTAGAACATTCTTGAGAGTTTTCATTTTGGGATTTCTTTCAAAAGGTGATTTGAAGATTCTTTCAATTTCTATTTTACCCTCTGGTTCTAGGATATCAAGGAAATTTTCCTTAATAATTTCTTAAAATATGGTGTCTTGGCTCTGACTTCTAGGTAGTCTAATAATTCTTGAATTATCTTTCTTCTATTTTCCAGGTCAATTGTTTTTCCAATGAGATATTTCACATTTTCTTCTATTTTTTTCATTCTTTTGACTTGTTTTATTGATGTTTGATATTTCATGTAGTTTTTAGATTCCACTTGTTCAATTCCAATTTTTAAGGAACTATTTTTCCTCAGTGAGATTTTGTACCTCTTTTTTCCATTTGGACAATTCTGTTTTTTAAAGGGTTCTTTTCTGCCATGAATTTTTGTACCCCTTTTTCCATTTAGTCAGTTCTGTTTTTTAAGGATTTCTCCTTAGTGGATTTTTGTACCTCTTTTACCATCTGACCAATTCTAGTTTTTAAGGTGTTATTTTCTTTTTTAAAATTTAATACTGTTTTTCCCAATTACATGTAAAGATAGTTTTCAACATTCGTTTTTGTAAAATTTTGAGTTCCAAATTTTTCTCCTCCCCAAGACAGCAAGCAATTTGGTATAGACTATACATGTACAATCATGTCAAACATGTTCCAGATTAGTCATGTTATGAAAGAAGAATCAGAAAAAAAGAGAAAAATCACAAAGAAGGAAAAAAGTGAAAATAGCATGCTTCTATCTGCATTCAGACTCCATAATTCTTTCTCTGAATGTGGTTAGCGTTTTCTATGATAAGGCATTATTTTCTTCAGTATTTTGTGTGCCTCTTTTACCGGCTGTTAACTCTCTTGTCATAATTTTCTTGCATCATTCCCATTTCTTTTCTCAATTTTTCCTCTTGCTTGATTTTGAAAATCTTTGTTGAGGCTCTTCCAGGAATTCATTTTTTAGTCCTGAGACCAACTCATATTTTTCTTTGAGGCTTTGCTTGTAAGTATTTTAACACTGTTGTCTTCTGAGTTTGTCTTGATTTTCCTTGTCATCATAGTAGCATTTTATGATCAGGTTCTTTTTTGCTGTTTGTTCATTTTTCCAGCATATTTCTTGACTTTTTGCTTTATGTTAAAGTTGGGCTCTGCTCCCTGAGTGGAGGAGGCACTTTACCAAATTTCAGGTTTTTCATGCTGCTGTTTTCAGAACTAGTTCTGAGAGTCTGTAAATTTTCTGTGCTTCTTAGGCAGTATGATCCAAGGAAAGTGGTCACTGCTCTCTTGGTCTGTGCTCTGGTCTTTACCCAAGATGGGATATTGTTCCCCTATAGCCACAAATGTTAGCGTGCCTCTTTGCCCTGGAACTGTGACTTGATTTGCTATGTTCCTAAAGTCACAAACACTAGTGTTCCTTTCTGTCTGAGAACTGAGACCAGGGCCCTTGCTCCCTTGTGAATGACCATGATCACCCATGTGTACCCTTATATGGCCATAAGTGCTGGTGTTCTTCATTCTGCAACCGCATATGAGTCATGCAATAAGGTTTTGCACCCACTTCCAGCAAAGGATCCCCTATAATCTCTTTCTGACAGTTGTCTGACCCCCTTACTGTCTGTGGGATGAGAGCTCTCAAAGGTGCAGCTGCCATTTTCACAACCATTTCTAAAGTCTGCTGCTGATATTGTGGTGGTATCATGATAGTGGTCTTGCCACAGCCTGTCCTGTTCACTGGCCAGACCACCACCACAGACCTTTCCTGCCAATCTCCTAAGTTGTCTTGGGCTGGAAAAATGTCTCACTCAGACCTTTTGTTGGTTCTGTCACTTCAGAATTTGATTCAAGGTGTAATTTTAAAGTTGTTTAGAGGGGAATTTTAGAAGAATTCAGTTGAATTGCTGCCTACACTTTTCCATCTTGACTCCCCTTCCCCATGAGTTCAGTTTTGAACATGTTTGCTTTAAGACATCTATGAGACATCCAGTCTGAGATGTCCAATAAGCATTTGAAAATGTAAGACGGAAGTTGGGAAAGAGGATAAAATTGGATGTGTGAATCATCTGCATAGAGATGATAATTGAATCCATATGAACTGATGAGGTCATCAAGCAAAATAGAGCAGAGGGAGAAGAGAAGAAAGACTAGGAAAGATCCTTGGGGGTCATGCATGAGTAATAGGCACAGCCTGGAAAATCCAGCAAGGGAGACTGAGAAAGAGCAGCCAATTGGCAGGAGAAGAAAGAAGAACTAGGAAAGAGACAATGGTAGTTTGGAGCCCCCTTTTCCCCCACAATTAATCCATACCTTTTACTTGATTTTCTGCATACAAGTCATATTTGATTGTCATGTATCATGATGGAGAGTAAGATCAATGTAGTGTTTATCTTTGTTTTTCCAGAACCTAGCACCATATCTTGTGCACAGTGGGGTGCTTAGATTTTGTGTTGAATTGAATCAAACAAATGGTCAGTTCATCCATAATGTCCTAGAGTTTCTATACCCTTTTTTTTGACCATCCGTTCTGCATCATCCTGCTCATTGAACTGTGCCATTCTACTATAGTTATGCCTTCTCGATGGGGGAGATTTAACCCTCTCAGCTTTGGGACTCCCAAAGGTCTGTGCTGCCCTGATGAGTGAATACATCACACACTCCACTATATCTATCAAGTCCCAAGCATACTTCACATTCCACCTCAGAGATAGCGAGGTAACACAATGGATAGAGCACCAGACCTGGAGACAGGAAGACCTAAGATGAAATCTAGCCTCAGAAACTTACTAATTCTGTGACCCTAGCCAAATCACTTAACCTCTGTTTGCTTGTTTCTTCAACTACAGAATGGAGACAATACTAGCTTACAGGGCTGTCATGAGGATAAAATATTTGTCAAGTACTTAACATACCACCTGACACATAGGAGGCATTTCCTCCCACTTCTTTGACATTCAACTTTTCTGATGCTTCACCATCCTGACAACTGGATCTTGCCATAGACCCCATTCAGGTAGGCACATACTTTTCTTTCCCCCTCCCACCCATTATAATAACATCATTTCATTACTATTAGAAAGAGCATGTCAATCAAGTCCTCTATGACTGTGTTCACCATTGATGTGACTTTCCAAACCAAAACACCCATGTCAGGTCACCATTCTCCTATCTGTATTATCTCCCCCTGTTGGAATTTAAACTCCTTGAAGACAGACATTTTTATTTTTAAAAAGTCTCACTTTTATATTCATATTTCCGGCTCTCTCAGCACAGTGCTTGGCAAATCATAAGTACTTAATAAATGTTTTTGTCATTCATTTCATCTTACTGACCTTGCTGAAGGTCAAATGCTTAACTCCACCAACAGATTTTGCTGTTACCTCAGCCTCTTGGGATCTCAGACCCCAGAAGCAACCTTGGTACTGGCACAGTCTGGTCTTTTGAATAACATAAGCTTAGGTTCTAATTTGAACTTCACTGTTACCTTTCTCCCAGGACAGGATTACTCTTGCCCTATCCTCGTACCTGTCTACTCATCAATACTCCCCAGATCTGGCCTAGGTAGTAAGGGACAGTTTTTTGAAAATAACTTTCTAAGTCCACATATTTTTAATCCTCCCTCTCACATTCTTCTTTCCCTTGTCCAAAAGTCCATATTGATCTGAATATAAGCTACATTTCCCCCCTAAATCTGACTTGTATAAAAGTTCAGTATAGTGAATAATTAATATCATTTGTTTGGTAAGTTAATGTATCTTGCCCCCCGCCTCAAAAAAAAAAATCTCATTTTAGTTTATATTCAATTTGGTATTTTGCAGTAAGTATTTTTGCATAGAGGCTCAAAACCTTCAGTGGACACTAACACATAGGGATATAATTTTCAAAGCTTGTTTGGGTCTGACAAAGGCCTTGATCTCAGTTTGAAGCCATGAGCAATGCAGATGCAAAAGACCAGCTTGTGACATCCAATTGTGTTCCCAAATCTAGGCAAATCAAGGTTATATCATCCCCTCGCCTCTGAAGTATAGTTTGACTGCTGCTGAGTTTATGTATCAACATAATTCAGTTTCTATCTTTCCTCCCCGAGGACAGCTCAGTAACTGTCCAGTAACACAATATTGTTATGATAGTGAGTCCCTGGAGTTCTGTGGTCTGGTCAGCCTAGATAGGCAGGATGCCCAGGAAGTGAATTCTGGCTGGTATTTTTACACACCAAGTGGTCAGTTTTTGATAATCCTTCCTACACCTATCTCCACAATTCTCTGAAATTGAAAGACATGCTTGTGACCTCACTACCACATGAGTCTCTACTACAAGGCCCACGTTATCACGCTTCCTGAGGACTCAAAGGCCCAGACATCAGCAGAATTATTATGCCAGGGAGAGGTTTATGTGTTGAGGAAAAGAACTTACCTGGAAGCCCAGGACAGGAAAACAGGAAACCAGACTAATGGACAAAAGCAGTTTTCCTTTTCCAGCTCTCAGCTTTTTCATCCATATAAGGAAGAAGTTGGTCTAAGTGATTTCTAAGTCCCTTTCTGACTGATCTTCCACATTTTATGTTGTAAGGCCTCTTATAGACATTCTAGACACCAAAGCACCCTCTAGTCCTGACAGTCTACCAGTCTCCTTTCCAAGGCACTTTCTGATTCTGACATTCTACGGCCCTGTGAGAAAAATACATAGAGAAAAGAGACTGGTTTATTTGCTTTTCACTTTGAAAATTTTATTGATTTTCTCCCTTTCTCCCTCAATCGTAACATGGTAGTCACTAGATTTACCCTTGGCTGACTTGTCCTGCTGTCTTTTCATGTCTCTCCTCTTCCCTCCCACCAAAAAAGCTGGAGTTATTTTCTCCCTGCTACAGTCTTTCCCCCTCCACCCATCCATCCAGCATACGACTATTAAACATATAACTGGGGGAAGTTTTAAAAAATGTTTTAATAAATAAGTGTTTATTGACTGACTATCCTATAATTCCTCTGTTGGTTCCCTCTTATTAAATTAAGTCTAGCTGGTTCAGTCTGGTGGTCACAGCCCCTTTCTTCAATTATGTCCACCTTGCATGTACACAGTTTCAGGGCCCCTCCAATCCAGCTAGGTCAATGTTAGTTCTTACTGTCTTAGATAAATTCTTGCCATCTGTCCCTCCAGTCCCACCATTGCTTCACATCATTTGTTATCTTCTCCTCCACTGCCAAGCTTGAAATCCACTTCTGACCATACTTCAAAATCCAGCTTCCTCTTCCAGGGAGCCTTTCCACACTCCTTAGCTTGCTATTCAAAGCTCTCTGTGATTCATATCTCTATTTCTTCAACCTTATCTCCAATGTGAGTCACTTACTCTACCCAAACAAGTCCACAGACCCTTCTACTGCCTTCCTGATGCCCACCTCGATGGCTCCTCCACCTGGATCCTTTCTGCTTCTCCAAGTCCTCAAAATCCTTCAGGGCCCAGTTGCTCCTCCCAGGCCTTAAGGATCACTGTCTTCTCTGATCTCCTGTGATAATCATGTAAGAATACATCCACTGTGGACAGTGTTTCTGCAGGGAAGCACAGACTGAGATCATTTCCAGTTGGCCTTATGGATGGCACATTCCAGATTACCTGGATAGTGAACGTGAGAATTACACGCTCATCATTAGGATTATGGAGCATGAATAAAGGAGATGGGTCAGAAATGGTACCTAGTGAGAGTTAATGAAGGGTAAGGTAGGTAGTGCAGGGGTATTCAGGAAGACCTGATTTTGAACTAAACACTTACTATCTGTAGGATGTTCAGTAAATCACTTGACTTTTCTTTCATCCTGAATTTCCCCGTCTGTAAAATGGGGACAATTAGGTAGTATCTACTTCACAGAGTTGTGGTAAGGATCAAATGTAAATGCACTTAGAAAACCTTAACATGCGATACAAATGCTATCATATATAAAGGCATATCATATACTCTTTCTGCACCCCAGTTTCTTTCTCTGTAAATGGGGACAATAATTGTCTCTGGGTCATGAGATTTACCTTCCTGTATAATGATAATTCACCAACAGGGGGTGCTGAGAATATCAACCCACAATGGTTTGCTATTCTTCTTCTATCTTGAGTATCTGGGCTCCGCCTAAATTCAAATGTCTGTGTCCAAAGATGTGTCTGTTCACCAAAACAATCAGTTCCAGAGCTCACCCAGTTATTCCATTTTAACTTTTTCATCTGCTTCACTAAGTTACCTTTGCCAAGATCAGCATTTTAAAAAATTTTATTGATATCTTTTATCTTAACATCTCCTTAATTTTCAAATACATCCTTCTCCCTCCCATACTCAATAAGCCATCCTTTGAACAAAAAAATAAAAAGAGAAAAAAAGCAATTCCATCAAACTAACTAATACATTTACTATGTCTGACAGTGCATACAATGGTGTGTTCTACACTCATAGTTTGTCACCTCTCCAAAGAAAGGAGAGGAATGCATCTTCTCATGCTTCAAGATCCTTTTAGAAGGCATTTATAAAAGAGGTGTTACCATACCCCACCTCAATAATTACAGAGGGCTCAAATTGAACCCACTAACCAGAGATATGAACTAGGCATGAAGAAGGCCTAGACATCCCTATTTAACCAATCAATCACTGAATGATAATGAACTAAATACAAACAAACTGATTAAACAAGTGGACGAGGAGTAAAAGTCATTGGGTGAAGTGGTGTTTAAGAAGTATATTAGGATTGGCTATGAACGCTCAATCACGTTCTAGGGGCCTGTATAGTAATGCAAGCTAGTTTGGAATTACTGGGCACTTTCAAGAGCTGCACAGGCCAGATGGAGAGCACTTCCAAACAAGACCTTAAGAGGGAATCACTGAGGGAAACCAGAGAGGGAAAAGAGCTTCTTTCCTCCCTGCTGACCTTGTGGACTTTGAAAGGTTAGAGGATTTGGACTTCAAAATGTACCCTGGCCAAGAATTCAGACTAGTTAATAGCAACACCAGAGCCAAGGAGAACCTAGACACTAAAGAAAGGCTACAAGGAGCCATAGCTCTATGAGGAGAAATGGATTTCCAGGAACTATGAGTTATCCCCTTTCCTACATATGCTTTAAGCTTTCCCCTAGACTCCATATATACTGGTGGGAGAATGCACTCCAATTTGGGCAGTGATTTTTTTTTTTTTACCAACTGTTGTTATTAAATCACTTTCATAAATACTCATTTTGAAAAACTAAGTCTGAATGGCTAATTGATATTAATTGATAATCAATGGAGGAAGCACCCTGGTGAAGGCTCATGAGCTATATAGTACTAAAGAATCATCCCCAACCCTTCTAGGTTATCCCTAGAAAACTGAAGGGTGAAATAGGTAGCCACCCTCTGGGGATTTAGCTTGCCAATGAGAATGGGGGCTTGGGATAGTAGCTCCATAACCTGTGCTACACATTTAATCAGACAGGTAAGAAAAAAGAATAAACATAGTCATCATACCAAAGCACTCACCTCACATATCCCAGGCCATCACTAACCTTTAGACCCCTTTTCCCAACCTCCCAAGAAGCAGGAAGGCCAAAAGTTTGAAAAGTCAATTCTCAGTGGTATCCAGAGGGAAAGCAATGATGATTAACTCATGAAGAACTGCCATCGCTTAGACTTTACTTATAAATACAGACTGTACATGATGAATGTGGGAAATGTAGGATGCTTTTGGAGGCTGTCATGGCCCCTAACTTCCCAAGACTTGAGATCAGCTGTGTGTATCCATTGATATCTTTATCCCATTAGAGTTAGAACTGAGGAAAGTTAGGCTAAAGAAAGGGTGCATTGCCTTGCTATCCGAGTATTCCAACAGCAAGTGGCATGAAGGGATGCAGGAACTGGTTTGCTTATTTTTTCTATTATCATTCTTTCCCAAACCTTGGGGTTCTTCCTTTCAGATTTCCCATGCCCACATAATCTTCTATAGATGGAAGCTGCATGGACATGGTCTAAGTTTATCTGCTTTCATTACAGCTGGCCAGGATAATGTAATCTGAGAATGAGAGGACCTCAGTTCAAACCCCAGTCTGATGCTTTCTATCTATGTGACCTTGGGCAAGTCACTTTACTTCCCTGGGCATCAGTTTACTCCATATATAAAATGAGAAGGTTGAGCTTCATGTTTCATGGGTCACTTCTAGCTCTATGATCTTCTGAAAGCCTTTATCTCCTAAAGACTGATAAAATTGTTTACTAATCTCCAGACTGAAGTGATTCTTTCCTGAATGTTCCTTTGGGAGAATTGACTTAGATCCACTTTTCCCATAATCCAAAGGGACACTTTTGTGTCACTTCTCTTTCCTAGGTGACAGTCAATGGGAATTCATGTTAATATTAACCTTGAAAAATAGGGAAAGTTAACCTCTTGATATGTCTATATATACAATGAATCCCAAGTCAAGTAGAACATATTCAAACTCTCTGGTTTAGATGATCCAGATCATGGCTTCCTTTCATTGGTACAAATCATTGAAAGAGAAGCATAGCAACCTGTTAGTGACTAATATTCCATGATATTGCTCCTCAGAAACCTCTAAATGACCATGGAGCAAGGCGGGAGTATCCTCTGACTGACAGAGGTCATGGGGAATGGACATAGAGTTGTCTTTTGCTTATAATAGGCTGCCAGGTCTCATTATATACAAACCTGAGCCTCCAGGTTGGGTTGGATTCACCCAAGAAAGAGATCAATCCATAATTCCTTCAAATGGGATCATTTAAATTTATCCCCCAGAAGGGGACTAGACCTTTACTTTGGAATCCAAAGGCCTCATTTTACAGAGGAAAAAACTGAGGCCCGAAGAGATTAAGGGAATTGTCCAAGGCCATGCAGCTAGCCAATAAGAAGGGCTTAGGTCTTCTGAAGACATTATACCAGGGATTCTTAATCGTTTTTTGTCTCATGGATGCCTTTGGCTATTTGGTGAAGCCTATGGATCGCTTCTTGTAATAACATTCTTAAATGAAAAGAAAATACATCGGATTACAAAGGAAGAAAACTGTGTTGAAATATTGATAACGGTATAAATGATAGTCTCATAGCCTCTCAGTTAAGAACCCCTGCACTCTTCCAGATTGGTCCTGCTATGCAGAAGAATGGGCTAGATAGGGGACAGTGAGGACTCAGACCAAGAATAGGGTCAGGGGCCTTGACTGACAAGAGTCAGAATAGGGTTTAGCAAGATGGACAGCCCAGAGACTAGAGGGAGCAACTGGTAGACCTAAGACCAAAGGCTCAGCAAAAGAGAGTAGGAGAGCAGAAGAGAAAGAAAAAGAAGGGTCTACGCGAAGGAGCTCGGGAGCAGCAGCATCTACCTTTCTACTCTACCAACCTTGAAGGAGTGTAAACCCCTACAGGACACCTGCCAACCCTGTATGTGTAAAGGCTTGTGGGAGGGGGATGTAGTCAGGGTCAGGGATGAAACCATCACAGTTCCCTTCTCACCCGTGGCTCAATGCCTTAAAAACAAGGAATCAATTTGTTTGTCATAATTCATATCCACAGTGTGCCTTGAACCCAGTAGGTGCTTTATAAAGGTAGAATTGCGTTGAACAATTAGCTCAGAAAGGAAGAGGAGTGACCTAAAGTAATGAGCAAGATCCCTGACCCCAGGTTAGGAGGCAGGGATCCATTTTAGTAAGAATTTGATGGTATGCCCCCAGGCATAAAAAAGGTCTATCAGGCTGAACTCATTTGAATTAGTTTTGACTACGTTCTGGCACTTTGGGTACAAAAGAAAGAGGAGAAGGGAGTTAGGTCCAGGACCCAATCCATCCATCTGGATGGATTACAGGAGTGAGGAGGGGCTCACACGCTCTACTCTAGGAAAAAGTAGGGAGGTGAGGGAATGTTTATAGGTGCTTCCTACCACCTGGCAGAAACCTATGGTTCCTGGATAGATGAACAAGCTTTGTTGGCCTCCTAGTGTCTGAACCCATTGCCACTTAAAAATTGACATCACTACACAAGAGTCATCTGTGCTGGCTAGGCAGGGGTACTTGGATGTTGGTGAGCCCCAGGAAGGGGCCTGTTCTAAGTAAACTAGGGAATCACTGACCCACACTGGTCATTGGGCCCTGCAGCTCTCCAGCAGGTGCCAAGGCCTGGGGCATCTCACTGCCACTCAGGGTACAGTATTCACTATTGCCAAGGGAGCAGGTCTCCAGGGTCTGGCCCTCTTGCTTCAGATAAATGAGAGGGCATCTCATAGCTAATGAACTAGCCTGGTTGACACCAGGGAAGTCTAGATGGCCCTGAGCATCACTCCTATCACCATCCCTGTCTATCATCACCCCAGGCAGCTGCCAAGTCTCCAGTTCTTCAACGCTGAGGTACTTAGATTCTGGTTCCTGCTGGGTTGCCTCCTCAGGAGGTCCTCTGGTCTTGCAAGGATCTTCCTCTTCCATGGCATCTACCCTCTTGGGCTTCATCGGGAAGCAGGTGAGTTGTGAAATCGACTCCTGGAATATGAGTCCCAAGAGCTCATCTCTGGTCAAGACCCTCCTCTCCATGGCCCCCTGCCTTCTGAGCTGGGTACCAAGGAGGTCAGATCTGGCCCACGTCTGAAATACAAGCAAAAACATCTGAATAGAGGGGTGAGGTTCCTCTAGGCCAGACTGGATCATGCACCAGTTAGTCACACAAATGCTCAACCATGTTCTAAGGCTCCACAAAGCTGGTATTCACTCATTCATTTGAACACATGTTGCACTTGTGAATTCCTACTTCCACGCTTTTGCTAATGTCCTTCCTTTGCTGTGGAGTATTCTCTCTCTCCACTCCTGAGTAGTGAAATCCTTCAAGCACTGATCTCAATACCACTTCTCTTCCTTGACCATCCCTCCAACCCCACCAACCAGGAAATGTCCTCTCTTTTGGACTCTGAGCATTTCTTTTAATCAATCAACTCTCTACTGGAAATTATGCTAACGATTGGGGATAAAAAGACAAAATGAAATAGTTCCTGTCTTCAGGAAGCTTATATCCTACAAAAGGAGACAATGTGTACATGGGAAAGTATATGCAAAACAAATATAAGGGGAGAGGAGGGAGCATTAGTAGGCAAAATCAGAACAGATTTCATGTAGAAGGTACTTCTTGAGCTGAGTCTTGAAGGAAATAAAGATTTCTTATCTGGCACTGATTGTACAATGCTTAGTGTTGCTGGTTATGAGTCACCATCCATATATCACAAACACTAGATTGTGGTAGATCCTTAATGGTAAAGACAATGGTTTAATCTTCTCTGATGCCCCCACACACACACACTCATACTGGCCCACCTACACACCCAAGAGACTTATTAAAGATGAGGAAGATAGTGTTAGAAGGCAATTTTTGTGAGAATAAAAAGATGTAGGGGCCTCAATGCAAGGGGAGGACAGGCTTAATGTGAAAGAAGCATGATATGACCTCCAAGAAGCTAGTAGGAAAAGAAAAGAAACTAGTAGGATCTTAGCCTGTATTAAAAGAAGTATAGTGTCTAGAATGGAAAGATGATAGTCATCCTCTCTCTTGTCCTGGTCAGACCATATCTAAAGTGTTCATGTTCAGTTTCTCCCTTGACAATCTGGAGGAAGGCAATGAGAATACTGAGATCTGAAACTATATCATGTGGGAAATTGAAGAACTCAGAAAGAAGCCTAGTAGGAAGACAGTTTATGTGGGGGGAAAAGTCTGGGGGCCTCTGGGAAAGAGGGAAACAAGCTCACTATGAATAAGCTTTGTAATAGGAAGTAGAAGGAGGTGGTTTTTGGAGGCACTCAGAGGACGGGATGCCCTGACATTTAAAATGGGGCTCTCCTGTGGAAAAATGTTGGGTCCCACATTTCTGAGCCCTAAAGTCTAACGGGATGCCTTAAGAGGTAGTGAGTTCCCTGTCACTAGAAGTCTTCAAACAGAGACTGGATAATGCCTTGTCAGGAATGTTGTAGGGAGAGGTGATTCTTGGTCAGGCATGGGTTGGGCTAACTAAATAACCTCTGAGATTCTTTCCAACTCAAAAAGTCTGCATGATATCCAGGTGCTGTCTTTAAATATTTGGGGCAGTTGTCATGTGGAAAAAACAATCAGACTTGCTGTGTTTGGCCCCAGAGGGCAGGTCGAGAGTGTACTAAGTTGACAAGGCAGAGTTTAGCTCAATATAAGGAAAACTCTCCTAACAGGGCTTGCCAAAAGTACAATGGATTGCATCAGGAGGTGGTATTTCCCATCATCAGAAGTCTTCAATTAGAGAATGGATTGCCTCATGTTGGCAGTGTTATAGAGGAGATTTCTACTAAGGTACCAGTTGGATCAGACAGCTTTCAGAGATCCCTTCAGAGGTCCCTTCCAACTCTGAGATTCTTTAAGGTCTGAGAAGACTTATTAAATGTCTCATGAAATTTGGTTTGGACCTTTCCTATATTCTGATCTGTTTTACAGTTAGTTGTGTATGGTTGCTGAGAGCAGCACTTGTTTACATCCTTCCCCTCTCTCCCACACACTGCCAAGGACAGAGCCTTCCTCCTACAGAAAATGACAATAGAGCACCACACTCAATGACAAGCAGAACTGTAACTTACAGTTTGAGCTTATGCTCCCACTCCCCATAAAAGCCTTTCTTATAGAATCTCTTCCCTGGGAAGACTGAGAAAGAGAAGATGGTGATCTACTGACTTTGGTCTCTCTTCCTGGCTAGGGACTACAAATGATTTAGTGGCAAGAAGGGTGAGGAGACCAGATCTGGAGGAGTTTGGATCTTCTGTGACAAGGAGAAAACAGGACCACCCTGGGCTGGGAGGATCCCCCAGGAAGGAAGGGAGTACAGGGCACTCTGAGAAAGGAGAACTGTAGCTCAGATGAGATACTGAGCTGCTGCTCCATTAGTCGTTCTCCATCCAGCAATGCCAGGTCACTAGGAATGCTGGGAGCTCATCTCTTGCTCACCACCCTCAGCCTTGGTGATAACGCGGCTGGGGCAACGACTTTCAGAAGAGCAGCCTCCGTTTCAGGGGTACCTCTGCTATTCCTCTACTGACTTGTGGATTTGCCCTTTGCAATTTATGTAACCTTGGGAGATAGAGATTGTAAGTGTTATTCCCACCATTTTGTAAAGCGTAATAAAAACAAGTATTGCTGACATTTATATGGCATTTTAAGGTTTACAAAGTACTTTACATATGCAGTAGGATCTCACTGAATAGTCCTAAAACCTCTGCAGAGCAGTGTGGTAGAATGTTGGACCTGGAGCCAAAAAGACTCAAGTTCAAATACAGCTTCAGAGACTTTCTAGCTGTGTGATCCTGGGCAGTTCTGTCATCTGTAAAATGGGGATAATAAACCTCCCAGGGTTGTTGTGAGAGATAAATGAGATATTTACAAAGTACTTTGTAAACTTTAAGGTGCTCTATGAATTCTAGCTCTATGAATAATGTTGGCATTATTGTCCCCTCTTATGGATGAGAAAACTTAGGATGAGAGAAGTAAGAGACCTGGTGCTAGGGGTAGTAACAGACAGGATTGTTCCCTCATGTCTCCATTAACCACCAATAAGGGGAAGAGGCATGAGAGGCCCATCAGGAACCTCTGGGAACAGTGTCTAGACCCTGGGGCATGGGGAGAAGCATAGGTTTCTTAGATTACCTGGAAGTTTCCATTGTGTACAGTGTAGAGGGGCCTGAAGAAAGCTGCAGGTGAGGGTACATTCTGGTAGAAGGTTTTCTTCACTCTGGAGGGCAGCAGAGAAATGGCAAGAGAGATCAGCTAGGGCAAGGGAGGACCAGCAGAAGCAGGGCTGAGATAAGGCACCAAATGAAGGAGTAGAGGCAAAGAATTCTCGAAGAACCTGACAGAAAGGAGGTCAGAGGTTATCTAGTCCAACCCAGACCTGACCAAGAATCTCTCCTTTCCCCTCCTCCCCCAACCCTGACAAATAATTATCCAGCCTCTGTTTGAAGATATCTAGTAACAGGGAACTCACTACACTACCTCTCAAGGCAGGCATCCCTGGGCATTGGGACTTATATATGTGGGATGCCAGGGTCACATAGATAGTAAGGAGCTAGGCAGGATTCAAATCCAGATTCTTTGACTCCTAAACCGGCATTATTTCTATTACACTACACAGTAGAGTCGTAATTAGGAGAAGATTCCTGGGACTTTGCACAGGGAGATGTGCTTCCTCTCTGTGGCCAACTTACTCCCCTGCCTCTTCCTCCCCACAAATTGCCCCTGTTCAATTGCACAGAATGGGGATTCATTTGGTGGGAGAGGAAAACATACTCTTCCTCAACGTCTGAATTTCCAGTTATGGCTTCTTCCTTTGGAACTCTAATCTCCTAAATGATGGATTGTCAAGATCCTCTTCCCCCATGAGTGTCTAGGGCAGGAGGCCTGGGAAAGGGGACGGGTGACCATTCCACTCCCAGTAGGCTCCCAAGGGAGGGGCATGAAGTTCTTGGAGACTATGACTGGGAAAGCTAGACCCAGTCTTCTTTGGAATCCTTTACCTGGGAAATAGCCTGAAAAGGATGTAAGGCAGGCTGATCAGGAAAAAGAGGACGGAAAAAATGATGATTGTGTTGATGGGGCCATCTTGGGGTGGGGAGGAGACACCTGGAAGACAACAAACCATTAATCCATCAGCTCTGTCAGGTTATCTTCTGGGAAACCAGTCCCTGCCCCCACCTCCCCCACGGTCAGTAAAATGAACAGATGAATCCAAGTCCTTGTACACAAGAACTAGAGCTTCAGCTAGCAAAGGCCAGATATCTTACTATCAATAAAGTCATCTTAGCAACCACCATCGAATGTAGCGAAAAGGGTCTTGGACTTGAAATCTAGGGACTTGGTTCAAGCAGAGCCACAACTAGGGCAGGAGAACTGAAGCTTTCCCCCAGAGCACTGAAGGTCCTTTCTGCAGTTTATTAATAATAATAGCTAACATTTTATACAGTGCTTACTATATCATGCTAACCACTTTACAAACATTATCTCATTTCACCCTCACAAAAACCCTGGGAGGGAGGTGTTGTTAGTATCCCCCTTTTTCAGATGAAGACACAGAGTTTGTAAAATGACATGCCCAGGGTCACACAGCTAGGAAATGTCCAAGGCTGGATTTGCATCTTTCTGACTCCAAGCTCAGCACTGCTGCATCGCTTAGCCCTGACCCTGCTACTTACCAACCATGTGTCTTGAGCAAATCTTATAGTTCCCCTTAGACTCAGTTTCCCCATCTATAAAATGGGAATAAACAATACATATACATATATGTATATATAAATTATATAGACACACATATATACATGTGTATATACGTATATATACATATATGTATATATACACATATATTGATATTGTGTATATATATACACATACATATGTATGTGAACTATCACTATTATTGTTTGTTTTTGTATTTTTATAACTTTGGGCAAATCAACTAAACTTTTAAGCCTCCTAGAGTCCCAACATCGTCCCAGGCACTTTGGGTAGCAATGAAACATAATACAGCTTTTTTCCATCAAGGAGTTTTCACTCTACCTTTGCTATCTGTCTTACAGAATGAAGTGAAACAGTGTATTTGGAAAATGCTTTGGAAAGTATAATAGAGAATTAGCAATGGCACAGCGAAGTTCCTGATATATGAACATTTGACTTGCTGTCATCTCTTAGATTGGTAGAAGGATTGGGAAAGTCATATTTTACCTCCTTTGAAACAATATTATTTTCAGCTACTCCACTTTTCATTGCAAATAGTCATAGAATGTTTCTGTTTTGTTAAGGGTTAAATAGGCCTTTGTAGGTTAGTTAACCCACCATGAATAATGTGTTCAAAAAATGAACTTACTGCCATTCCTCTAAAATATCACCCATCCCTTAATGTCTATATTTGTGTTGAGGGCACTCACAATATCTCAGGCTTAAAATTAGAGATCTATTTTTGACTCTTCTCTTAACTTCTATAGCCAATTACTTGCCAAAATCTGTCTATTCTGCTCCCACAATAACTCCTAAATCAGACCCTTTCTTTCTACTCCCACCACAACTGTCCCAGTTCAGGCCCTTACTCCCTCCTAGACTATCATAAGAATCTCCTAATTGATCTCTCTGCCCTCCAGTCTACTTCTCGACCCAACCCATCTGTCATACTTCTTCAAAGCTAATATGTCACTATAATCATGTCACTCCTCAACTGAAAAACCCTCATTCCCACCCCTACCAAATGAAAGGTAAATTCCTGGTCCTAGCACTTCTGATCAAAGCTCTCCACAATCTGGCTACAACTGCCTTTCCAGCCCTGGTCTCCTTCAAACTATAAGCAAGCATCTATTTAAGAACTTTCTTAAGTGACAGGCATTCTACTAGAAGCTACAAGTACATAAATGAAACAATCCTTCCTCATGAAGAGATTACATTCTAATAGTGGAGACAACTTGTATGTTGTGTGTGTATATATATATATACATATAGTATAAACATAAATGTTGCAGGGGAACATTAACAGAAGGTGATCATCAGGAAAGGCTTCACATCAAAAATGATGCTTGACTTACATGATCTCTGTGAGACAGAGGAAAGGAGTTAGTCCATTCCAGGCATGTAACACAGTCAGTACAAATGAGAGATAGAAGGCCACGTGTGAGGAACAAAGAAAACCAGTGTGTCTGGATTGTAGAGTGTGGAAAGGGAAGTAAGGTCCAATGAGGTTGGAAAGATAGGTTGGGACCACTTGTTAGAAGTTTCAAAAGCTATACAGAGGAATTTATATTTTACTTAGCGACAATAAGACATCTCTGGAGTTGATTGAATAGGGGAGTCATTATGTTCATATTTGTGCTTTAGGAAAATATTTTGGAAGAAGCTTATAGGTTGGACCATAGTGGGGAGAGACAAGTCAGAGAAACCAAATAGAAAGCTGTTGCAATTACCTAGGCAGGAGGCGATGGACACGTGAACTAAGCTGGAAGTTGTGTGAGTAGAGAGATCAACTGGGAGATATATTATGGACATATAAACAGCAATATTTGCAACCAATTATGTAAGTGGGGTCAAGGAGGGTAAGGAATGTGGGATGAAGTCCAGGTTACAAATCTGGGAGATTGGAAGGATGGTGGTGGTGCCTTTGAGAGAAATAGAGAAGGTTAGAAGAGTGATAGGTGTGTAGGGAAAGATAATGAATTAAGTTTTGGATATATTGAGTTTGAGATGTAGCTGAGATATCCAGTTTGCACTGTCCAACAGGCAGTGGGTGATGAGGGGCCCTTGCACTGGCCATCCCCCAGGTCTGGAATGCTCTGTCTCCTCCTACCCACCTCTAAGCATTAAGATTCAGTTCAAATGCCACCTTCTACAGAAGGCCTTTCCTGGTCCCCATAGTCACTAGTGCCTTCCACACGAAGGTTATCTTGTATCTATTCTGTTTATTTAATATATGATGATTTACATACCTGTTATCTTGTATCTATTCTATGTATTTAATATATGATGATTTACATACCTGTTATCTTGTATCTATTCTATGTATTTAACATATGATGATTTACATATCTGTAATCTTGTATCTATTCTATGTATTTAATATATGATGATTATATATCTATGTATTTAATATATGATGATTATATATGATGATTTACATAAAAATATGAATGTATATGTTTAATATGAATGTATATGTAGAGCTTATATTAGATTGCATGCTATCTTGGAGAGGAGGGAGAGAAGGGAGGGGGGAGAAAATATAAAACTCAAAAGTCTTGTGGAACTGAATGTTATAAACTAAAAAAAGATTTTAAAAATTAAAAATAAATAATTTTTAAAAGAAATTAAGAAGTTTACTTTGACTGTGTCGTAAAACATCTGAAAGGCACTGATGTAAAATAAGATGCAAGAAGGAACAAGACTGTAGGAATCCTTAAGTGCCAGACTGTGGAATTTATATTTATGCTTTAGGAAACAGAGAACTCCTGAAGATTTTTGAACAGAGGAGTGACATGGTCATACCTGTGCACGAGGAAGATCATTTTGGCAGCTATGTGAAGGATAGGTTGGAGAGGGGAGAGACTGGGAGAGGGGGCAGAAAAAGCAAGTAGGACGCCATTACGATAGGAACAGTAAAATGAGAAGTAATGATGGCTTAAACTGGGGTGGCAAAAGGGTATGTGGAGAGGAAGCAAATGCAAGAGATGTTATGGAAATAGGCTTGAAAGGAGTTGCTAACAGATTGGGGTGGGGGAAGATGAGGGAGAATAAAGGATCAAAGGTGACTCAGATTTCAAGCCTGGGTGACTAGAAGGATGGTGGTACTACCAATGGAAATGGATGAGTCAGAAGGAAGGGCATGCATAAGCAGAGATGCTGAGATCAGTTTGGGACATAACAAATTTGATCCCCAGATATTTTGTAGTTATTTGGAATGAGATTTCCCTTTCTATTATCTCCTCTCGTATTTTATTATTATACACATAATAAGTCTGAGATGGATGTGTCCAGCAGACAATTAGAGATTCAGGTTTAGAGCTCTGGGGAACATTTGCACAGAGGCGGTCATTGAAGCCATAGGAGTGAATAAGGTCACCATGGAAGAAAGAGCAGAGAGAGAAGGCTGAGGGCAAAGCCTTTGGGGACACACACACTTGGGGGTAGGAGAAGGATGAGGAACAAGGAGAGAGATCAGCCGTGATCAGAGAAGTCAAGAGAGGAAAGAATCCCCAGAAGTCAGAGGGAGTCAGTGGCATTAAATGCTGCAGAAAGAAGCCAAGGTGGGTGAAGAATGAGAAAAGGCCATCCAGTATTTAGCGATCTAGGCAGCTGGGGGCCTCACTGGGTACAGCCCTGAACCAGGGGCCAAGAAAACCTGAGTTCAAATAGGACCTTAGAGATTTCCTAGCTGCGTGAATCCAAATAGTCTGCCTCAGCTTCCTCAGCTCTAAAACAGGGATAACAATAGCATCTGCCTCCTAAAGATGTGACAATAAAAAGAGGCCACACATGGAAAGTATTTTGGGAACCTTGAAGGCCTACACAAAGGCCAGCTATTATCCGAGTATCTAGTGAAGAGAAGGCATTAAGACAGTAAGAATCCCAAGGCTCTGTGCTTATCTCTAGAGCTCTTGGTGAGAAAGGACTATCTTTTTTTTTTAGAAGGGAGGGGACCATGTGTCCATGGAGATGAGAGAATAGAACCTGGAGCTGAAGATCTGCCCCTTATTATGCCAGCTTGTCAGGAGGAGGAAGAGACGCAGCGTCTGTAGCACACAGTTCAACCACTTACTGTCTTGTGTTATCATCTTAACTCAATATATGATCCTGTGTAAGGTAATTTATCGTGTAACTGTGTGCAAATTGTGTGTATACAAAAATTGTATAAGGCAATCTCTCTCTCTGGACCTCAGTTTCCTCATCTGTAAAAGGGAGATAACTTAATATTAGAGCAATCTGTGTGGGTTCTCAGGATTGCTGTGGATATAAAATGAGATCATGTAGTGAGGGACACTATGAGCCAATAGTGCTTTGTAAATATTTGGCTGATATTCCGCATATATTGCCTTGTCTCACAAATAAGAGAATGAGAATGCTGGGCATTTGTACAATTTTCCAAAGCACGTTCATTTTCATAATTTCATTCCATGGTCCTTTGAGGGAAGTTGGACAGAGGTTATGATCTCAGTTTACAGATGATATTCAGAGAAGCTATGCAACTGGCTAAGAACCACATGGAGCAGTTAGGTGGTACAGTGGATAGAACACTAGGTTTGGAATTCCATGGGTTCAAGTCCAGTCTCAGACACTTAATTTAACCCTGTTTGTCTTAGTTTGCTCATTTGTAAAATAAACTGAAGAAGGAAATGGCAAGTCACTCCAGCATCCAGAAAACCCCAAATGGGGTCATGACTGAAAACAATTGAACAGCCACAAGAAAAATCATATGATTAAAAAGTAGACTTGGATTCAAACTCAGAACCTCTAGCTCCAGTCCTATAGCCTTTCTGTCATACTGTATGGATCCCCAGAATCAGCCTTAGATGGGGAAGGTTGGTTTTGAGGTGCTGCATGGACACATCCAACAAGTCTTCTAATTCTTATCCCCCCAGCACACTCTAGAATAGTGCTGAACACATTGTTGGTGTTCAGGAAATACTTTTCAACTTGAATGGAAATAATTTGAATTGAACTGAGTTGGGAGAGCAAGTCAGTACAGAGACCTAAAAGAATTTTGGATTTGGAACCAGGGCAATTGGGTTCAAATCTCTACTGTTGACTGTGTTGTTGTGCAGCTATTTCTGACTCTTCATGACTCCATTTGGGGTTTTCTTGGCAAAGATACTGCAGTAATTTGCCATTTCCTTCCCCAGCTCATTTTACAGATAAGGAAACTGAGGCAAATAGGGTTAAGTGATTTGCCCAGGGTCACACAGTTAGTATGTGTATGAGGCCAGATTTGAGCTCAGGAAGACTAGTCTTCCTGATTTCCAGTCCACTGCTCTATCCACTGAGCCACCTAGCTGCCCTATTTGGCTGTATGGCTTTAGCAAGTCACCTAATTCTTCCTAGTCCTTGGTTTACTCCTCTCTAATAAAATGAAAGGACTGAGGCAGATGATCTTAAAGGTCCCTTGGAATGTAACTCTAAAGCCCAAGATCCCATTAATTTAAATTCCAGTCCTTTCCTTCTTTGAGTTATTTCAAATTTATCCTGTCTATAGCTTGTTTGTACATAGTGATTCTATATGTGGTCTCCCCTATTAGATGGTGAGGTCCTTGAGGTCAGGGACTGTCTTTTACCTTTTTTTTGTATCCTGTATCCTTTATCACAGTACCTGGCACATAGTAGGTGCTTGATAAATGCTTATTGACTGACTGAATAACTGGATCCTTCCTTTCTGAGCTCAAATAGTTGATAGAATGGAGTCATATCCACTATGAGTGCCACAGCCTAGGTTTTTTCTTCCTCAGGTCCTAGGAAGAAAACCTTCGCCTTGGAATGGAAAGCCAAGGTAGAAGTTGGACCTAGAGAGAAATCAGAACCCCCAGAGGTAAGGCTGCTGTTGGAGGCTGTTACTCTATGGGCCTCAGTCAGTCTGTCCACTTTGCCTTTGTATTCTAGAGAGTTCTAAGGCCCTGCCTCCTAACACACAGTTGGCCACTGCACCCTGCTCCTGACTGTATGCCAGGGCATAACCAGCAGTTCTCAGGGGCTTCCTCCCTCGGATTGTCTTCTCTTCTTGACTTCTCTCTCCTTCCTCTATCCGATCCCTGTCTCTTTAAATTGCCCTTTTCTTAAACAGGAGGAATGATCATCCTAATAACAGCTCACACAGACACAGGGCTTTGCAAAGATTTACTCACAACGACCTGCTTGGTAAGTAATAGAGATACAATTGTTCCTATATTTTAGATGGGGAAACTGAGACTCAGAAAATTTAAAGGGCTTATCTAGGGTCATAGAACTACTTAAGTGTTGGATTTGGGATTCTAACCATGGTTTCTGACACCTACTCTTGGAAAGACAACGTGGAGTGTTAGGGCACTGGATTTGGAATTGAGAAGACATGGGCTCGAATCTCATCTCAGATGCTTATTAGAGGTAAGACACTAGACAAGTTATTTAATGACTCTGTGCCTCGATTTCCTCATCTGTAAAATGAGGTTGTAAAATAAGGAGACCTTCAAGGTCTCGATCTATGATCTTTCCCTCTATACCATGTAAGGCTCTCAATTTTTCAAACTGAGCTAATGAATTTCTGGTAAGATTTTTGTCTCAAGTCAAGACTTGAATCTGTTTCATTTTGACACAATAAAACACTGCATTAAACATTGGCACAAAAATACACAGTGAACATAGGCTCCTCATAGTCTTCTGTTACCTATAAATGTGCTCTGCGTAACCATATGTGCAGGCAGCCAAATGAAGCCTCAGATTCATTCCATCAGTCTAAGGCAGGGATGTGGAACCTGCAGCCTCAAGTCCTTGAGTGCAGCCCTTCAACTGAATCCAAGCTTCACGGAACAAATCTTTTTATTAAGGTTTGAACTCTAAGGAGTTTGTGAGAGACGGCAACTCTTATTTTGTTCTTTGTTCTTTTGTTTTTGGAAGGGCGAAGGCAGGGCAATTAGGGTTAAGTGACTTGCCCAAGGTCACACAGCTAGTAGGTGTCAAGTGTCTGAGGTCAAATTTGAACTCAGGTTTTCCTGACTTCAGGACAGGTGTTCTATTCACTGTGCCACCTAGCTGCCCCCAGACAGCAACTCTGGGTCCACATGCCCCATAGAGAGACTCTTCCCTAAACGCCAAGCGTTTGTGTTTGTGCCCCAGCTCACACATCTGGTGGAGGTAGGAGCCAAGAGTGTCCTGATCCGTCAGTGCCGCTGCTGTGTTCATCAACTGTCAGCCTATTGCAGCCTGGAACCAGTGCCAGCCCAGAACAGAGCTCCTCTGCCGAGTGAGCATCAGCTGTCGCCAACACCACCTACAGCCACAAGTGCACACAAACCCGTTCTGACCCACCGGGAATATCTGGGGATCTAGTGCCCTCAGCAGAATTGAACCCCAGCCAAAGCCAAGCCCTTTTGGAAATCAGGCCAGAAAACATGAAGATATAAGAGTGAATCATAGTGCTAACAAGAGCGCTCCCTTCTGCAGCTTGTGGGCAGTCCCAACAGCTGCAGTTTCTCATAGGTACTGACTGCGAATATAACAACCAGTATCCCCACATAGAGAACCAAAGAACTTGGCTGGGGGAGGGTCCAGGGGAGACTGCATCCTTCACTATAAACTGATAAACTGACCTCTGTGACTTGGAGTCTAGGGGAAAGAGCCCTGGATTGGGAGTCAGAGGCCCTAGGTTTGAATTGTGGCTATACTCCCTTGTTAGCCTTGAGCAAGTCACTCCGCTCTTTGGGCCTCAGTTCCTCTCCTTGTCAAATGAGAGGATTGGACTAAATGATCTCTAAGATTCCTCCCAGCTCCAAATTGTACAATCTCAACTCTAAGTAGAAACAGGATCTAGAGAGGGTAATGAAGAGTAGATCTGAAGTAGGGAGATCTGGGTGGTTTTGCCCATGATTCCAAAGGACCAATGACAAAGCACGCTGCCCACCTCTTGACAGAGAAGTGATAAAGTCAGCATACAGGAGGAAACACATTTTAGGACATAGCCAATGCAGGAATTTGTTGGGCTTGACTATGTGTGTTTGCTGTTGTTTGTTTGTCTCAGTCATATCCAACTCTTCATAGCCCCATTTGAGGTTTTATTGGCAAAGATACCAGAGTGGTTCGCCATTTCCTTCTCCAGCCCATTCAACAGATGTGGAAACTGAGGCAAACAGAATTAAGTGACTTGCCCAGAGTCACACAGCTTGTAAGTGTCTAAGGCTGGATTTGAACTTAGATCTTCCCTGACTCCAGGTCCGGTGCTCTATCCACTCTGCCACCTAGCTGCCCATGTTTGTTACAATGGTGTATTAATTTTTTCAAGGCAGGGAGGCAACGTGGAAGAAAGAGAAAATACATACTTGTTAATTTGACAAAAAAAAAAAAAGAATTTTAAACAAAGATCTGATTCTAAGTTCTGGCTCTTATTCTGTCTAAAGGTTGACTGATTGATGGTATCACCTTGAGCAAGTCCTTTGACTTTCATGAGCCCCAGTTTCTTCATCTCTAAAATGGATAAAGGGGAAGAGGAGGTGATGTCCAGGCTCCCTTCTAGTTCTAACATCATCACTTCTACTATCCCAGTTTCAGTTCCTTTTCAGAAAAATGGACATGATGTTTTTGCTGTCAATCCCATAGGATTATGGTGAGACTCTCCCCAACTGCTAGCTAATGACCTCTCTGATGATCTTCCATCCATGTATACAGCTGATCTGCACCTAGTGGTTTATGCTTTGTCTCCTCCATTAGAATATGAGATCCTTGAAGGAAGAGACTGTTTTGGTCTTCCATTGTATGCCCCAGAGCTTAGCAAAGACACTTAATAAATGTTTGTTGACTGACTGACAAATTATTTTGTGAACCATTAAGGGCCTGTGCTATTAACTATGCTGGGAAGGAATCCTATGGTTCTGGCTATTTTAGTCCTGTCTGTTGTAAGAAATGATACTCATGAATCTCTTGGGTTTGATGAGAGAGGAAGCCTGGCAGTGCCCTAAGGCCAGACCACAAACAGTAAGAAACAGAAAGGTATAATTGGAAAGAACATCATTCTCAGTCAAGATCTCAGCCCTGAGACTTGGTTTGGCACAACTCAAGATCAGAGAGCTGGACCTGGAGTTTACAACCAGCCTCTGATAAAGACTAGCTGTGAGACTGGGCAAGTCACTTAATCTCTGTTTGGGTCATCCTCCCCATCTGTAAAATGAGGGTGATAATGGCTCTTGCCTCCCTGGGCTGTCGTGAGGGTGAGATAATATTTGTAAGGCACTTTGCAGTGTAAAAGCACTATAAAAATGCTAGCTGTGTGACCTCGGACAAGACACAACATCAACAAACTGTTACCATGGACTTACACACATGCTGGACACTCATTTGCTATGTTCAAGATGCTGAAAATTTGTAAAACAAAACTGAATGAATAACTTTGGGTACCTTGCTATAACTGGCTCTGAACAGAATACCTAGATCTTTCCAAGTTGAGATACTGGAAGTTTCTTAACATGAAACTCTTAGACAAGGGAAGAGAAACCATACAACTTTATAGCTGAAAGGAACCTTAGAGATCACTTGATTTTACGGATTGGAAAATTGGACCTCTGAGGAAAGATGTGACTTGCTCAAGGTAAAGTCAGTGGCAAGGCTTGGAAAGGAATCTAGATCTTCCTAGTTTCCATCAAGGCAAACGTCGTGTGCCATCTTAGACAAGAAGTCTTTCCTGTTCCCGTTAGTTATTCGTATTTCTTCTTAACTCAGCAAATTATCATGCATAAACTTATCTGTTTATATATTATACCCTCCATCAGAATGTAAGGTCCTTGAAAGAAAGGACTGTTTTTCTACTTTGTTTTTCTATGCACAGCACCTAGCATAATGCCTCCCATACATACAGTAGGCACTTAATAACATAATAACACACTAGGCACTTAATAAGTACATGTTGCAAGATAGTTCCAAAGGACTTATGATGAAAAATATTATCTACCTCCAGAGAAAGAACTGAAAGAGTCTGAATACCAATTGAAACCTATTTTTTTTACTTTATTTTTCTGGGTTTTGTTTTGTTTTTGGTTGGTATTCTCTTTTGCAACATGGCTAGTATGAAAATATGTTTTATGTGACTGCATGTGTATTATCTATACTAAAGTGCTTGCCTTCTCAAGGAAGGGGGAAGGGAAGGAAGGGAAGGAGGGAATTTGGAGCTCAAAAATTATATAAGAAAAAAATGTTAAGGAAGTAGCTAGGCGATGAAATGGACAAAGAGCAAGTCCTGGAATCAGGACGACCTGAATTCAAATCTAGCCTCTGATACTTACTAGCTGTGTGATCCCAGGAAAGTCACTTAACCCTGATTACCTCCCCACAAAATTGTTTAGAATTGTTTTTAATGTGTAAATGAGAAAAACATGAAATAAAAACATTCTAACAAAATAAGTGCTTCTTGAGTCCCTTTAGTTCCTGACTCAGTTTCTTTCCTTAGCATCATCGTGCCCCTACCCCTATAGCTAGGAAAAATTGAGGGAGCTTGGGCACAAGGACTTTGTGAGCAGGTAAAAGAAATTCTACTCTTTTCTGGATATCGGTTGTGCCAAGGAATGCAGGCCCTGTCCCAGGAGGGTTAGGAGAAAACAGAAGCTGTCCCTGTTCCACTGATTAGAAGGGAGACTACCAGAGAGTTGGCAGCCTGGAAAGCTCCCAGGAAAACCATAGCAGCTCACATACCTAGAGAGCTTGGAGACTGGAACTGCAGTACTGGACTCCACTCACTCCATTGGCTCCTATATCTGAAATCTTCTTCCTTTTCACCCAAGGGTTCACCTATTTCCCCAGAGCCCAGACGACAGCGTAGCCGGGCCTCGTAGATCAAGTCAGGGCTAAACTCAAAGGCTTCAATGGTGGCTGCAGTCACCCCAGAAATGTGATCTTTGTGTCTTGCCCGCTGTGTGGGATTCATGCACATGTTAGTGGGCAGGCCTGAAGTTTAAGGCAGAGAGCCTGGATCCTGGGCCTCCAGAGTCCTAATCCTCATAGGCCCAGTCTGTATGAAATGTGACAATCTCCCAGACCATTCCTGCCTTATAGCAATCATAGTCTTGGACTCCTAGGTCTTTGTGTCAAGAGGTCTGTCTTAGGACAGCAGCCTTTAGACAGCAGGGACTGGGTCTATAACCACTTCTCTGGGTCACATTTGGGTGCTAAAGAAAGGCTTAGGGGAAAGGAGGAGTGGGAATAAGAATACTGCTATTGGACTTGGTCTATAAGCCCATTAGAGAGGCTAGAAAAGATTCTTATGTGAAACACCCCCACCCAAAAGGCTTCCCAAGCTGGGGAAATTGGGGGATGCTGACATTTGGTCAGCCTCCTTACCTCCCAGGGTTCCCCGGGCTGCCTCAAGGCCAGTTCATAGCTGAGAGACTTGTACAGCTCTTCAATCGGAGGGTCCCAGGAAATGATGCAGCCTCTAGAGCTGACATTGCTTTGCAGGTTGGAGGGAGGATCGAGCTTGACTAGAACAGAAAGAACCCAGCTGAATCTGGTCTTGGGATTTCCTGAAGGCTTCCAGTGACTGCTTCTGACTATTTGGTTGGAGAAACTGAGCAGAGGTAAGTAGGCCCTTTTCAGATGAGAAGTCCAGCTCCCCTACCCCATCTCATCTTCCAAAAGCTCAGTAGTGACATATAGGGGACTGGGATCCAAGACATGGCAATCAGGCAAGGATCTGATCCAAGACATGGCAAGCAGGCAAGGATCTGAACAGGAAAGTGCTAGTCAGGACAGGTGCCCTAAGAAGATCCTAGAGTTCTGGGTCTGGGAGGAGCCAGAAGAGGTCGTATCTTTGAACTGTCCACTTTCAGGTAAGGCTGGAGAAATTAGTTCCCCCTTTTCTTAAGAATCTGCAGAAGGCAGGTTTTAAGGCTTCCATTGGGGCTATGATCCCTTCATTGTAGGAAGTTTTTGATTTTCCTGTGTCTAACTGAAGTCCTTCTTGTTGCCATTTAAACTAATTCTCTCTTGTCTGATCCTCCACAGATACAGAGAATAGTGGCTCCTGGTCATCCAGTCTGGCCATCTCCATGAAGGAAAGGTCCCAGAAAAGGATCCTGCTCCCTCATACAGGTGGCAAGCTGTTAATTGCTCTCCACCCTGCTGCTCTCTCCATTCCCAGAAATATAGAACTGTGTCTGCTCTAGGCTCCAGGTCTTTCCTCCAAAACCTGGTCTCCAGTCTGATTCTGAACAGACCCCAGACTTGCTCCTAATTCTAGGTCTTTCTTTGCAAAAGTTAGGCAGGGCAGGAGGAGGCAACTGGGTAACAAGAAAGTCCCATGGTATTTCCCTAAGAGGCTGCAACATTGCCAGTGGGCCCAAGCCCATCTTCCTTAGATCTAGCTACCCACTGAGATGTCTGACACATCAATATTTTATTTTTCTTGGGAATTGGGTTTGTTTGTTTGAGACCAGGTCTTCTTATCTCAGCCAAGGTGTGAATGCAGTTGCTACTTTTGGCCTGATCCCAATACTGATAACTATGGAAGCTTTAATCTGCTCCATTTTTCCATCCTGGGCTGGTTCCTATTTCCTCAGACAACCTGACTGTCCACTTCTGGGGATTTACCTTTTTAATGCTGGATTTAGTGTCAATTTCCAATGAGCTTTAGCCCTACTCTCAGAACTCCCAAACTCAAGTGATCCATCAGCCTCAGCCTCACCCAGTCATTGAGATGACAGGCATGCGATGCCATATTCAGCAACTAACACATCACTCTCCCTGAAGGCTAGAAAGTTTCCTTGCCTAGAATACCCAATATTCCTACTCCCATCCTTCTGATCCTGGGTTAAGAAAGCACTCACTGTTCTGTCTGGGCAGATACTTGGGATCCAACAGATATACCAGGTTCAGTCCAGATACAATGCCATGGAAATTGATGGTGAACTCATCAAACACTGTTAGTATTTTGTCTGGTGGGAGTTCTAGTGTGCAGGTGCCCATCTGGAGGACGCAGCTGTAATTTTCATGCGGCTCCAAGTTGCTACAAAGCACAAGTATGGAGGGAGTGGGCTAGTGAATGTAAGAGGGATGCTCCCTTAACAAAATACAAATGCCCCTGGATTCTTCATCTTTGATCTTGGGACCTAGGCCTGTTCCATACACCCACTCCTTTCTACCTCCACCAAATTTATGGGTCCCCAAGGTCTACCCCTTTCAGGAAGTGTTCCCTGATACTCTAGCCTATACTGATCTTCTCCTATGACCTTCAATTCCAAAGGATATAAAAAACAAATGAGACACGGTCCTGGCCTTCAAAAAATTCAGAGTCTTAAAGAACATCAGAATGTAACATGGACATGAAAAATTACAATACAGGTTACCATATGATGAGGGCAATAAAAGAGGGACAAGAAAAGGTATTGTGACAATGCAGAAGATGGAGAGATCAATTAATTGAATGTAGAACTGCAAGGGTGTTTAGATATCATCCAGTACAACTCCATCTTGCAAATGGGAAAATTGAGATCTAGAAGTAACTTGTCCAAAATCACACAGACAGGAAGGAGAAAACCAGTATTCAAACCCTTCTCCTTTGACTCCACCCCATTCCACTGCCTGGAGAAGGTAGCATTAGAGCTGGGCTCTCCATCTATCCACCCATCCATCCATACCTACATACACATGTTTGTCTTTCCCAGAAATCCTGACCTACCACTAAGCATTTAGTAGGTGCTCAGTAAAGACTTGCTGATTGGCTGGCTGTTAATATTCACTAGCTACCTCTACTGGCCAAGTTAGGACCTGTCCTTACTGACCCTGAATCTGTCCTAGGATCCCAGGAGGGAGAAAGTATGTTCCCCTTCCAAACCCTCTCTAAAAGGGCCCGGCTAGGCCTTACCTGGTAAAGAGGAGCTGATGGACTCTGTCTTCTGTTGGCAGGGTGGTAGTCCAACTACAATGAATTGTAGTTATGTAATTATTGAGGCAGGTCAAGGCTCCAAGTTGCTGCGCTGCAGTAGGGAGAGAGCAGGGAGGGAGCAAGGAGGGTGTTTGATTTTTACCTAGTGCCTTACTCTCCCTGGCACTCTTTCATTGGCCCCCAGGGGCAGCAGAGAGCTCTATTGCCTGAGATTCAGTTCTGGAGCTCCAAGGTGGGAAGCCATTTCTCCCTCCACCCTCAAAGCCTGAAGAGTACCCAGGCAACCAAGGGTTCAATCCAGTTGCAGCCAGTCCATGCAGGAAGGATTCTAGAAGGCGCCAGAGTTTCCTACAGAATGGGGGATTGGATAAAAGGAAGATGGGAAGAAGGGCTCTAAGGGGTAACCTTTAGCTCCCTGGGGTAGCAACATCTGAGTGCAAACTGGATCATCCCACCTCACTCCAACTCCTCACCTCCTCTTTCCCCTCCACTAAAGGACAGCACACAGAACCAGGTGAAAAGTTGTACACGGCAGGCTCTCTTCCCAGAAATGCCCATGGAACATGGCCCTGAAACAGAAACAACTGTTTCAACTCAATGAACATTTATCAGGTGCTTCCCTTAGTGCAAGGAACTGTCCTGGGTTCTGAGGGCTATGAAGATAAAAAAGGAAACAACCATTGTCCTCAGAAGCTCATAATCTAATAAATGTAGTGTGGAGAAGAGCAATAAAATATAGAAAGTGATGGGACAAAGGACATAGCTAGACAATCTGCCCTCGGAAAATTTGAGGAGGGAAGAGATACTTTCACTTGGGAAGATGAAGGATCTTGACTTGCAAGTGAATTGAATTTAAGTGACAAAGTCATCAGCCTCACTCTCTCCTCCAGACTCATTGGAGTTCAGTGGCGACATAGGTCAGGACAACTGGAAATGATCCCAAGAGGAGCAGACATATGCAAGGAGGTAGTATGGGTAGAGCAGAAATGAACATTAGAGATCATCTTCTCCAACCTCCTTATATGCATATGATGAGATGGTATGTGGGGGAGAGGGAGGATGGAAGTAGGAGTATCAAATATCCCTAAGGTTTTGACCACAGGTGATTGGAAAGATGGGGATGCTATCAACATGAAGAGCTAATTTGGAGGAGACTTCTGGTCCATCTTTCACACAGGTGCCAAAATAGTCTTCCTAAAGTACAGCTCTCAGGCCCCCAGTCAAAAAACATCCTTGATCCTTACTGACTCTGGGGTCATCTGCAAACTCTTCATTCAGCTTGGCATTCAAGTCCCTTTACCATCTGGCCTCAACTTTCCATTCCAGCCTCTTCATGCCCTACTCCCTTTCATACCCTTTATGTTATAGTCAAAGTGGACTCCTAGGCAACCAACCCCTGAGTTCTCCCACGTGGTGCCCAGTCTCATGTCAGAAAACAGCAGAGAGTCAGGATGGTGCAGTGGAAAGCACACCAGAAAAATAATCACCGTTCTGGGATGGAGTTCTAACTTTGCTGCTTGACTTGCTGTCTAGCCTAGGAGGTATCGCATCTCCATCTCTCTAAACCTCAATTTCCTTGTCTACAAAATAGGGATGATAATCTCTACTGTGTCTACTTCACAGGGCATATTACGTGAACGACACAAGATAACAGGTAAAAATGCATGTAAGCAGCAAAACACCATGTAAATGAGAGCTACCATCATTGCCATGGGTTAGATTTCTGAGGGATGGGGCAGTTAACTATCCAGCACCCACTGAAATTCTCCTCTTCCATCTCCTTCCCAGTGAGGGAGAAGGTGGCTGCTTTCCTTCCTAGCCTAATTCTCCAGTTCAATTATCCTTTCCCATCACAACTTTCCCATCAAAGTTTCAGTATATAGCAGGTTGGCAACAGAAATTAAATGGGAATTTGGGGGGAGTTTTGTGGAAGCCACAGACAACACTCAAAAGCTAGTATATGACACAGAGCCTATGACCAAGTACCTAACCCAAATTTTACAATAAGATACTGTGAACATACCATAAAAGAAAATGAAAAAAATCAGACTTCTCTGGTAGGAAGAAGGGCCAAAAAAATTTTAGTCAGATCTTCCATATGGCAAGGTGATGCAGGGAAGATGGGCACTATGCCCCTCACCCCCTAGATGTGGAAAGGATAACTCTAAGCAATTAAACTAATTAAACACAGGCTGTGCTACAAAGGCAAAAGGGCAACAGTTCCTAGTCTCACGGAGTTTACATCATATAGGAAGGGGTTTTAGGGATCATATAATCCAACCCTTTTATTTCATATAGGTGAAACTGAGTCCTAGAGAAAGGAAGCAACTTGCCAAGTTTACAACAGAACCAGGACCAGAACCCAAATCTACTGATTTTCAAGCTATGACACTTCCCACTATGTTGAACTGCATCCCCTATTCATTCCTACAGTAGAGGAGATCCCATTTCTGAAGTAGCTGTTGGAGAAACATCATTTCCTTTGTCTCCCTCCTCCCCCACCCCACCCCCCTCTCTCTCTCTCAACTATGAATATGTGTATCTAGAGAGACTGGAACTATAGCACATGGTTTATCAGACCTGGAAGAGACATTAATACATAGAATCTGGGCTAGGAGTGCTGGAGCATTTAATGTCCCAAAGAGCAAAAAGGGACATTGGTGACAATCTAATCTAACCCTCTTACTCTATAGACAAAGAAAATCGAGGTTTAGCTTCCTCTTGTCTCATCCAAGGTGTTACACAGTAATGGCCTGGCAAAGCCAAGACAAACTAAGATCTCTAGGTTCACTGTTCATTCTTGTAAAGGGGAGAGTCCATTTCTGTCTGGTTTTTGGAAAAAATGAAAGAGAAAGACAAGAAAGCAAAGTTTCTAGTCAGCGTGATTGAGCTGCCCTATGCTTCACTGTAAACTCAGAGAGCTTCTGGAGTGCAAGGAATCCTGGCTGATCTCTCATTGTGCCCCAGGATCGAGGAGGTGCCCCTCAGAAAGGGTAGCTGGAGTGGGGGTACTGGTTCAGGAAGTACTCAAGGGGATAGGGTTAGTGGGGGCGAGGATTCAACAGCGGGTATCAGCTCATCAGTCATTCAAGATGTCACTGTGATAGCCCCAGGGTGCGACTGTACTTATTTGCCTGTTATATAAGTTGATGTTGCTCAGTGATAAGAGGCTTGTGGGTTACAGAAAGCAAACACTAAGACTCCCCAAGCCCTGAGATGCAGGACCTATGGCACAGTCCCAGGCACCTCTACAATTCGTTTCTGCTTATAAGCAGGAGTAATCTTGAAGAAGTCAATTTGACTTTCTCAGTTTCTTTCTTTGTAAAACAAAGGGGTCCCTCCTTGTCTAACATTCAAGGCTCCACATTTCTTTCTAGATCTGACGCTGTGACTAATTAATAGTCTCAGTCTAAAGATCAATCAATCAATAAGATAAGCTTTTATAAAATTTCTCCCATGGTCAAGACTTTGTGCTAGACAGTGAAAATGCAAAGGCAAAAAGGAAGCAGTCCCAACCGTTAAGGACTTAGTTCTCTACTGGGGAAAACAAGACATACCCAGACAAGTAAATAAAACAAACATTATCTCAGAGGATGTACTAACAACTAGGAAAACCAAGAAAAGCCTCCTGTACAAGGTAGCACTGGACTGAGCCTTGAAGGAGAAAGAGATTCCAAGGGGAGTTCATCCTGGTCATGAGAGACATCCTGCACAAAGG
This sequence comes from Potorous gilbertii, assembly GCA_028658325.1. Classification (NCBI taxonomy): domain Eukaryota; kingdom Metazoa; phylum Chordata; class Mammalia; order Diprotodontia; family Potoroidae; genus Potorous; species Potorous gilbertii. Next base: position 43,160,033 of record CM053769.1, on the reverse strand, counting down.
TATGGAGGTGGAAGATGAAACATCCAGTGTGAAAAACAGTAAGACCATTTGGATGGAACATAGCATAACTGGAGAGAATATTGGGAAATCTCATTACTGGAAAGATGGAATGAATCAATCAACATTCATTAAGCACCTAACATGCCAGGCAGATTGTGAAAAGACATTAAATGTCAAAGAGATGAATTTGTATTTGATCCTGGAAGTAATAGGCAGACTCTGAAGCATTTTCATCAGGAGAATAACATGATCAGACTTTACCTGTACTTTAGGAATCACAATTTGGCAGCTGTATGGAAGACAGATCAGAGAAGGTTATTAAGAAGCTGTTGTGGGGCAGTTAGGTGGCACAGTGGATAGAGCACTAGCTCTGGAGTCAGTAGGATCTGAGTTCAAATCTGGCCTCAGACACTGTGTGACCCTGGGCAAGTCATTTAACCCCGATTGCCTCAAGAAAAAAAGTTATTGTGAGAGTCCAGGTGAGAGATGATTAAAACTGAGGGTGAGAGTATGGCTATGTGGCAGGTGGGAAAGTTTGATTCCCAAGATGGTGTGAGGGCTAGGTAACTAAAGGTGGATGAACAAGAGGGGGTGGGGAGGGGAAGTAAACCTCTATGCTGTTGAGCACAAGGAGGAAGGGTAGAAGTAAGGGCCACTCAGGTCCATGAGTCCCTCAGCATGAATAGCCAGTGGAATGAGGAGAGGAGAAAAGGAAAAGAAATTGTTATAGTACCTGAGTGGGGACCAAGAAAAAATTAGGGAAGATTGACAGCTTCTGAAAACCTTTTGTCAAAACTGCATTGGACCTAAGACTGGGGCATGCACAAATTGTGAGGAAGCAGTCCAGCTTCCCAGTCATGCATGGCTAGGTTCAAACAATGCAATAGAAGTTTTCTCACAATTCCCAAAATTGAATTGTAACGGTCACAGGTGACTGACTAATTGTAAGGACCCATCTTGGCTCCAGAAGAGAGATGAAGAAGGACCTCCTTGCTGTCAGTAGAGAAGTAGGGGCATGATGGGTATAAAATATTGCTGCACGCACTATCAGATGAGACCACTGGGTCAGGTAGTTTTGCTGAACTATTTTCCTTTGTTACCAAAAAGGGGTCATTTGTTGTTGTGTTCTGAGTTGTGATTATTTTTGGTTTTTTTGGAGGGGGAGGAGAATCCAGAAATGACTGGATACAAAAACAAAAAAGCTTGATTAAGCTCAAACTAAAATACAGTTTAAAAATAATGGGGGCAACAAGAGACATGAGTTGGATCCTGCTTAGCATCTTTCCAGATTTTCTTTTTTTGAATCATGAACTTGACCAACATCAATAAGAACGAACATTTCCATCGACAAAGAACAAAACCAAAAGAAGACTGCAGAAGAAAGTTCAGAAGGGGACAGATGAGCAGACCAGCGTTGCTAGTATGAGGTTAGATTTAATTCCTACTTTAAAAAGAAACAACCAAAATCTAACAGAGTTTTATGGTTTCAGTAAAATTTTATTTGTTTAAAAACAAACTGCTTGTGAGTGTTGAAGTATTTTTTTTAAACGTCAGGCAAACCATTCTCTTCACGAAAGGTGTTATACATAGATAAGAATGACCAGGTGATCCCACTAAAGTCCCTTCCCTACAGTTCTGTAAGGCTAGGCTAGATACAGATTGTCTCACTCTATTTCACTGTGGTCCTTCCTGCCTGGAAATAGACAGGGAGAGGAGAAGTTTAGTCAGAGTCCCTTCCGACTCCTGTGTCCAAGTCTGCAGAGAACGCAGCCTTGACATGAGGGGTTGGGGAAGGATATCCAAGGTGGCCTATAGATGCCAGCGGTGGAAAGTCCAAAGGGGCCTCCAAAAATGCCAAAAATAATAATGAAAGATCACATTTCTGCTTTTTAAAGCCATTCCCTGTGGCAGGTGAAAGATGAAACAACTGAAGAAACGAAGGCACTAGCTTCCAAGCATGATGATTTATTAAGCAACGTACGACAGTTGCACAACAAATTGCTTCCTCAGCTTTGGCCTCCAAATACAGGGGGAAACAGAATTTCATGCCACAAAAACAATCAAATAAGACTGATTAATCAAAAAGAAAAAACAATGAGGGCATCTAGGTGGCACAGTGGGTAGAGCACTGACCTGAGTCAGGAGGAACTAAGTTTGAATCTGATTTCAGATACTTGACACTTACTAGTTGTGTGATCCTGGGCAAGTCGTATAACCCTGATTGCCTCTCAAAGAAAAAAAATTTTTTAACCAAGGTATAAAATTAGGTAATCTGATTTATAATTGGAGGAAAGATTAGAGACTTTCCCAGTTGGTAGAAGGATCAGTAAACAGGCACAATTCCCTAAAATCAGAAAAAGGAGTGTCCTGGTCTCCTAAGTGTCTGTATTCAGTCAAAGGAACAAGGAAATGGTAACTTAGCAGTGTTGTTGTTGAGTTGTTTCAGTCACATCCAACTCTCCATGATCCAGTTGGGGTTTTCTTGGCAAAGATACTAGAGTGGTTTAGCCATTTCCTTTTCCAGTTCATTTTATAGATGAGGAATCGAGGCAAACAGGGTTAAGTGATTTGCCCAGCGTTACACAGCTAGTAAGTGTCTGAGGTCGGATTTGAACTCAGGTTCTCCTGACTCTAGGTCCTGCACTCTATCCACTATACCACCTACTGGCAGCTGCAGCTGCAGCAATTAATCAGTAAAAGTGGACGGTTTTCAGATAAGACATGTAAGTTGCTTGCGATGTATATATGTGAGAAAACTTCTTGCATCAATCTTCAGATCTGATTGAGTGTCTAGTCAGAGGCAGTCCAGTTTCTCAGCCAAGCATGGTTAGGTTCAAACAGTGCAACAAAGTTTTCTTATAATTCCCAATACTGAATAAAGTTTTCTCACAAGAGAGAAATTGGACTGGACCCATAACTGAACAGAAAGAGAACTCAGCTAGATCCAGAGTTAAGTCACAAGATGGAGTCAGTGCAGTTCACTCAATTCCCACAGAACTCTACCCAAAAGTAACTAAACTTGCATACTTGTTAACTTAGGGATATTACTATTGGGCCTATTTCCTAATGAGATCAAAGAAAGAGGAAAAGATCCTATATATACAAAAATCGTCATAATTGCTCTTTCTAGAACAGCACAGAACTGGGTGCCCATCAATTTAGGAATGGTTGGACAAACTATGGTATATAGCAAAAGGGGATTCAGAAAAATATTGGAAGAATTGTATATGCCAAAGCTGAGTGAATTGAACAGAATCAGGAGAGTTGTCTATAGAATGACAATAACATTACAAAACAAACAACTTTGAAAGACTTAAGAACTTCAGTTAGCACAATAACCAATCATGATTCCATAGGACTAAGTATGCTACCTACCTGAGAGAGAGGTGATAGACTCAAGATGAAGAATGAGATGCATAATTTCTAGACATGGCCAACAAGGGAATGCGGTCTGACTATGCATATTTGTTCTAAGAACATTGCTTTGCTTTTTTTTTTTTCCAATGGGTGGAAGTGTGGAAAGGAGAGAAAATTAATGCGCTAGTTAGTTTTTAAAAAGAAAGGGACTATTGACCAGAACTGATTCCAGTATCTCTTCTTCCCCCAGTTTAGTTCTGCTTTGGTGAACTGGAGCTGCTCTGTACCTGAATACTGGATGACTGACAGGAAATGCCAAACTTTACTCTCTTGGTCCTATGGGATGCATCCCTTGATCCTCTTGTGTTTACTCAGCCTTAACAGCAAACTTAATAAGCCTTGGTAAATGTCCTATTAACCGGTAATTAGTGCTTGGAATCAGGCCAGAGCTTCAGCCTCCCTTGCCAGGAAATAAAAGCCTTGTTGGAATCGCCATCCTCTTTTCCCTACCTGCAATCTGAGGGAGCCAGAAGCTATAGGAACTAAGGAGAATTTAGTGCTCCATGGACCCTGCTAGGGATTAAGTGCTTTCTGGGCCCAGGAACAGTTAAGTGGCTTTTCTTTCAGAGACAGAAAAAGCACCAGCAAAGTTGTGAATCCACTTAAAAGGGGTTTCCCTCACTAGTTGCTTGCACAGGAAGGGAGATGTCACGGTCATGGCATGTTCCATGCCCAGAATTTCAGGTGGTCATCTTTGACTGGAAAGCAAAAATGTGGGCTCTGACTGAGAGTTCCCCAACAGTAAGCTACACCAAAGGGTGAGTCTGAGATCGCAGCCCAGAGCAAAAGTAGAAAGTCCCTCGAACTACGCAGCTCACTGGGTTATTTTGGTACCTGGAGCATGCTGGGGACCTGGTATGCAGGGCTGACTTCTCCATGGCTGTGGGTGAGGACTGTGTGGTCACTGCTGTTTCAGGACCCAGCAGCCTTGAGGACTGCTTTTTTTAGCTCTCCTATTTTTGTGATGAAGACCAATCACCATCATAACCTTTACATATATGAAAGATATTTTGTGGTTATAAAGTGCTTTACAATCATTTGATCCTCAAACAACCTACAAGGTAGATGGGCAGGCTTGGAGAACTAGCTAGGGATTGATGTTGCCATCAATGTCTCCCTCCAGGAGAATATTTCATGGGACTGTTTTTTTAGGAAGAAATTTTTTTTGCTGCTGTTGTTGAGTTGTTTCAGCCACATCCAACTCTCTGTGACCCCATTTTACATTACCTACACTTCCTAACATATCCTTTCTCTGCTCCCTAGAGCCATTCCATCTAATAAAAAATTTAAAAAAGGAAAAAGACACATCAGCAAAACCAACATATTAAAAAAGTTTGATATTCTACCCAGTACTCCCCATCCATGGTCCCCCTATCCCTTCAAAGAAGCAAGAGGAAATGACTTCTCATATTTCTTCTTTGGGGGTCAAGCTGTTTATTGTAATTTCACAGCATTCCATTTAGCTGTGGACATGTTTTACAAAATTTTGTTCGAAGATCTAGAATTTTAAAATATATCAATTTATGATGAACATTGATTCTCCCAAACATGGCTCCAGCTCTTCCTCAGCCCCACTCTCCTTGTTGTTGCTTTGGACCAACAGCCATGCCCATCCCAAACTGCCCCAAAGGGACCACTTCCCTCAGTCTCACCTTACACTCAGCCTGTCAAATCCTACCTTCAGAGGCCTCCCAGCCCCCATAGCCCTGAAAGATGATCTGAGTCAAAAAGGAAAGAGCCTCTACCCAATTATTAACACAGTCAGACCCACACTTGAATTTCTCTTCTTCCTCCTGCCAGCTTGCTTTCGAGTACCTTAGTGTGGTGAGAACTTAGTGCCCCAAGCTTTCTGTGGGGAAATTTTTTCTTAGCAATACTGGAAATCTCATAGTCAGTCATAAATTAAGGGTTCCCTCTCCCACATATATACTGTCAGTGCCTTCCTCTGAGAACACCTACCACTGATGCTGTACCTATCATGTATATACAGAGTTGAGTACATTTTGTTTCTCCGTATTAGAATGTGAACTGCTCCGGAGCTGGGACTGGGTTTCTTTTGCCCCTTTTTTTTGTATCTATCATTTAGCACAGTGCCTGAAAAATAGTAGATGTTCAATAAATGCTTGTTGATGATGACAATAAGAAATCTCTCCTCACTCCCCCTGTGAGATGCTCAAAATGAGGAGTAGCTATTTGTCTCTCCCCAAGCTCAAGGGGGTTTGGGAATGGGGGAAAGTTGTAGCCCTTTGGGGATCTTGAAGGTCTGAGCCTGAATTGGGACTTTTTTTTTTTAAATCAGTATACCTTCTTAGCCATGGAAACAATCAAGCTTCCTCTAGAACTCGAGTGGGGCAGACCCTTGGGGTATGAATCATCTGTTAGTTCTAGTTGATTTCTCCTGAGGTTTAGCAGTGATACTCGTTGAAAGGATACTCACCTATCCAAAGGTAACCGCCAGGCCACATCTCCTTGACTCACAGCCCTTGGAGCAGATGAGAATTGTTCCTCCTGATCAGAGGCTGACTTATAATTAAACTTTTATTAAAGCAGATTTCCCCTGTCTAATTTCAAAGACAATCCTTGGGGCCAATGATATGGTGCCGAGCAGAGTAGGCTGCAAGAGAGCCGCCCACATCTGCAACCACAAGAAAATGTGTGTGTGTGTGTGTGTGTGTGTGTGTGTGTGTGTGTGCCTCATAGCTTGAACCAAAGGGTTAACAGACTTAACTGTAAACTGGTTGACTAGAGGGAAACAAGTGAGCTGTATTCATGGCAATGGTGGAGAACAAGGCAAATCACTAGAGTAGTTGACAGTGGGGTGCTTATAAGGCAAAGATATTACTTCCTCTCTCAGACTAAATATAACTGTTTAGAAAAGGGGAATTTACCAAGGATTTTTTGGTTTTGGTTTTTGATCTGAAAGGGTGTTAGGGATCTTAGGTTCATGAAGGTTTAGGAGCAGCTCGATGGCGCAGTGGATAGAGCACTGGCATGGGAATCAGGAAGACTCCTCTCGAATTCGAATCTGGCCTCAGACACTTACTAGCTGTGTGACCCTGGGCAAGTCACTGAATCCTGTTTGTCTCAGTTTCCTCACCTGTGAAATGAGCTGACAAACCTCTCCAGCATTTTTGTGGAGAAAACTCCAAATGGGGTCACATGGAGTCCGACACAACTAAACAATGTAGATATAATAAACCTAGGTTAAAAATTGCATTCCAGTGACTGGCCACCCAGTTGCTGTGTGCCCCACATTTTATTTGTTGGCAAATTTTACTCCTCATTCCAACTACTGTGATACAGAGAACTGAACTTGGATTAACAAGATATGGACAAGAATTTCAACTAAGCCACATTTAATCCCAATGTCACCACTTCCCCTCCGAAAAATCAGGGTCTAGATGATTTCTAAGGTCTTTGCAGCTCTAGATCTGGGATCTATTTTCTCTCTGACAAAAAAAAAAAATATCATAACCATTCCCCCATCCAGGTTAAGTCTAAGCTACTGTATTTCCAAACAAGAACATGAGAAATTATTACCTGAACACCACCACACCCTCTAATTTTGTTTTTGACTGAGACCTCAAGAGGGGAAGTAGTGACTTACCCAGTCACTTGGGTAATAAATAGGAGAACTAGGAGAAGGAAATGGCAAACCACTTCAATATCTTTGCCAAGAAAACCCCAACAGGGTCACTAAGAGTTGGACACAGCTGAAAAAACAACTGAACAGTGACAACAGAATTCAGACCCAAGTCCTCTGGTTCTAAATCTCATCCTTTTTCCTAGCACACCATGAAGATTCACTCTCTCACTCTACAAATGAAGGAAATGACTCCCTATTACCTCTAGGATAGGATACCATCTGCTCCACTTGATATATTAAAGTCTGGCTTCAGCCTACTTTTCTGAGCTTCTCCTACTTTATATACAGCAAGTTCTAGACAAACTAGCCCACCCAAGTCCATGACTCTGCATAGGCTGCTACCATGCCCAGAATACTCTCCTTACTCACTCCTATCTCTTCATATCCCTAGCTTCTTTCAAGGCTCAGCTCCAAGCACCACCTCCTACCTCAGGCAGCTACCCTCTCTCCCCATTACTTTGTTTTGACTTTTATATGTCATATCATTTCCCCCCCAAGAGAATGTAAACTCCAGAGTATTTCATTTTTACCTTAGTTTTATGGGCAGCTAGCCTAGTGCCTGGTATGTAATAATCACTTAATAAATGAATGAAAGAATGAATGAATGCATGAATGAACATAAGTAGAACGAAAGCCTCTTGCAGAGACTTTTTCTTTTTTTTCTTTGTATTCTATCATTTAACCCAGTTATCTTTCATAGTAGGATAGACTTTAAGCTAAAAGGGATCTTAGAGTTCATTCAGTCTGACCCCTCATTTTCACAGATGAGGAACTGAGACCTAGAGACATTAAATGATATATCTAAAATCATTTAGGCAGCTTAGTGCCCCAAGACAACCGAGGGGAATTTTTTTCTTAGCAACACTGGAAATTTTACAGAATTTTACTGTACCTTCCCTCTGACATTACCTCCCATTGACACTGTATGTATTTTGTTATGTGCATAGTAGAAGAATCAAGATTTGAGACCAAACCTTCCTACCAGATGAACATTCTGGGTGCTTAAGGAACATTTTCCTGCATTGGATTGGAGGTGAAACGCCCCTGGTCCAAAAAGTTGGCTGAGCAGAGCCAGGAACTCTCCACTGTACCCTGCCCTTTACCCTTTCAGGATACTTCAAGCATTTGAAAAAATCAAACAGAGGATGAATTAGAAATTATTTTTTGCACTGTTTATAGGGAGGAAAGAAAGAGATTCCTGGAGAAAAAAACAAAACATTCATTCCCATTTAGATGAAAATTCAAATTTACCTTAAACAGAAAGGTGATTACTTATAGTAGAAAAGGCTTTACAGGATTCCCTGCATTGCAAGCTCTCCATCGGATATTTAAAATCTGATTCTGTTTTTAAAAGTTCAACTTAGAGGAAAGTTCATTCATTCTTTAGAGCTGGAAGGGATTGTAGAGGTCAGGTAGTCCAATTTCCTCATTTTATGAAAAGTCTAGAGCAGTGAAATGATTTGCCCAATGTCCCATCACCAGTAAGTGGATCAATCAACACTAGAACCCAGGTCTTCAGACTTTCCAGCCATTCTCTTTCCATTACACAATATTTACTCTCACTTAAATTTTCAGGCACATGCTTTGTATCATGAGATTTGTGTTACTCAATAAAAGGCACTTTTCAATCACTCTTAAAACTATTTTAGCAACACATTTATATATCAATAACAATATGTTAACTATACATGATTCTTATCTGTTCCTTGAAACGGCCGATAAAATCTCTGTTCTGTGAAATAAAGCTGAACCAGGGAAACAATACACACAAATACACAATAGCTATAACCCTGTAAATGGAAAATAGAAAACAAAAAAATATTGCAGATGATTACTGTGTAGTGACAATGACCAAGTGTTTTCCTGAAGGCATATTAAAAATACACCTCTCTCTCCTCTTTGCAGAGGTAAGGAACTCTAAATATGAAATTGTGCATAGCCCCACTTCCAGGATCATCCTCCAACTTTTACTATGAATCCCAAGAATGTTGAGTGCTGTGTCCAGGTTGGTTCAAAGAGCACCCTTTGGGTCTCCACTCCTGAAGCTATAGCTCACTACACACACACACACACACACACCACATACTTCCCAGTAACAGTCAATCAGTAGCTAATTGTGGTAACACAATTGAGTAACACAAAGGCCAAGGCATTTTCTAAGATGACATAGTTAACAAAAAAATGCACCTGCAAATATTGTGCCATACACACAACATATGTGGGAAGAGTGGACTCAAACTTAGGGAACCTTCTCTCTCCAAACTACCTTGTATTCATTTTGCAGGTCATGGATGTTACATGGTACATGTAACTGATACGTGTTGTTTCTCCTGTTAGAATGTTAGCACCTATTCCTAAGGCTTACAACAATGCCGAAAATATAGGAAAGGTTTTAGAAATATATGCTGATTGAGTTACTTGGAGATTACAAGTCAGAATGATCAGAGTTTCATCAAAGACTATATGGAATAGGTAGCATTTGAACTGATTCTTGAAGGAAAAGAAGGATTTAAGCATTAACATGTGGAAGATGCCATGTAATTGTAATATTTACATAGCACTTTAAGATTCACAGAATTCTTTTTTTTAATTAATTAATTTATTTTTAGTTTTCAACATTTACTTCCATAAGCTTTTAAGTTTTAAATTTTCTTCCCCTCTCCCCTTCCCAAAATGGCACATAATCTGATATAAGCTCTACATATACATTCATATTAAACATATTTTCACATTAATCATGTTGTAAAGAAGAATTAAAACCAATGGGAGGAATCACAAAAAAGAAGCGACAAAAAAAGAGAGAGAGCAAATAGCATGCTTCCATCTGCACTCAAACTCCATCGTTCTCTCTCTGGAAGTGGACAGCATTTTCCATCATGAGTCTTTTGGAGTTGTCTTAGATCCTTACAAACAGGATAGGTGATGTGTAAATTCATGTTGTTTATTCCCTTAAAGTTAGCTGAAGCCAGTGAACTCATACATACAAGGAGCCAAAATGTAAGTTCTGACTGACTGATAAAAGAATGACCAAGCTTAAATATGTTTTAGAACAAATCCCGACTCAGTATGTCTGCATCACTCAAATGTATGATTTCCATATATATTTAACCATATTATGAGAAAGGAATTTTCCTAATTGAATAGGTAGTAAATATAAGATAAGAGAATTGAAAAAGTGTCATTTGAAATTACAATCCAGAATAACTGTGTTTTCTTTACCATTAACAGACCATAACATAGTATGTGTCCAGAAAATAAAAATACTAAGATTAAAAAAGTCCCATCGTTCAAGATAGTGTCTTGGGTTAAGGATCTCATCCTTAATGGTTACAAACAGAGGAAAAATGCTCTTACCTCAGCCATATTTGGGGTTGTTGACATAGGAAGAGGTTTACTTCAGAGAACAAAGAGGCTTTTAGGTTCAGGTTCTTCTTCTGGTTAATTAGCTCAGGCACTTATTAAGGTCTAAAAATGATATTAAATGATTATCAAGGTCCCATTCCCATGATCTGCAGAATTCTTTACATAGGTTATCTCATTGGAACCTTGCAGCAACTTAGAGAGTTAGGTGCTACTGTTAATCTTCATTTCACAGATAATGGAAACCGACATAAATTAAATCCCACCTTTAACCTCAGGATCATGCAATTAAGTAAGTGTCTGAGGAAGAATTGGACTCAGGTCTTCTGACCCTAAGTCTAATCCTTTATCCACTGTGCCCCATAGGTGTACAAATGTATAATGTAGTCTATTAATATAATGGAGTAACACTAAGCTGTAAAAAATGAGGAAATATACTACTCCGAAGGGCATGGAAAGACTTGTATGAACCAATGCAGAGTGAAGTAACCAAACCCAGAAGAACTATTTATACAATAATATCAATCATATAAAAATGAGTATTTTTATTTAATATTTTTTCCTCAATTACATGTAAAAACAATTTTTTCACATTCATTTTTAAAATTTTGAGTTCTCAATTCACTCCCTCCCTCCCCTCCTCCCTTATTCAGAAGGCAAGCAATTTGATATAGGTTATACATGTACAGTCATGCAAAGTTTATTTCCATATTAGTCATGTTGTGAAAGAAAACACAGACCAAGAAAGCCAAGAAAAATAAAGTCTAAAAAGTGTGTTTCAATCCACATTCAGATTCCATCAATTCTTTCTCTAGATGTAGATAGTGTTTTTCATTAAAAGTCCTTTGGAATTGTCTTAGATCTTTGTATTACTAAGAGAAGCTAAGTCATTCACAATTGGTCATTGTACTATATTGCTGCTGCTGTGTACAATGTTCTCCTGGTTCTGCTAAAAAAAAATTTTTTTTAAAGACTTAAGACATCTAACTCATTCTAACCCTAACCCTAAGCCTAAACTCTAACCTTAACCCTAACCCTAACTGATCAACCCTGATTCCAGAGCCCAGAGTAGGTACAGTGGCCAGGAGGAGGGAAGGGGGCAGGAGCAGGGGAGTCCTGCCGCTCTCAGCTGAAGCGCCAGCAGTTCACCATGATCTCCAAATGTTGCTATCTAGGAGTTCTGTGAGCCCCAAAATGCAAGAGAAAAGGGTGCAGGCCTGTCTCAAAAGAATCTGACCACTCAAGCCTTTTTTTCAGTCACAGACAAGGTTAATTAAAAACCAGTTGGACTGATTGAGATTTCTAGTGAATCTGTATTACTTGTGATGCCAATACAAGAGGGTCAGATTTTAAGAATCTGAGCCATTTAATGGGGGCAAGATGGACATTTTCATACAGAAAGACTGAGAAGATCTGGATGTGACCTAGGCAAGTAGCCTAGGGTGGGGTCTAGTGCAGACAATGAGGGTCACAATGAAAGGATTGTAAAATGGATTATTAACTGGGATGAGTGATGCCTCAGGGTAATACCAAAGACTTGGGCTGTGTGAGAAAGTCCAATGACTTTTCCTTTTTTGGATCCAGATTCCAAAGACACAGTCTTTTCCTTTTAGGGTTTCATATCCCTTCCCCAACACAAAAATGATGAACTCAACCAGCCCTGTACAATATACAGCCCTCAGCTAAAAGATTTTGGGTGGCCCTTGAAAAATGTAGGATTGCTACTGTACACATTCCTGTTTGTCATGTGGCCCACAGCAACCAAACGTCCATCTGTCTCTAGCCTAACCTATCTGTGGCCTGAAGAAGTCTGGCCTATTTTAATTTTGACCCTTACCTATTGCCAAGTTTTACAAGTCTGAATTAAACCTTCAAGTTATCATAATTGATATGAACCCAGTTTGGGGGAGAAACAAGCTTTGAAAGCATCTTAGTTCACATTATCAATATGATGAGGGTTGGAAAGATACAAGAACCCCAAGACTGGAGTTCTCTGCATAAGCCATCTGGAAAAGAATTCAAGGACTCAAGTATTCTTGAGGTCAAGATGGTAAAGATTTATTAGGCTTTTCAGCCGGCAAGTGTTCTTAGGGAGCCTGCAACCTTAGAGGGCTACAGTTAAAGTTTACACAGGCTACTCTATAGGTTAGTTCTTAAAGGAATATGCACTTTTAGTATCTGTTCCAGATTTCAGAGTTCATTGGGAAATAGCCCATGATGGAGCTACGTGGAGGTGGTTTTGGGTCTGAATTGGTCACTAAATCAAGTAATGATGAAGGCTGACAAAGAAATACCCAGCGTGCTTCCATCAATGTCTTGTTAGACAACATAAATGTGAGTATATGTATGTCTAAGTCTAGGATACATATGATTGGTGACTAGTAGACCTTTATGACCCAGTACACAGCTGGTTCAAACTGAGTGAGATGAGGAGATTGTGAAGACTTTTCATAATAACAATATGGGCAATATTGGATTTTCTAAATAAAATTTCTCTTCCCTAAGGCCTCTCTCCTTGGATACCTGAGTTTCAGGTATCCAGGGCTTGTGGATGGTCGGTTGGTACCAGCTACCAACTTTCTTTGTGAAACTGCTGTGGGCTATAGCCAAAACTTGGACTGTTGCCCCATCAACGCTACCAGCTCCCACTTCTCCCCCTCCCCTCCTTTCTAAAGCCACATTAGCTGTTAAGTTAGATATTAGATAAGGTAATTGTGTTGGGGTAGGTGAAGATTTCCCAGGGTTTGTCTAGTTCTTCATGCTTATTGTGAGCCTGCCTCCCAGCCAATGGAGAGGTGGGATTCTCTGCATTGTGTTTCATTTTCTGTAAGTTATCTCCTTCCATTAGATTCTTTGACCTGGTGGAAGGACGCCCCTTTCTCGAGAGTTGTAATAAATCTTTTCTCTTCTGTTCTTACTGAGAAGCCTCTTCATTTATTTAAAATTTTGAGTGAGGGTCTTTTTATCCCATATAAAACTAATAAGTTCTGCAGGTACAGCTAGTTACTGTGTCAGCAAGAGAGATCTAGAGCAGGCTGTCCTTGGGCTGGGGACAAACTGCTTGGGATAGTGTTTTGAGGCTAGGTAGAAATGTGACTTTAGAATTGGATCCAAGCACAGGCACCCAAACACCCCATCAAAAATGCATAGATTCCGTCATGGTGATGGGAAATTCTCCCTTGTTTATGAATTGTTCCAACAAACTTGCTGTGATAGCAAGTCCTATTTAAGAGAGTCCATTCTTGTATTCTGGAAAGAACTGAAGATTTGCAGACTTATTTGGTGATCCTGGCAACAACTTTGGTGAGTATAATTCTTCAGGTAATAAGGATGGAAAATATGAGTTATTAAACTGCAGAAATGAAGAAATTGCTGAAGAGTTTAGAGATCTCATAATCAAAATGACATTGGAAGGGCAGTGTACAGACATGCTGCTGGCAGGATCTCTCGCAAAAGCACTCTGTTATATGGGCAAGGAAGTAAAAGATAACCAAGAAATGAAGTTGAGAACAGTGGTCATTAAGGCTGCAGGAGACAATGCATTGCAATATATTAATCTCATCAATGTCCCCTTGGTATCACAGAAACAGAATATTGTGATTGACTCGTGTCTTAGATACTGATTCAGGGCTCTCTGCCAGGTTTGTATTACCCGGGGCATATACATGAAGGTGCCCCAGGTGCCATTTCTTCTTCAGTATTTATTATGGGTATTTCTTCCTGATCAAGTCCAATGGTCTCAGTTAAATCTCCCCCGCTTCTATTCACAGTGACTACAAAGCTACTTGCTTCTAACAAAGAAATCTCATTGAAATTGGTTATGTCTGTTCTGTATGTTTGTCAATATTTTACAATTTCAGTCCTATTTGCATCACAATGGGAGACAGCTTTTAAGATTTCACTGCCTCCTGTTCTGAAAACCAAGAAGAAATTCCAAGTATCTTCCTAGTGACCAAAAAAAAAAAAAAATTAACCCCAAACACTTAACTCTCTTTTCCCCAACCTGTTTTCCTACAGTAGAGATTTTAACTGAGAAATCTGCACTGAATATGTTGTTAAAAGAAATGATACTTCAGAAATACCTGGAAACACTTAGATGCTGAGTGGGGGGAGCAGAACCAGAAGAACATTTTCCACAGTTACAGTCACATTCAGAAATTCAAGGTTCTAAGACAACTCCAAAAGACTCATGTGGGAAAATGCTTTATCCACATCCATTATGGATGAGAATTATGGAGCCTGAATGCTGATTGAAGCATACTCTCTCTCTTTTGTTTGGTTTTGTTTGTTCTTTCTCGTGGTTCATTCCATTGGTTATAATTCTTCTTTACAGCATGACTAATGTGAAAATATGTTTAATATGAATGTATGTGAAGAGCTTAGATTAGATTGCGGGCCATTTTGGGGAGGAAGAGAAAATTTAAAACTCAAAAGCTTGTGGAACTGAATGTTGTAAACTAAAACAATTAAATTTTAAAAAGAAAGAAATAATTGTACATACAGTGGTATATTTTATGCGGTCATTCCCTTAAGGGCGTTATTTCAAGAACAAATTCCTACTGTGTCTGGTGGCGGGAAGGGGTGGGGGGGGGAGTTGGTTGGGGAAGTTCTGTTCCTGGGTAATAGGAGGGGGAGAACACTTAGCTCACCTGTGAATTTTTAAAGCACTGTTATTTTCAACTGAGTTCAATAAGTATTAAGTTATTTACAATGTGCATGAATGCAGTGCAGTGAATGCATTTCTTGGGTAACCATTTATTAAAGTAACCGCTGTGTTGATTACCAACGTTATTACGTTTTGTCATATGTTTGGTAGTCTTTTGTAAAATGCTGAATTTGTGAAATTTTCACTTAACTACGACAATTTAAATATATTTTTACTCGTCTCCAGTTCCTGTGACTTTAATCCAGTCAGAGATTCTTCCTTAAGGAGTCAGCTATTAGCTTTTGCAGCAGAAATGTAAACAAAATTCTCCATCCATTAATTTGCTACTTTTTCTATCTGTCAGACATTAGCAAGTGTTCAGCCTTTAACCTTGAAAAAGTTTCTATTAAGTATGGTTATTTTTACCCAAAAAATAATCACTAAATGATTACAGAGCCTTTATTTTTTTTTTAATAAATTAGGAAAGTAAATGTTGTATGGCAAATGTATAAATGTTCTCTTCAAATGCAGTTGGATGAGAAAGGCATTGGCAAAAGCTAACATGTAGGCATTAAAGGACAGTTTCCCAGAGAACAGAAAAATCACAGGAGTTTTCCCTTGACATGACTCCCCATTTTAATAATTTACTAGAAAATCTCTGGAAGTATTCACCATTCTATTGCAATCTTTCTTAAATTCAAAACAATTTTTAGATTCAGTTTTAGAGAAATAACTTTTCCATAAATAACTGAAGTTATTGAAAGTCCTTTTGTCTTTCAATGTATAGAAGAAGGATTGCAGAAAAGAAAAATAATGGTACCAAATAAGAAAGTTTTCTTAGCGTAAGACTTTTCTAATTTGCCAGAGAAACCAGACTCTTAATTAAGTTCTATATGCTGAGGGAATTCAAGGCCAACTTTTCTGGTTTTGTTAAAGACTGTAGTAAAAAAATATTTGTGATAATTTTTGCAAGTGCTTATTCTTTTAGAAGTCCTTGATAAAATTTTTTTAAGTCCTTGATCTTTTGAGCATGTTAGTAGTTGTTTTAAAATTGTTGTTAAATATTGTGGGAAGAGGCATGAACAGGACTCACGTGCCATGGGAAGAGTCCTAGAGCTGGAGTCAAAGAACCTAGATTCAAATCCTGCCACTGGACTGAGTTTCCTTATACGATGATGGAATTACCCATCACCCATTAGGCTTCTTCCAGCTCTAAATCTTTAATCCTGTCATTTGAATTTAAATCCTTTTTCTGACATACTAATTTTGTGACCATGGACAAATCATTTCATTTCCCTGAACATTAGTGTTCTCATCTGTAAAATGGGAATTATAAATCTGTCTACTTCAGAGGGCTGTTGTGAGGACGGTGTTCTGTAAAAACTGAAGTTTTTCACAGCTGTAAATTGAGCCGTTATTCTCATACTGTGCATTTGGATGTAATGGGGATCACTTTTTTAAGTCTAGCAAAACAGTTGGTTCCTATAAGAGCTTCAGATGTTCGAGGGATCAGAAAAATCTCAGAATACTTGAATCAGGATTTTCTTTTCTCTTGTCCCATTTTAAAACTTACTAATTTGTTCAATTCTATTACATTTTACGTTCATTGTATTTATGGGTAATTTTCACAGGAAATTTTTTTCAATAAAACAACTTTTTTTTTTTTCAAAAAAGAAAAAACAGACCTACATCATGACAGAAAAAAATGAACTAATAGGCAAAATAAGAAATGCACTTTGGGATGGGACTAATATAGGAATATGTTTTGCTTGACTGTATTTATATGATACAGGGACTTCATATTCCTTTTCTTTTTTTTTGTTTTTTTTTTTAAATAAATTTATTTAACTTTTTACATTCATTTTCACAAGATTTTGGGTTCCAAAATTTTCTCCCCATTTGTCCCCTCCCCCCTCCCCAATACACTGGACATTCTAATTACCCATATCACCAATCTGTCCTCTCTTCTATCATCCCTCCCTTCCCTTACCCCCTCATTAGCTTTTTGAACCACTTTTAA